>CM053786.1:567051859-567735359 GCA_028749045.1 Cupressus sempervirens | reverse complement strand
CCAAGTGTTAAGTTTTCAAATCATAAGTCTATATCATAACATGAGAAATAAGAAAATATGAGAGAAATACACCTATGAGCATAAACAAGAGCATATATATAGGGGGGTAAAAGCACAAACTTATGTCACCCTTTTATAAAGTAAAAGGCTAACAAAAGCACAATAGTTCATCTTCAATGACATAAAAATGGTAGTATTATTTAGAATATGATAATGAAGTAAACTAATGAAATGTATAGAATTGGATAAATTTTACTATTATAATTTTTAATAATTATTTGGAATAAGAATTGATATATTTTCATAATTTTTAAAGACAATTTTTTACTTGCTAAAAAATGTTGATAATTAGGGGTCTGACTCCCATCACATAGTAATGTGGAAATAAACCTATTTCCCTTCGACCTTGAATTAAGTTATAGATAACATATATAGCTATAATAATCAAAAATAAAAATTGGCTTTAGACCTATTATTTATCTTTTAATATGACTCAAAATTAACTCATATCAAATTGATAGTTTTCATCTCCCACCACATTTTTCAAAACAAATCTTTTCTAACTAACAAAAAAATTATACATTCTTGAAGATGACTCTCTCTTCTAGAATGTCATGTAATTTTTAATTTTTTTTTATATGATTTAATATTTTTTCCTTTCTCAAACTTGGCATATTCTCGAGTGTTAAAAATACATACTTTTAGAATTTTTTAATTAAAATATACTATATCTAATTAAAACACTATAAACTCTATATAAGAATATTATTGACTTTGAACTCTATAAATGGTGTTTATATGTTATTTTAAAAATAACATAAAAAATAGTAAGAGTTATTCAAACGTCAATTTTATGAAATAATTTTATTTCTTTAGTAATTGGATACAAACTATTATAAAACATGCATTTAATAGACATTTCCAATTGGAAAAGTCTGAGATCATATATAACTTAGCTAGAGTGAATTTTTCTAGATCATATGTTTGAATAAAATTGATTTTTAGATAGAAATACTCAAATTCAGTCATTCTGATAAGTTATCTTGAAAGGTGATATAGCTTTGTACTTTTACCCAAGCACATCACATGAAACAAAAAATGAGTATTGAAATAGAAATTTCCATCATATGAGAATAAAGAGACAAGTACATAACGAAGCATTGAATCAAGTATCTCATATATATATATATATATATATATATATCAAATGAATCAAGTACATATACAATATGGGATCCAAAATTTGGATAACTGCCTCAAAATATGCATCAAAAGTGTTACAAGGACATCAACCTAGATCTTTCCATAGACCTAGGAATGACTCCCTCGTTCATGAGCCAGGTGTGGTCATGGTAGAGAACCATGTCTCCTATCTAGTGGCTATACTACCCCCTTTGATCACCCTACTCATCTAAATAGTCTAGAAGTCCCTATCTTGGAGGTACCACAACCATGCATGCAACATAGTAGTAAGTTTCCCTTGCACCATGATGCTTTGCCTCCTACCTCACCAAATAGCACTCCCTCATATACTTCTCATTGTGTGCACATTTTTCAATGAGTTGTTGGTCTTGCAAAGTAATGGTAGCACATGCCTACTAGAGCTCTACCTCTAGCCACCTAATCCTCTAGTCTTGCACAAAAATGGTATTACACACATGTTGGAGCTCTACCTTAGCTACCTAATCCTCTAGTCCATGGGATCCTCTTCATCCCCACCAAATATATGCTTCTCTTACCTCCACTTGGCGTCTATTACCTATCTCTCTCCACCCAAGGCCACCTAACCAATCCCTCCTCCTCCTCCCTGTCCTCGTCCTCCTCATCCTTGTCCATCTCTTCCTAGCTCTTTGACTAAGTCTAGCTACTCAATTCACCTCTGGAGATACTACCCCTCTCCCTCCTCTGAATACCCCCTCTATCTCCTATGTCCCCACCATCATCACCACCATCCCCTCCCTAGACCACATATCTTGGAAATTCATCTAGAATAGTAAGTTCAAGGAATGGGTTCCTCTACATATCCCGAGGATAGGCACGATCCATTCCTACATCCATGACATCTAGAAGGTAGTCACATCTCTCTTGTCATAGTCTAATTGTCTCTTATCTCACTATAATATAATCTAGCATCAGGAGCCATCTGAGGCTCTCCTCCCTCTTGAGCATACCATAGATAGTAGTGTCAATGGAAACTACCTATTGTTGCCCAAACTATATCCAAACCCATTTGATCATGAATCACTCCATGATAGCCACATGTATGCCTAGAATTGGTTTGATGCAAAACATTTATTTGAGCTCATCCATAACATCATCCCAACTCTCACCTCCAACATAAGGCCTCCAGTCAAAGGAGGTCAACTCATCAACTAATCTTCACTAATAGGTGATATCTCTAGAATGCTACTGCACTATGAAGCCAAAGTATTTATAGATGTACAAGTATCTCCTCTCCTAAGGCTACACTTGTGGTCAAATCACCACAATATGATCCCACACCCATATATGTGCTAAGAAAACCCTACAATCTCATGTCCTCCCCTTGTGATAAACTATCTCATGCTTCTCATGGTACACATTTGCAAGGATGGGTGGCCCCCATGCCATCCATCTCAACTACCCTACCAGATCCATCACCACTCTCCCCAAGCCCAGTGGGAAGCCCTTCTAGATTTTATTTGTCAACAATGAGTGCTCACCAAAATGTATGATGAACAAAAAGTGTGTATCAAAATGTAGAGGGATGAAAGAAATATAAGATCTACCTCTAAATCCAAATTCCTAAAGGAGAGATCCAAATTGATCAACCAAAAAGATTAATTGCACAAAAGAATCAATCTATGGAGAAAATGAATAGAGGAGAAAATCTTATATTTTGTTATAGAAAATATGTATTGAAATCTTGATTGAATTGAAAGAAAATACTACCCTTGAAGAAGGGTAAATTTGGAACATGTTGTTTTTGGATGTATGTGTACTGTTTCAAAAAATTATGCAACTAGATTTGGACTAGAAATGTAGAAATAAACAAAACCCAGAAACCTTTTGTCTTTCTGAAGAAGGTTGATATTGACCCAAAGCTAGGGTAAGATCTTACCACTTTATTTATGACCTTTACCTATACTATGTTGATGTAAATTTTGTTTGTGAATCTTGAAAGTTTGCCAAAAAGGGTACTCAAATCTATACTAATATTAATTGTCTCACACCTACTCTTGCAAGAAAAATGGTTTTGATTGATTGATGAGGGGTTTTCCTTGGTCAAACCCCAGTTTGGAATCAACCTTGAAATTGAAATTGCAATATAGATAAGAAAAGTAAATAGAACTATTCACCTTGCTTATGTTGTAATCCTTGTGGAGGATCCAAATCCTCAAATCCACAAGTATAGATGCTCCCAATGAATGTAGAATTGAATGTAGGATGTGTCAAATAAATGGAATTAGATCTTCAAAACCAATCTTAAATGGATATTGGAATATAAAGAATCTTGAATGAATATGGATGTTGGAATCTTCAACAAGAGAGCTCCAAAGAGATTGAATCCTTTAATAGCTATCAATGGATCACCTTGATGAATTGAATGCTTGAATGCTTGGATGCTTGGTCATGAAATTTTATTGTAGAGAAACTAGATCATAGAAAAAATTCATCCTCCTCATAAAAAGTCAATGTCAAAATGAGAGAAAAAGGCCTCTTTTTATACTTTTCTAGGACAAAAACTTTAGAGAGGGCAACATAGTAGAATTAAATTCCAATTAAGCCTTAAACCCCCTAGAAATGGACCTAAATTAAATACAATTTAATATTTTATTGTTCCAAAATCTGAAATAGTCAACCTAGAAGTGGGAAATAAAACTTTCCAAAGCCCAAAATCTTGAAACCTCTAAAATCTAAAATTTGGACCTAGGGTCAAGGTTGAGGTTGACTCTAACCTAGATGAAGGTTGAGGTCATCCTTGACCTAGGTCAAATTCAAGGTCAAAATTGACACAAAGGTTGTCCTTGACCTAGAAGGTCAAATTTGAGGTCAAAGAGGTCAAAGATATGGAAACAAGGGAGAGAGAAGAAGAACAAGATGAAAAAGATAGATCCATTCAAATAACCAATCAAGGCACTTGAAATGATCCCTAACCACCTACTCAAAGGGCTAAACCATTCCTAAATTGAAGTGCTTCTATTTTTTGATGATCCATTTAGCCCCCACTTTAGCAAGAGTATAGACTCAATGCAAACTCTAGGTAAAGGAGATCATAATGAAAAGATAATCTTATTGAAATCAAAGGGAAAAATAAACCCTCAAGCCCCTAGGGAATCAAGTCTTTATCAACTCCAAGATCACAATAAGAGAGACATCTCTAGTGGGGAGGGAGGGAGGGAGGGAGAGAGAGAGAGAGAGAGAGAGAGAGAGAGAGAGAGAGAGAGAGAGAGAGAGAGAGAGAGAGAGAGAGAGAGTATCTCACCCAATGAGAACTTATGTCCCATAGTGAACCACACAAAGAAACATTACAACCAGAAAGATGGAATTGAACCACCTAGTAAATGTGGCTAATCACTAGTCAACCCATCAAAGATTCACCTTTAGGAATATTATATTATAAATGAGTAAAACCAAAGTAAAAGAGATCCAATTGTAAGGAGACCTTCGACCTTAAGGGGTCAAATAATTCTAAAACTAGAGGGATGAATAGATCCTATAAAAATAAAAATTCATTCTTTAAGGATTAGTTACTAATCCATAAAGGGAGAGAAGTACCTTGAAATATATACAATCCCTAGGCCTAGAAAGTTGATATAAAATATGGTTAATTTTCTTCACTTCTTCATTATGAATGAATTTAAGAAACTTATGGATAGGAGAAGCAATAGCATGCATTACATTCAACCAAGGCAAACCAAGCTTAACTTAAATTGATTGGAAGTAGGAACAACAAAAAATGTAGTGTTCATAGTTTTACCACAAAGTTCAACCAGTAAATCAATAGAACTAAATGATGGATATAGAAAACTGTTACAAGTTTGAATCCAAACATCAGATATATCATAAGAATCACATTGCAATTTTTGCATAAAAATATTTTCTTCACTAGTAACATTGACTAAGGATGTAGGATCAACTAGACAACCACATGTAGGTATCTTTTCAATCTTAGCATAAATGTAAAGGGGGCCATCAAGAGATTTAATAATCTTAGAACCATCAAAGATAATCAAGAGTTCCCAAGGTCTTTTATTCTTATATTATTTTCAATTTTTGGGTTGAGTGATGAATTTAAGCTGAGATTTATGTGTATCTGGAGGTTGAATTTGAGATTGAGTTTGAGGTTGAGGTGGAGATAAAAATTTTGAAAACTCAACATGGTCCACATGGTTGACAACATTATTAATGATCATCCATCTTTGAATCATAAATAATATCAATATAAGATGGTTGAGCAATGACATTAGTATCATGTGTAGGTAAAGGATTCATATAGATTTGAAGGTTTTGATTAGGAGGAGAGACACACTTGTTCCCACTACCATCAAAATTATCCATAGGTAAGACATTAAAATAAATCAAGTCTTGAACTTTATGTTTTAAAGAATAACACTTCTTAGTATCATGGCCATTTTGATGATGGTCTTGAAAAAAATCTTTAGGATCAAAAGATTTAGATGCAATCATAGCAGATAAAAGAGTTAGAATAGGAGGTAAAGTAATCATATTAGTAGTTAACAACCTATTCATAATATAATTTAAAGATTTAGAGAGAGGAGTAAATGTACGATTCAAATGAAAAGAAGTGGATGCAAAAGTAGCATTGTGAAATGCAACACCAACTTGATCATCAACTATATTTTCTTGTTTTTTTATCTTGACATAATTGTTAGGCTTTTGAAATTTGTTTGGATTAGGAGTAGCATCACTCTTATCAACTAGAATAGGATCCATTTGAGTGTTGCTCTTAAATTGGCTCACTTGTAATTGATAATGATGAAGCATTGCACAAAGCTATTGAAAATAGGTTAATTCAGTAAGAAGAATCCTATCTCTAATATCCTTTTGTAAATTTGAAATAAACATACATTGAATATAAATATTAGGAATAGGATAAGAAATCTAAGCATGTAAATGCTTAAATATACCAATTAATTTAGTCAATTTTTCCTTAGTGTTTTGTTTACAATGCATTAAATGAGTTAAAGACACTTGTGAAATAATGTTATTTTGAAGTTGTTGAATAAATGCATTGGAAAGTTTTGGAAAAGTGTCAATAGAATAAGGAGGAAAGGATAAAAACCATTGCAAGGCCTCATCATGAAAATTTTGAGCAAACAACTAGGCTAAAATTTGATGATCATGAGTGTAGTCACTACAAAGGATTTGAAATGTTTTAACATGGGTAACAATGTCTCCTTTTCCATTGTAATTCTCAAGACAAGGCATATCAACTTGCTAAGGAACAAGATTATGAATGATGTCTAAGGATAGAGGACTTCCCATGTCACATGCAAGAATACTAAACTTGTTGTTGTGAAGATGACACAATTTGAGCCAAAATGATAATTGTTGAATCATTAAAATAAATAGTAGGCACAACAATGTTAGAAACACAAGTGTAAGAAATGGAAGAATAGAAGACACAATGAGAGGAAAACTTGGAACCATAGATGGAAGTGGATTGGAATTAGTAAAAGGAATATTATGAATAGAAGGATGTGATGTAGGGATGGACACAAGAGGAACACTCATAGAAAGAGAGGGAACCATTGTAGTCACCAAAGGAGGGGTATAAGTAGGAAGATGATGTAAAGGAGCTAAAGAAGGTTCAACATTAGCAACCAGAGGAATAAATTCTAAATATTGAGCTTCCTAAACTAAAGGTTAAACATTTTAATGCATGAGGTGAGTAATACCATAGAGAAGATTAACACCTTTATCATTATCATGAAGGGCTTTCTTAAGAGCCTCTATAGCTTGAATAGAATCTTGATTATGGTTTTCTTGAATAGGCCAACTACCCATTTTATCAAGTTCAGTTGAAACTTTTTGGACTTGTTCATGAGGAACTCTTAAAGCACCATCCTCATCATGAGATGAGTGAGAAATTTTTTTCTCCATAATAGGGTTGGAATCATGAATAATAAAATTGTCATCTAGTATTCAAAGGAAAGGAGAGGAAGACTCAGCTTCAAAGGTACCCATAAGTCTATGACTTCTTCTAGCTACAATATTATAAATAGAACTAAAGGTAGTAAAGCTCATATACCAATGCAATGCAAATTAACTAAAACAAGAAAACTCAAAGCATGAAGAAATGAATATTTTTGTATTTTTAATTTATATGAGATGCAAAAGCATAAAATAAATTGAATACATGCAAGATCTAACACCATAAAAGAAAGAGTTGCCTATCATGAGTTCACAAAAAATGTATGATCCACAATAAGTGCTCACCAAAATGTATGATGAACAAAAAGTCTATATAAAAATGTAGAGGAATGAATGAAATATAAGATCTACCTCTAAATCCAAATTCTCAAAGGAGAGATCCAAATTCATCAACCAAAAAGGTTAATTGCACAAAAGAATCAATCTATGGAGAATATGAATAAAGGAGAAAACCTTATATTTTGTTATAGAAAATATGTATTCAAATATTGATTGAATTAATAACAAAAACTAACCTTGAAGTAGGTTAAATCTAGAAAATGTTGTTTTTTGATGCCTATATATAGTTTTGGTAAATTCTACAACCAGATCTAGACTAGAAATGTAGAAATAGAGAAAACCCAAAAACCTTTTATCTTTCTGAAGAAGGTCGACCTTGACCCAAAGATGAGGTAAGATCTTACCCATTTATTTCTGACCTTGACCTACACTACTCTAATGGAAATTTTGTTCATGGATCTCAAATTTTTTTCAAAAAGGGTACTCAAATCTAGACTAATATTTGTTGTCCTACACCTACTCCTATAAGAAAAAGGGTTTTTTTTGTTGGATGAGGGGTTTTCCTTGGTCAAACCCCATTTTGGAATCAACTTTGAAATTGAAATTATAATATATAGATAAACAAAGTAAATGGAACTATTCACCTTGCTTATGATGTAATCCTTGTGAAGGATTCAAATCCTTGAAACCACAAGTATAGATACTCCCAATGGATGTAGAATTCAATGTAGGATATCTAAATCAATTGCATTATATACTCAACATCAATCTTGAATGGATCTAGGAATAGAAAGAAGCTTGAATGAATGTGGATGTTGGAATCCTCAACATGAGGGTTCCAAAGAGATTGAATCCTTCAATATCTATCAATGGATCTCCTTGATGAATTGAATGCTTGAATACTTGGATGCTTGATCATGAAAGTGTATTGTAGAAAAACTAAATCATAGAAAAACTTCCCCCTCCTCATAAAAGGTTGATGTCAAAATGAGAGATAAAGGCCTCTTTTTATACTAGGACACAAACTTCTAGAGAGGTAGACATAGGAGAATCAAATTCCAACTAAGCCTTAACCCCTAGAAATGGACCTACATTAAATATAATTTAAGAGTTTACCATTCCAAGATCTGAAATAGCTGACCCAGAAGTAGGAAATAAAACTTTTCAAAGCCTGATATCCTTAAACCTCTAAAATATAAAATTTGAACCTAGGGTAAAAGTCAAGGTTGACTCTAACCTAGGTTAGGGTTGAGGTTGTGCTTGACCTAGGTCAAAGTTGAGTTTGACCTTGACCTAGAGGGTCATCTTTGATGTAGTCGGTCAAAGATCTCAGATCTTCAAAAAAAATTGCTAGAGAAGAGCTGGAAACAAGGGAGAGAGAAGAAAAATAGGGAGAAAAGAAGATCTAGTCAAAAACCCTCTCAAGGAACTTGACATGACCCCAGACCACCTACTTGGAGGGCTAAACTAGTTCTAAATGGAAGTTCTTCTATTTTCTAATGATACATTATATAGGCGACAAGATACTGATCCCCATACTCCTCTATTAGTCTCTCCCAACTGAGATGTCTATCTATAATGGTGACATTCTAAAATAATTCCTAAAATATGGCCCTCCCATGTGTTGTCGTCTGATCATAGTACACCTATGACACACAAAAACTTATATCAGCACTCATAGTAAATAAAGGATGAAGCAAATAAAAACATCTAGACACACTCATTATACATACCAAGTCTTTGTGTCATGGTACACGTAGGATAGTATATACATCCTCCAGTGTGATGGTGGCCTCCCCAATGGGAAAAAAAGTGTTATGCTCACTATGCCATTGCTCGACTAGTGTTGTAAAAATTTCATGGTTTTCCCTGATATGGGGCAATTGCAAGAGCCAACCAAATCCCATGGTATCCAATGCCCTCTCATGCTCATCATTTAAAAAGCATACTAGTCTCAACCCCACAACCTTGTGGGCCCTAATAATCAACCTCAAAAAAGCCATCTTCATAATCAAACCATGCAAAACATGTTAGTACCTACCAAGATGTATTAATAAAAGATAATAAATGCTTCTACTCTACTATGAAAGTGCAAAAACTAAAACTAAATGATCAAATTTTTCCTCAAAACCTATGAAATTTCTCAAATTTTAATTGTGTGATACTTCTTCTTATGGTTGTGTGATATTTATGCTTGAGTTCATATCATGTGATAGTTTACATAGTACTCGTGTGATACATTTTATTTATTCAATACTTCTCACCATATCTCACAACTAATGGGTAGTGCTCATATGACACTTTCTCTAGTAGTTGCATAATACTTTTTTGATGCCAGAAGTATTGTACAATAGTTTCTATAACTGCTATGCAATACTTCTAAAGTATCACATGATATTTTTTAAAGAAATTATAAAAATCTATGAAAAACATGCTAAAATGATCTAAAAACTAATTGAAATTCTCATAAATGTGGAAACTTACTGAGGCACCATATGGTGGAGGCTAGTTGTACAACTAGTTGTGCTCAAATCAATGTGTATGGGTTAGAAGTCCTTGCTGGGGCATCACAATATCTCTCAAAATATCTAAAATCTCAATAATCAAATAAGAAAAATTATTTTAAAATGACCCTTATGCCCCTTATATACCTTTTGACCTAGTTTTGGCTTGATTTTTCAACTCCTTGAAATTGTGCAAAAATTACACCCTAGCTAATTTTGACATTGTGGACCCATTTTTGGGATAGAAAATGAAATATAAGTTCATAGTGATGGACAAATTTGTGTTTCAAAATTTATCCTTCTTATCTGCAGTTGGATAACCTTTTGAGGCTTAATTTTTGAATCTTTTTAGGGCATCATCACTTCTTTATTCCTTCATTATTTCTAGTCTCTTTCACTCTTTTATTTCATCTCATTTCATCTTATTTCATCTTTCTTCTTGCTTTATTTCATTTCATTTCACCTCATTTTATCTTATTTTATCTTTCTTGATCTTGAGGGGGGAGGAATATCCTATCATTTATGCAAATTTATTTTTCTTCTATGGCTATCTATTTTCTCTTTCTTGGCTCGACATATCATTTCTCATCTTGAGTATTTATATTATCTCTCTCCTAGTGTTCAGTACCTGCTACTAACAAATTGTACATTCAAGATTTTCTATCTCTCTACACTTCCTTCTTTGGAGTTAGATCTCTATGTTTCTTTCTTTGCTTCTCCATTCTTTGACATAATGTGTTCCCAGATCTATCACACATTAGTCAAAGAGGGGAAAATATAATAACCCAAAAATGGTCATATAGACTATGAGCACCCCTCCTATCATTTTTTCTAAATTTATCAATCTCTTATTTATTATTACCAAATATTCAAAAATTAATTTTTTCAATTTTATTCTATAGTTTGACCACTATATCCTAAGTCATGATTGAATTAAAAGGAACATGTCCCCCTTTTCTAAATAAAAGGACTGCACTCATCTCTTATCCTAACTTGCACACATAACACATTTTCCCACTTTGAAAATAAAATAAAAGTCATTTTTGTCTCACGTGAGGGACAAAAGTCAACTCTTGACAATGATTGGTGGGTACACGTGCACATGGATCATCCCACTTTAAAACTCTACCCTTGATCACATGCATCTTGGCTCATGGTCTCTATCATGTATTTCCCTTTAAAATGGAGGGCTTTGTCCTCACTTCTCATCTCTCATGTTTTATAGTAATGTTATACTACAAGAATATTTGGTGTTATTTGTATCTATTTTGAAGACTTGTTGTATCACCATATTTTCTTGCATACCATTTAGGATAGTTGTATTCTTTCTTTAGCTTATCCTCTTTCATGCACTAGAATAGCTCATTTAGCTTAAATAGGGGATTTTAATACTTCATCTTATCAGTTTTAATTTGCATTTTGCATTCTAATTTAGATTATTCTTGTTGTGCATTGCATTCTAATAGAGATTCTTGAACACTTGCATTCTTTCTCTTGTTCTTGAACCTCACATTTCATGGTGCATCTTGCAAGGGGCTATGTGTTCAAGCTCATTTGCGAGCCATTTCATTTTATAAACACCCTTATGAATAGGGAGCTTTAAGCTTACATCCAAAATTCTCAATCTATGAGATCTCTTGGATAGAAGGGTTTAGATAAGTGCACCCTTTTTGTGTGTACACAAAACAAGTCCATAGATGCAATGGCTATTATCAACTTGCTCCTAGAGATCCCCTAAGAAGATTCACAATATGAATTCTAAGTTGAGTAATTACCTACACACACACATGAGAATGATGAATCAATGATGGTGTCCATTTTGGTAAGTCCCCAATCTCCACATTACCATGAGATTCATGTTTACCTAAAAGATGGTATCATATCCCCCACCTCACACAAACCTAATGCTATAACCTTATTCACGGATCTTCCCACCACTATTATAGCCAAAACCCTATATCACTAAGGTTGGTACGATACACTTTCTAGGTTTTTAGACTTTAACAAGACCATAGTAGCTCTAAGGGAGGTATACACTAGACTTTATGATGCCCATACAAGTGGTATAGTCCTAAATAGGTAGATATTAAGAGCTAGGTATTATTGGCCCACATTAGAGAATGATGCATGTTAATCTATAAAGAGGTTCTTACCATGTTATCAACAAGAAAACTTAATAGGTGATCTAGCACAAGATCTACAACCCATTCCACCAACATGGCCATTTTTATTATGGGGCTTTGACCTTGTCACAATGATCACACTTTCATCTTCATAAGGAAAAAAGTGGCCCATGGGTCATCACAATGACATTATTGCAACAAGCAGTTTGAATCAGTTCTAATACTTACTTACAACTAACTTACTCGGGACCCACTAACGATCTTAATTCAAGCTTTGTAGTCAACCTTGCTATAACTTCTTCTTCCAATGTTTCTAAGTGTGACATATGTTACCAATACATCATTTAACCATTGTCTTAATTGATCCTTGTACTTCATTACAACATCATAACTCAACCTTTTCCTTAGGTGCTCTTGTTACATCTTGTTGATCAAATCTTCTTCATCAATCAACTAAGTAATTGTACTTGGATCTTATAAGCAAATGTCATTCCTACAAATAGCAGGTTTGACATCAATGACAAAACAATGATTGGAAACATTCTTTTAACAACAGTCTTCCTTCTTTGCAACAATCTCTCTTTGATCTTCATCAATGAGCATTTCAATCAGATTTCCAACTATACATACATACATATATATATATATATATATATATATATATATATATATATATATATATATATATATATATATATATATATATATATATATGTATATATATATATATATATATATATATATATATACATATATATATATATATATATACACATATATATATATACATATATATATATATATATATAGATATATATATATATATTCCTTTTGTACATAAACTCATATTATATATTTCTAAAAGTAAAAATTTATATATCTTTTTAGAAGACATGCATATTTTCCTCTATAAATATACATATATTTTGTCGTGCCCAAAAATATAGGCAAAACACATGCAATTTTTTTAATTTTTTTTAAAAAAAGAAACTCAAGTAATTAAATTAATTAAACCAACTCTATTGATGGAAAGATATAGCACTAATCATTTTAAAGTACTCTTAAAATAATACATGATCAAAATATTAGTACAGACCTTAATTATAAATAATTTAAGTTTTGTAATTTTTAGTCATCAATCTTGATTAAGGAAAGATTATCATTTATAGGATAATTGGGTTTGCGTGTCCGTTTATATGACATAAATCAAATTTAAACAATATTCTTAAATAGGATAGCCCTTAATATAATATCCTACATTCAATTAGTTATACTTTATTCATAGCAGTTTTGTTAAATCTATACACCTTACAATATTGTTACAACCTATTAACTTTAGGCAATAATATAAGAAAATTAATTAACGACTGACTAATTGATTGGGTGTCCTATTATTATAAAACTAATTAATCATGATTAAGATTTCATTATTAAGTAAAGTAACAATTTCTTATAATTACGTACACTTTACTCTAATAACCATTTCACCTTACCCTATAATCTATAAAAGATCAACATATTAACTTTACTTGCCAATCGAGTATTTTTCACAACTAGCAATTCTTAATAATATAAACAAAAAAAAAAAAAAAAACTTTACTCATTAAGAAGAATACTTTAATATAAAAGAATATGTCAACCTTCCATTATATAACAAACATACTAATACTAAACAATAAAATAACCAAAATATCATTATCTATGATTTCATCATATACTACACAACTATCATTATACTAACTTAACCTATATTGACAATATCTATAATAACTAAATAAAAGAACAATTATAAGTTAACATATACTAATATTTGAAAAAAAAATCAACTAAAACACTAACAACTTTAACTAACTATTGAACTACTCTACTCAAAATATCCTAACTAAATACTAATTAAATATTGTAACAAAATTTTTTAAAAAAAAACTAATATAACTTTAAACACATTTACATAAAGTAAAGATCAAACAAAAAACTAATGAAAATCCTTGTTGTATTGGCCTCGAAAGGGCATTTGTAGAAGAACAGAAGTTCTTGGGTTTTAACCCCGAAAGGGATATGTTATGGTATGGTGATTGACATCTCCTATTGACAAGTAGGGGCCAATACACCCTACCCTCTTTCCCTCTTCTCACCATGAGAGGAGACTCTACATTATTGAGGTCCAACTAAGGCCCTTCCCTTATACATGGTCACTTCTTCCCTATCCAAGGGTGAGTAATGTGTTGGGACTAAAAATCGCAAGGTCAATTTTGATTACCATTACAAATTTTTGAATCAAGTCAAACCTATGAAAGCCCCATAAATGAAAATATACCCGGCTGTCAGTATGAGGCCTAAAAGGTGTTCAATGTTTCTAAAACCCTTCATTCAACCTATCTACCTGTTCCATGAAGTTAAAAAATCATTTCGAGTCATTTGGCAAAGTTCTATTTTGAGCTAGTATCATTTTTACATTTTCACCTGTGTCAAACAGCGATAAGAGGCCTTGTTTGCAAGTGAATATCTTGCACCCAGAAATGTTTTTTGATTCACCACTTTGGGAGTGTCTAGTGTCCATATCCAAGAACCTATGTTTCAAATTTTGAATCATTTTGAGTCCGTTTGACTAGGTTTCGAATCTGTCAAAGTTGGTCATTCACTATTTTCATGCTTTTGTACTTTGTACAAATTTTGGGAAGCCCTGTTTGATGTGCTATAACTTTTGACCCCTTGAACAAAATGCTAAAATTAGTTTTGCGTTATATTGTAAATTTTAGAGACTTGTTATGTTTCAATCTTTGAGTCTTGATGAATCCGTTGGATCAGTTTCAAATGCAATTCCAAATGGAATTTCTAAAGTTTTACTGGTGTCAACACTTACAGATTTGTCACTACCCCTGTTCGTGGCATTATAACTTAAAATCTGTGATTTCCAAGATCGAATGGATTGTACCATTGTATTGTCCTCTGAAGATACTCCAAGTGTGTCAGTTTGCAAGTCATTACAAATCCACATGCACACTTTTCCAGGACAATTTTGTTTGCCAAAATCACTTTTCAGTCAATGTTCCTAGTTGCAAAATTCTAAGTAGCATACTTTGAACGTTCTCCATTTGCATCCTGTTATTCATCGTGAGCCCAAATTCTAGATATATACTCACCTCATGAAAAAGTACCAGTGTCCCATTTTTTTTTCCCATGTGCTCATTTGCCTAGTTTTTTGAGCCAAATCCAAACCTAGTTTATTGTTTTTTGACATGTTTTCTTGCAAGCAATTCTAAGAGGTCAACTTCGACAGCAAATATCTTTTGACCCCAAATTTTTCATGGGATGAGATTTGACGTAGTAGAAGTGTGCAAAGAAAAGTTTCAGTGTGTCAATTTTTAGATTCTGATCAGGTGTTCAGGTCAGTTTTTAAAGGCAGTCAATAGACCTTCTGGCATTAGTTTCACAATTTTTAGAAAGTGACAAATTGAGTTTTTAATGATCAATCTGTGATCAAAATTGTTTCCAATCAATCTAAGAAGGTTAGTGGATCAGTTTGAAGATTTAGTTGTTTGGAAACGAAATTTTTTTTAGCCAGACCCACTTTGGGCCCTGGCTAAATTCATTGAATCACTGAATTGAAGAAAACATACAAGCTTCTCAACTCCAGTCATATGCTATTTGGTTTTCATGATGTAATATCAACTCATTTTTTGTTCATGCTTCCCGAATGTGTCTTCTTTCAAATTGTTCCTCTTGGAACTGATTAGGCATCTGAAACATATTTTAGCCAACCTACAGAGAAAGCCACAGAAAATAAAAGGAGACCAAAACATTAGTCAATGCTAAAGCTAGTATAAAAGGAGTGCATGCAATTGAATTGGACATTTGGCCTAATTCAAATAAAGATAACATAAATGTTCTTCATGGAAGGACACTGAATAATGGTGTAAAGTTAACTAAATGCATTCAATCAATAAAAGACAATGCATTTGTTGCATCAGAGTATCCTATATTTTTAACTTTAGAGGCCCATCTTAGTCTAGAGCTTAAGACCAAGTTTGAGGGCACTATTTTCATACAAGAAAATCTTATGTTACATCTAAAGTGGCCACTCATTGGTACATTGTTACTTACAGGGAATCTTATGGCTTATTTTCCTGCAATGGCATCCTTTTCAATCATGAGTCTCCTCGATGTGGGGAAAATTTTGTGACCCAAAAGATCAATGGAGTTGTAGGGCGGATCAAAATTTGGGTTTCTCTGGAGATTATGTGGAGGCAATGTGGCTCATGTTGCAACAACATGAGATGACCTTGATGATTATGCTATTGCCACTGATGACAGCCATACTTTTGAGGAGTTTCTTGAGGAGGACTTTGGCTATGTGGGCTTGAATTGGAATGATCATGTCAGCATAGAACTACAGGAATCCACACAAATAGTAAAAGGGCATAGGCAGGGGAGCTCGGTGAAGGGAGGAGCCACCTCAAGTAAAAAAAAATATATTATTAAGAACAAGCATTTTCAAATGAAGATCATGCCTAGTGGAGAACGCCATCCAACTTGGCAGGCAAAGAAAAGAAAACCAAAGCTAAAGAACACCATCCACATCAGCAGGAAGCATGAGAAGCCCGCAAGCAGGTGTTAATAGAAGCCGAGTGTGTTTCAAAAAGAACCCCATGCCTTCACAAAGGAACACATGCAAAATAGAAGGAACCCACATTTTTGGGGATAGCTCATGGCAAGAGTAGAACTCCAACATCATAGGAAGAGCGCAGAACATAGCTAAAACAAAAAACTCATGCCTATGCCTAAAGAAAGAGCCCACAAAAAATAAGAAAGGGTCCACATTTTAAGAAAAGGTCATCCATGCTTTTGCAGTAGCCCCATGCCAAGATAAGCAGGGATGCCTCATGCCATCAGGAGGAGACCCTGCATCAAGATTAAAATGTATCATGAGCAGATTAAAAGGTAGCATCAGATAGCAAGAGGTTAGGCATCTATTAATAAGGAAGAAAATACCAAGTAGCACAGTCAAAATGAGAGGCAACTTGCACGAAACATAGGGGTTCATGCTTGCAGACCAGAAAGAAGATCACGCCATGTTTAGAGGGTAGTCAACAATTTGAAAATGACCAAGCCGATGTAGGCAAGGAAACAAAGTTGCATCCAAGCATGAACTCGCAAATTTGAGGCAAAGGAGCTACCAAGTCTGAGAAGAGCACCCCATTCACGTCAAAGTAGACTACCAACAAAACAATGGTGGAAAGAAAAATGTAATAACAAGACTCATGCCTAGGCTACTAAAAGGAAGCCGCCCAAAGAGGTGAAGCTATTCACACTGAAAGGAAAGGAAAACACAAGCAATCCATGCATTAAATGGAAGCGCAGGACAACGAAGAACACAATAAAAGCTAATATCCCACATTTGGTAGGAGGAAAGTTTTTAAAGTTTTTAAATACTAGAGTACTCACATTGCATTGTGAATTGAAGTGTGAGCCTTTTGACGGCAAGGCTTAAGTGCGTGGGTCCCAGCCAGTGGTGGATGACATCAGCTGGAGGCAAATAAGACAAAATTTTAAATGAAAAAACAAAGTTGATGACATGGTGAGTTGATGAGAAGATGCATGAGATGTTGACACGTGTCAGATCATGTGAATCTCACATTCCCACATTATCAAGTTGCGCACTGGTTAAATAATGTGAAAGTGTAATTAGGATGCATGGAAAGTGGGTCCCGACTGGCGGCGAGGTAGCGATCAGGAGCAACTTGAGAGGATGCGTCAGATCATGACACATGTCACGATCTGACAGTTGGTGCAATCCTGCATTATGGAGATGTGAGGGATTTAAAAAATGTGGGAAAGTGGGATTCCACCATGTGGCACTGGGTTCCGACCTCTGATGATGTCGTGACTAGAGCAGAGGTGGACGAATCCTAGATTGTCACATGGTAAAAAAAGTTGATCAACAGAGGGTTGACCACAGATTGGAAGGCTAGGGTAGAAATTTCAAAACTATGATAAATAATTTTTAATTATTTTTCAAAAGGTACGTGCAAGAAAAGACTTTTAAATCAAAAGGTCTTTAATTCTAAAGTTCAAACTTTAGAATATTTAAATTTTCTTTTGAAAGTATTCAATTGCAGACTTTGAGTTTTTCAACCAGGGGAGTCATTTTCAAATTAATTTTTAGGAGGTTCCTGGTATGCAAGATAGGCGATATTATATATCGCTAGAATCGGGAGAAGATGAACTTTCCAATTTTGGAGTCAATTTTTGCATAGGAAGCAGTGTGTTCATGCTACATGAGGTTTTCTCCCTAGTTTCCAACTTGCAACAGATTTCAAGTATCAGAATTAAGTTTTTATTTTTAGCATGGGAATAACCTAAATGTCGTTAAAAGATAGTTGAAATGCAATTTGGGTCAAATTATGAGAGTATTCATTTAGTAAAAAACCCAATTTCACTAGCATTTTATAAGGCAGATCAAATACTATGGTGACTCAAAAGGGTTTTATCATTTCAATAGAGATATTTTGCAAATCAGTTGAAAATAAATGATGAAATAAGATTAGATCAGAATGGGAGATGGAAGGAAGAAGTTATTCAGTTATAGAGGATTGCATTTCAAATGGACACTTGTCACTTGGAGATCAAATCCGAGATTCTTTCCTTTGCTATATCTTTATATCTTTCATTCTTTCTAGAGGTTCCAATTTTTTATGACTGAGAGACCATTCATGGTTCCAATATTGAGTTCTCTCAGATCTGTGATACCATTTTTCTCAATGATTTTTCCTATTATGAACATCATATTGTATTCCTTTTGAGGCATTTGTTTTACATAGTCATTCTATGTGTATCTTTTGAGTTTTTGTATGCAAATGTTGTATTCTTTTCAATGAAATTAATACAAAGAGCCTCATCTTTTAGTTTTATTATGATTCTCATCTCCTACTATTTTTATTTGCAATGTTCTATGTTTAAGAACTAAGAGCTTGAACCCAGTTACATCCCCTTAATATTGTATATCAGAATAGATTTTTTGTTGGAACAAAGCTCTAAGTAAATGCTTGTTTATACTAATAGGATTGCAGGTTATACCAAAAGGATATCACCATAAGTACGAGAGTTTTAATGAATATTGATGTCTATTTGCAAGTCAAGTAGCTAGACCATATACCTGAATATATGAGTATATTTTAGGTATCCATCTGTATGTGAAGATTCAGTTAGTGCCCAATGGATAAGGGACTGGTCATCTTGAAGGATGCATGTTCTTTGCTATTGCATACCTAATTGTGCTGAGAAACCAAATCAAAATGAATATTATTTTCCCATTTTATGTTTTGAAGAACTATAAGTGTAGGTCATGGCTTATTTGTGGTTTCTTTCCTTGGTTATGATTAGCTACTGTGATCAGGAGATTTACCAACAAATTGAAGAAGAATATTGACCATATCTGCTATAGAGGGTAGTCTTGTAATGAAGTATCAAGATAAATTAGACAAATCCCTCAGGTTTTTCCACCTTGGCTTTGTAGAGCCTAAATTGAAGTGAGTCCTTATATGAATCTATTAATTGGCCCAGAACTAAGATTTAGCCTTGCTGAATATAGAATTTAGCTCGTCCTTAGGCATATTCCTAGTCTTTGTTTCTTGGTATTAGGTTTAAATCTACTTGGTATCTTCTTTGCCAAAAAGGACACCAACATAATTCTCAAACAATCCCCTTGAAATCCCCTCAAAATTTCAAAACAAGCATAAGAATGACATCCAAGAACAAGCTAAGATCCCTCCCAAACAACTTCAACACACATACAAGCACTACAAGAACAACACAATGCCTTATGCATGAATCAAAGTATGAACAATATGAAGAACATGATCAAAGAGTGAAGAACCCTACCTTCACAAAAAAAGTTATGATAAAATGACAAGTTGAGAAGAGCTTATCCTTCCTTTCCTTCAATCTTCAAACTTCCCTCTAAAACTAGAGATTGGGTAACAACCCCAAAACTTCTCCAAAATGCATCTAAATATGATCCTAACTCAACTAGACTTTAGGAAACCCCAAGGTGGAGTTTGAGTCACCAACTCATGAAGGAGACAAATCAATTTTTTTAATCAACCAAAAGTAGGGTTTTTGAGTGACCCTAAAAGTCAACCAAAGAGGCAAAGGAGGTGGAAAGTACTCCCAACCCATACCCTTACCCCTAGGGTACTTAAATTTAATGTTTTTAGGACTTAAATACTTAATAGGAACCAATCAAAAGCTAGGATAATTTTAAGACTATATAACAACCTTCAAAGAAAGACAATGCAAATTTGAACAAATAGTAAGGGGTTTAGTTTCGTCTTTCCATTAGATTTTTTGGTTAAATATCTTGCACACTAATTGCACACATCAGTAGTTCAAGAAATCACATGCATATATGTAAATTACATATCAGGAAAATTGTGTAAATTTAAAACATCCATCTTTCTAATAATCAATTGTTTATCTCATTCTACTCATATTTTTTACCCTTAAAATTGCATAATCAAAGTGTTAATTCTGCATTCATTTACTTCATCATTTTACATGTTCATAAAGCATTAAATGACGAAATCAAATATCTAAAAGTAAAGCATCACACATCATAAAATAGCATAATAATGTTTAGTGCATCAAATAATGTCTCGACATATTGAGTCTTGAGTATCAAAATAATAATGTATCCACTATGCTACGATGCATCGAGGTGAGGCCTCACATATTTTAAAAAGGTAAAATGTTTTCTTCATCTATTGAATTCAACATAGTTTATTTTCATAATAATGTCTAGTTGGTCTTTGACTTCCAATTTAGTTTAATTTAATAAATTTTTTACAAATGAATTTTAATTCAAGCTCCAAACTGAATGAATATTCATATTTTCTAATTGTTTTGCATGCAAGTTCTCTCAAGAAGAACCTAGGATTTTACAAAGTTTCTTTCAATATTATTTTCACTAATTTTAATGCAAGGGTTTCTAGATTTAAGTTTCATCATGATATTCTACACAAGAACCATTAATTTTCTACTTTTAATTTATCACAAATAAAATAGGGGTTTGAAAATGCATATTAAAATCATAGTTTTCCAATCTCGTGTAAATTTAATGTGGATTGTCTACAATTCTTCTCAATCAAATTTTATTTTCTGTAAATGGGCCCTTGGTCTACTGGTGAAGTTGAATGGCTCACAAAGATCCCACCAGGGATCAAGTCTTGCTAAGTACAAGGCTCTAGCATTATAAGGGATGAGGTTGAGATCATGCCCCAAGTGATTTTGATGGTGTGGATGCCCCTCAGTCCTTGGCTCTAAGCCGAAGAGGTTTCAAGCACGAGTAGACACATATCAATTTCCTAAAAATTCTATGTGGTGGCCTTCACTGGTTGGTAGCTCGCAGGCTTCATGCCTTGTTGGGTTTCCTTACAAGTCTAAACCCTCCATTAAAAAAAATAATATCTTTTCCAAAATCTACAACATAATTCTTCATCAAAAAATCAATATAATAAATCTATAATCATTTTGCAAACACCTAGAAAGACACGAAGTAGACAGATCTTTCCAATGTAATTCTACAATGGGTTTTCAAACTCTACCTCCAAATGAAGACAATCTATGAATGCATGCAAATCCAAACATTCCAAAAACTTTCATCAATTCTTTTACTCCAATTTCAAATTTATCTCTCAAAAATTGTGTGTGATGAAATAACCAAAAAGCCTCTAATAAAGAGCCCTAACCATACCTAGGGTTTATGTTCTCTAATTTTATAAAAAGCCACAAAATAATAATTTCTTTAATTTATTTAATCATTTTGTGCACACTTAAAGCACTTTTACATTAAGATAATCTTCTATTTATTTTCCTCCACTTTATTTAATTTTGCAAGCACTTTTACAAGCATTATTTATTATTTGAATTATTAATAATTAAAGCTATTATTTAAATATAACTCTAATTCAATAATTAATAATTAAACAGTTACAATAAATCAATATTAAATCTTTAATATTTTAATTCTCTTTATCAAATTTCAAATTAGACTGTTTAAATTGAACTACATATTTAATTAATTTCCAATTATTAAAATATCATCATATTTTAATATTGTTCTTTTAATAAAATAATATCAAATAATTCCAATTGTATGATTAATCTAAAAATCATAAATAAATCAATTACCAAGTAAATCACATAGCCAAATTCACATAAAAGTCACACAAGCAAAACCAAACAAAATATAAAATCAAATAACACATTCAAAGTTAACTCATGAGTTTAAAAAGGGTAGGAAGTCAAATATATGTCCTACTTCTCAGCACAGTAATTAGGCTTTGGCTAGGATTGGACCTGAACATTATCTCCCCATTCTTACCATAAATCAATAACCATTTCGCAAACACCTAAGAAGACACAATGTAGATAGATCTTTCCAATGAATTCTACAATGGGTTTTCAAACCCTACCTCCAAATGATAGCTCAAATTTGAGACAATTTATGAATGCATGCAAATCCAAACCTTCCAAAAACTTTCATCAATTCTTTTGCTCCAATTCTAAATTTGCTCTCCAAAAATCCTCTAATAAAGAGCCCTAACCCTACCTAGGATTTATGTTCTCTCATTTTATAAAAAGTCACAAAATAATAATTACTTTAATTTATTCAATCCTTTCATGCACACTTAAAGCACATTTGCATGAAAATAATCTCTTATTTTCTTTTCTCCACTTTACTTAATTGTGCAAGCACTTTTACAAGCATAATTCATTATTTTAATTAAAATAATTAAAGCATGTTATTTAAATGCAACTCTAATTTAATAATTAATAATTATATAGTTAGAATAATTTAATATTTAATATTTAATATTTTTAATTCTCTTTATCCAATTTTAAATTAGACTTTTGAAATTATGTCTTCTTTTTTAGGGGTGAACGCTTTGACATGGAGCTATGAACCTCATCCCCATTAGATTTGAACCTTGATGGCAAGGATAACAACTCAACAACTTAACCATCACAACATGCCACTATTGGCTGAAATTAAGTCTTTTTAACTTAAAGCACATATTTAATCAATTCTCAATTAATTAAATATTATCATAATTTAATATTTCTCTTTTAGTCAAATAATATTGACTAGTTCCAATATCATATGATTAATCTAATAATCATAATTAAATCAATTACCAAGTAAATCACATAGCCAAATTCACATAAAAGTCACACAAGCAAAACAGACCAAAATCTAAAATCAAACAACACATGCAATGTTAAGTCACGAGTTAAAAAAGGGTAGTCAGTCAAATACATGTTCTCCTTCTTAGTACAATAATTAGGCTTTGGCTATGAGTGGACTTGAACATTTTCTCCCCATTCTTCCCACTGATGATAGGGCATTCTCATCCTAGCAATTCAGTGAAGTCGATGTCAAGTACCTGCAAACCTGCATAGAACATGAGCATGTACATGTGTATATGTATCTAAGCTAAATAGGTAAAAGTGGGGAGTGATGCATCATGTAGATCTTGACTACTAGGTGACTATGATGCCCTCCCTCAAGCATATTAGGCACATCAAATAGAAATGTAATACACACACACACACACACACACACACACACACCCCATACATATGCAAGTATGGAATAAGTATAATAGTAAATCTTGAATATAAATAACATTGTATTCTAACATGAACATCTCATCAACATGAGGATACAATAAACATCTTTTAAGGACATTTAATATGACATCATCATGAAGGTAATTTCATTAACTAACTAAGAGAAACTAAAGTATCATCATTGCAAGTAGGCAATCATTACTACCTGATACAATCAATTACTTGACATATCAAAGTATTGCATTAAAAATATTAATTAAGGGCTAACACATTCCATGAAAGAGTCATATAGGAATTTAGAAATAAATTTTAGAATGATAGAAAAGGTTGGATATTACAAAATGCCTCGTAAAGTGCCATGAAAATTCTTGTAGAACGACCCTCTATAACAAGAAAAAAACTCTATTGCGCAAAAAAAATTCACTAGTAAAAACAACAAGTCTCTTTCATTTTTTTATTTTCATTTTATGAGTTGATTTGCATTCTCTTTTGTTGTGTTTTCTCTTGAAATATTTGCATCTTATTATATAGTCTAAACTATATAACAAAATATCTCATGTTAAAAGAAAACATGCACATGCCTATTTGATTAAAAATCATACAAATGACATATTTAATTAGTCAACACTTTCAACCCTTTTTTTAATTGGCTACACTTCCTTTCATGTGATCCCCACCAATATTTTATTCATTCTTTCTCTATTTGATCATATAGGGTTCGTTTCGTTGTGAGAATAAGAATGTGGGAATAGGAATATGTATTCTAGAATTGTTATTCTAGAATAGAAAATAACAATATGTATTCCTATTCTTCTTTGGTTTAATCAAAATTTGATGGGGAATTCATAGACCCAAAAATTTATGTTTTCTAAAACAAATAAAGCTAGAATAGGAATACGTATTCCAATTTCACCTATTTAGGTGGAATTGAAAATTCTCATTTTTGGGCCAAAATTAGAATACATGTTCCTATTCACAATTATGATTTGGTGCACCCAAATAGAGAATTTGAAATTTTAAGAATTTACATATGCCTATTCCACTCATATTCTCATTGTCAAACAAACCCTTATTTCAAAACATCCCCTAGCATGCGCACATCTCAAGGATAATTATTTTATTCACTCCTACAATTCACATGAAGTATAGTGGACCCCCCATGCTTTTCATATTCTCTCGTATAAACCCTCTTACCTAATTTAAATTGGAAGTATGTGAGCATTTAGGAATATATTTGTCTTATATTTATCTTGGAAATGGCCTCCCTCCAATTTTGTGGTCAAACTTGGTTGACCACCATAGAGGTGTCACATGACACCTTGTGATTGGCTTACCTAGACACATCAACACCATCTCATCACCTAGCTACTTGGACTACCATGTGGCATATTTGGATTGGCCCATTAGGACACCTCACCTACCACAACACCATAGATCAAGCCTAGACATCCATTGCCACATGTTATAATCTGACATTTTTATGATGATGTCATAGGGCTCTTTTGAAAATGTGAGATTGTGCCACATGTCACTTGACTACATCATCATCTAGGAAGCCCCATCTACCACATTTCAATTTTTTCTATTTCCATGTTCTTCTTTCTTGTGTCACATCATTTTTTGCAAAATGGTAAAATGAAGACACTTGTCACCCTACTCTAGTTGGCCTCTTTGATTTTTGCACCACATGTCACACCTCTATTTTTCTGCAAGTTTAGTAATTTTCACATCATCATCATGTAGTCGGCAAAATAGTCAAAATATCCTTTATCTCTAACATGGTGGGTTCTATTAAAAAAACTTCATTTTACTCCCTTATCATCCAAAGCATCACTACTTTAAGACAAGTTGCTTAATCGTTCAGATATATAAACAAGTTTGTAGAATAATTCCCCACCAATGTGGGATATATGCTTTAAATGAACCTTACAAATATGGCCTTTGCAATCAAACAGAGATGATTCTTCTAACTCCTATGACACCTCTGTTGAATTTTGCAATATACCTATTGTAAGAACCATGTCCTACTTTAAAGTGCCACATCATACAATTTGTAGAAAAAGTGGAAAATAAACAATTTGAAAAGTCATAAACAATTTGTTTGCATTAATCTCAAATTAAAATAATGAATTTAGCACATAGAGATAAGTACAATAGGGTTAAGACACTGATCCAAAATTTAACATCTTTTGAATGCCCAAAGAGTGATCAAATTTACATAATGATGGTGATGATCAATTAAATTACATTCGATATTTTTAATTAAAATTACTATGAACATTTTCTATGAATAAAAGATTTCAGCATACTATCATAAGTGTTGTTCCAAATTCTAAATGACCATCTCATGCCCATCTTACACATGAATATTAGTACATAATGCTCATTGAAGTTACATTTCCAAATTTCAATGATACTTTATAAATTGATGTCATAGATGTAATAAAGAATTTAACTACCACATAAGACTAAGTTACTGATCCAATCATCCATCAGTTGTCACATGTTAAGTATGATCATCCCATGTATATACTTGATAGTAATTAGAGCTTACATAAATAATGAAATAAACAAAATGTTGATATGTATATACATATGTTAAGAGGACCATGCCATTTTGGTGAGATTGATAGCACAAATTCAGAAATGTAGAGATGGTGAAATCAATTTAAGAAAGATTATGTGTATGTGCAATGATATGAAATTATAGTGAATGAAGGATAAGAGATTTGGTGTTGTAATTACAACTTAGAGTATAAACTCTATTGACACTGAAGTCCCCACATGTTAGAGTCTTCGAAAGGGAATCAATATAACAACTAGAGGATTGATGGAGACTCATTGTTGTATCCTCACATTTGCACTTTTGAGTGAGTTCTGATAAAGTAAAACCCCTTTGTACAGTAAACCCTTATTGTATGGTGATGTCAATAAAGATAATTATGTAGTTAGTATGTGGGATCAATCAGAGTTTGAGTGACATGGTCATTAGACCACCATATAAAATCAATTCAAGATCCTTGCAATGCATTTGGAAGACCAAGATCCCTCATTTTCCTCAGTGACCTTGGTATGGTTGCATTATGCCAGTAATTTAAATTTTGTGAGTAATTGGATTTATTCCCTTATTTATCTGATTTCATATGTTGGTATTTTGATGTTCCTTCCTTTTTATCAAGCAATGTGACATGGGGCTATTTAGCCAACTATATTATTGATGATTCTATTTTTCCTCTTGGTTATGTCTATATTTCTTGATTAAAATTTTACTATTGTGGCCACTCTTTATTTCTTTGATTTCTAACTTTTGCATTGGATGTTTCATCCTTGATGTCGAATTTAAATTTGTAAGGCACTTTCTTTTTAAAAAAATTGTTGGAAAAATGACATATGATGAGCCTACTAGTATCCATTGATTGTTATGAGTAATGAAAATTGCACCCCAATATAAATTGGTTAAGGTTAGAGGTTAATCGAAAAGACTTCTAGATGGAAAGGTGCATGTGTAGTGTTGGACTCATTGAGTATCCTATCAAGTATTGATGCATCATGGAAACCCTAATAGGAAAGTATTTAACCATAGATACGAGACAAGTTGCTTAATTTAAAACCTTTTGAGGGAGTCTCATTCAACTATTACCCTAATGAGTGGGTGTCTGGTATATGGAATGCCTTATTTTGTTATCATTATTAGAGACTTTATAAGTATTTTATAAGAGTTTAGAATATTTTTTTTATATGACCAATATGTTTTAAGGAATAATTGACCCTGGAAAAATGTAACTACTTCAGAATTTTGGATTGAGCTTCTCTTTAAAAAAATGGTAATCAGACAAATAGGTTATGATCCTTGTGTATGTATGTAAATGATTAATCTTTATTTAAATAAGAGTAAATTTTGGAACAAGTCTAGACAAGGTCTAGCATAAGATGAACATTTTAGTTGTGTGACTTTCAGGAGGAAGTCAAAGGCTAGTGGGGAACGATGTAAGGTTCCTCCTCGCACATATTTATTAAACATGAATTTCCCTATTAAATCTATTATAGGAGAATTGGATGGATATGAAGTTATGTTTTATGTTGTGAATATCTTAATGAAATTGAGAGTAGTTGATAAATCTATGTGTAATACTCAGTGTTTCGAGAACTACTACATTATCTAAATTGTTTAAACATTGAAAGTCCACTAACAATGATATGAGACATTTTCACCTAATGATATGGGTGTTGATTTTGGTATTTTGATGATTGAGTGTTATGCTTCAGATAGTTTAGTATTCTTTAATTGGTGTTATTAAAATGATTAGGTGTATGCGTGCCTAACGATGATTGTACTAGTACTTAATCTAAATTAATGAATAAGTTATGTTATATTGATTATGTGTTGTTGGTGATTAAATGTGAGTAGAAATGAATCAAATAGTAAATTATATATAAGATTCATGTTTTGATTTAAGTAACCACTTAGATAAGTTTTGAATATATGTATGTGATTTTCTTGAGCTACTAATGTGTCCAATGAGTGTGTAGGATATTTATTAACTGAGGAATCTAACGAAGAAACAAAACTGAACCCTATCTACCAATTGTGGAAACTAGGGTTAAATCTGACAAAAGATGCAAACCCTATTGTTCATATTTTATGTATGTCATGGTTTGAATGAATGTATCGTTCTATAATCAGTAAATTTTAATGTTTTATAATAGTGTTTTTAAATAGTGTTGCTTGACACTTGTGATTTGTATATACATTCCAACATGATAGTTAGTGGTAACTGTGTAACCTAAAGGTCTAAGTAAGACTAGGTTAGCGACCTTTTTGCTAATCAATGAGTAATTGAGATTAATTACCCCTAATTAGGATTAGTGAGTAATCTATATTTTGAAGGTTGTTAGTAAGTCCTAAAATATTCCTAACTTTTGATAGGTCTCTTATTAATCCTAAAAGCCTAAAATCATTAAATCTAAGTACCTAAGGGGTATGGGTATGGGTTGGGGACATTTTCCACCCCCTTAGCCCCTTTGGTTGACTTTTATGGTCACTCAAAAAGTCCATTTTTTCTTTAGTGTGCAAATTGATTGCTTCCTTCTTGATTTGGTAACCTTGACTCCACCTTAAGGTTTGCCTAATGTCTAGTTGTGTTAGGATCATATTTAGAGGCATCTTGGAGAAGTTTTGGTTGTCACCCAATCTCTAGTTTTAGAGAGAAGTTTTGAAGATTGAAGGAAGGAAGGAAGAGCTCATCTCAAAGTTGTTCATGTTACCATAACCCTATTGTGGAGGTAGGAGTTCTTCATCCCTTTTTTTCATGTTTTTCATGCTTGGTTCATGCTTATGCTATTGTATTTTTCATTGGTATTCTTGTATGTATGTTGGGTATGCGTGGGAGGGATTGAAACATATTTTCTTGAATGCTTTTCCTTCATGTTTTACTTGATTTTTGAAGAGATTTTGTGGGTTGTTTTGGCATTACTCACCCTTAGATAGGGAAGAAGTGGCCATGTACGAGGGAAGGGCTTTAGTTGGACCCTGATAGTGTAAAGTCTCTTCTCAAGGTGAGAAGAGGGAAAGAGGGAAGGGTTTTATGGGCCCCTACTTGTCATCACATACCATGTTTTGAAAATTTGAATTCTTGAAGAAGAGAAGGAATGAAATTCCTTGTTGTATTGACCTCGAAAGGGTATTTGTAGATGAATGAAAGTCCTTGAGTTTTTAGCCCGAAAGGGTTATGTTATGGTATTGTGATCGACGTCTCCTATTGGGAAAATCCACCTCCCCCCTAGTCTAGTTCAATGTTGAACCTATTGTGCAAACTAGGATGGGAATGCATGCTTGATTTGTCTCTAGGTTAGTTTCATCTTCTCCATGATCACCAGGATGTATTGAAGAGATTGAGAAGGATCCTTGTTAAGGACCAAGAATAGAATTCAAATTGTATTGTAACATTATGTAAAAATGTTTTTAAACTCTTGTTGAAGTGGCAAGGATGTCAGATTTTCTTACTGGTTCTTTCCCAACAAAGCCTTGAACTAGGTTGATTAATAGAAGAAAAAAAAAATATTGAGTAATGTTTCTTGCATATGAGATTTTTGTATTTCAATTTTTACACATATGAGAAATGAGGAATAGGTAAATTGGTGATGTTTCAATTATGCAAATTTCAAGTCCAATTATGCTAAGGAAGAAATTATGTTAGGTTGAAATTTTTAATTTGATTCGTGAATATTGGGAGATAAAACAAATGAATCTTGCATTGTCGATGAACTAAATTATTCAATCTCCCTTGTTAAACTAAGTAATTGGTACAAATCCAATTTGGAAAGGATACATACATCTCTTGTTAAAATATAGTTGCAATATATATATACTCATACTTCAAAGAAACGAGAGAGAGAGAGAGAGAGAGAGAGAGAGAGAGAGAGAGAGAGAGAGAGAGAGAGAGAGAGAGAGAGAGAGAGAGAGAGAGAGAGAGAGAGAGAAAACAAAATTTCAATAAGCACCTACAGGATGCTAGAAAATACATGAGGAAAGGATAAAGCTTTTCAAAAAAAAAAAACAGACTTGATAGGGATTATAATATTATGTGATAATTTAAATATCTAATACATATATATATATATATATATATATATGTGTGTGTGTGTGTGTGTGTGTGTGTGTGTGTGTGTGTGTGTGTGTGTGTATGTATATGTATGTATAATAAGAAATTTTAAAATATAAAAGGAATTGATAAAGATCTTACCACTAACCTTATCTACTCCTAGCCCTCACCTAGAAAACTTTTCATCTTAACTCCTCTATTCTCATTATTCCCTAGGCATTGACAAGGCTTTTATTAAATCTGCACACACAAAAAAAAAGGAGTTAACTCACATGCCCCTAGGTGAGTTGACATGTCACCTTTCTAACAAATGAGATTTGGGAAAATTACTTTATTGGAGTAGATTTAGTTAAAAAGTTCAAGTTTTTATACTTTCTCCTTCCCTGCCTATCTATCCATGTGTACACTTCCTTTGGAAGGCATATTAAATAACCTCTGACCCATTCCTCACACAAATCCATGACTGAACTCTCCTGTGCTAGTTGTAAGTGGGAATGAAGTGAAGTTTAAAAAAAAAAAACAAACATATGGTATTGTAAGCTTTTTGTCCCCCCCTTGAGTTGATATCATCTCCTTTACTCAATGCCTCCTTGGTAAATGTCCAAGGGCAAGCGACAAATAGCATGGGGCTACTTAGTCAGCGTACCCTCACCTTGGTATATGTATGGGGTTAAGTCTTGTGGTAATGGGTTGAGGTAAGTTAAAATTTGGCTTGTGTGTTAAGTTTGTGGTTGGGTAGGAGGCAGGTGATAAAGTTAGTAGTTGTTCTTTTGTTTTAAAGTAAATTTTAAATTCAGTTCTTAGGTTAGTATAACTTGTTAAGTTGAATGATGTTAGAAGCTATAGCTAGATGTTAGTAGGGATAATAGGTTGTAGGGAGTTAGTAGGATAGTTAAGGGAGTAGATAAATTTATGTTTTACATGAAGTTTAAAAAAAAAATTAAACTAGTATGTCTTTTTAACAATAGGATATGTTAATATGTTTTAAAGTTTGAGGTGAAGGGATTATGTCAGAATATTAATGTTTTTGATTAAGTAGTTTTTAGTTATTCGTTAAATTTTAAGTTAGGATTTGATTAGTAGAGGTTGAATTTAGTTGTAATGTAAATTAACTAGCTAGTATGACTTGTTAGTAAATGTTAGTTTTATTTCATTTGTATTGAATTAGTTTAATTAGGATGTTTTAGTGTTAGATAGTAAAGTTAGAGGTTAGTGGTTAAAAGATTGATGTATGTCAGTTTTTAAATCATTTTGGTTAATATAGTTAAACTTAGTGGATTGATGTTAGAAAATTAGTTAGTATGTTAAAAGTTATGTTAGTGGAGTTATGTTTTTTTTTTTTTTAAATCTAGTAAAATTAAGATTTGTTTAAATTAAATGAATTTATTTTAGTATTAGATAAAGGAAGATAGTATGGTGTTAAATTCGATGTTAGTATAATTGAATTTGAATATTGTTAAATATTATTAAAATTTGTGTATTACTTATTATCTAGTTTAACTTAAGTTTATATCATTATTGTTTTATATTATTCTTTTTGAATTGTTTATGAGGTAAGAACAAAGATACTAAAATTGGTTTAAATTAATATTAGAATTGTAGTTTATGTTTTAGTTATCTATATTGATTATTTAATTATAGTTTGATCAAAGGGATGTTTCGCTTATGATAAATTTAATAAAGTTAGTATTTGATTGTTAGATGATTTAATCATTTAGTAAAGTTTTATGTTTAAGGAAAGTTAGTATCTTTATTGGTTAATATGTTATCTAAGAACATAAGTTAGTATTTTTATCCATCTTAAAAATAGTTTAAATTTATTATGTAAGTGATGATATCATTCTTAAATCAAAGTTTAGTGTTAATTTATCTTAAATGGTTTTGGATTAGTAAAGGTTGTAAAACTAAGTTAGATTATTAGATAAAATTTTGAGTGTTGTACGTATATCTAGATAGTTGTTTAGTATTGCAAGTCTAGGGTAATTTTATTTATTTAGTTTAATTAAAATATATTACCTTAAAATTGAAGTAGTAATGAAATAATGGTCGAAACCAATTTCATAACGAATGCTTAGATTTAATGATCTTTTCATACTCTCTGATGATAAACTTAGATGGTAATGACAAGACATCATTAGGAGATCTCGTATCTATCTCATTTTCCTTATACTTTAACATGTTTTATTAAGCATATCAACTTAGTGGTGTAATTATTCTTTTAAAAAAAATAAAAATTGTTGGTGTGTTTTGACCCAATTTTTGGGCATGACATTTTCTTAGTCTAACAGCATTCCAATTATGGTTATCAATGTTTTGTGCATTGGAACAAGTTTTCATTCTCCTTGGGTTTCTGTTTGTTCAAGCAAGCTAATTATCGTACTTTTCTTCTATAGTTGTCAAAGTATTTGTTAAAGACTTATCAGACATTACTAACGGTGGAAAGAGTTTGAGTATACACTTTTCATTGGGTTGCATTTTTGGTCGATGTGTATTAGTCCCCTTTGTATGGTGATCTTATTCAGCATATGGAAACAAAGGAGAAAAACACTTAATCCCCCTACGAGTTCCAAAATACAACAATGTAATAGGTCAGAATGGTTGTGTTAGAAATGTTTAAGCTGATTTATCAGTAATTTCTAATTTCCTCCCTTGTTTACATGACCCTAGCAACTTCTTTGTGTTCTAGAAATTGGAATGATTAAGATGTATCTATGTAGATTTTACAAAGATGCTACAATTTTACTTTTAGTGGCTAGGGTAGAAATGAAATGTATAGCTTGCAAGATTTGAGTTTAGAATTTACAATCCAAAAGTAAGGGTTTGCATTCATAACTTACATCCTAGTAGCAAGATTTAGATTCCAAAGATGTCTTCCAACATAAAGATTCACATTCAAGAATATATATAGAGAGAAAAGAAAAAGAAGAAGAGAACTTGATATTTATTCACACTTGATCTGGTCCTTTCTTTCTCAAGTTGTCACTGATTTGTATGCCCCAAACCCCATTCTTTGAACACCATTCTAAATAATAACTAACCTAATCCTACTTTATAGTGGCCCCCTTTGAAAGTTGAGAGTTTTAATAAACAATAGTACAGAGCAAAAGGTTTTTTTAATTTTCTTTAACAATTTAGGAAAAATAAACAATTTTATGGTGGCAATGTATAGATATTAGAATGTAATTTAAGTTCTATTAAATAATTAAGGTGGAAACATTTTCTTTTGTTTATCTATTATCATAAATCATCCATTAGTTTGATGATATAATAACAATATATATATATATATATATATATATATATATATATATATATATATATATATATATATATATATATATATATATATATATATATACATATATATATATATATGTATACATATGTATACGTATGTATGTATACATAGATATGTATACATATATATGTATACATATGTATATATACATATATATATATGTATGTATGTATATATGTATACATATATATATATATATATATATATATATATATGTATGTATGTATATATAGATACATATATATATATATATATATGTATGTATGTATATATATACATATATATATGTATATATATATATATATATACATATATATATATATATGTATATATATATGTACATATATATATATATATATGTATATATATATGTACATATATATATATATGTATATATATATGTACATATATATATATGTACATATATATATATATATGTATATATATATATATATGTATATATATATGTATATACATATACATCTTTTCATAATGCCACATCCATTGCAAACATCAAGATTCCACTTTGAGCATAAAGGTTAACTTTGAGAAAATATAACATTAAACAAACATGAAATCCTAAGTGATGTATGTGAGTGGTCATGTGAACATCTTACGCATCCCCTTCTGAGAGGCTAACCCTCTCTACCTCAATCACACACTCTCATTGCAACAAATCATGCATCCACTCAAACATTCACAAAAAACAATAAGTTAGTACCCATCATAATCTAACATATCACATCTTAAATCATATCATCATTCCAGTCAATCAAATATAATGATATCCTTAACTATTTCACAATTAGGAAGTAAATGCATTAACATAATCACATTGGTATTAAAATACAACATTCAACAACACGTTTTATGGTAACATCATCATAACATAAAAAAAGTTATACATTTTGACTTAAAATAAATTATATAATCTTAGGTATAATTTAAGATCTTAAACTTCATTTATCTTTAAAAAAGGTTAAGAACTAACTTTGACCAAGTCATTATTTGGCTATTTGCCAAATAAGAAAGTAAATAGATGATTCAAAGGCAAGGTATGATACTTATTGTGATCAACCTCCCTATCACTGATTTGTATAGTGCCTTTGCAAATAAAAAATGGATCCTTATAAACTTGACTGAAACCTGTGACATTTTTCTCAACATTATTATCTAGCCTTAATTGTAGTGTTCAAAATGAACAACACTCCCCTTGCATCACTGTAGAGCTCCAAAAATGCAAGGCAATCACCACAATTTGCATAGTCACTTGGCATTTATGTTGGTCTATAATACAATGCACTCCATCATTCTATGTCAACCTACACCCAATCTTGGTCCTCTGGCTTCCATCATGTGCAAGATATATCTACTAGCCAAACAAATACATCAAACCCCTACATGAAAATGGGTCTACATATTATATACAATCAATCTCCCCTTGTTTAGTACAATCAGTGCATTTATTTTCTATAGAAACAAAATAGGCCACTATAATACAAGTCTCCTAACACAAAATATTTTTCCCTTTCTTAAGGCATTCATACGCTTCCTACAAAAATAGTGATTCATATGATAGAAATACATACACCTCAATTTTTGCTTGGGAACAAAGCGTCCTCTTGAAAAATGTAGGTTCTAGCTTAGTTTTGGGGTGAAAGATGCCTCTGATGCCATTGTGGACTCAAGTGGCCACCCTTAAACATCACACACTAAGGAAGAAATTAAACTTGGAAAAATAAGTCAACTTTGACTATTTGGCACTTCTAGTCTAGGAATCAATTCTTAGTGTGTGATGTTTAAATCTTTCGAACCCAAGCTTGGGTCATAGTATAATTTGGAATATCATACATCCTTCAATAGAAAGTGTGCCCACTCCTTTTTTTTGGGCAACGCTTGCTAGTTAGGACAAGCACCCCATACATAACAACTCCCTTTTATGGAAATAGAACTAACACTTCATACTATACTCACCTTTCAATTGGATCAACCCACAATTCAATCAAAATACCTCCTTTATGTGTTTCTTACCAATACCCTCAACATCAATTTGGTCCTTCACTTTCATCCTTCATGGTGCATTTAAAAAATATCATAGACCATTTAAATCCTATGTTCACTCTGCATCACCCATGTCTAACAAGAAACACCAATCTACCAGCATGGGTACTTCATGTCAAGGCCAAATGGGAATCCTCTATTTGCACTCACTATTACACAAACCATTTTCCCTCTAAGTTTGGTGCATTTAAAAACTATACTAAAAGAAGGTGGAAGGGATATGCTGATAGATCTTTGATAAGTTACACTACTGCCATGAACTTTATATTTTAAAGATAAAACTAGAAAAAAGAGTTTAGCATTTAAATGAATTTGAAATAATGAGAAATTATTGTAACCTAGTATATATAAGATAGGAGGGCCAAAAAGCTCATTCATACTGGTAAGTAATCTCATGTGCAAGATCAAGTAAGAAGATTTGATTGTTAACCACCTCATAAAACCTAATCTTCCCTACTAAATTAATAAGGTTAAATTACATAGTTGATTCCAAGATTTGTTGTAACCTGCCTCAAATAACTTTATGGGATTGGAATAATGATAAATTTTGGTATTAGGACACAAAACAATAGTCTCAAACTACCACCTCCTTCTAAAGTTACACATTTTTTTTGGGGATTGTCACCCCACCTCAAATAAATGCATGGGATTTAAATAATGATACAATTTTGTATTAGGACACAAAATGATAGTCTCAAACAAGAACCTCCTTCTAGAGTTGGAAAACATTTCATGTGGGGATTTTCATCAACAAAAAAGGACACTAAGGTTACTAAATGGTAGTTCAAAGTTAGTACTCAAGTACCTTAAATAAATGGAACAAATATTTCAACATAAAATCATGCCTTCTTCTTAGCTCAATTGAGAATTCCTATAGCATAGTCTAAAGATAATAAATACATAATTCTAAACTACAAATAGTATTAATCTTTATCACTCTATTTAAAACCACACTATATCTCTCAAAAAAATTATCATTTTTGATCAACTTATCAGGAGAAATGAAATTTAAATTCAAGAAATCAGTCGCCATGACATAATGATAGTGGATAATTCAATAATATAAGTTTTATAATGGTACAAGATCATTGGTATATTTTAACTACCCCATGTTAGAATTAGAAAAGTTAACCTATGAAAAAGTTATTAAATAGCATGCTATGACCATTTAGAGTGCTCTCCATGAGTATATTGTAATAACATGAAAGGTGATGAACATATCCTATATCTTATAATATATAACCAAATTGTATGAAGATGAAACATAAGTTACACAAAACAACCACTATGAAGATGTAGGAGATTCGATTGTACAAACAAGTACCCGATATAACTTAATGAAGATTAAATGGACATTGTATTTTTTAAATTGTTCTTAGCTATGAGTCAAAATAATGTCTTCTCTTTGTACCATAATCCATATATGTGCTAAAACTATAAATTTTTTATATGTCAATGCAAATACAATAATATCAATATCAAATGTTTCTTTTTTCTTTTTGTGACTGTCATTGATTTTGAAAAATTATAGACAGATATGGGAATGTTTTTGTTTGATAAATAGACATTTCTTAGATAATAATTTTTTCTTAAACTTATTTGGAGAAAGGGAGAAAAAATCTAGGCAATCAATCACTATAATATATAGATCTAGTGGGTTAAGTCAACAAAGATGATTATGAAAACTTCATAATAGTACAAGATCATTAGTAGATATCAAGTGCTCCAAGTAAGAATTAGAAAAAATAACTGATCAATCCTTTGTGGATGTGGTTGGTCCATTCTATTATGTTGTCTTGGATTTTAAGTTATATAAAGAGTAAAGAATGTTCATTGCAATCAAATATTAATTGCATCATTATGAATCCATGCACATAGATTACTTTACAATATCATGATATCTAGGTTAGAGATAGAATTTCAAAGCACATAATCCATATGACTATGCAAATTAATCATCCAAGAAGATATCGGATTTTAAAAACTGTTAAGCCACAAGGCTACATATGAAATCTATGGTTAGACCACAACTATATTTCTAGAAATGGGAGATAATTGGCCAGATGATTATTAGGAATAGCACTATGATTAGTAATAATGAAATATGAGTTTGAAAGCTACATGAATTTCTTATAGTAATTAAGAGAAACTAAGTCATTGGACACCCACACTCATTAGTAATTTTCAAATGCAATTCTCTAAAGGCTATGCTAGGAATTACTTCCTAGTATTTTGGTAATGGGATTGTAATGAGATGTTCAATGGAAGTAATCATCAAATGAAATTCTTTAAAGGTTAAAATGCAATATTATATGCCCTTTAATAACTACTATGAACACACTCTATGCAACAAATAATTGGTGTCCTATTTGTAAGGATGAAGGAAGTAGATTGAAATGATATGAGTTAACCAAATTAGCAGTGGCTCAATCTTTCATATATACATTATATTAATGCACTTATAATTAATACCCTACTCTAGAGTTCCTACATTTTAGATAGAAGTATATTAACATATATGGAAAATGTGGAAGCATTTTATTAGAACAAGGACTTTTTTGACAAAATGAATCAAAGAAAAGTAGTTCTTCCCATGTCAAAGATGTCAGCATGTAGGTGATCACATTGTACTATTGGAAGTGAACTATTTTAAACCCTTCCAAATGGACACATATGCACAATATGCTATATTCTATTCTCCAAATATATTGTAAGGGGGTTTGGCCAATGTCAAAAAGAAGAGTCCAAAAAGGTTAACTATAGGACAAAAGAGATGAAGATAGAAATCTCCCTACATTAGCCTTGAAATTGATACTAAGAACATTTTATTTTTACCATATATTATTGTAAACTAGAATCCTAATAAGATATGAATGCATTACATATTAAATCTACATTTGATTTTCTAACTAGAGTTGCAGGAGATAAATGTTTTGCAATGGGCATTATGACACTAAAATTTTGACAACATTCATATTTAGAATAATTCACAAGATTAAAACCTACTAAAGAAAGAAAAAGCCAATTTCATAAATATATTTATGTTTAAAACATGCAAAAGCTTAGATTTATGTGTAAAATATGAAAAACCTTAACTTCAAAGAGTATTAATGAAGAATTGGTATGTAGAGGTCCAAAGAAGAAATCCTAAGGAAAATCCTATCTTCTTATGGAAGAAAAATAATCAGTTTCACTAGTTAAGAAACAATACATTTTTTAAAGAACCCTATACCATCACTTCTCTTTTCACGTGTTCTATTACCTAGATTCTTCATATAAAAAATTTCTTTCTTTTATCCATTCCTTGTCCAATTTAGTTAGTTGTTAAATGGTAAAGTAGGAAAGAAATGGTATGCATATTCCCCACTCTTGTATCAACATTTTTGTTGATAATTGCAATGACTATTTGTGTGTATAGTTTAGAGTCCCAATCATTACCAAAAAAGAAGGTGATTTTTTTATATGTATAGTAAATGACCCTCTTCCTACTCTATAGCCTCCTCTTGATTCTTGCATAACCTCTTTGCCTTTATCTCTATCATTTTGGTTATCTTGATAAGGCCTACTACATCTAACTCTATTTATATTACCTCCTCTTCTACCACTTCCTTTCCTTTCTTGCTTACTCTTTACCCTCTATTCAACTTGTATTGCTAGTAGAAAATTGTTGAAGTTGATGAAAGATCAACCCAAAAACTTCCAAGAATCACTACATGCAAACACTTGTCATAGAAAGAGAGGAGAACAATCTATGGAGGTTGGAATTCACATATCCACTGAAGATGAGACATTCATGATGAGAAAATAGAGATATTGTTAATCAAAAAGTGAGAATTACAAAGAGAGATCAATCCTTATGAAGGAGATCAAAACCCTAAAAAGGTAAAACCTAGGTTACATTATAATAATTAATAATGTAACCTAATAGTTATATCCCCATTATATCAGTAGAATGTATATAGTGAAAAAACAATAATATAAATAATTTACTATATTTATGCAAAGAAAAATGTTAGGTTAAAGAGTATAATATTTCTTATAAATAATATTAATATCAAATATAAATATTCTCACTAAAAATGTGCAGTAACAATGTGGAACTAATTCCTTGTTTCTTAAAGTCTTCTTTGTCGATCCATGTAGGCTCTGTAGTAGGTAATCCCTTCCATTAAATAAGATACTACATATTTTAATATAAGACTTATGTGCAGTACCTTAATATAAGAAAATTATATTAACTTATGTACAGTACCTGACTCTTAGTTTGGTATACTAAAGGCATACATTATAATCACCTAAAAAGGTATAACTTATGGGGAGTTTGGTAACTTATGTGCAGTACCTGACTCTTAGTTTGGTATACTAAAGGCATACATTATAATCACCTAAAAAGGTAAAACTTATGGGGAGTTTGGTAACTTATGTGCAGTACCTGACTCTTAGTTTGGTATACTAAAGGCATACATTATAATCACCTAAAAAGGTAAAACCTAGGTTACATTATTATAATTAATAAAAACTATCATATCAAGTAGACATATCATTAATAAAAACTATTATATCAAGTATATTAATAGAAACCTGTCTATAATATATAGTATTATAATAATCTATTATAGTACTATTATGATTCTATATATAATTATATTATATATATGGTTAGCATATATATAATATTATAATTATATATGTCTATTATAATTACCCATAATAGACATATCTAATATCCCACTATATTAGGGAATTATATATAAGACTTATTATTATACTAACTAATAAATAGTTTACATAATATAATTAGTAATATTAGTAAGAAATGAGTGTTAGTTAATAATATAAAATATAATATAATTATAAAATACACCTTGAATAATTACCAAAAATACACCAATATAGGTAATCAAGTGAATAAGAAAACTTATAACTAATTATAATTATAATGAGATTATAATTATAGTGTAAAACCTAGGTTACATTATAATAATTAATAAAAGAATTAATTATTATACGCCTGAATTTTAGCATAAGAAAATTAGAGATAATATGTGATTTAATAATTAAATCAAAATGATTTAATTAATAATACAATATATTATTATTCTAGCACCCCCCTTAAGATAAACTTGGGGAGTAGCTAAAAACCAAGAAACTACTACTAAACTTAAATTTGGGTCCCAACAACAAGGCCTAATGAGGTATCTAAGTACAACCAAATCTCTATAAAGAGAAGAAATAGAGAAAACAACATGAGAAGAAAATTACTTCAAAAAGAGATGGAAAGAATGTCTCGGCAGATAGCAACAAAAAGATGACCATGAAGAACACCACTGAAGGATGAAGTTGTAAATATTGTCAAATTGTTGATTTGAAGAACCTCCATTGTATAGAACATGACCATGTAGAGAAAATTGAGTTTGAAGAGATGATCAATCAAAGATGGAAGATATCTTCATGACCTCCAAACATAGGAATGAAAGTGTTTATATGGTAAATGATCCATCTCACCAAAATTCATAGGTATCCAGCCACTACTCTACCTAGTACATAAGAACAAATATTAAATACATAGCACACTCTATTGAACCAAGAAAGAAATAGAACTAAGAAAACCCACCTATAATTTTGAGAGGTGAGACAAGAACACTAAAACTAAATGCATAATCTCCTATAGAAAGAAGAACCAGGAACATCGAGAGTGCAAAATAAGTATAGACTGTTGGAAATATTCAAGATATGATAGGTTATTGAGAGGGGAGAGGTGAATCAGTAACCTCAAAACTTTTAAATAATTTAGCACACCATATATACTATTCACCATTCATTCATCTAATCTACTACATATATGAGAGATCAAACATTTATAACACATGTACACAGTGATTTGGTAACCCAAAAACCTTCCAAATAGAAAGTAAAACTAGGGTGGGGATGATACCCACAAAACTTCATTACTGTAGTATGAAATTAGCCTGTTAAGGCTTACATTGATCACTTCTAGTGATATTCCTTGTTAGGAGTACAAAGGACTACTAGGGCCACCTTGTTAGAGGATTTACAAACATACAATGAGTATGCACTCTATTAGGAGATTTATACAAAGACTATTAAGTCTACCCTATTAAAAGATTTACAAAATTGATTCACATATTAGGATGAAATAGTGGATCTACTTAAAACTTTATTTCTAATTAGATCCTTGAAGTATAGATCACCTCTTGTGACTGATGAATCTTTACTGCTCCTTGTAGACCTTGCTAAATACTCTGCTCTACTACTGATTTGTTTTCATTCTTCTCAAAGCATTACATGTCTATCTTGATAATCTCATGCATTTATTATAAATGATATAATACATTGCATATATACCATTCCAATAATTACAATTGCAAGGTTGGCCAAAACACAAGTGAACACAATATTACTAAGTTGGCCAAACAGTAGAAAACTCGAGTTCTTCAAGCTGACTTGGTAACCTTCTGATACTCGGCATCCACTACAATATTTGGCATCATCATGTAGTCAATAGAAGTAGAAGCTTGGTCCATACTAATCACATAACATAGCTTGGAACTCGGTAACCATTGGAGACTCAGTAGATATAGTATCACTCGGTAAAAACTGAATCCCTCGTTTACCTTGCTTTCACTCAGTAAACACTGGACTTCCATCACTCGGTAAACACTATGAATCTTGGTGAAAACTGTATGCTCAGTAGATACTGCTAGGCTACACACCCACTTGGTAGCTTCATGAATGCTTAGTATGAATTGCTTGACTGTACACTCACTCGGTAGCTTTCGGAATGCTTGGTATGAACTACTTAAGTGATGAACCTACAAGGTAACCATTGAATGCTCAGTATACACTGTAGACTAAGTGATGAACTCGATAATCATTCAAAATTGAGTAATTGTTGTCACTAATGACAAATACAGTATAATGCCAACATATACATCTATAATGGCACATTTCATCAACACATAATGAGGCTAATGTAATAGAAGGAACACTCACTTGGAAAAGGAAGATGGAAAATATGGCCAACATGAAACCCCTCAAGGAACTTTATAATGTAGTGTGAGTACAAAAAAATAGAAAGATGTGCAACATCCCAAAATGTAATAGAGTGGCACTTTATCTTAGTGTGTTTGCAAATATTCTACAAAAGGATTTCAATGAAGATCAAAAGAGACATAAGACTAACAAACTAGAAAGTATTTTTGGATACAATTGTCAAATTGTTTATTGTCTTTGATGTTACACAAATGTCATATTAGTTGTCAGTCTATGCTTACCAAGCTCACTTGGTCAGCAAGACTATTTTTCTTGTCTACCAAACATTCCTAGAGATTACTTTGTGAAGATAGTGTCTACCGAGCTCACTCGAGCATCGAAGGAAATTATGGTAGAAAGTAGTATTAACTGAGTTCTCATGGCTATAGAAGGAAAGTTGGATAGAGTTAGTATTAACCAAGTTCACTCAGTTGCCAAAGGATTTTTCAAGTTCATAGTGTTAACCAAGCTTCTATTGGTTAAAATAGGAAATCATCTTAGGACCAGTGTTTACTGAGCAAGGTCGACCAATAAAGGATTTCATTGTTTTGGGATATGAAGTCTAATTATTTCAAGTATTGATTCTAGTTGACTATGGAAATTTTTATTGGTGATTATAAGTTATAATTAAGTCGACTTGACAGTCTAAACAATATAAATAAAAGGTCAAGTGGAGATTCTAGCATATGGGAGAGTATGCAAGTGTATTGATTGATTGAGAAGGAAAGTGCGAGAAAACCTGAAGGGTGGTCAGATATCCTTGTGGAGTAGCAAAGTAATATTTTATTAGGAAGGATCTAACTTGAAGTAGGATAGAGATCTATAATCAAAAATTTAGTTGCATCTCAATCAAGTCAATTCATTGATACTTTCTTACCATTGTAGCACTAATCTAAAATCTCTTAATAGAGTTGGTTTAATAGCCAGTTGTAAATCCTCTAACAAGGTGATAGTTTCATTGAATTTTCTTAAGACCTCTTGCAAGGCCACTCCTAATAGGGTGATTAAATCCTCTAACAAGGTCACACCTAACAATGTGTTGTGTAACCTTTAACTAGGTTGGCTCCTAATAGGGCTCACTTCAGAAGAGTGAAAAATAGTAACTAGTTACGTTGGTAGTTTTTCCCATATTGGGTTTCCATGTTAAATCCTAGTGTCTCATTTGTTTATGTTATTTATTTTATGCTTGAAAATTAATCATTGTAAATGTTTAAGACCAGTTAGAAGTAAATCACACTTCTTTTACTGAGTTATAGCATTTTCTATGTGTTAACCAAATATTAGCAGCAGTCAGTTTTATTGTTAACATCCAAGGGATCTAAAATATTTTTGTAGTAACTAATTCACCCCCCTCTTAGTTACTCCATCTATATTTCCAACAATTGGCATCAGAGCTTTTGGTGCTTGTAGGAAAGGTTTTAAGGACCTAAGCTAAAGATTAGGATGTCTTACAAAAGAGAAATTTCAAAGCTTAACAGAGATAACTTTTTAGCATGGCAGGGACTCATGAGACTTCATCTAGCTTCCAGTGGTGATTCAAAATTGAAATACCTTGACAAGGAATACACAACTCCTACTAGTACATTATCTATTGGAGATATTGCTAAGAAAAAAAACCATAACACCATGATGATAGATATTGCATCTACTCTTAGCTATGAGGAATTTGATGATTTCAAGGACCGCAAAATCACTTTTGAAATGTGGAATAAGCTAAAAGACATCTATGGTGGTGATGACAATGTGAGGAGAGCCAAAGCTGAAAGCCTTAGAGGACAATTTGATTAGATGAGAATGAGAGAAGATGAAAATATTGCCAAATATGTGGAAATAATCAAAGCCAGTGTCAGTACAATTAAAGATTCTAGAAGAGATATCAAGGAAGAAACTATTGTAATTAAAGTTCTCAGAACATTGCTTCCTATCTATGAAATTATAGCATCTATTATTCAAGAGAAGAGATGTGAAACAAATCATAAGATAACTTTGGATACCTTAGTAGGAATATTGATAGCCTTTGAGCTACATAACTTTGATAATTATGTTCCAACTTCCAAGAATATTCAATCTACATTTGAGGCCAAGCTTTCACTTAAAGAAAAGGAAAAAAAATAAAGGACATTCAGTCAGAAAGTGAAGAAGAATATAAGGAAAGTTTTGATAGTGATCTTGAAGTTGTTGAAGCTTTACTTGTAAGAAAATATTCTAGAGGCAGAGGAAAATACAAAGGTAAAGTTTCCCTAATCTATTTTTCATGTGAAGAAATTGGTCATGTTGCTGCCAAGTGCCCAAACAAAGAAAGCAAGGATGAGAAGAGAAGTCACAAGTGCAATGGCAAAAAGGATTTTAAAAATCTCAAATCATTCAAGTACAAAGGTAAGAAGACTTGTTTTATGGCCAAAGATTCTGATAACAATGAAGATGAAATAGTATACATTATTGTAAAAGATGAATCTCATGATGAAGAAGATAAGATGGCACTTATCTCTCATGTAAGAAAAAATGATACATGGATCATAGATAGTGGATGTTCACATCATATGACTGGTGATAAAATAAAGTTTGAACACTTTGAAGACTATGATGGTGGTAGTTTAAGGTTTGGAAATAATGAACTTGTTGGAGTTGAGAAAAGCCGACTCTGAAGATGCTCAAGATCACCTGCATGCGAGAACCTGTCAAAGAGAAGCTAAGAAGATGAAGAGCATGGAGCAAGGGAAAAACCCTAAACGAACATGAGAGACCACAATATGTGCAAACATAATAAAAATTTATTTACAATGAGAAGTAATGTGATATGACATTGAAAATATAATGAGGGAGAGGTCACTTATAAAGACCTCAAGGAAGCTTGTAGAATAAGCTAGAAGGTGGTAGAAGATAAGGATGACAACTTAGCACATATCCACAAAAGGTGGAACATGCTAGAAGGGAACAAACTCCCATGTTGTCAACAACTAACCACTACATGCATTAAATACTAAATATTAAATAACTACATTAACCTAGGCAAGCTTAAGTAAATAGAATAAATAATTAATTATTAATTATTTACTCTAACAACCCCCCTTAAGTGCAACTTAGGGAAATTCCTTAAGCTCACAAAACTAAGATGAAATGTAGAATGGGTCCTAGCAACAAGGCCATTTTAGGTACCCAAGTATGATTTAAAAGAATGCAACCTCTAAAAGTGGGGAAAGAGAGAAAACCACATGGGAACAACCCTCCCCCAAAAAGAGGTAACCTAGTAAAGAACTGAAGAAGTCTCCAACTAGAGAAATGTCCCCTAAAATAAGATAAATGAGTGATCATGAAGAGCATCACTGAAGCATGAAGAAGTCACAAATCTACCAAACTACTAATCTGAAGAACCTCCATGGAAGAAGAAGGCATGAACCGAGCATGTCTATATGGTAGCTGATCCATCTCACCAAAATGCATAGGTAGCCAACCACTGCAATCGCCTTGTATATAGGATCAACCACTGAATACATAGTTCACACCATCGAACCACAGATGCATTAGAACAATAGTATAACTCCCTCTTAATGCAGATGGGATGTGATGACAGGGAACTGAGAAGGTGGGCCAAAGTCTCCTGCAGATTAACCAAGAATGAGGAGAGAGGAAAAGAAGTACAGACACCTATAAAGACACAGTCAAACTGACTCTACATGGGGCTAATGTCATGGAAGGGACACTCACTTGACAAAGGGAGAAGGCCTAAAACAACAAACAACTATCCCCCCATGGTGCTTTATCAAAATAGTGCATGTACATGATGCAGGAGCATCCAGAATTATAAGGGCAATCTTGTGTCACCCAAAAAAAAAATACTTAGACTTAGTTTCTATTTCATGTGTTTTCATTTTTGGATACCCATTTGGGTCAAATAAAGGTTCCAACTCTCACAGTTTCGCTATCAGTGTTCATGTAAATCTTGAAAAAATAAGAGTATGTAATTGAGCCATCATTTTGGTGAACTAGGAGGTGTAAATTGGCTAGATGAATGTAATTGTAATTTAGAGCATTCCAAAAAAAGAATCAGGTCAAAAGGCCCCACGGTTGGAAAGTTATTGCAATTTTTTGAGTTGTGGCGACCTCCTAAGAATGCTTCAAAGTCAGGTTAGGGGCATTAAATGACCTCAAAAAGGGCTGAAAAATGGGGGATGAGTGAAGCTAGTCCATAGGGCTATAGAGCGCTTTGAGAGATTTTTGAAAATGTGAATGGTTTGTCAATCGAAGCTATGGTTCAAAAGTTATGCCTCCCAGAAGTTCGGTTACCATTTCTAGATTCTTCTAGATTTGTGTGGACTTCTAACGTAGCTTCTGGAACCTTTCTATTTGGTTGGTGGATGCCTACTAGAACTTTCTAGAATTTACTTCTAGTCCTTAACCCTCTGGAGTCTATTTAAGGAGATTTCTGGCATTGTAAAAGGCATTTCAGAGTGGAGTTTGAGAGGAGGTACTGAAAGGAGAAATTATCTCCACATTTATGCTATTGTAAGCCCTTAGGGCATGTTTTGAAGCTTATTTTCTCTGTACTAAATGTACTAGCTTATTTTTTAGTTAATACAATTTCCCTTTTCTATTGTGTCCATTTTGTTCTTGGGTTGTGTCTCCATCAAGTGGTATCAGAGCTAGTTTTCCTGAGTATGTAGACAGAGCACCGACTATGAGGTAGTTTGCATTAGGACTGTGTGGTTGTGGGTTTGAGTTAAGAAGATGCCTCCACAAAGAAAGTGTGGCAAAAGGGCTAGAGCTATTAATCCTAAGGAGGTTAGAGCCCTCCAAAGGTAGGTACAAGCATTGCAGGAGGAGCTCCGTAGAGGAGCAACTATGGCCGCAGGTGATGAAAGTGAAGATGACAACAAAGAAGATGAAATTGGACCAGAAGGGAATTTGATGGGGAAGTTTTGAATCATGTAGAGGAAAGGCTTTTTAGGGCCATTACAAAGTTTGGGAAAAGACCTACAATTGAAGTGGGTGTATTTTCAGGAAATCTGAAACCAGATGTGTTGATCGATTGGATCAATGAACTAGAAGAATACTTTGAGTATGAGGATATTAGGGACCCAGATAGGGTTAAGTTTGCAAAGGCCAAACTGAAAGGCCATGCCAAAATCTAGTGGCAAGAGGTCCAATTGGAAAGAAACAGAAGAGGAAAGGAGAAGATCACAAGATGGGATCACATGGTGGACAAATTGAAGAAACAGTTCATTCCTGTGGACTACAAGCTTGATTTGTTTAAGAAGATGCATGGGTTAAGGAAAGAAGGAAGATTAGTCCAAGAATATATAGAGGAATTTTACCGACTCTTGATTAGAGTGAGGCATGCAGAAGCAAATAAGGAGAAGGTTGTTCGTTATATCAGTGGGTTGCGACCTAGCATCCAAGAGGAATTAAGTCTGGTAAGAATGACCAGTGTTGAAGAGGCATACCAATTCTCCCTACGAGTTGAAGAGAAGCTAAATAAAAGGTTTGAATTAAGAAAAAGAGGGTGCGGTCAAGGAGGAAGGGGAAGAAGTAGATCATCTGGAGGCCACAATAAAACCCAAAAGAAAAATGAAGATGTGGGTACTAGCAAGAACTAGAGGAATGAGGGTTTCAACCGCTCCCATGATCAAGACTTTGGAAATCAAAGAGGAAGAGGTAGAGGACATGGACAAGGAAGAGGAGGCTTCCATTGTACCTATTTCCATTACAATGAAGAAGGTCATCATTCCTTTGAATGCCCTCAACAACAAGGAAGGATAGATAGGAGAGCTGAGGGCCAAGCTAGGGTTGCTCATGTGGATGAGGATGCAAAATCATCACATTCAAAGGATGCAAAAAGAGGAGAGACCTTGGTAAATGAAAGAGTCATACTAAGTGGTGAGATTGAACTAGGACAATGAAAGAGTTTGTTCCGTACCAAATGCAAGTGTGAGGATAAATGTTGTGACGTGATCATTGATGGTGGTAGAACTGATAACTTGGTATCAAAAGAGATTGTCTCTAAGTTGAAGCTCAAGAGGGAGAAACATCCCCAGCCCTATTGGATTGCTTGGGTAAAAGATGATCATAAGGTCCTAGTAAGTGAACAATGTTTAGTGAAATTCAAATTTGGGAGTTACCATGATGAAGTTCTCTGTGATGTTATTTCGATGGATATTTGCCATCTATTGTTGGGTAGACCATGGCAGTTTGATGGACATGCAGTAAATCATGGAAATTCCAACACATACTCTCTAACAAAGGATGGAGTTTGCCACAAATTGAAGCCCATGAAAAAGGAAGGTGAAAAGGTATGTAGCAGTGCTAGGATTTGTCTTGTTGATGAAAGGAAGTTTTTAGATGGCATGAAACATCAGCATATGTGCTATGCTTTGATTCTTAGGAAAGATAAAGAAGGTAGTAGTGAAATACCACTTGAAGTTTCAAATTTACTTGGGGAGTTTGGAGATATTATCTCTGATAATGTTCCAGATGGATTACCACCAATAAGGAAAATCAATCATCAAATAGATCTGATTCCAGGAGCTAGTTTTCCTAACAAGGCTACTCATAGGATGACTCCTACTGAAACAAAGGAGCTAAATAGATAGGTTCAGGAGTTGTTGAGGAAGGGCTTGATTCGAGAGAGACTGAGTCCATGTCCAATACCTGCAGTGCTCACACCAAAGAAGGATGGAGAGTGGAGGATGTGTACAAATTCTTGAGCTATAAATAGGATAACCATCAAGTACCAGTTTCCTTTGACTACTTGAGTGGAGCTCATTACTTCACAAAGATAGATCTAAAGAGTGGTTATCACCAGATATAGATTCAAGAAGGAGATGAGTGGAAAACAACCTTCAAGACCAAGGAGGGTATTTATGAGTGGTTAGTCATGCCCTTTGGATTGATGAACGCCCCAAGCACCTTCATGCGGCTCATGAATGAGGTACTTAAGAAGTTCTTGGGAAAATTTATTATTGTCTACTTGGATGATATTTTAATTTTTAGCAAGACTTTGGAAGAACATTTACTGCATATTCATAGTGTCTTGGAAAGGCTAAGGGAAGAGAAACTGTTAATCAATCTGAAGAAGTGTATCTTTGCAAAAAGGGAGTTAGTCTATTTGGGGTTTGTTATATCACTTGAAGGTCTCAAAATGGATCCAAAGAAGGTAAAAGCCATCTTGGAATGGCCTACTCCAAGGTCAGCTACTGAGGTAAGATCATTTCATGGTCTGGTTAGTTTTTACAGGAAGTTTATTCAGAATTTCAGTGGCATATGTGCACCCCTAACTGATACAATAAAAGGGGATAGAAAAGAGTTCAAATGGACTGCAATAGCTACAAGAAGTTTTGAATTGCTGAAGAAGAAGGTGATAGAATAGCCTATGTTGGCACTTCCAGATTTTAGAAAGGTTTTCCAAGTGGATTGTGATTCTAGTGGCAGTGCTATTGGGGCTATATTAAGCCAAGAAGGTAATCCTATTGCATATTTTAGTGAAAAATTGAATGATGCAAAGAAGAAGTATTTTGTTTATGATCAAGAGTTTTATGCAATAATTCAAGCCTTAAAGAAATGGAGGCATTATTTATTGCCAAAGGAATTTGTTTTGTATACTAATCATCAGGCATTACAGTACCTAAATAGCCAAGGTAAATTGAATCAAAGGCATATGAAGTGGGTAGAGTTCTTGTAGAGCTATACATTTGTGTTGAAGCATAGAAGTGGAAAATCTAATAGGGTTGTAGATGCACTAAGTAGAAGAGAGTTGTTTCTTACAATAATGCAGGTTGAAGTAGTTGGGTTTGATGAACTTAAGAAATTGTACTCCAAAGATCCTAATTTTGCTGAAGCATAGAAAGCTTGTAAAGAACCTGTTACTGTAGATAGAACCAAGTGGTTAGACTATTTGATTCAAGATGGTATGTTATTCGAGGGTATTCAATTGTGCATTCCAAGGAGTTCCATGAGGAAAAATCTGATTAAGGAGAAACACAGTGGAGGGATGGTAGGACATTTTGGTTGAGATAAGACCATTGCCATTCTTAGAGAACATTATTTTTGGCCTCAAATTTCACAAGATGTGAAGAAGTTTGTACATAGTTGCCAGGTTTGTCAAGTTGTCAAGGGGTTTAGTCACAATACTAGCCTATATAATCCATTGCTTGTTCCATCAAGGCCATGGAGGACATAAGTATGGATTTTTTTCTTGGATTGCCAAGGACACAAAGGGGTAATGACTCAGTATTCATGGTGGTTGATAGGTTCTCCAAAATGGCACATTTCATTCCATGCCACAGAACTCATGATGTTGTCCATATTGCAGACTTGTTTTTCAAAGAGGTGGTAAGACTACATGGTCTTCCAAGGAGTATAGTTTCTGACAGAGATACTAAATTTGTGGGGTATTTCTGGAGGACATTGTGGAAGAAGTTGAGAACAGACCTAAAATTCAGTTTCATGCATCACCCACAGACTGACGGCCAAACAGAAGTGGTAAATAGAAGTCTAGGCAATTTGCTAAGATATTTAGTTGGGGATAAACCCAAGGGATGGGATTTGATTCTACCACAAGCAGAGTTTTCTTACAATAACTCTATAAATAGGAGTACTGAAAAATCACCATTCCAAATTGTATATGGGAATAGCCCAAGGACTGCACCAGAATTGAGGAAGATAGAACAAGGGGAGAGGACAAGTGTTGAAGCTAAGGAATTTGTTGAACATATCAAGCGTCTACATGAGGAGGTTCAAGCACACATTACCAAGATGAATCAAGAGTATAAAGCTAGGGCTAATCAAAGCAGAAGACATAAGCAATTCCAAGTAGGGGATCTAGTCATGGTGCACTTAAGAAAAGAAAGATTTCTAGCCGGTACTTACAATAAGCTAAAAATGAAAAAATTTGGCCCCTGCAAAATTTTGAAGAAACATGAGTCCGGAAATGCATATGAAGTGGAGTTGCTAGATGGTATTCACATTTCTCCCATTTTCAACATTGCAGATTTAATAGAGTATCATGATGATGGTGTAGATGAGGAGCTAGTGTTAGAGCCATGTCCAATTCCTACTTCTAAGGAGGAGATACAAGACATTCTAGATCATCATGTGGGTAGGAGTACCAGAAACAGGCAATATGAAAAGTATTTGGTCAAATGGAAAGGACGAACGATCGAGGACTCAACTTGGATTTTAGCAGTTGAGGTTTCCCATTTGGGATTTCCTCTACCATTCATAAAGTGACAGGGTCACTTTTCAATCTACCCTGGGTGTCTGATGCAGGAGCATCCAGAGGTATAAGGGCAATCCTGTGTCACCCAAAAAAATATATACTTAGACTTAGTTTCTGTTTCATGTGTTTTCATTTTTGGATAACCATTTGGGTCAAATAAAGGTTCCAACTCTCATATTTCCACTATCAGTGTTCGTGTAAATCTCAAAAAAATAGGAGTATGTAATTGAGCCATCATTTTGGTGAACTAGGAGGTGTAAATTGGCTAGATGAATGTAATTGTAATTTAGAGCATTCTAGAAAAAAGAATCAGGTCAAAATGCCCCGCGGTTTGAAAGTTATTGCAATTTTTTGAGTTGTGGAGACCTCCTAAGAATGCTTCAAAGTTAGGTTAGGGGCATTAAATATTCTCAGAAAGGGCCAAAAAATGGGGGATGAGAAAAGCTAGTCCATAGGGCTATAGAGCACTTCGAGAGCTTTCCAAAAATGTAAACAGTTCATCAATCAGAGCTACGGTTCAAAAGTTATGCCTCCTGAAAGTTCGGTTACCATTTCTAGATTCTCCTAGATTTGCATTGACTTCTAACGCAGCTTTTGGAACCTTTCTATTTGGTCAGTGGATGCCTACTAGCACTTTCTAGAATGTACTCCTAGTCCTTAACCCTCCGAGGTCTATTTAAGGAGATTTCTGGCATTGTAAAAGGCAGTTCGGAGTGGAGTTTGAGAGAAGGTACTGAAAGGAGAAATTATCTCCACATTTATGCTATTGTAAGCCCTTAGGGCATGTTTTGAAGTTTATTTTCTCTGTACTGAATGTACTAGCTCATTTTTCAGTTAATACAATTTCCCTTTTCTGTTGTGTCCATTCTATTCTTGGGTTGTGTCTCCATCAGTACAACTGACTCAAAACAACGTTCATGATTCTCAAAATACAAAAGTGGCACTTTATCTCAGTGTGATACATAAAAGTTCTTCAAAATGATAGCTACAATGATCAAAACTAAAAACAAGCTGCAACAAAATAAAGTACAGCCTAAAACAAGAGAAACCATGCTAGAAAAATGATCATCGAGCCTAAAACACTCAAAATATGCACCATATAGAAAAAATGTCAAAACTATGATAGAAAGAGCAAGGGCCAAAAACTAAGAAAAAGGACCACATTTTTGAAAAGATGACAAAACCAATTTTCCAAATTTATCAAGTTTTCAAACAACAGGCATGGGACCCAAAAGATATGCTTACCAGAGTCAAAAACATAACTTTGGACTTTGACTGAAAAATAGATAATAAAAATTCATCAAAACCTAAAAATACCTGCACCAAAGTCTTCATCTTGGAACTAGCTTTTTGGCACTTCTTTCAGATCGGAAAAATGCCTTCGTATGCTCAAGTTATGGCCAAAAAACCAAAGGTAGGTCCAAAATGACCTAGAAGGAGATGTGCAAGCAAGGGTGATGATGTCATGCTGACATCAGTAGTCCACTACAAAAAATTTGATGGTTTCAAGGCCATCATCAAAAAAAGGGTGCCACATGGCCTACCACGTGGCAGTGCTGACGTGCCTCCAAACGCTGACTGTATAGCTATGCCACGCAGGCAATGACTGGGCAGGTGGAAGTCACCTGTAGATCCCTGTCGAATGAGAGACTACCACATAGGAGGGTTTCACTAAATCAGCAGAGTGGAGTGGACCGATGGAGCACAGATCGGTGAAGAGAAATGGAAGTGCCACCAGCGGCACTTTGGGAGCAGGCGACAGCAGAGCTGCAGTGATGCTGCAACCATGCAACCGACTGCGGGGGCCCGTGGGCTAAGCACTAGTTGTGCGGTGGTAGCCACCTAACTGTGCGCTGGTGGTGTGCCTTAAATTTTTTTTTTTAAAAAAAATTTTGCCCAAAAATTGTACAATCCATTCAGAAATGACCTGCAACAAAAAAAAGTTGCCTCCCGGAGCTCTGTCTCCAAAAATGACAAGTTTTATATGAATCCTGACTGCAAATAGCCTTTCAGATCCTATGGTGATGTCCATTTGGTCCCAAAGTGGTCCAAAAAAATTTTGATCCCCTTATTTAAAGAAAAAATACACAAACAAACTAGGGTTTTGACTCCAAATTATGGCTTCAAAATTCTTCAACGAAGCAGCAGTAGAAAGGCTCTAATACCATGTTGGAGTTGAGGAAAGCCAACTTCAAAGATGCCCAAGATCACCTACATGCGAGAACCTGTCAAAGAGAAGCCAAGAAGAGGAAGAGCATGGAGCAAGGGAAAAACCCTAAATGGACATGAGAGACCACAATATGTGCAAACACAATGAAAATGTATTTACAATGAGAAGTAATGTGATATGATATTGAAAATACAATAAGGGAGAGGCCACTTATAAAGACCTCAAGGAAGCTTGTAGAACAAGCTAGAAGGTGGTAGAAGATAAAGATGACATCTCAGCACATATCCACAAAAGGTGGAACATGCTAGAAGGGAACAAACTCTCGTGTTGTCAATAACTAACCACTATATGCATTAAATACTAAATATTATATAACTACATTAACCTAAGTAAGCTTAAGTAAATAGAATAAATAATTAATAATTAATTATTTACCCTAACAGAACCTTGTTGCATAAAAGGGAGAGACTAAATCTCATTAACCAAAGAACTTGTATGTGACAATGCCTATTGAGTTGAAGGACTAAAATGTAATTTGTTAAGTGTAGCACAACTAATCAACATTGGATTCAAGGTAGAATTCATGGATGGAAAGGAAAGACTGTTGGATAACAAAGGAAAACTGATTGGATCAAGCAAACAATAAAAGGTAACCTATTTTATTTTGATCTTGGTGATTGGTCATGTTTTATTGCTCAAGTAGAAGAAAGTTAGTTATGGCACAGAAGGTTATGTCATGTAAATTTTGATAACATGGTGAAAATAAGAAAATTTAGGAAAGTAAGAGGCATTCCTAGTTTGAAAAAACCAAATGTTGGTTTATGCAAGAATTGTCAGATTGGCAAAATGGGAAAGACTAGTTTTAAAAGCAAAAACTATCAATGTGAAGATATCTTTGAAATTGTACATACTAATTTGTGTGGACCTATTGGAATAGAAAGATATAGTGGAGAAAAATTATTTATTCTCTTTGTTGATGACAACTCTAGAATGATGACTATTATGTATTTAAGAGAGAAGTTAGAAGCATTTGAGAAATTCAAATGGTATTTGTCCAAATTAGAGAAAGAAATAGGAAAAAGATTGAAATTCTTAAGATCAGACAGAGGTGGTGAATTCATCTCTAACGAATTCAATAAATTTTGCATTGAAACAGGAATCAAAAGACAAGTATCAACCCCTAGAACTCTCGAGTAGAATGGTATAACTGAAAGAAGAAACAAATCCATCATGGATTGTGCAAGGACTCTAATGATTGAAAACAATGTTGCTATCAAATACTGCAAGGAAGCTATCAGGACTATAGTTCATACCTTAAACTGAGTACAGTTGAAGGACTCATATAAAACTCCCTATGAATCATGGTATGGCTACAAATCCAATGTAAGTTACCTTAAAGTATTTGGAAGTAAATTTAATATCTTGAAAGAATCTAGAAAAGAAAAATTTGATGTGAAAGGTGATAAAGGTATATTCTTAGGTTATTCTTGCAAAAGTAAGGCATATAAGTGTTTGAATTTTTCTACTCATAAAATCATAAAAAGTGCACATGTGAGAATTGATGAGTTTGCAAAAACAAGTAAAGAAGAAAGCAAAAAGGAACCAGAATATTATAGGAGATTTGTTTACATCAAACCTAATACATTGCCAGACAAATCTATCAATAAGGATACCTCTACTCCCGAGTCTTCCTTAGTCACCAAGTTTCAAGAAGTTCAAACCAAGTCATAAGAACCCGTGTCACATTCTAAAGCTACCAAGCCAATGCCTACTAAGTCTGAGCAACCAAAGCCAGAAATTGAAGTTCAAGAAGATGAAAATGCAATTTGTTCAAAAGGTAAAAAACCTATATTGGCCAAGTATGTTAGAAGGCATCATGCACCAAATCAGATTATTAGAGATAAATTAGAAGGTACTATGATAAGAAGTAAGCTAAAATGTGCATGTTTACTTGCTGATTTTGAACCTAGAAGTGTTAAAGATGCATTGGAAAATGAAAGTTTGATTGAGGCCATGAATGAAGAAATTGAACAATTAGAGAAGAACAAAACTTGTACTCTTTTACCTAGGCCTAAAGATAAAAATGTGATTGGAACAAAATGGATATTCAGGAATAAGTTGAATGAAGATGGTAAGGTATCAAGAAAAAAAGCTAAATTGGTATGTAAAGGCTACTCACAAGAAGAAGGCATTGATTATGGGGAGATTTTTTCTCTTTTTGCAAGACTGGAAGGTTTCAAGGCCTTACTTGCATATGCAACATATAAAAGATTCAAAGTATATCAAATGGATGTTAAATCTGCATTTCTCAATGATATTCTTGATGAAGAAGTCTACATTGATCAACCAAAAAGTTTTGTTGATCCAGAAAAAAGAGGCATGGTCTGAAAATTACACAAAGCTTTGTATGGTCTAAAATAAGCCCCCAGAGCATGGAATGAAAGATTACATAACTACCTTATATAGATTGGTTTCTAGAAAACTAATGATAATAGTAGTTTTTATATCAAGGAAGGACTAGATAACAAAATTGTATTGGTAGAAATATTTGTGGATGATACTTTATTTACAATGATTGATGATCTATGCAAAAAATTCTTAGAGAAAATGAACAAAGAATTTAAAATGTCTATGTTTGGTGAGATTAAATTCTTTGTTGGTCTTTAGATACAATAGAGTAGGAATGGTATCTACATCACTCAGTCTAAGCATATCAAGGAGATACTCAAGAAGTTTGGTATGGAAGAATCAAAACTAGTTGAAACCCCCATGTGTATTGGATTAAAGCTTAGCAAATATGATGATTCAAAAGAGGTAGATTAGACCTTATATAGATCAATGATTGGAAAATTACAATATGTAGTTCATATAATGTCTGATATTGCTTTAGTAGTTGGTATAGTGGCAAGATTCTTGAAAAAACCTAGAGAATATCATATGATGAAAGTTAAAAGAATATTGAGATTTTTGAGAGGCACTGAAGACTATGACTTATGGTATAAACTTGGAGGAAATATGAACCTAAAAGTATTTATTGATGTTGATTGGGTAGGAAATATTGATGACAAAAAGAGTACAAGTGGTGGAACATTCTTTCTTGGTAAAAGGTTGCTATCTTGGACAAGTAAAAAGAAAAATTGCATATCCCAATCTATAGCAGAAGCAAAATATGTTGCAGTAGTAGTGAATTATTCTAGCATTGTTTGGTTTAAACAATTATTGGAAGGCATGAAGGTTGAGATCAAAGAACTAGTTGTCATGTTTTGTGATAATACAAGTGCAATTAACATATCAAAGAATCCAGTGATGCATTCCAAAACCAAGCATATTGCTATAAAAAATCATTTTGTTAGAGAATTAGCGCAAGACAAAGAAATAAGATTGGAATATGTGCATACAAAAGAACAAATTGCAGACATATTTACCAAGTCATTACATAAGGATGCATTCTTGTATCTAAGAGATAAGCTAGGGGTGATTCCCCTACTTGAAGCTCACTAAATGAAATTTTAGTGATGCATCAACAGGAACCTATTTGAAGATCTATTAGTTGATGTAGCATAGTCAATATTGCATATGAATCAGTACTCAAGGTACAATGATACTCATTTGGTATGTGTTGTCTTTGGCATGTGTTGTCAAAGAGGGAGAGTTTACTTTCATATCTTTCTATAAAAAAATTTAAGAAAAGAAGCTATGTAATTCTTTCATAGATAGAGATTACTACAACTTGCGGTATAAAAATCTAAGAGGGAGAAACTTTCTATCAGAGAAAAGTCTTGTTCTCAAATTTCATTGTGCTATGACATGTTGTGTTGCCATCAATGTCAAAGAGGGAGATTGTTGGATACAACTATCAAATTGTGTGTTGTCTTTGATGTTACACAAATTTCATATCAGTTTTTAGTCTATGCTTACCTAGCTCACTTGGTTAGCAAAACAATTTTTCTTTTCTACTGAGCATTCTTGGAGATTACTTTGCAAAAATAATGTCTACCGAGCTCACTTGGGCATTGAAGGAAATTATGGTAGAAAGTAGTGTTAAACAAGTTCTCATGGTTAAAGAAGGAAAGTTGGATAGACTTAGTATTAACTAACTTCACTCAGTTGCCGAAAGATTTTGCAAGTTCGTAGTGTTAACCAAGCTTCTGTTGTTTAACACAGGAAATCATCTCAGGACCAGTGTTTACCAAGCAGGGTCAGCCAATGAAGGATTTTGTTGTTTTGGGATATGAAGTCTAATTATTTCAAGTATTGATTCCATCCAACTATGGAAATGTTTATTAGTCATTGTAAGTTGTAATTAAGATGACTTGACAATCTGAACAATATAAATAAAAGTTCAAGTGAAGATTCTAGCATATGGGAGAGTATGTAAGTGTATTGATTGATTGAGAAGGAAAGTGTGAGTGAACTTCAAGGATGGTTAGATATCCTTGTGGAGCAGCAAAGTAATATTCAATCAGAAAGGATCCAACTTGAAGGAGGATAGAGATCTATAATCAGAAATTTAGTTGCATCTCAATCATGTCATTTCATTGTTACTTTCTTACCATTGTAGCAATTATCCAAAATCTCTTAATAGAGTTTTTTTAATAGCCAGTTGTAAATCCTCTAACAAGGTGATAGTTCCATTGAATTGTTTTAAGACCTCTTGCAATGCCACTCCTAACAAGGTGATTAATTCCTCTAACAAGGTCACACCTAATAGTGTGTTTTGTAACCTTTAACTAGGTTGGATCCTAACAAGACTCACTTTAGAAGAGTGAAAAATATTAACTAGTTACATTGGTGGTTTTTCTCATATTTGGTTTCCACATTAGATCCTGGTGTCTCATGTGTTTATGTTATTTCTTTTATGCTTGCAAATTAATCACTGTGAATGTTTAAGATCAGTTAGAAGTAAATCAGACTACTTTTATTGAGTTACAACATTTTCTATGTGTTAATTGAATATTAGCAGGAGCTAGTTTTATTGTTAACATCTAAGGGATCTGAAATATTTTTGTAGTAATTGATTCAACCCCCCCCCCCCCCCCATCTAGTTACTCCATTTATATTTCCAACAAGTACAACCCATGGTGAGTCATCCCATGTAATGAAAATCATCCCTGGACCTAAAACAACCAAGATATCCACAAGAATGCAAAAATGAAAAAAAAAAGAATTTACCTAGAGAAAAATATAGAAGAAAAGCAAGTATCAATGAAAAGAGCATAGAACAATATTTCAAATCATATAAAGTTTTCAAAAAAATGGAGTCTAAATGCTCAATACATGCCTCCTACAATGCAAAGATGAATCCATGACTTTGAAAGAAAAATAGCCATAAAAAACAAAATCAGTAAATCAAACCTATACCATTGAATAGGTGTCAAGATTATATTTCCAATGATAACTTGTTCGTCCAATTTCAACACATTATACCCAAGATATGGCCAAATAACCCAACATTGTTCTTTATGACAAAAGAATCAAGTATATGATGGTTTGAAGGCACTACTACATTTTGGCCCAAATTGTGATAACAAGACATTACAATTGTAATGGCTAGCCATCGCCCAAGCAACAGTAATACAAATTGGCTCCCATCAAATAGGCATCAAAATTTTGTTGTTGTAAATTGTGATGACATAGGAGTCCATCACAAGTGTGACAGATTTAACTCTTGTAACTTTGAAGAGGGAAAAGGAAAGATTTCATCTTCATGGTACCCCAATTGTGACAGTAGACCATCACAATTATAAAGGTGTAAGATTTTGGTCTATCATCATAATTGCTATAGATTTGTGATAGTCATGTTGCAGAAGTGATGGCTATCCATCAGAAATGGTCATTGCAAGTGTGATAGGTAAGAGACAAGTATGCTCTAGGAAAGATGGATATCCATCAAAAAAAGCAATCACAATTGCGATGGGTACCCAAAATATATATTTTTAAAACTATTTCTTGTCCAATGAGGATTATTAGTTCTTTTTTGCAGCAGTGAAGATCAATTATACATGGTTGACTTATATATTCAGTGGGCAGATGTTCTATGTACAAAATACCATCAGATCATAGGCAAAAGGAGCCAAAACTTTAAAGTTATTTGAATTACAATAGGATATTAAACTATGGCACCCTTCTACATTTTTTGAAACCAATAGATTCACACAGTTAGTTGTCATGCAATCATAGGTTAATGTTGAGCTTCACTTGGTTTCAAGAATAGTTTAATACTTTCTACTAATTAGGACCAACCATGTGAAGGTGGAAGCTCATTTGGCCCCACTACCACCCCCCCACCCCACAAAACATCTAAATTCCTCATTAACATCTAAAATTCATTCATTCCATTAATAAATTTCTTGTAAACATCATACCTTTGATTTGATAAATTGTGAATGCCACTTTTCATCAATGCATGTGCAGTTGCATTCTATATGCATGGACAATAGGTATAGCTAAAAAAACCCAACATGATTACATTTATTTAATAGATCTATGCAAACCTCTAACAAAATACAAACCTGTTGGGTCTTTTAAACTCCACTTAATGTTGTATGCATATGAATTAAGATTGCATATTGAACTATGGCATCATTTTGCATTTATTGAAATCAAGAGATTCACACAGTTAGTTGTCATGTGATCATAAGTTAATGTTGAGCTTCACTTGGTTTCAAGTATTGTTTAATATTCTCTACTAATCAGAGCCAATCACATGAAGGTGGAAGCTCATTTGCATGCCCCCCCACCCCCCATCTCCCAAAACATATAAATTCCCTGCTAACATCTAAAATTTATTCATTCTATTAATGAATTTCTCGTTAACATCATACCATTGATTTGATATACTTTTGAATGTCACTTTAAATCAAGAATGCACATGCAGTTGTGTTCTATATGCATGGACAATAGGAAAAGATAAAATAGCCCACCATGTTTAAATTTATTTAATAGGTCTATGCAAACTTCTAACATAAATTCAAACATGTTGGGTTTTCCAGCTCCACCTAATGTTTTATGCATATGAATTGAGATTGCATATTGAACTATGGTATCCTTATGCATTAATAGAAAGAAAGACATTCACATAGTTAGTTGTCATGAAATCATAGGTTAATATTGAGTTACAATTGATCTTGAGAATAGTTCAATATTCTCTAGTAATTAGAGTCAACCATGTGAAGCTAGAAGCTCATTTGGCCCCACCCCTATTAGAAATCTGATTGAAAAGATCATTGTTGAAGGTCAAAGAGGGAGATTGGTTGATAAAGAATTTTTTCAATCATTGTTTTATCATTGATGTCAAATCTACTATTTGTAGGAATGACAATTGCTTATAAGATCCAAGTATTATCACTTAGTTGATTGATGAAAAGGATTTGATCAACAAGATGTAACAAGAGTACCTAAAGAAAAGGTTGAGTTATGATATTGTAATGAAGTGCAAGGATCATTTAAGACAATGGTTAAATGATGTATTGATAACATACTTGAAGATATAGAGGTTGGCCACACCTAGAAATGTTAGAAGTATAAGTTAGGACAAGATTGATTGCAAAGCTTAAACTAAGTTCATCAGTGGGTGTTGAGCAAGCTAGTTGAAGCCGAGAAAATTCTCAGTTGGAGCTGAGAAAATGCAAAATCTAGTGTGTGCCAAGTGAACTTTAGGTACCACGTGAAGTTCAAGTGTCAAGAAAAGTAATAGGTTCCAAGCGTCAGAAAATCTTAGTAGGTGTCAAGTGAACTTTAGGTGTCGAGCATCAAAAATTCGTAGTTGATGTCGAGTAACACAGTATGTGTCGAGCATCAGAATTTCAATAGTGTTGAGCTACTGCATTATTGGAAATGTCAAAGATTCACCAAATCTAAGCCAAAAAAGTTGTTACCTTTAATTTTGTGAGCCAATTGGAGGATAAGGATGATGAGCTAGTGGCATAGAACTCTATGTAAACCATTTCTAAGTGAATTAAAGAGGATTCTTCATGATGTTTCTAGAAGGAAAAAAAAATGGTTTATATTCAATGAGTCCTATTTAATCCATATGAATTGAAATTAAATAAGGGAGGAATCAAGCGAGAAAAGGAATTCTAGACTTCTATTTTAGAAGTTATAGACCAAGAACCAAGAGCTACTGGTGTGCCAAATTACAAACTGGTTAGACGGGTGTCAAGGAGAAGACATCTAGGAGAAGGAAGAACAAAGCACAGAGACTCTACTTTGACAAGTGGTCAAAGAGAGATGATTGCACTGGTATAGTGAAGCATGGAGACTCAAGGAGACTGGGCTTGAAAGGAGGGCAAGCTGACAAGGGTTGTAGAGACTAAAAGCTAGGAAATGTTATGAGCCGAGAAGTGATTCGAGATCTACAAGTTGAGTTGTATTCTGTAATCAGTTTTAATAGCTTATTGTTACTCTCTAGCAATTGTAATAGTTAGGGTAGATGAATAAGTCTAGTTTCAAAAGCAAAACATACACTTCCAAAGAAGTACTAGAGCTGGTCCATACAGACTTATGTGGTCCAATAGAAGTGCAAAGCTACCTAGGAGACAAATACATAATGCTATTTGTAGATGACTATTCCAAGATGATGACTGCTATGTTTTTAAAGCAAAAATCTGATGCCTTTCAAATGTTCAAGTGGTATTTGGCTAGAGTTGAGAAGTAAATAGGTAAGAGTCTAAAATTCTTAAGATTAGATAGAGGAGGTGAGTTTACATCAAAGGAATTTGAGATATTTTACAATGAAAAAGGTATCAGAAGGAAAACATCAGCACCGAGAACTCCACCATAGAATGGTATTGTTGAAAGAAGGAATAGATCAATGATTGACTATGCTAGAACCTTGATGATGGAGAAATTTTTTTCTCTAATGTAATGGAGAGAAGCTCTAAGTATAGCTATTTACACCCTGAATAGAGTCCAAGTCAAGAAAGGTGCAAATACAACACCTTTTGAACTATGTTATGGTCACTCACCCAATGTAAAAAAATTCAAAGTCTTTGGTTGTAAATGCTATATTCTTAAAGATACTAGAAATGGAAAGTTTGATGCAAAAAGTGATGAAGGCATATTCTTTGGATACTCCACTAGAAGCAAAGCATATAAGTGTTTGAATACTAACACTAACAAGATTGTGGAGAGTGAAAATGTAAATTTTGATGAACATGCAAAAGTCCAAGTTCAAGAGTCCAAGCAGTCAGAGGATTATAGATCCTTTGTGTACTTTGATGAAGGAATGACTACTAAAGATAATACTACAAATTAATTTGGGAATTAGCAAAAAATCTCAGTATCAACTGAATTATAGCTAGTGAATGTCGAGTTACATTCAGAAGCTAAGTTGTAGAATGAAGAAAATGTACATTCTGATTTTGAAAATAGTATACATGAAAGAAATGATAAAGTACTAGATGAAGAAGAACAAAATAACTTTGAAGCTAAAGGATCAAACATCAAAAGAAGGATAAAACCAAGGTTAGCCAAGCATGTGAGGAGACATCACCCTATAGATCAAATCATTGGTGACAAAGATGCAAAACTAATGACAAGAAATAGACTAAGAAATGAATCATGTCTGTTGAGAAAGGTTGAACCTAAAATAGTGAAAGATGCACTACAAGATGATGACTAGTATAAAGCCATGGAAGAGGAAATAGACTAGATTGAAAAGAAAAAAACCTGGACCCTAGTTCCTAGACTAGCTAATAAGAATGTAATTAGTACCAAATGGGTGTTTAGGAACAAACTTGATGAGAATGGTGAGATAAAAGGAAACAAAACCAGATTGGTTTGCAAAGACTATGCACAAGAAGAAGGACTGGATTATGGAGAAATATTTGCCCTTGTTGAAAGAATGGAAGGAGTAAGAACATTACTTGCATATGTTGCTTACAAAGGTTTCAAAGTCTACCAAATGGATGTGAAGTATAATTTTTTGAATGGTATACTAGAAGAGAAAGTCTACATAGAACAACTAGAGGGATTTGTTCATGAAAACAACAAGGATATGGTTTGCAAACTACATAAGGCACTTTATGGTTTGAAGCAAGCACCTAAAGCATGGTATGAGAGACTGCACAAATATCTTGTGAAGATTGGATTTGAAAGAACAAATGACAATAAAAACTTGTACATCAAGGAAGAAAAAGGAAAATAAATTTTGATATCTAAAAGCTTTGTTGATGATACAATATTTGGAGGAAAAGATGCTCTATGCAAAGATTTTGCTGATCAAATAAAGCATGAGTTTGAAATGTCAATGTTTGGAGAAATTAGATTCCTTGTTGGATTACAAGTACATCAATTAAAGCATGCCATATTTGTGTTCCAATCAAAATAAATCAAGGAGATACTCAAAACATTTGGATTGGAAGACTCAAAAACAGTTAGCACACCAATGTCAATAGGACATAAGTTATCAAAGAATGATGAGTGAGCTAAAGTGAATCAGACAATGTTTAGATCAATGATTGGAAAGTCACAGTATGTTGTACATAGTACACTAGACATTGCATTAGCTATTGGAATAGTAGCAAGATTTTCTACGAATCCAAGAGAAAATTATTTGATGGCATAGAAGAGGATACTGAGGTATCTAAAAGGTACTTATGACTTTGGTTTGTACTACAAGATAAGTGAAAAGTTTGAACTAAGAGCCTACACTAATGCAGATTGGGGAGGTAATATTGATGATAGAAAAAGCACTAGTGGAGGAGCACTTTTCTTAGGGAAAAGATTGATTACATGGACCAGCAAAAAGAAAAGTTGTACCTCACAGTCCACTATAAAAGCTAAATATGTTGCAGTTGCCATAAATTGCACCAATATTGTATAGATCAAACATTTGTTACAATGTATGAAAGAAGAGGTAAATGACCATGTGATACTTTACTATGATAATACAAGTGCTATCAACATATCAAAGAACCCTGTGATGCATGCCAAAACCAAGCACATTGCAATCAAGTATCACTATGTAAGAGAATTGGTGGAAAACAAACAAGTAAAGATGGAATATGTTAGCTCAAAGGAATAGATTGCTGGCATCTTCACAAAAGCACTAACTAAAGATGCTTTTGAGTATCTTAGAGGTAAGTTAGGGGTGATACCCCTAGCCAAGGCTACTTAAAGTAAAAATAAGACTCCCTTGATTGTTGAGATATTACACATTGATGCATATGATATTTATTTTAGAATTCATGCCTAAAGTAATTGAAGAGATGAAGTTCCAAATTAGTCACAATCAAGGTGATAGAGGGAGAAATTGAATGAACCTACAAAAGCTATACTTACATATTAAGATGCTAAAATAGTACATCTTTTGCATTGTTGTCAAAGAGGGAGAAATATCAAGAAACTAATCAACAAAATTTGATCAATAGTATAAGGGAGAAATAATAGAACCAATCAATAGTTGAAGTAGAAGATGAGAAACGCATATAAAGGGAGAGAATGTAAGAAGGAATAAAACAAACAAAAAGGATACAATAGCTAAGGGGAAGAAATAGAAATGAAGCAATCAAGAGAGTAGATCAAGAGAAAGAGATGAGACAATTGATGGTAACAAAATTTCCTTTTGACATTTGACTTACTATTCTAACCTAATTAGCATGCTGATAACATGGTTAAATAATTTGATCTAATGGTTGATTAGTTTAGTATGCCATCAATGCCAAAGAGGGAGATTGTTGGAAATCTAATTGAAAAGATCATTATTGAAGGTCAAACAGGGAGATTTGTTGATAAAGAATATTTTCAATCATTGTTTTTTCATTGATGTCAAACTTTCTATTTGTAGGAAAGACAATTGAGCTTATAATATCCAACTAGTATCACTTAGTTGATTGATGAAGAGGATTTGATCAACAAGATGTAACAAGAGTACCTAAGGGAAAGGTTGAGTTATGATATTGTAATGAAGTGCAAGGATCAACTAAGATAATGGTTAAATGATATATTGGTAACATACTTGAAGATATAGAGGTTGGTCATACCTAGAAACATTAGAAGTATATGTTAGAACAAGATTGATTGCAAAGCTTAAACTAAGTTCATTAGTGGGTGCCAAGCAAGCTAGTTGGAGCTGAGAAAATTCTCAATTGGAGCCAAGAAAATGCCAAATCTAGTGTGTTTTGAGTGAACTTTAGGTGCCGAGTGAAGTTCAAGTGCTGAGCAAAGTAATAGGTATCGAGCATCAAAAAATCTTAGTAGGTGCCAAGTGAACTTCAAGTGTTGAGCATCAAAAATTCATAGTTGATGCCAAGTAACACAGTATGTGTTGAGCATCAAAATTTCAATAGTTTTTGAGCTACTACATTATTGGAAATGTCAAAGATTCACCAAATCTAAGCTAACAAAGTTCTTACTTTGAATTTTTTGAACAAATTGGAGGATAAGGATGATGAGATAATGGCACAGAATTCTATGTAAACCATTTTTGAGCAAATTCAAGAGGATTCTTCATGATGTTTTTAGAAGAAAAAAAATGTGGGTTAGATTCAATGAATCCTACATAATCTATATGAATTGAAATTAAAGAATGGAAGAATCGAGCAGGAAAAGGAATTCTAGACTTCTATTTAAGAAGTTATAGACCAAGAACCAAGAGCTGCTAGTGTGCCAAATTGTGAAGTGGTTAGAAGTGTGTCAAGGAGAAGGCATCTAGGAGAAGGAAGAATAGAGCATAGAGACTCTACTTTGACAAGTGGTCAGAGAGAGATGATTGCACTAGTACAATAAAGCATGAAGACTCAAGGAGATTGAGCTTGAAAGGAGGGCAAGTTGTCAAGGGTTGTAGAGATTGAAAGCTAGGCAATGTTATGAGTTGAGAACTAATTTGAGATTTGCAAGTTGAGTTGTATTCTATAATGAGGTCTAAGCCCTTATTGTTACCCTCTAGCAATTGTATCAGTTAGGGTGGAAGAAAATCCTATAAACTTAGGTTGGTTTAATAGCCATTTGTAAATCCTTTAATAGGTTGGCATTCCAAGTGAATTTTCTAAAGTCCTCTAACCAGGCCCACTTCTAATAGGGTGGTTAAATCCTTTAACTAGGTCACATTTAATAGTGTGTTGTAAGACTTTAACAAGGAAAGCCTTTCATAGGGCATCACTTCAGAAGAGTTAGAATTGAGTAGCATGTTACTTCTGGTTTTTCCCAAATTGGGTTTCCATGTAAATCATTGTGTTATGTGTTGATCTCTAATGTGTTATGCTTGCATGTTGATTTATAATAACTTGCTGACTAGGAAAGTTCAAGCTTGGATGAATGAATAGTTTAAATGGGCTCAATACACTTAGGCAAAAAGTTTAAATAGGAAATTTGGAGCTTGAATAACTCAATCAACCCCCCTCTCAGTTATTCTGAAGCATTTCTAACAACACCCCCCGCCCCCCACCCACCCAACATCTAAATTTCTTATTAACATCTAAAATCTTTAAGAAAGTATCAATCTTTGAAATACAAAAAAAGGTTACAAACCTACAAAAGTGACATCATTTTCCCATCTTCTCATGCATGTCATTTTTCTATCACATCAAAAATAAGATTTTGCCACTCTGAATCAAGAATGCATGTGCACCTACATTCTATATGTTGGAAGTATGAATGTTGATGATAATCATATGGGGGAGTATTGTAGAAACATGATTAGTTCATTATCATGATGATATGTTACATTCATGACTATGTTTGTCATTAATGTCAACATAGCATTTATTTGTGGTATCTAACAGAAGAACAACAGAAAGATCAAGTTGGTACGGATAGAGAATTGAGAATTTTCACTAAGCAAGGTTAAAGGGAGATACTATGAACTATCTAGTATATTCTATTAATATAAAAAACATAAGATATTAATTCTAGAAGAAGTTATGCAAGTTTTGGTGAAGATTGTTCTAATATAGAGTTTACAAAGGCATGTTCTGGTAAACTTGTTATATCTCTTAGTAGAGTTATTCTGAGAAGGCAAAGTTAAAGATGTGAAGAACACATTCTGAAGATGATGTAGCTAAGCTCACTTGTCATAATGTTACATGTATGGAAATTTATTCAATTTACAAGGTGAAATATTAATGTTATCACTAAGTGTAATTTTTTTTCTTAATTTGGTCATATAATAATTAATTAAGAAGGTGGAATAGCCAATTCAGGGAATTGTTGTATGGATTCAATATAAAGGAAGGAAATTTTCCTTTATCATGTATGGATAAAAGTAGAAAATTATAAGTAGCACAAAGAGCAGAATGCAAAGATATATAGAGTAGAGTGAAGGTGAAGGAAACTTCATTGCCAAGGTTTTATTGTGTGATCCAAAGTTTGATACTTGGATCTAAAGTTTGTGACCTAGTCTACAAGGTTTGACAATTATTGGTCTGGTTGAAAAGATGGAGAAAATGAGTTAAAGAAAAATACAAACAATTATTCTATAAGGAATAGTTGAAATATTAGTTGGACAGTGAGTTCAGTATTCTTGCCTCAGAAGTTGTTTGAATAGTGGGTTCATCTGTCTTCTACAACTCCTAATAGGGTTGGAATTTCCTTTAAAAGATTCAAAGTCTTCTAAATGGGACTCATATGTACTAAATGTTGTAATAGACTCATAATAGGGGCCATCCTCTAGAAAGGAATATCTATATTAGTGCATCATCTTGTGGGCATTATTCTCGCTAGGGTTTTTCCTCTGATCAAGGGTTTCCCTAGTTAACGTATATAGTGTAATTGTGTATGTACATCTTGTTATGGTCATTTTTTTACTTCAATTGAATGGTTAATATTATTTAAGGTGGATAAATGTTTTAATTATTGAATAATTTATTCACAACCCCCCCTCGCCCACTCAATTATCTTGATGTATTATTGTTTCTAACACTATATTCATGGACAATAGTTGAATGATGTGACAACCAATCTTGCTTCTTCCCCAAGCTCTGTTCGAGTCTTTTTAGGTCATAGACTTGACCAACTAGGACTTCTACTTACCATAGGCTTCTTAGGATACTGACCAATGGATCCTAACCATTAAATTGGTGTACATCAATTAGGTAGAATACACTTGCTTACTAACTCTCAAACAACATAGGTAACCCCAAGCCTGTAAGTGACTCCCAAAGAGATGACTGATCATCTAGGAGCGCATTATACTTCCTTAAAGGTTTTTAAGAAAAAAAAATACTAAAACCCTAATTGAGTTTCATCTATTAAGAAAAAATGCATCCAAATGCTTGTTAAAGGCTACAAGAATTAGCCCTCCAAATTTAGTAAAAAAAATTATCTTTCAAAACTCCTTAACAAGGGGTCAGATAAACCACCATTTCAAATAGCCTTTTTAGAGACCTTAAGGATTTTGGGGGTCTAGGGTTTCCAAATTGTCTATACTGTACTAGCACAATTTTAGCCTTAAAATAAGGATTTCAAGGGTTTGGATTGTTGTCTGATGAAAAAAATTGTTTTTCATGCCTAAAGGATTCCACCAAGGAATCCCTTTTGGTTTGTGGTTACTCTACAACACCATCTAGAATCTTCCAATCTCAAGTTAAAGTATCAGACATGCTCAACCTCACTAACTCCTCTTGCTCTGCTCTGTGATCCCTAACCAAGTTACTAGGGATTTCCCAGGGTATCATTTCATAATTAGCTCCTTGCATTATATGGTCCCATATCCATTCTAAAAAATTGACATGGAGTCATGTTCCAAATCCCAAAAGGTCGTACAATTTCTATGCTAGGAAATGGCCCAGTGACTCCATTTGCACAAATAGTCTGATTCAGAATGTCGAACTACAAGAAAGCAAAATGTTAATTCAAGCCCACTAAATATTATAAAATCAACAACTAAAATTGTACAAAATATTAAATATTTTCACTCTAACACTTCCAAAACAAAAATTTTCAAATCTAATCCATCTACATGCCAAATCAACACAAAAGCTTAAAATTGTTAAAGAAAACTTGCTACTTAGTCCATACAATGCAAATACTAACTTATCCAATAACTTGTATAGGTTCAGAATCTCCTCATATAGTATTTTCATGAGTGCTCCTAACTATTTAAAATAGTTAGAGTGCTTCAACCAAAAATTTTCTCAATTGCAAGAAAAGTTGTCAATGACAACATTAAAAATTTTGAGCAATTTTTGCAATTTTGAGCATTTGACTTTCAAACTTGTTCCCAATGATGTCAAACCATGAAAAAGGCCTTAAATGGTTATGAAACACATAATAAGTCCCTTCAAATTTTTTTTGGACCATTCTAGCCTTCAAAACCCAAAAATACTATATATAGCCATATTGAGTAACATTAACTATGAGCTACCTAGACAAACCACACCTTATGAATAGACTAGCCCTATTATTCACCTAGTGGTGTGTCTAGTACCACTAAAAAAAAAAAAATCAAAGGGAACCCTAGGTCTTCCATAGCCCACCTAGGCTCCCATGCACCATACTCCCCCACAAAGAAAAGCTATGTCACTCTTGTGGATAGTAGGCCTTTACTGATGCCTAGCATGTGGAAATCTACCTTAGCAATCCATGTGGCTTCTAAGTCTAGTTTTCCTTTCCACTTGAGAAGGTGATCCATGTACACCTTATTTCTAGTTTCTTTCTTGAATCTTGATTCTAAGATCTTTTCAACATCCAATATGTTGGTGGAAGGGACTATTTCAGGGTCTAAGTCATTCTGAGATCCTTGACTATTGTAAATATCAATAGGTAATGGTCCTTTAAACTTAACCAAATATTTCACATTAAAGAATGGAGATATTCCCAAATCTTACGGTAAGTCAACCTTTTATGCATTTGCCCCATATTTTTCTATGATTTTGCAAGGTCCTACTCTCTTCATCTACAACTTAGTAGGTACAACTTTCTGCAACCTTTCCTCTTTAAGTGCACCACGCCATTATCTCCAATGGAAAATTGTATGTCCTTTCTCCTTTCATCTACTTTGGCTTTCAAATTTTGGGTATTGTTTTGAATAGTCTTTTTGACTTGCTCTTGTATTTCTTGCATGGTTTGGGAAAAACCCTCAGCATGTCCACTCCTATGCTCCATTCCTCCAAGATCCCTCAACTCACACACACCTCTAGGATGCATGCCATAAAAAAATTCAAAGGGCCTCTACCTATGGTTCTATCCCTACTATCATTGTAGGCATACTTTACTTACGAATGATGACATCCCAAGTTTTTCCATACTCCTTAATTAGGCATCTTAAGAGATTACCTAGCACCCTATTGACCACCTTAGCCTAAACATTAGTTTGAGGGTGGTATGCTGATCCAAATGAAAAATTTGTGCCAAGTCTACCCCACAAAGTCTTCTAAAAGTGACTCATAAATTTGACATCTCTATCTGACACTGTTCTTAATAGAAGGCCATGAATCCTTACCACTTCTTTGAAGAATAAATGGGCACTATGGCTTGCATCATTGGTTGTTTTACATGGGATGAATTGCCCCATTTTGTTGAACCCGTCAAAAGCCACATAAATATTGTCATAGCCTTCTTTGGTCTTGGGCAGTCCTACTTTGAAATCCATGCTCACACATTCCCATGGTCTATTAGGGACTAGTAAGGGCTGATATAGACCTACATTACTCACTCTTGCTTTAGCTTTTAGACACACCATGGACTATTTCACATACTTAGTCACATCTCTTACTAGTTTAGGCCAATAATAGAATCTTTGGACCAATTCTAAGGTTTAATTGACCTTAAAGTGTCCACTTAGACTCCCATTGTGTTTCTTATGTATTAGGCTCTCTCTTATTGAATCCCTTGGTACACACAATTGATTACCCTTAAAGAGAAACCTATTTTGCAAGGTAAATTCAAAATACTTACTATGAAATTAGTTCTCAAAATCTAAATATACTTTGTATGCTTCTCCAAAGTCTTGATTTTCCTTGTAGAGATTCTTAAATATTTCTATTCCAATGCTATGTAATTGTACCTCTTTCACTGTCAACACTCTCCTTCTTAATGCATCTGCCACTTTATTCATTAGTCATTTCTTGTGCTTGATTGAAAAAGTGAATGTCTACAAGTAATCCATCCACTTCAAGTTCCTATTACTCAATTTTTCTTGAGTTTTGATGTAGCTTAGGGCCTAATTATCAGTAAATAAAACAAATTCCTTGGGCAATAGATACTGCATCCACTTCCTAAGGGATTGAACTAAGGCATAGAGTTCATGGTCATAGGAATAATATTTCTATTTGGTCTCATTAATTTTTTCACTAAAGAAGGCTACTAGCCTTCCTTCTTGGCTCAACAATCCCCCTACCACTAGGCCACTTGCATCACATTCTAGGGTGAAAATTTTTTCAAAACTAGGTAGTTGCAAAATAGATTGGGTAGCTACTTGCTTCTTGAACATTTCAAATGACTTTTCAGCATCTAAGGTCCACCTAAACTTGGACTTGACCCCACCCTTTATGGTCTCTAATAAAGTTGCACATATGCCACTAAAGTTTCTAATAAACTTTCTATAGAATTGAGAAAGACAATGAAAAATCCTAACCTCTTTTGAAGTAGTGGGTGGTGGCTTGTTGAGGATTTTAGAAACCTTCTCTTGGTCCATCTTCAAAGTACCCTTACACACCACAAAGTCTAGATACACTAGTTCTTTCTTGAAGAAGTCACACTTCTCAAGATTGATGGCAATATTCTCTTCATACAACCTCTACAATACTACTTCCACATGCTTGATGTGCTTCTCCTTAGCCTTGTTGAAGATGAGTACATCATCTAGATACACAACTAAAAATCTACTTGTGAAGTCTTTAAGCACTTCATTCATGAGCCTTGTGGATATGCTAGGAGAATTGGAGAGACAAAATGGAATAACTAACCACTCATATGGCCCATCTATAGTCTTAAATGTTATCTTCCATTCATCTCCCTCCTTAATCCTGATTTGGTGGTATCCACTCTTCAAGTCCAATTTATTGAAGTACATTTCTCCTCCAAGGTAATCCATGAGATCCTCAATCCTTTGTCGTCTTCTACTAAAGTCAGAGTATGCATCCCTATTAATCCTCTCTTCACCATTCTTAGTTCTCCCTCTTGCACCTTGACTTATTATACCTTTTTAAGAAGTCATCACACCTCTTTTTCTTTCCTCACTACCTTCTTGAGGGGGCATCACATAGTCCATTCTCTCCTCTTCTACTCAAGACTAGAGAAATCATATTGCCTTCAAAATATTTCTTCATGTCATCTATCTTCAAACTTCTTTGAAATAGTATCATTCCAAACTATCTCAAAGAGGGGCAAAATATAGACACTTAAATCTAATTACATCACTTAATAAATCTTATTTAGGCATCTCCTAAGGCATAATTAATTAAGCATTTAATATGTAATTAATATGTTGTCATCCCCTAGTTAATCAATTCAATTAATCAATTATAGCCCAATTGATAAAATCAAATGAAAAATCCAAAGTCTAATTATCAATTAAATCCCTATTCTTCTATTAAATTAAATAAATGCATAAAACTATTTAATTTAATCCCAAAAATACCCTTTGATTTAATAAATCATTTTAAATCAATTCCCAACCCCTAACTATACCCAAATCCCTACCATTAGCTAAATCCAACCCATTGACCCATGCTAACCCTGCTTAACCAACTAATTAACCTACCTCATAAAAGCTAGCCCACTTGCATCCCTCTAATATGCCACTTGCACCCTAATGACCTCCTAAGCTAAGCCTAATCCCTTCCATGAGCATGTGCACAACTTTAACCAAGGGTTAAGAAAGTCTTAAACCAAACCAAAGTCAAAGTTTTATCCTATCACTCTTGTATTCCTATCCAAGAGCCTTAAAGGCTCTTATGTGAGTTGAAGGTTCCTTAAATTCCTTTTACACCCATTTTCCACACTCATCTTCCCTCATCCTCCCTCATAACTCCCTCTAACCACCTATCTTGACCCTCTTCCCTATCCAATCCCCTTGTGACACTTGTCACAAGGCTAGAGCTTTGAAGAAGCACAATCCATGTGCTCTCTTCTCCTTGCATCCTAGCCCTCCTTAACGAATTCCCCTTCCTTGCATCTTGACCCTCGATCTCACTACCCCTTGGTCTATAAATAAAGCCCTCTCCCTTCACAAAAAAAATCAACTTCCATGCAAACTTATAGTGTCCCATCAACCACCACAACATAGCCATTTACATCCTAACCATGCCAAAATCTATACCCACCTTCATTGTCGACTGCTTCATCCACCACCACGCATGATCACTTACCACTTGGAGCTTGAGCATACATGAGCACACATCCCACAACCACTAGAAACATCGACACCATCAAGGTCACACTTGAGGAGCCTACCATTCTTGGTTTTCTTTTCTCAAATTTGTTTCCTTCAGCTTATCATAAAGTAATGTTTAATTTTAATTCAGTCTGTAAATGTTTAGTTAAAATTGTAAATGTTACTTTTCATACTAGTTTAAATAAAGCACTACATTTTGGCACACTCAATGGAATGAACTGGCAACCACAAGGTTATATATGTATATATATATATATATATATATATATATATATATTCAATTTTATTTCACCTTTCACTTCTTATTACATTTTTTGTTGTGCAAGTTTTCTTTAATATCTATATATTAAAAAAAAATTAAAAAATCAATTTGGATACATGTTTGTTTTGTGAAAATCTTTATATATATATATATATATATATATATATATGTTTTTAACAAAAAAATGTAAAATTACTTGCCTATTTTGTGGATTTTGTCCCAAAATTTTTATTTTATTTTTTAAAGTGCCACCTAATATCTTTTAGTGACCATCGCCTCTGTAGTTTTCCTTGCCCACCTCCTCCTTGGCTCCCCTACTTCACCATGTGACCTATATGGCCATTGCAAGGCCCTGACACCTTTGCACCATGTGATTGTCTATTGTGGCACATGAATCTATGCCCCAACCTCTCTCCTTCATCATTTCTTCCATCTATAACCTCCACTTATGGCCCCGGGACCGTCAAACCCTTTCCCTCTACTGTTGTCACCACCAGCAACCTCTGTTGTAGCCTCCATACCCTCCTTTCACTCCATCTCCTGCTCCTCCACCACTAGCACAATTCTCACTCCTTCCCAACCCTCCCACCACCACTAAGCCACATTTCGGTCACCTCACGATAGCCCTAGTAGCTATCTCCACCATCCACCAACACTTAGGCACTAGGCACTTTTTTTGACCACCAGCCCACATTTCTGGTCATGAAATTTAAACTCATAGTTTTCTGACATCATCACTACATAAGTCTTCTACATGCTCTTTTAGGCCATAAAGAGAAATGTTCAATATTTTTCTCATAACTAGAGCATACAGACTCTATTTTCAGAAAATGAGATACCGATGGAAACTTGGTTTTGAGTGTGTCATGATGGTGTTGGTTTCATCAAATTTTGAGGTTTTTCAGATACTTTTTTTCACTATCAAACTCTAAAAAAAAAAAATTTAGCATTCTCATTCCAAGGATATTTCATGTTTGTTATACAATTTCAATGCCTTAACTTATGGTTTTGTAGGGATGTTTGCTAACTCATGCTTACAGGATGTGTAGCCAAAGACTTTAAACAAGGAAGCAATCATGGGAGGACTTTAAATTAGGAAGGAATGACATTGAATTCTTAAACATCCATGTTTGAATTTATGTTTCACATCATTGGATAAATCCAACATGCTCTTGAAAGCTAAAGGTTAAAAAGAACGAATGCAATAAACATTTAGTTTTAAGTGCAAATAAACATTATGTGTAAACAACTCGACTTTTGGGCTTAAAATGAATAAAACTCAATCTCAAATGCATTAAAGTAAATTTTCTCTTATTCCTATCTCTTTCAATGCTTTCACTCAATCAATTTTTTTGTTGACATGATTTCTTATGTTGACCATCATTATAAGTTGGAAATGAATATTGCATGTTAAAATCACAAGTGTCTTCAAAGCAATTACTAGGATACACTAAAAGCTTCCAAACTAGAATGAATCAAGTTCCTTATGTGTCTTGAGATTGTTCCTTTTAGCACATCTTTGAATTCTCTAGTTTTTTAAATTAGGACCATTAAATACATGACACATGTACCAAAAGTTGTTAGCAAGATCATTCACAACAACCTAGTAGTGCTTCTAGCAAGTTCATACACCTCTAGGAAGTGTGTCCAATTTGGTGAGAAACTCAAACTAGTAAATAATCTAGCTGGTATATAAATGAGGGGAAGGGTAAAATTTCTTGCTCCATTAGGAAAGTTTAATCAGTATGTTTCTGGGGGTATCCTGAGGTGGGAAAACTTTCTCACGATTTCAGCATGTCCAAAATAGATTCTTAAGTGGATCACATATGTAACAACTAAGTGGTTGACTCCATAGATCTAAACATGAACCAAATTAGTATCCTACCTAATTCACCTCTAAAAGTATCATAATCCTTGTGCAGGGATCGATCAAAGTAGATCACCCAAAGATATTTTACACCCACCATCTATACTCTATGAAATGCAAACATACATGGGGTTTCTTTGAACTTGAGGTTCACTCATCCCCCTACACGTAAGTTCTTGTGTGATGCTTAGTGTGGGCAAGGATTTTGATTACTACATCCACTTTTTATTAGGGCTAAAAATGTGCTTGGATTATCTTACTTGTGCAAAAACCCTATGAAAAACCTTTTTAGAACATACACAATTCTATGGTTACTATCAAAGTTCCTTTTTCTAAAGAGATCATTTGTCTGTCTCTCTCAAATTTTCTTTGTCCTTTGAGAGACTTTATGTTTACAATATACCATATACAAAAGAGTTTTATTCTTGTTGTCTCAATGTAGTTTGTTAGAAATCCTATTTTGCAACAACTTTGGTCTAGTTGGTCATGCTTTACCTATTCTAAAACAAATGCTGTTATGTTGTCTTTTAATAGAAGTTACCACATATACATTCAAGGTCATTCCTTTGTTAGATCACATTTATCTTCACCATCTCAAAGCAATTGTTAGCAATTCTAGTCACAACAATCCTTGTCCTAGTTTATTCTATTGTTGTTCCTTATAGTCAAATCAAACCAATTTGTCTTCTTTGATAAACACCATTTTCTTAGATCTATTTTGTCATCCAAAATATCTATGTTATCCACCCTAAAGTAAAAGGTATACTTAACATAGTCACTACCTTAAACCATGATTGCAATCAACCTATTGAGAATATCTCATGTCAGACCATCCAAAACCCAAGTACAAAATGGTCAAGCTTCCACAAATAGCAGTTTATAGAGAGATAGAAGCTGAACATAAAAAGCATACACCTAATCCATAATTAACCACACTAAATCAAATTGAGAAGGAAGGTGTTAAATTTTCTTTACAAACTAAGTGTGACCATAAAAATTCAAAACTTAAGACATGGAGTTAAACACAGCCTTATCGACTACACTAGTTATACCCACTTTGACTAGGATCTCCTTCTTTCACACATACTTTTACACTTCTACATCATAGTTTAGGTGTTCATAATAGATTTAGGTCTTCATATAGGTCTCTATCCTACTTAGGAATTTTAGATCCATCATTTTTTGATCATGTTTTAGAAATCCACAATCAACATCATAGATCAAAGTCCTATATCGCCCCCATCATAATTAAGCACTTTATGTCTTGTTGTTGAGAATTGTATACCCTATATCCTACATCCATCACACTATCTTAGTTACCCCATAACTAAGCATTGTTTGCGGTAATCTATCTTTGTCATGTGTGTCCCTCATCACCTTGAGAAAAAGGTAGGGCTCCACACTTGATCATCATTTTGTCTTCCCAAAGGTCATTAGTCTACCTTATATTTGACATCACCATCATATCTCAAGCTTACTTATACGGAAAAAAATCCTCTCTATTGTAATACTTAAAAATTGGCTCATTACCATGATCACCAATTCTAGTCTATTTCAATCAATCATAAGTCCTATGTCACTAGGGAATTCTACTTCTGATTTTTGCTTCTTGACCTAAGTGTCAAATGTAAAAAATCCTAAATCTACATTAATTGGACTATTTATTTAATTCCTAAACTATTGACTCGTATTAGTCACATTAAACCTATTGATTAAGATTTAATTTAATTTAAAGTATTTGTACTTTAATTAAATTAAATTATCTCCTAAGGCTAATGTACTAAGAAATTAAAAGTATTTAATTTAATAAATATGTTTATTTTAATTAATTGGATGTAATTATTCAATTAAATAGAAAATGCATTTATGAGGCCATATCTCATTTTATTAAATTGAATATCTTTGCCAAATTCTATTTCTCAGTTCAAAATGAAAATTCTTAGTTGACTACATCTTGAATTAGAAGTGACTTAGTTCACTTACTCTCACACTAAAGTGAATCTAAAATAATTGTTTCTTGAACTTGGGATCTAAGTTAGTTAACTACTTCTGTCTTGGGAATCTTCCACTTTGACTAAATCTTGGCTTCGATCATGATCGTTGATCTAACTTGATCTCAACCATTGATGTATTCCAAGAGTTCTATTTAAGGGGCTCCTAATTCCTCATTAAGGAGGTTGAATTTTAATGCTATTGAATTGTTGTCAGATTAAATACTCACTTTCATATCTTTTTATGTGCTTTTTCTTAATATCTTAGTATCATTTAGATTAAACAATGCATACATTTAATTAAGCTTTCTTTTATTGTTCAAGAGAATAGATTGCATTTCATTTATATTACTCACATACTCATCTTTTGCATAAACCCTTCATTCTAGAAAGGTCTTGTTGCCTGCATCTCATTCTGAGAGCTCATAGGTAAAATCCTTCTAGATAGAAGGCAATAGGTTGCACTGTCAGGTGTCTTGGATAAACAGCTCCATGTTTATTCTAGGATGATTTCACAGGTAATGACCATGTTGAAGTGTGTGTGTGAGGTTTAGAGGCCCAAAACTTGACGTATACATTTCTGGCACCCATCGTGAGGCTAAGAAAAATGGTTTTTCTTGCCTCATTCATTTAAATTTCTATCATTTTCATTGCTTTGTTGTACTAGTCTATATAGATTCCTGAATTTTTGTGTAAGAAATTTAATATTTGTGCCAAGTTCTAAGAGTCTCACATGCAACTCTACACTTTCTCACTCAAAAAAGAGCCTTATTGTGCAAGTCCTCATGCTACACCTCATTTTCTCACATGGGTTGGTGAAAGATCTCATGTGGACCTGTGCAAGATTTTGTGTGAAGTTTTGGAACAGCATAGCTGATTTATCATTTTTTTCAGTATGATATTCATTACTTTTTACTGACATGTTTTTCTCTGAAGCATCATTATTCAGTTTTTTTTGGTTCCCTATAGCTTAATAGTTGTCTATAGGATGTTTGATGAAGATTCTTTATACAAACTCCCCAAACATGAACTGACTATTTGTTTCTAGGATGATTTTCAAAGATACATTTGTCAAAGAATAACATTAAAACCCACTAAACAATGTGTTTTCTTTCTTGCTTTCTAAACATAGTCTAATTAGGGCTTGTGAACTTCTTAGGGTGCAAGACACAAGAATTGCCACTTGGAGGTCATGACAAAGGATGAATCAAAAACCTAGATGGTTATGAAACATGGCATTCCAAGGGAGGCAAGTAGCTTAGTGGTTCTCTAGTGCTAATCCTTTTCTATGATAAGATGATGGTTTCCTTTCAAGGGGATTAAAATATTTAGGAAGGATGGGTCTAGATTGATTAAGCTAAGTTAGTAATTAACATGTTCTACATATTTGGGTGAGAAAATAAGGTAGAGGAGTATGCTCCTTCTCCTTGAGGGAAATCAGAAACTTTGACCCTAATGTTCGAACCACCAGTTAGAGTCAATCCTTTAGAGGGCCTACCAGAGTGATCCAACCTCTAGAAACAACCCAAGTGAGCACACTCCTTTAGCTAGAGATTCCAACTCACTATAATCAAGATGCTTTGTAGAGTGAAAGACTCCAAAGCCAAATTAATTTCTTTCCCTTGATTCTTGATATCACTTATCAAGGGGAAACTCTATCTATTGCACTAGCCCTAGTCTTGCTAAGCAAGTGTGTCCACTCTCAGATGCTAGTGCGGGTTGTTGGTCTCAACTCCACTTACAGAGCCACTAGGGATTAATAAAAATGGAAGCCAAGGAAAAATATTTTAATTAGAAGCTACCTGATTCACCTCCAAAAGGAGGCATAATCTTTGTGCAAGGAGGGGGAAGAATCTCTCTTGTAGAACTCACCATAGGCATGCTACTAGGCATCGGAAGGCACTATACACACTTGACCCCTGTCATAAGGGTGTTCACTTAGTGTATATGTTATTGAGCCCTTTTAATTCACCAAAAACATGGGCACCCTCTAGGGGGTGACATAGCTATGTGAGGTGCATGCATGTGCATAAGTTGTGGAATAAAGGTTTTGCCTTTTCTACCATTTTCTATTTCTAGGGATAAAGTATGTTTGTTATCGAGTCCTAAACATGTCCAAACCTACTTAAACAAACTGAAAGTCAAGACTCCACTATCCCTATGAGTTTCTTTTCCCTCTATTGGATTGTATTCATCTACTACTTGCTCCCTATGTCCTGTTGAAAACACTTTGTCTTGTTTGAAACTCAACATCACTTTCACAAATATAGAATCAACCCTGTAATCAATCTGTTATCTGTCAAACAAACCTACAATCTATCTGAAACTATCTAAGACTGTTGAAAATCTCTTCAAAATCCAACTCTAGTGTTAGTCTAGTCCTAAATTTCATGCACAATCTTGCAACATTTCATACGAGAAGTTGCATCTTCATGCAGGCTTGTCTTGATCTTTGTGTGAGAACTTGCATATGCCCACTCAAGATCTTGTTGGGTGTCTTTTGTTGAAATTTTCACTTCTTCATGCAACCTAGAGCACATCCTTGTGTGAATTTACATTGTTTTTCTAAGATTTTGTGTCCCCTAGTGTACTTTCTTGTATGCCTCCTAGAGGATCTTCATGTGAGACCTTGTGTTAAAACTATCAAATCAGCTTATTTCAACAATCTATGATCTGTGTTTAGTTTATTTACTACATTGAGTTGTCTTTTCCCTATTTGTAAATAGTCCCAAACAACGACATTTTTCTTGACTAATGACTTGTGGTCTACACTTTGGCTAATCTCATCTTTTAGTTGTCATTGATTACTGCTCTTTAGAGCTTGTCATACTCCTCATTATGATAGTCATAATCTTTGGTTGTTCTAGCCTTCAAATCAGACTATTCATGCCTTAGTATACAACAATCTTATCCTATCCCATTGAGACTACATTTTAGTTTGATTCTTGTCTTGGTTGTTGCTTCTTGTCCTTATCTATGATTATCGCAACAAGAAATAGCAACATGTTTTACCCTCTTAGACTTAGGTGAGGTCATGCTAGGGGTCATAATCATGGCAGAGGTCACCTTTCTTTTTTTACATGCTCTACACCTACCTCATCTAGTGAGAAATCTTCACAATCTCCCTCACCTGTCAGATCACCTTGAGTCCAGCGAACATTCTCCATAAACTTATGACAAATTAGGAACCCTTTGTATCAAGAGGATCCTAAGACTAGAAAAGGTCCCATATCTCCAAAAAAAATGTTAGACTTCCTTTTCAAAGAACCTTTCCAATTGCAACATATTGAAATTGAACACATTCCTATAATGGATGATCACGAACCTAAACATGGTAGTCACAGCAGATAGCAAGATCCACCTAGGTCATGGAAATCCTACTCAATGAAGAGAAAGAAAAGTACTTTCTGAAACTTTCCCAAGAAGGAGCTAGGCTACCTTCTCATTTCAATTTGGAAACCATCATCATCCCAAAAGTGGAAATTGAGACTTCCAAACTCCAAAAACAACTAAAATTTATGTAGGACCAACTATCTTAGATGATGCATGAGAAGGAAAAAATGACAAAAACATACAACTTACATAGTCTTTGTCCATTTTCATTTGACAAGAGCATAGACATGCCTCCTTTCCCATGAGGAGTAGAACTACCTAAGTATGAAAAATACTTTGGAACCATCGATCCCAAAGATCACTTGTGAGAATTTGGTGCCTTTTCTATGGAGTTCATGCATAACCAGACATATCTCATGTGTTTATTCCCCATAAGTCCAGGTGGTTAGGCTTTGGAGTGGTTCTCACACTTGCCTCCTGGTATCAAAATGTTTGATGAAATCACTAAATTGTTTGTCCATCAATATTCTCATAACATTCAACCCTTGTCAATATTTGAGATTTATGTAACCTTAAGCAGAAGGTTGGGGAGCCCTTCCTCACATTCCTCCAAAGGTGGAGACAACTATACACTAAATATTCATGCAAGATTCTAGAAATAGAAAAGCTTGACATCTTCACTGACAATCTCCTACCTAATTCTGGGTATAGAGTCCAACTTCAAGGTCCACGTACCTTTGAAGACATGATCACATAGTCCATCTGCATAGAGGAATTTATGGTCAAGAAGGGTAAACTCACTCTTCAGAAGGAAACAAAACAAGGCTCCACCTCCAACAAGGACAAAACCAAGTATGTCAACAAGAACTAAGAAATTGTACATGATGGGGTTGTTGACAATGTCACTCCTAAACCTGCTAAGGTAGCCTTTAATCTCACAAATATTCTCAATGCAGCCAAAATTTTTGAGAAACCTTCTCTTGACAATGAACATCTATAAAAACACTAAGAAACTATGGGCTACATGCCCTAAGTGAGAGTATACACCCCTGAGGGAACCTTTGGATGTGGTTTACAAAACCTTGTTACAAAAAAAGCTTATTTCACCACTAGACAACTCCCACCCTTATGATCCACAACCACATCCACCATGGTGGAATGAAACTATTTTCTATGAGTACCACCAAAATAAAGGACACAAAACTAGCAACTGCATAAACTTGCATCGCAAAGTCTAGGACATGATTGATGCTAGTGACATTGTGATAGATGGACATAACAAGAACTCAGATCATAAGGCCATCAAAGAGCCCTTCTCATCCTATGAAAAGGGAGAAACTTCAAAACCAAAACCTAACAACAAGGTCAACTATGCATACTCTAATGATGAAAATGTAATAAACATGGTTGAACCTACAAATTTTGAATACTATGATGTTATTACCATCAAGGGCAAGTAGGATAATGATAAACCCAAGACATCATTTGTCTTGAGGGGCTCTACTTCCAACACAACACATGATACACCTTCACAATACTATGCTAATGTTATTACATGCTCTCATGCCAAATTGGTGCTCAAAGGTCCTGCACCTTCTACTCCCAATCCTGAACAACATAAAGACAAAACCCTTGCTGGTCCACTTGGAAAATGTGCAAAACTTGCAATGAATTCAGTAACAACTAGTTATAGTGTTCTCAATCAATTGAAATGAACTAATGCTGAAATCTCCATCTTTGAGCTACTTAAAATCTTGCCTACTCATAGGCAAATTTTGGACAAAGCCCTAACTAAGGAAAATGTTCCTCAAGATCTTAATCTTGAGCAATTTCACTCCATGGTAGGTCACCTAACCTTGCCTTACTTTATGTCCTTCTTTGAGGAGGAGGATAACTCATTAAGTTACCAACATAATCAACCTCTACACATTGAGGTCATGATACATCAGACACGTGTTTGTCGGGTACTCATCGATAGTGGTGTTGGGTTGAACATTGTATCTACTTCTTTGCTTAGACAATTGAATTATTCAGAGGAATCTATTGATCCTCAAGGCAAGATCACTATCAAAGCATACAATGAAGTTAAACAAAAATCTCTAGGTCTTGTGGTTTTACCCATTCACATTAGTCCTGTAGAAAGGGATGTCACTTGTCAAGTGCTCAAAATTCCCTTAGCCTATAACATTTTGCTAGGACAACCATGGATACATGAGATGTGTGCTATGCCATCCACATATCACCAATGCATAAAATTCCCATTTCATGGCTCTAAAGTTACTATTCCTACCACTACTAGCTATACCTGCAATATGCTCAAAGCTACTAAAAATTTCATCCCCACTAATAGGGAATCCATTGATTATCATGACAAAAAGCTTAAAAAAATCAAGGAGTCATTCAAGCTGAAATAAACTAGCATGGGGGAGTACAATATCAAACTAGTGTTGTAATTAATATCTCTTCCTAAGTCTCCACATCATTATGGGAGACCATCAGAGGAAAAGAATTCATTTGTGCTAACACCTCAAACCAAGTATAATGGCACTTTTGTCAAGGCTAAAATTCCACTAGAGGATGAAAGAAAAAATAGACCCATTGTTGCATGGCTTTAAAAAGAGGAGACTCTAGTAGACTTAACAAAGCAAGCTCAAGAAATCACTCATGAAGCATTTTGGCTACAAGGGAACCAGCCCTATTGGGTGTAATAACAATGGCCTAGTTGATTCTATCAATGAAATAGCTTGAAGAAATAGAGATACACCTTGCCTAAGCTTTAAGAAGGTTCATTTCCATTTAAGAGCTAACAAATTCATACCAGAACCTAAGAGTTCATCTGGAAATGAGTCACAAGCTGAGTTAGATGCTCAAGCTAACCAATCAGACGATGAGGATAATTATCTTTATCCTATTCCTCATGATCTTTCTAAATTCTTTTCTGAGACAAATGACTTTGTGCCACATGTCAGTATTGTGGATGATACTAGTGATTCTTTTGAAGACAATACTATTCAACCCAAAGCTCATTTAGAAAAGGGAGAGTCTATTCAGTCATTGTGTATTGAGTACTTGCGTAAGAACCCAAATGATGAAGGTGAGTATGTCCCTATCATTGTTGGGAAATACTACAACCTCTCACCATTAGCACTAATTCTAAGGAATACGAGTTTGACTCTCTTCCAGAAGTAACTACTGATAAAGACATTGACCAAGCTCATGTCTATGAAAACTAACTCAAAGTGGGTGAAATGTCTAGGGCTAGGTCAGATGGGTCTGGTCCAACTAGTGCCCTAGAGTCATCAATTACTAACATTAGTACTCAAAGGCATTCAAACACACTTGTGGATGAAGTCACCATATGGCTTGAATTGCTGGTGCAAGCATTTAATGACTATACTCTGAATGCAATTGAACCTATCACTACTCTTTCACTTACACATCCTAAGCTTATAGACTAGAACCCTAATGTATCTAGTGAAGTCCCCACATTCCAGAATGAATATGCTCTTGCCTACTATCTAAACGCTATCGAACCTGTAAAATCTTCCACCAGTGAGCATAGTGTCAACATGGCTGAAGCTAACATCAAATATCTCAATAATACAATTAAAAAGAAAAAATATAAAAGGTCTGATGGTGAAAACTACATTGTGATAGTGTCAGAACCCAAAAAAGTAAAAACAAAAGACATATCCAAGGGTGAAAACCTCTCTAAGGCACCCATGGATGAGATATTTGATGCACTTCCTAGCCACTTCCAAGAGAGATCATCAGTGTTGATAGAGCCAACACAGCCGATCAACTTGGGCACAAAAGAACATCCCCATATGATACATCTAGCATAGTCACTATCTCCTAAAGAAAGGCAGGAATTCGTTGCCTTCTTCCAAGTGAAGAAGATAATTTTTTCTTTGACATATTTTGACATGCTAGGGCTAGATCCTAATCTTATTATTCATCATTTTTCCATTGCACCAAGCATCAAACCAGTTAAATAGAAACTTTGAAAAATGCATCCTCATGTTGCATTGCTCGTCAAGTAGAACTAGAGAAACTTCTGAAAGAAGGATTCATCTGTGCAATTGATTATGCTGAATGGATATCCAACATTGTCCTAGTCCCTAAGCACAATAAATATATTAGAGTTTGTACTAACTTCCATGACCTCAACTTAGCATGTCCTAAGGATGATTTTCTACTTCGCAACATTGATATGATAGTGGACATGATAGTAGGCTATGAGATGTACTCACTCATGGATCATTTTTCTAGTTATAATTAGATAAAAATTGCACCAAAAGATTAGGAGAAGACTACTTTTACATGTGCATGGGGAACCTTCTGCTAGAACGTAGTTCCATTTAGTTTGAAAAATGATGGTGTGACCTATCAAAGAGTAGTAACTACAATTTCCCATGACATGATGCATAAGACCATGGAGGACTGGATGATACCTTGGTCAAAAGTACAAAATGGAATACTCATCTACAATATTTGGGAGCCATCCTAGATCATATGGAAAAATTCAATCTTCAGCTCAATCCTAAGAAATGCACATTTGGTGTCACATCAGGAAAGTTGTTGGGATACATCATTCTTGCAAAAGGAATTGAGGTAGATCTAGAGAAAGTTCAAGAAATTATGGATATGCCTCCACCTCAAAACATCAGCCAAATGAGAGGTTTACAAGGAAGACTCCAATCTAATTGTAGGTTCATCTCATAATTGGTGGATAAATCACAACCCTTTACAAAGACTTTACATAAGGGTGTGAAATTCAACTGAAGTCAGGATTATGACCAAAGCTTAACACAGATCAAACAAAATCTTGCCAATCCACCAATCTTGATGCCTCCTATCTATGGGAAGCCTTTGATTTTATATATTTTAGCAATTGAAACATCTTTGGGAATCTTATTAGCTCAAGAGGAGAATGAAAACAAGGAGAGAGCTATTTACTACTTGATTTGTATACTGATCTCTTATGAGAGGAACTATAGTATCATTGGGAAAACTTTCTTGGAAGTTGTCTTTGCTTCCTAGAAGTTCATACACTACATGGTTTCACACACTATGCACCTCATGGCTAAAATAGATCCACTAAAGTACTTTCTTAGTAAGGCAGCTCTCATGGGAAGATTGGCTAAATGGGTTATGATACTCAGTGAGTTTGACATTCAATATGTTGAACAAAAGGCTATCAAGAGATAGGCAATTGTAGATCAGCTAGCAGATGCACCTATGCATAGTCTCCTACCAATGAATGTTAATTTCCCTGACGAGTCTTTTACACAATAGGGATCTGGTGCTAGATTACTCTTCATAACACCATAGAGATATTCATTGCCCAAAGAATACAAGGTTATATTTCCTTGTACAAAGAAAATTGTTGAATATGAGGCTTTGATTAATGGCACTAAGATTGCAGCTGAATGGAGAGTGGATTAGTTAGACATCTTTGGGGACTCTTAGCTCATAATCAACCAGGTTAATGATGTGTATCAAACAAAGGATGAGAAATTAATTCCTTAAAAATGCATGGTTGATGACTTAAATAAGTATTTTTCACACATCACCTTCCAACAAATTCCTTGAGTAGACAATAAAGCGGTTGATGCTATGACTACTTTGGTGGCCTTGCTATAGATGCCTAAAAATGATCTCTAACATTAGTTCCTAGTGGAAGCGTTACACTACCTAGCCTATGACACCCCTGATTCTAGGATAATCTATTCTATTGTAGGATAAGACTCATCTCGCTACCATTACATCTATTCCTATCTCCGTAACTAAACCATTTCAAAAGGTCTGACCTGAAATGAGAAACATTACCTAATTTGTAATGCTTCATGGTATGTCATTATTGTTGATGATTTGTTTAGGAGAGGTCTCAATGGAACACTCCTTACATGTTTAGAACCTAAAGAGCCTAAACATGCATTAATTAACATTCACAAGGGCATTTGCAGATCCCACTCAAATGGCTTGACACTAGCTCAAAAAATCATTAGAGCTAGTTACTATTGGCCTAAAATGGAGCAAGAAGTTATCAAGTATGCTAAGTCTTGCAAGCAATTTCAGCTCCATGGGAATTGGATTCATGATCAAGCCAAGGAGCTAATTCCATCTACTAAAATGTGGCCACTTCAACAATGGGCCTTCGACTTGGTGGGTCAAATTCACCCAACCTCTTATAGCGGACATAAGTTCACTATCATAGCTATAGACTACTTCACAAAGTTGGTAGAGGTAGTACCTTTTGCAATAGCAAATGGAAAAACTATAGCTCTTTTTATCACAAACTACATCATCTTCAGGTATGGTGTACCATCCTCCATCATTATTGACAATGGAGGGCAATTCAAAAACAAAGACCTCAAAGAGCTATGCAAGAGATTCAAAATCACAGAATATTGATCTTCCATATATTACCCTTGGGGTAATGGCCAGGCCAAGGCATCCAATAATGCGATCCTCAAGATCCTCCATCACACAATCTGTAAATCTGGGAGGGACTGGCACCTCTAGATTAATCCAACCTTGTGGGCATACAAGACAAGCATCACGACTCCAAAGGGTATGATGCCTTTTGCTTTGGTTTATGGAGCAGATGTTGTGCTTCCAATAGAGGTTGAGATTCCTACCTTGAGAATCTCTATGAAAGGCCTTATTACTAATGAAGATTATAGGATAGCCCAACTTCAAGAGTTAGTGCTACTAGATGAGCATCGGCAAGTGGCGTGTGATCATCAACGAGCTTATCATAAATGAATTTCAAGAAGCTACAATCAGAAAGTTAGGCCACGTGACCTCCAACTAGGTGATCTCGTCCTAAGGGAGAACCCCAAGAATCAACAACAATGAGTCCAAAAAGGGAAGTTTGAACCAAACTGGCTTGGTCCATACATCATCACTATAGTAAATGGATCTAGTACTTTCTATAGCTAAGGGAGAGGTGCTCAAGGAACCTATTAACACTCTCCACCTGAAGTAGTTTTACAATTGATCTAATCTCATAAGATCTTTGTATATATCTATATGTCTTGAAAAAATCCTAAAAATCAGAAAAAGTCCTAAAAAAATTGATACCCTAGTGAAAACCTAGCAATAGGCACCTTGGTAGTACCAAAAAAATTGAAATTTCCAAAAAATACAAAAAAAAATCAAAAAAGGAAAAAATACCAAAAAAATTGAAAAAATAAGAAAAGTGCCATTGGTGAAAACCTGGAAATAGGCACCATGGTAGCAAAAAAATGAAAGCCCTGCCAAGAAGGTGAAAACCTAGCAAACAAGTGCCTCTTGTTCCCAATCCTCCATCTTACAGTGCATCTTCTTACTTCTTGTATAGTTGCTTTCCTGCTTTAGTTTGCCACTTTGCTCATGTATCCATGGATTCAGTCTTCTCAAAAACTTAGGGGTATTCCCCTTCAATGTCATAGAATTTCTATTGCGATAATCACCATTCATTCTAGCTATGTCTACCTACTATAGCTAGTGTCACTCTTTCTGAAATTCTCCACATAGAATCTCTTTTTTGATAGTCACCAGTCATTCTAGTTGTGTCTACCTACTATCGCTAGTGTCACCCTTTTTGAGATTCTCCTCAAAGAATCTCTTTCACAATAGTCACCAATTGTTTTAGCTGTCTACCTACGATTGCTTAGGTCACATTTTGAGATTCCTTAATGGAATATCTCTCTTGTGTTAGTCACCAATCATTCTGGCTATGGTTGTCTACTATGGCTTGGTCCTCTTAGGTTCTTCACCTCAAAGATCCCTCCTTGACCTTAGTCACTAGTTGTTCTGACTATGTCTACCTACTATTGTCACCGTACTAAAGAGATTTCTTTTATTCATGTTCTAGACATTGACCCTTGACATCAATCCCAAAAAATTTGAACTCAAAATGACATACTTGTTTGGATATGCTAAGCAATTTCTTCATTTGTTTTTCTTTTTCTTTCATCATGTCTTTCGGAGCAACTCGATGATTTCATTTTAGACTAGAGAAGTAATGATTGGGGGTATGATCTTTTCTTTGCTTTCTGTTTGCGATTTAGTTCCAACAAATTGACATATTCCTATAAGAGGGGTGTCCACTACAAGAGCCTCCACCTCGTATTGGATGGTTGGGTATACCTCGACTCCTTTTATATGGATAACATGAATAATGTTGGTTTTTCTCCTTGCTTTTTGGAGTGAATTCTTCATGCTATAGTACATACTAATACTCCTCCTCTTAAGTGAACATATGGGTCGCTGCAAGTATATCTAGCACACTTTTGTCTCAGGTTATGAATGTAAGGGCCAGTGACGATAGAATACTTAATGAATACTTAGCATAAGATGGATCTCTTGTATGTTTGGTGTGTCTGCCATGTAAGCAACATTCTACACATCCTAACATTCAACTTTTGATGTTTTTGTTAATTTGCTACATCAAAAGGGATAAATGTTCTAGTCATTTTGGCTTCTTGTGCCTCGAATGCTTACATTTCATCCTGACAAAACTATAACAATATGTCTTATTCATATTTCCATGGTTGCAATGTTAGTGGGAATTGTATGACATATGGGATTTCATCCCATGCTTAGTGATGATAAATTGTTGAGACTTAGTAACCAAACCAAGGGTTGCATCTAGTTTAGGGTTGCATATAACATAAGATTGCATTACCTAGTTTGACATATGATTCAATAGCAAAGCTACTTTTATCTTCTATGATGAGAGATTCTTAGTTTCTCCAACATATCATGATTCTTCATAGCTACAAAAACATTTGATCCTTTGGTTCTTCCTCTCACGCTCCTCGCTGAAATACCTATCACTGTCAAGCAAAAACATGGAACACTACATAAGATGTCAGTTCATTTACCTATGCATTTCAATCATAAATCCATACATCCATCTCATCTATGTGAAAGGCTAAAATCAATCGTGCATTCATACATCAATATCAAATTTTCATCTCATAATCATAATCATAAAACATCTCATGTATATCATAAGCAAAAGATAGACACTAACAATGACATCTACAAAATCATACTTGGCTCCAAAATCTCATATATATATCGAAGAATGTGTCAGTACAAAAAATGAGCACTACTTGAGCATTGTTGATCAAAAATGATACAAAACGGTGCTAGCACACCAATCAGTACATAGCTAGAATCAAAACTGGAGGTAAGAACATCATATGTCTAACTTTGACACTCAACATCACCTCCTAGAGGAGGAGGGGGGGTCATGTCTAGTCTAGCTAGTGGGTGTGCACCTCTAGAGTCTCATGCATACTATGAAAAGAAAGGCACCTACTAAGCCTCATTGAGGACCATTGTCAAATAAGCTAAAAAGTAGTAAGCCACTCGGGTCGACTGCAATCTCACCTCATCCTGTAGCATCTTTGCCCTCTGCTCAAATCCAACAACCTATTCTCATAATCTCTAGATCTCATGGTCTCACTCCACAATCTATGCATCCCTAACCACCACTTGTATTTGTAGCTCTCCCAACTATCAAGAGGCCTACCTAATCCTCTCCCTTGCCCTCCTCATGGCATCCTAAGGCCCTATAGTAGGTTTCTCCTGCATCTTTTCATCCAACATCTCAAGTTGTTGCTCAAGTGCTTGCTCCTCCACCCTCAGCCTCTATAACCGACTCTACTCCCCACTACTACCACCTGCACATGGATTAGACCCCATCTAATGTGGGGGAATTTGCATTTTTCTAACCCTCTATTGCACTTATGGTGGTGGACATTGGGGTACCTACTACTGGGGTTCCTATTGCTAGGGTACCTATTGCTATGGTGCCTACTAAGAAGCCTATGCTACTATCCCAAGGGATTTGTAAAGCAAGGGAAGGGGTGGCTAATGAAATATGCCTGATATATCAGCATCATCCCTACATCTGATACATTGGGAAGATAATCCCACTATGTCACAACTAGGTTGCACACATCAATCATGGATCACCTAGCATCTAACCTTGTCGACTAACCTTGCTACACATCTCATGCTAATCTGTTGTATGTGCAATACTCCTAAGATATATCCTATTGGTGACTGTATTGTCTCCATACCTATGTGATGGGGAATCTCTCAATGATGTGTGTGGCCTGGCCTAATAGTGGCTATGAGGAGAATATATAACTCAACTCCCTTGGAGTGTCATCCCAATCCTCAGTCTCTCTCCAGGGCTGCCATACAATGGAGATCAGGTCATCGAGATGGGTCCTCCAATGCTTAGTCTTACCTAGACCTGCCTGGGTAGGATACCTCTGTATCTACATATATAGGGCTCCATGGGCTCTTGACTATCCTCAAAAATTGATCTACACATGGGAAGGTGCTCCTAGGCCCAGATCTGAAGTACATACACACTGGTAGCCATGCTCTTCTACCCATGGTAGACTATCTTGTGCATCTCATAAAACATGTGGGCGAGCATGCACTAGCCCCATCCAAATCACTAAGATGAGTCGAGCATCCTCTGTAACATAACCCACACCCACACTCCAGTCCATGTTGTCCCCTATCTAGTACTAGGAAGCAGCTAATAAAAATAGCCAAAATTGAGGCTAGCCTATGAGTTATACCATATGTGTCGATGAGCTTATCCCATGTGATGGCTTGCCCTATCGCTAACTCTCTCTGAAATATGGACCGAAGTGCCTCTATCCCTTCTTGGGGCACTATCTCATAAACCACCCATGGTCCATGGAATGGTATGTGAAGTATCCTATAGATATCCTCTAGGGTGATCATCATCTCCCCCTGTGGAAAATAGAATGTGTTTGTTTTTGAATGGAAATGCTCCACCAGTGCTATCAAGAGGCCATGATTCACCAGCACCCCTAGGATCCAGCATAGAGAGGTGAGACCTAGTCTATCAATATGGGCCATATTTGCATCATCAAGGCTCCACAATAAAGCCACATATGGAAAATAGTGAGACCTAAACATGACATCATTGAAGACACCCTACACACATGAACAACAACAACATGCAAATGGTCAGTACTCACTTGGAAAGTCAAAATGATTACAAAATAAATGCAAATTTGAAGCTAAAACATCAGAATTGCAAGTTTAAATTCATGTGCAATGCCAAATTTTTGCACAGGAATGCATTTCCTCATGTGCAAATTCATTTCTTTACATGAGATTTTGCATCTTCATGTGGGAAATCAAGTCCTCACACGAAGAAACACATTCTCCCATGAGAAATGAAAAGATCATGAGTGAAGTTCACCCAAAATCTTGCATTTCTCACATGAGAGGTGGGTATCTCCCACGTGAGATTTCCCACTGGTGCATGCAAAGAAACACCAGGCTGGTGAATCTTCATGTGAGAAAAGACTGGCTTCATACAAGGAAGGATAGTTACATGTGAGAACAAATTGACTCAACCTAAAACATGCTAAAAACATGCTAAAAATACCTCAAAATGCATGAAAAATTACATGTGAGGCAAGATTATCAATCACTCATCGAAGGTTCATAGTCTGTCAGCTGGTTGTATCATTAGGAGCATTCAAAACAATGAATTCTCATAGAAACTATCATCTTTCTCTTAAAGCTCTCTTATTCACTAAAGACAAGTGCAAAAATGATTTGAAAATGACCTTTTGGGTCTTTCTATAGGTTTGACCTAATTTTTCAAAGAGCTTCAATATGTGCAAAAATCATCCTCTGGCTAATTTGACTATTCTAAATCCATTGTCTAGATTGAATTCAAAATCTGACACACCTAAGTAGCCCAAAAATGCATTTTAAAATTTTGGGACTGATGTGATCGAATGCTTATGTAGTCCAAATTTTTCTGATCCTTTGTGATTCTTAGAATCTTTTCAACTCAAAATTTATCATGTTTTCAAAATTTATTTCAGAAATAGTCAACTAAAATCAACTGTGGTCAATTCTACTCAACTTTTGGTCAAATTTGGTCTTCTGGACCTTCAAGTCACACTAAATTGACTCCAAATTTTCTTCTGGTTGTTCAATGTCTACTACATTTTCCTGACTCTGGCATTTGTTCTATATCTCTCCATATACTGCTTACATCATATTTTTTGGTGTGTCATCTTTTGATTTCACTCTCGAGGGGGTAGGATGATTGCATCATTGAACTCAAATTCTAAATTAATATCAATCTCCATTGCTCAGGGCATTTTGTTCCCATCTTATGTCCTCACCATTTAGGGCATCTCATCACTAGGGGCATCTTGTTCCCCTCTATTTGACATCTTTGTCATCTATTTCATCTTGTCATCATTTGATCACACTTTATATTAGTTCTTATCAGAGCTCAGTAGGCAGGTATTGGGACTGTCTAAACCCTGATTCTTGAGGACCATGTCTCATTCTAAGGATGATTCTATGACCCATGATTGAATCTTGGTGTTTATTAATCTAGGTATCTAGGTGTTCTACCTGGATCCCTTAATGTTAAGCTCCATTCTAGAGATAATCTTTAAAAGCTTATCTATCAATCTTGGGTATCTAATTTTTTGTTTGGATCCTTAAAGGTCAAACTTCATTCTAGAGAAAACCTTTAAAATTCTATCAATCTTAGGTATCTAGATGTTCTCTTTGAATCCTTAAAGGTTAAACTTTTTTTTGGAGATAACCTTTAAAATTCTTATCAATTAAGGTATTTAGGTGCTCTACTTGGATTCCTTAGGATTAAGCTCCATTCTGTAGATGGTCCTTAAAAGCTTATCAATTGGCCTCTATAACATCAACTTCAAAACCAAGCTTCTTTCTTGATCTATGCATCACACTTTTTGATTTTCTTTGAATCAAACATGTCACTTGCACATTCATTCAAAGAGGGGCAAAATGTAATACCCCAAAATTGGCTCATTTCCCTGGTCATCCATTCTAGTCTATTTCAATCAATCCTAAGTCCTATGTCACTAGGCAATTCTAGTTCTAATTTTCACTACTTGACCTAAGTGTCAAATGCAAAAAACCCTAAATCTACATTAGTCAAACTATTTATTTAATTCCTAAAGTATTGACTCATATTAGTCACATTAAACCTATTGATTAAGATTTAATTTAATTTAAAGTATTTATAGTTTAATTAAATTAAATTGTCTCCTAAGGCTAATGTACTAAGGAATTAAAAGTATTTAATTTAATAACTATGTTTATTTTAATTAATTGGATGTAATTATTTAATTAAATAGAAAAGGCATTTATGAGATCATATATCATTTTATTAAATTGAATATCTTTCCCAAATTCTATTTCTTAGTTCAAAATGGAAATTCCCAGTTGACTACCTCTCGAATTAGAAGTGACTTAGTTCACTTACTCTCACACTAAAGTGAATTTGAGTTAACTATTTCTTGCACTTAGGATCTGAGTTAGTTAACTACATCTGTATTGGGAATCTTCCACTTTGACTGAAACTTGGCTTCAATCCGGATTGCCAATTTGAGTTGATGTCAACCATTGATGTATTCTACGAGTTCTATTTAAGGGGCTCCTAATTCCTCATTAAGGAGGTTGAATTTTTATGCTATTGAATCGTTGTCACATTGAATACTCACTTTCATAGCTTTTTATGTGCTTTTTCTTAATATCTTAGTATCATTTAGATTAAACAATGCATACATTAAATTTAGATTTTTTTTTTTTTAATAGAATAGATTTCATTTCATTTAGATTACTCACATACTCATCTTTTGCATAAACCCTTCATTCTAGAAAGGTCTGGTTGCCTGCATCTTGTTCTGAAAGCTCATCAGCAAGATCCTTCTAGATAGAAGGCAACCAGTCCCACTGTTGAGTGTCTTGGATAAGGATGATTCCACAGGTAATGACCATGTTGAAGTGTGTGTGAGGTTTAGAGGCCCACAAATTGATGCATACATCTATCATTTTAGCATCGCGTCACTTTTCTTTAGCTATCATATCATTAGACATAGGATCCTCCTTGCACATATATCATACATCTTTGAGCATCTTAGAGTATCCTCACATCATAGTTGTTATATCCTTTACAACATTTTCATAAAACCATCCATCTATTTATCTATTACACCTTGCACTTCCTCCTTAGGAAGACTATCATTTCATGCCACCTACCACACATCTTGGTAAGAATAAATGGAAGAAGAAGGAAATGGATCCTAGTCTTAGTAGTAGTTCATCTAGTGCACAGTCATATCCCACAATATCCTCAACATCACATGATCCATCACCACAAATGCTAGAAGAATTAGATCCTACACTGGACATAGATGCTTTCATGAATCAACATAGTCATGCAATCATTGTTAATGCCATCATAGATTAGAATAGAGGGACTGTAGTGGAAAATTTCTTAATGGATAATGTTGTTGCCTTTGATTTTGGGAGACCACCACCTATTAACATTATAGATCCTACACATCCTTTTTTTGGAGGGCACCCATCACCCATAGGGCCATCTGCCCCTCATGATCCCATCCTTCTATTAAGCGGAGGATACTAATCAACACAAATAGAAATCATGGATCCAAATATCCCTTCAACCCAAATAAGTGCCCCTATCCTACAAAATAATCAACCCATCATTACTCAACCCTTAATCCACACCACATCCCAAATAGCCACAACTATACCATTTGCACCTGCTTCTAGCACCCCTATCTTAGTTTCATAATACATTCCCTTCCCACCTAGTAGTACTACATCTTCTCTTCCTCCACAAGACACATCCAATCCATTCACTAGTGCCACGAACATCCAGTCCAAATCCTAATACACTATAGGAATGTCTTCATTCGGGTCGAGCACTTCATCTTCCACCATGGCCAACATCACTATCAATCCATTTATCACTAGTCAAAGTATTGTTACTTCATTTCCACTTGGATCTTAGAGTTTTAGGCAAGTAAAAGGGTCTACCACAAGTATTCCCTTTAGTATTGCATCCATACCTATGTTCCAACCACATTCATCCCTTCCACCTCAAGTCTATTCATTCCCACCCATCACCAACTACTTTTCTATGCCACCCTTAGGAAGTAGCAAAACCATCCCACAATTACAACAACTAGTTGTAAGAAACATTCCCTAAACCAACTATTTAGCACTTGTTAACACCTAGTTATTACTACAAGTAGGAGCACAACCAACATATATTGGGTACGGTATACACTCTCAGAGAATGGCCCATGAACTACCTACACTATCACCCTTTCAGCCACAATTATCACACCAATAGTATGTCTAGGAAACTATGCAAAGTTATTTATCAAGACATCAATCCCATACCTATATATCCTAATTGTAACTCATGTACCAATAGTATACCTAGTAGATGTAGTAGTATGCCCAACCACCATTCCAACACCCCATAATGTATGCCCCAAAAATCTCACAACCCATATTCCAACCATCACCATATGGAAGCCAAGGTTTTCCATATCAACCTATAGTATCTATTGCATACCTCACATTGGGAGCATTAGGATTCAGGTAACCAATGTCAACACTAGTCAATTTTGAGTGGGAAGAGATGAAAAATGCCCTAAAAGCAGTAAAGGACAAAACCAAGTCCAAAACCTTCAAATTTGAAAATGATTGTCCATATCCATTTGACAAGACAATAACAATGATGCCCTTCCCTAAACACTTTGAAATCCAAAAATTTGGTAAATTTAGGAGGAAAGGTGATTCAATCACGCATGTCAAAGAGTTTTATATGCACTATCATGTGGTAGCTTACAATGACATATTCGTCATGCATCTTTTCCCATAAATTCTAAGAGGCCCTACTCTTGAATGGTTTTGTCTCATACCCTAGAGCACAATTAAAACTTTTGTTGATCTCTCAGAAGCCTTTTGGCCCAGTATGCTCATTTAGTCAAGATTGACATATCTATAGTGGATCTAGTTCATACCAAACAAAAAGGAGGGGAAAGCCTCATAGATTATCTATAGTGGTGGCAAACTCTTACCACATAGATTTCCTGCACCATAACCGAATGCCATCTTGTCAAGATGTTCATTAACAAAGCACATCCTAGTCTTGCCCACCACATGGTTATGAACTATTTGAAAACATATAAAGACATCAAGGAAAAGGGAATGGGCCTCAAGAAAGGTCTCATTAAGGATTGTGCCATCAAAATTTACAAGGAAAACACCTAAGACCTAGGGCAATATAATGACAAACGCTGCTATTGGAATAAAACAAGAACACAGTCACTATTGGTGCCACTAATACATGAAGTTTTCATGTGGTGGGAGCTGTGCCCAATATACCTAGTGCTCCTTATCAACAAATCTCACAATCCCAATAGTCTTCTTATCAATAGAATGAATTCCAACAACCACCCCAGTAGTCTTCATCGCAATGCAATCAGCTCAAAGCACAATTATTAAATCCTCCCAATCAGAGTAATGCCATTACTCTCATAGTTGGGTCAAGGCCACATTTCCAAAGAAAAAATTGACTATACATGCCTTTGGGTGAACCCCTTGATGCTATTTTTGAGAAATTGGCCAAAGATAACCTTATTCGACACCCATAGATGCAACTATTAGAGCACAATCAGTCTAGGGTACCTTGGTCTAAGGAGAATGAGTTTTGAAAATTCCATTGTATCAAGGGACATGCCACCCTTAAATGTATGTAGCTCAAAGACTATGTGCAAGATCTTATCAATCAAAAGGGGATCACTATGGGAGCACAGGCCTCACCAAATGTAGGTTTATTAATATATCAAAATGCATTTCCTCTACATAACAAAGGAAAAGCCCCTACAACCAATCATGTTTCCATCAAACCAAATAATTCTCTAACACAACAATGTGATAAACACAATAAATCACAAGACTATACTTTGGCCTATCTAGAATAGGGAAATTTGATTGACTACATATCTCAAGAAGAGCCTTCTATTCATGTCATCAATATCAAAGGTCCAAATACCTAATGCACGACCACAACTAGAAGAGCTTGACTCAATATAGTTGGACCATCTGTACCTACCCTATCCCAACCATCTCCATTAGGACCATCCCCATTAGGACCACAATATAACATCTTGGAATAGCTTGGAAATATGCCAGCCCAAATATCCATTTTATATCTCTTATGCACAAGCCCACTTTATCAAGAGATCCTTGACAATGCTCTCCTTGAGTCATGCATCCCTACTGATATCAATGCCCTAGAATTTCATAATATAGTAGGACATCTATATACCTCATGCACCTTATCTTTTAAAAATTTTGACATCCCTATTGTTGAGCTAGATCATATAGTTCCACTTTGCAAAACCATCATGGTTTTTGAATTTATTGTCAAAAGGGCCATGATAAATAACAGAATGGCCTTAAATTTTTGTACTTTAAATTCATCAAACAAGCAGGATACACCGAAGTAGATATTATAAATGAGGTCATCACTATAAAACCCTATCACAACTTTGAACAAACCACTAAAGGGACTATCTTGCTACCCATTAGAGTTGGCCTAGCCACTAAAGAAATAGTATGTCATGTAGTTGATCTTATCCTTCCATATAACATCCTCCTTGGTCAACCATGGATTCATGCTATGAAGATAATTCCCTCTACATATTACCAATGCATCAAATTTATACATAATGGCACTAAGATAACCATCCATGCTAATCTTGAACCCTTTGCTTATTGCAATGTGATAGATGCCTCATACACTAATCATTGTCTTGGAATTGAGATTGGTAATACCATGGCTAGCTCCTCTGGAACTTGTCACAGTCCAAGTACCATCTTATCATCCACTCTTTCCATAGTTAAGATCAACTACCAAGGTTGTGGGGAATATAGTATTTCAGATGCTTTTATCATTGGTGCTTTACTGCTAGACCCACAAACTAGAGGGCACCCGATCTATCAGGGGCCAAAACCAAAAACCACTCCCCAACTCACAACACATGGGTAAACCACATTTTTTGCAAATGGGATCCTTAATAGAGAGGAAACAACCCCTAGTATTAGCACATGGCTATACAAGGATCCACCTCCAAAAAGTGAAGCACTTCTTGATCACTTCAAACAATAATACCCATGATCACATCACATTGCTACCAAGAAATGGGATTATCAAGGAGGTGATTTAGGCCATGAAGAGTCACTCATTAGAAATCTTGTTGAAGCCTACAAAAAGGGTAAAAAGAAAGGCTTAGGCCATGAAATCCCCACAACTAGGGAACTAATAAGGATGACCATGCTTTTACCAAAATCCAAAAAAATCTCGTTGAGGTTAATGACATTCCTAATGAAATAGAAAATAAAGCCTATGAAAATATCTTCCTTGATGAGATTATCTTAGGATCCTCTGTGCTCTACCAACTATCCTTTAATCTTATAGATCTACCACTTGCTCACCTTGAACTTGTTGATTTGGACCAACCAAGTGTTATCTGTCTCAATGAATTCTCCATGGAGAATGTGCTCCTTAGATTCATGGGAGCATAAGCATCACATAAACAACCACCACCACAATTAGTATATGTCTACAAGTTAGATCCAAAGGGTTCATTTAGGGAGGAGGAGATCTCTAGTTGAAAAAATGAATAGAGAAAAGAAAACAAAATGCAAAAAATCAAAACAAAAGTTTCCCCTAGTGAAAACTCTTCTAGAGCACCATCAGATCATCCAAAAAATGAAAAGCAAATAAAGGATATATTCAATGGTAAAAACCTTTTTGAGGCCGCTAAGGATGGAGATTTCATCCTTCCCCCATAAGATCATAGACCTTAGTATCATCAATCCTAATAGAGGAAACAAGACTAGTCAATATCAATCTAACAAAGACACCAAGGATCTTACACATTGCAACATCTTTACCACTTGAGTAGGCAAAACTTCTCATAGAGGTCCTTCAGGAAAATATTGGTCAATTTTTATGGTCCTACCATGACATGCTAGGGCTAGATCATAACTTAGTGGTTCACAATTTGGCTGTAGATCCAAAGGCTAATCTAGTCAAACAAAAACTCCAAAAGATGCATCCCAAAGTTGCTTTATTGGTCAAAGTAGAGTTAGAAAAATTTCTAGATGTGAAGACAATTTTCCAAATAGACTTTTTAGAGTGGATCTATAGCATGTTGCCTATCACCAAACTCTCTAGTGATATTAGGATGTGCACAAACTTCAAAGACCTCAACAAAGCTTATCCAAAGGATGATTTCCCATTACCAAATATAAACATGATTTTTGATCTCACTATAGGCCATGAGATTTTATCTCTTATGGGTGGTTTCTCTAGGTACAATTAGATCTTGATGGCACAAGAAAACTAGCATAAGTTGACATTTACCACCACTTGGGGAACCTTTTGTTATAACATGATGCCATTTGAGCTAAAGAACATTGATTCAACCTATTAGCAAACCATGACAGTCATTTTCTATCATCTCATCCATAAAACTCTAGAGGATTACGTGGTTGACATTTTAGTCAAGTCTATTAATGCCCTTGATCACCTATCTCAACTTGAAGAAGTGTTTGATCGGCTAGCTAAGTGTTGTCTCATGCTCAACCCTAAGAAATTTGTCTTTGATGTCACATCTGGAAAGCTCCCATGGTTCATTGTGTCATGATGTGGAATTGAGAACAGACCTAAAATAGTCAAGGCCATTATGGATGTGTCTCCTCCCAAGAAACTCAAAAAACTTTTCTCTCTCCAAGGAAAGTTGGAATCAATCAGAAGATTTACCTCATAGCTAGCAGATAATTGACAACCATTTACACACTTACTAAAAAAGGACCAAAATTTCAGATGGGATCCTATTTTCCAGTATAGTTTGAGAAAATCAAGCAATACTTGGCTAAGTCACCTATCTTAGTTTCACCAGTCGCAAGATGCCCACTCATATTATATGTAACAACTACCCCAATAGCAGTAGGTTATCTTCTAGCACAACTTGATGACAAAGGAAAAGAGAGAGCTATTTACTCAATGAGTTGTACTCTAGTAAAGTATGAACTGAATTAAACACCAATGAAAAAGGCTTGCTTAGTTGTGGTCTTTGCCACTCAAAAGATTCATCATTAAATGTTAAGCCACACTCTCTAACTAATATCCAAAATTGGCCCATTAAAATATATGTTGTCACACACAGTACTCACAAGGTGTTTGGCCAAATGGGTCATGCTTCTCAGTGAATTCAACATCCAATATGTTGACAAAAAAGATATCAAGGGTCAAGCTATAAAAAATCATTTGGTCGATGTACCTTTGGTTGTTGATCACCCTCTCATTATGGAGTTCCCAAATGAACACCTCTTCCTAATAGAGGAACAACCATCCTGGAAATTATACTTTGATGGATCTTACACATCCCATGGTTCTAGAGATGGCATACTTTTGGTCACCCCTCAAGGTGATTACATTCCTAAATCTTTTAAAGTCTAGTTCCAATGTACCAACAAAATCTCAAAGTATGAAGCCCTTATTATGAGGCTCAAAATAGTAGCTGAATGGAACATCATAGAGCTACAAGTCTTCGGCAATTGACAACTTATTATCAAGCACATCCTAGATGAATATCAAACTAAGGATGATAAGCTTCAGCCTTACAAAGAATTGTTAGATTAGTTAAAGCAACATTTTACTTAGATTTATTTTACACAAATACCTAGATTACAAAACAAGGTTGTAGATGTCCCTTTTGAAGATCCCTCGGGATGCTACACAGTATGAATTCTTAGTTGAGTAGCTACACAAGCCTATTTATGAGAATGATGAATCAATGTGGGTATGTGTCTTGGTTGGTCCCCAATCCCTATGGTACCAAAAAATTCACACATACCTACTAAATGGTATCATATCTCCCCATCTTACATGAACCCAATGCTAGAACCTTATTCATAGAGCATCCTATTACATTGTCATAGCTAACACCCTATATTTTCATGGTTATCATGAAACTCTTTCTTAATGTTTGGACCAAAATGAGGATACAATGGCTCTTAAAGAGGTACATGCTAGACTTTGTGGTGCTTACACGAGCGGTATAGTCCTAGTTAAGTAGATATTTAAGGTTGGATATTATTGGTCTACTCTAGAGAATGATGCATGCAACTTTGTCAAAATATGTCTACCCTTTCAGTAACATGCCAATCTAATCCAAGCCCCAGCTCAAGATCTTCAACCTATTGCACCACCATGGTTGTTTGCATGTTGGGGGTTTGACCTTGTTGGTGTTATAGAACCTCTCTCTTCAAATGAACACAAGTGGATAATCATTGCAACTAATTATTTTATTAAGTGGGTGGAAGCAATCCCACTCATCACTACCATTGGAGTTCAAGTTTCCAAAATCATCTTATATCACATTATCTGCCACTTTGGCATCCCAGCTACCATTTTTATAGACCATGGAGGTAACTTTGAAAACATCAACATGGAAGAGTCATGCACCTCCCTCCACATTCACCACCATTTTTTTAGCCCCTACCTTCCATAAGGTAATGGTTAGGATAAGGTAACTAATAAAACCCTACTAAGGATCCTAAAGAAAGTTATCAATGATTCTATTTGCAATTGGAATTTTCAAATCAACCCTTCCCTTTGGACTTACTACACCTCATTTTGTACATCCATAGGCACAAACCCATACTCCTTGGTCTATGGTGCTAAAGTAGTATTTCCTATTGAGGTTGAACTCCCATCCTTGTGCATTTCTTTGTGAGGGTAGATATCAAATGAGGATTACAAAGTAGCTAGACTCACCTAGCTTGATCTACTTGATGAAAAGAGGCAACAGGCCCATAACCATCTCATGGTCTATCAAAACCACCTAAATCGTAACTTCAATAGGAAAGTCCATCCATGCCAATTTCAAGTAGGTGATATGGTCCTTAAGGAGAACATGAAAGTCCAAGAAAACTGAGAAAATAAGGGCAAGTTTGAGCCCACATGGATTTTTCCATATGTTTCCACAACATCCTTTGGCTCTAGAGCTTATTAGTTATCAACCCTTGAGGGTGAAACACTAAATGATCGCACCAAAATCATTCTAGAACTTGATTTTTGCTTATTGCTTTGTTGTTCTTTAGAGGCTGCCAAACTTGTGGAGAAGGAGACCCAAGGATGGGATTTTTTAGGTTTCTAGGAAGGATAAGGATGGGAGTTTGAATCCATTCCATGTGCAAGCTCATGTAGAGTTTTCCCTTGTGCTGAACAGTGCAAATTTGTGGGTTTTTGGACTATTTTGTATTATTTTCGAGAGCCCAATGAGCATTGTTTTTGTCCTCCATTTGGGATCTGTTGTGTAAATGTTATATAGATCTAGAAATGTCATTTTGTAGGCTGTTATGTTGCTGAAATTTTTGTAAAAATGTGCACTTTCAAATCTATTAATAATATGTGAAGCTGTGAAGTTTTTGGCACTATTTCAAGCATACCTGATTTGGGGTTTATTGAGAAATTGTTGGATCTTTGAAATATTGGTTGTTTGATTTTAAAAATATAATTAGAGGCTTGAAATATCATATAAAATTAGAGGAAGGGACATTTCAGTGGTATCAGAGCTATGATCTTGCCAGCCTAAGGGTTTGTAGAAGTTTGCATGCAACCAAGTGAAAGAGAAAAGAGATATTTGCAGTGAAAAAAGAATAAAGAAATTTTGATCAAACCTCCAGTTAAAAGTAAAAGTACAAAATCCAAGGAAGGAAAAAGTATGGCTGATCAAGATGAGATGGCAAAGAAATTTTTCTAAGACATCCAAAATACTCAGAAGCAAACAGTGGATAGTTTGGCAAAAACTAGAGAGGCTTTGCGAATATTGACAGAAAAATTGTAAGGAGTTGCATCTATTAATGAGAAAGGGAGCACTTCAGAGGAGCCAAGAAATTTGAAACCCACACCCTCTAAATCAACAAAAACTATTTCCATGCCTGTAGATGAGCCACCGGTACCAAATCTAGCCCTTAATCCTGTGGAAGAGGTTACAGGTAACTTGATTGCATTAAGAGCTACTTACAATGGATTAGATGATGACTTTTGCAGTTCAGTTCCTTTTAGAGAATATGTGGATATGATGAACACTTTGATGCCCAAGAAAGAGTATAGGATGGAGCATGACATAAGTGGAAGAGAGCTCAAAAATAAAATAAGCAAGTTTACAGCACCTACTTTTGATGGAACAAATAAAATTTCAACTAGAGCATGGCTACAAAAATTACAGACCTTCTTCACACTAAACCCCATGAAGGAGAGTGATGCTATTCAATTTGCAAGTCTAAAATTGGATGATGTAGCCTATGATTGGTGGTATCATGAAATGACTACTCAAGTTCATGATCAGGTAACTACATTTAAGGATTTAAGTCAAAGAGTGATAGATAGATTTGACCTCAAGGATGATGAAGAGAACTTTAAAGAATTTTCAAAGTTGAAGCAAACCAAATTAGTTAATGAGTACATAGAAGAGTTTCAAAAAGTGGCTATTATGGTACCTGATATGAGTGAAAAGAGGATTATTTATCTTTTTCTTGATGGTTTGGGAGATTTTGTTAAGGGTTTGGTTAAGGCTTTCTCACCCTCAACCTTACAAGAAGCTATCAAAAGATGCTTGAAACTTGAAACTTGCGTGCCTATGAAACCAGTCACTAATCAAAAACCCCCAAATCTTGGGCAACATAAGGGGAATTTGCAAAAAAAGACTTTTCCAACACTACCACCAAAAGATGTGATAAATGTGGAAAAAAATAAGGTAGATGAAGAGACTAGGAGTGAATTATGATGGAAAAAGCTTTGTTTCACTTGTAGAGAACCATGGGTTCCGGGACACAGATGTTTGGGGAAAGGTCAAGTGCACTATATTGAAGTTTCTTCAAAATTTGATTCAGATGAGCATGAGGAATTTCATGACACTAAGGAGGAGGAAGAAGAAGAGTAAGAAAAAAAAATCAGCAAGGATGGCACTTTAGCAGCATTATCAGGAGTCCCAAGATACCATCCCTTTCGAATTCAAGGGGTACTAGTAGTTGAAAAGGTTGATAGTTCTTCTTGATTGTGGGGAAAATCACAATTTTATTGATGAGGGATTTGTCATGAAAAGGGGGCTTAAAGCAAAAGATTTTGAGGGATTCAATGTTACTGTAGCTGATGGATTCACTATGCCTTGCACACGGGTGGTGAAACAACTCAAGATGACCTTAGGAGATTATGAGTTATGTGATGACTTCTATGTAGTTGGCATTGGGGAGACAGATCTTGTATTGGGTGTTCAATGGTTGCACTCTAGTGGAGGCTATTACATGAACCATCAAACTATGGAGTTTAAATTTCATTCCAATGGGAAAGAAGTCTTATTGAGAGGCTTACAGAAAGGAGCACCTAAGGTAGTCTCTACAAAGAGGATGGAGAGGACTTTTTGAAGAGGACAAGTAGCATGGGAAGTAGGAGTCATAATCCGTCCAACAAGCTCTCCAAAGAATCAAAGTAATTTCCATTTTGAAATTCAAAATATTCTTGATAAGCATAGTATAGTTTTCAATGACTTGCCTCTAGGATTACCACCAGATAGAGGTTTTGAGCATGTTATAGAGTTAGAACAGGGTGCCAAACTAGTTATAACAACCCCATACTTCCATCCAAGAGGTTATAAGGAAGAAATTGAAAAAACTATTAAAGAACTCCTGGACATGGGATTCATAAGGCCTAGCTCTAGTCCATTTGCATCATCTGTGGTACTTTTCAGGAAAAAGGATGGTACAATGAGAATGTGTATAGACTACAAGGCTCTAAGAAAGAAGACCATAAAATAGGTATCCCATACCATGCATAGATGAGCTCATTGATGAGTTACATAGTGTTGTATACTTCTCAAAAATTGACTTAAGATTAGGGTACCATCAAATCCAAATGAGGTGTGAAGATGTGGAAAAGACTGCTTTTAGATGTCACTATGGGCACTTTGAATTTCTTGTTATGCCATTTGGCCTCACTAATGAACCTACAACATTCCAATCTATATGAATAAGGTATTCAACCAGCATCTTCAAAATTTTTTTTGGTATTTTTTGATGATATCTTGATTTACAGTAAAACATGGGAAGATCATCTAAAGCACATAGACACTATTTTGGGAATGTTGGAGCAGCAATCCTTCTATTCTAAGCTATCTAAATGTGAGTTTGGTTTGATAGAGATCCTATATTTGGGACATATTATAAGTTCTAAAGGAGTACAGGTTGATCAACAAAAAATTCAGGCAATTTTGGATTGACCTCCACCCACTAATCTTACATAGTTGAGAGGTTTCTTTGGGTTGTGTAGCTACTATAGGAGATTTTCCAAGGGATTTTCTTAGCTTTCTACCCCCTTGATTGATTTGATAAAGAAAGGAGTTTTTTTTTGGATAGAAGAGGCACAAAAAACATTTGATAAGCTTAAGGAGGTAATGAGTTCATGCCCTATGCTTGCAATTCCAAATTTCTCTTTACCTTTTGTTGTTGAATGTGATGCTTTTGGAGAAGGTATAGGGGCTATCCTAACTCAAAGGGGACATCCAATAGCATTTGAGAGTAGAAAAAAAATCAATCAGAGAAAGGTTACTCCATCTATGATAAGGAAATGTTGGCAATCATGCATGCACTTCATAAGTTTAGACAATATTTGGTATGTGGGAGATTCATTGTAAAGACAAGCCATAATAGCCTCAGGTTCTTCTTGAACCAAAGGGATTTTAATGATCATCAACAAAAATGGGTAAGCAAATTGTAAGCTTATGATTTTGATATTGAATACATGAAAGGAAAGAATAATGTGGTTGTTGATACTCTCTCAAGAAAGCCCACTTTGTGTTCCTTAACATCTATCTCTGCTGATTGGAAATTCTCCATAATTTCAGAGTATGCTAAAGATTCCTTTGCCACCAAGCTTTTGGATAAGTTAGTGGATGATAACAGGTACAAGGTTGTTGATGAATTGAATTATTACAAGAATAGGATCTTCTTAGTGCCAAGATCAAAAACTAAGGAGAGGATATTGAGGGCCTTTCATGACACACCTTTGGCTGGTCATCAGGGATACTTCAACACATACAAGCAAATTTGAGAGAAATTTTCATGGAAGGGTATGTAGAAGGATGTCCTTAAACACATTAAGGAATGTATGGTATGCCAACAAAGCAAGAGTGAGCAAAATTTTCTTACAAGGTTGTTGTAGCCACTTCCTATTCTTGAACAAAAATGGGAATGTATTTCCATGGACTTCATCACTGGGTTACCCAAGGTTCAAGGTAAGGATTCCATATATGTGGTGGTAGATAGACTAACTAAGTATGCACATTTCTTTCCTACCACATCTGATTTCAAGGCATCACAAGTGGCCAAATTGTTCTTCAAGGAAATTTTTAGATTACATGGCTTGCCTAGAAACATTGTCAGTGATCGAGACAGTAGATTCCTCAACTCTTTTTGGAAGGAGCTCTTTTATTTGGTAGGAACTAAACTCACTCCCAGTACTAGCTATCACCCTCAAAAAGATGGACAAACATAGATAGTTAATAAATGGATAGAGGGATATTTGAGAAACTATGTTTCAAATCAACAACTTGCTTGGGTGAAATGGTTGCACCTAAAGGAGTATTGTTACAATACATATCATCACATATCTATTGGTATGCCTCCTTTTCATGCTCTTTATGGTTATAATGCCCTTTCCTTTATTGATCTAGTATTTTTAGATAGAAGAGTACCTGCAGCAAGTGATTTCATCAAGCAAAGCCAAGACATAATAAGGTCCCTCAAGGATAATCTACAACATGCACAAAACCAACAGAAGTTGTATGCTGATAAGAAAATGATTGAAAGATATTTTGTGGTGGGAGATTTGTTATTTGTTAGGTTGTAGGCATATAAGAAAAGCACCTTGAAGAGGAGTGGGGCAGAGAAACTCAAGCCAAGGTTCTATGGGCCTTATAAAATCATCAAGAAGGTAGGAGAGGTAGCTTATGAATTGGAGATCCCACCAAACATCAAAATACATAATATTTTCCATGTATCTTGCCTGAAGAAGGTTCTAGGCCAGCAAACCATAGTATCTATAGAATTGCCACCTCTTGATGATGAAGGAAAATTAGTTTTGATACCAGAAGAGATTTTGGATACAAGAGAGAAAAGATTGAGAAATAGGAGCATCATAGAGCATTTGGTCAAATGGAAAGGATTACCATTGGAGGATGCAACTTGGGAAGGATCACACATTCTTGAGAATTCTAACCTTGATTTCTTGAGGACAAGAAATATTTTGGAGGGGATGACTTGTCATGTCCCCTTTTCAAATAATTAAAAATAATAATCTTTGCTAAGGCAGGCAGGCTCAAAAAGGTGAAGTTTCAGGGGCTAATATTTGGAAACCAATGGACTAATAAATAAAAATTATTATTAAAATATGTTTTATTAACCCCTCTTGGACATGAGTTAGGGTTATGCCCTCTTTTAAGGGATTTGGAGGCATTTTGGGCTTATTCCAGAACTTGATTTTTGCTTATTGCTTTGTTGTTCTTTAGAGGCTGCCAAACTTGTGGAGAAGGAGACCCAAGGATGAGATTTTGCAGGTTTCTAGGAAGGATAAGGATGGGACTTTGAAGTCATTCCATGTGCAAGCTCATGTAGAGTTTTCCCTTGTGCAGAACAGTGCAAATTTGTGGGTTTTTGGGCTATTTTGTGTTATTTTTGAGAGTCCGATGAGCATTGTTTTTGTCCTCCATTTGGGAGCTGTTGTGTAAATTTTATATAGATTTGGAAATTTCATTTTGTAGGATTTTATGCTGCTGAAATTTCTGTAAAAATTTTCACTTTCAGATCTATTAATAATATGTGAAGCTGTGAAGTTTTTGGCACTATTTCGGGCATACCCGATTTGGGGTTTATTGAGAAATTGCTAGATCTTTGAAATATTGGCTGTTTGATTTTAAAAATCTGATTAGAGGTTTGAAATATCATATAAAATTAGAGGAAGGGACATTTCATTGAGCACCCCAACCTCATGGAGGTGGGGAATTTGGGTTTCCTATATAGGGCATTCCCTCTTGTGCAGTCCTAGATGATGACACCCCTTGAGTCATCCTCACACCTACCCAGATTGTATCCATTGGGATCAAAATATTTTCATGCCTAAAGAGAGTGTTTATCTACTCCATAAATAGTTTTTTTAGAGTATACCACTACTCTCCTTTTCTCCAAAGGGACTTCTTGGTGATATAATCCTAGGTAGTATGTTGCCTCTCATGCCACTTTCATAGATTGCTCCATGACATCCTTCATTTCCACCCATAGTCTTTCTACCCCTGGCATAGTTTCTATCCTTTGCACAATATTGTGTTCTCTTTTGTATCTAATCACAAGCATTTTCATTGACTACCTCTCATATTTCACTATATTCACTTGATTGTGGTACCAAGTAATGCACGCATTACTTTCATTCAACTTCTCTTGTCACCTTCGTGCTAAACTATTGGTTTGCAACATTGACTCCTTGAATGCTTCTACTTGTGATCACAATAGCACCAATTCATTTTTACTTCTCTCCATAACAACATTCTTAGTTACCAAAGTTGCCTCTGCAGTCTTTACTCTCACTTGCTCCGCAGTTAATATCATCCTCAAGTGCTCAGCTTTTGTCTCTTTGTCATCCTCTCATTCTCTTTTCATCAAGCCTTGAAAGAAATTCACATCTTTTTCTACCTAGTTAGCCCATTCTTTTTCCACTACATGTGCTTTCTCCATCACTAGTACTGCATCATGCACCACTTGTACTAAATCATTAGATTGCAATGCTTGAAATGGTCAAAATAGAGACAACACTAGGTCTCTCTTTTGTTCCTTAGAGCTCTACATCATGTCCCCTAGAATATTTTTTCCCTTCCTCCATAAGGTTTTTGTTGGTTGCATCATGGATCTTTTTTCCCCTTCTAGTAGATTCTCTTCTATAGATGGCTAATCTTTTGCATACAGTCCCTCTAACAATACTCCCACACTTGACAAGTTTGTATCCTTATCTTTTTTCTTTGACTTTGTTTGTTGCATCACACCTTCTACTAATAGCTACAACAAGGTTAGATCTTATTCTTCCTCTTCTTCCTAATTTTGAGCTAGATTAGTTTTTCTAGCCTCTACCATTACTTGATCATAGTGCCACACACTTCTATGTGGTAAGGTTTCCCTCCCTTCTTGTTGGCTCCACTTTATGCCCTACTTCTACCCCCTCAACCACTTCCTTTTTTCTTGTCTTTCATTTTCCTCTTCTCTCCATCCCCACATTCCTCCTTCTACTACCTCTAGCATTTTTTACCTCTACTCTTGGAAATTTTCCATTGATATTTCACTCATAGTTTAATTCTTCACTCACACTTTTCTTATGCTTCATCAAACACTTCAAGAAATTGGTCTTTCATCAAGTTTTCTCACCTTTTATAGAACCAACAACATTCTCCATAGCTTCCATTACATGCTATCAATATCTTTGACAACAAGCTCCAATACCCACCATCATAATAGTCAAGTCAGCGACCACCTTCATCCTACCCACACATCACCTCCCCTATAGTAACACTATGTTGTATCCTATCTCTTTTCACTAACTTCTCATCTCAAGATTTTTATCTGCTATCTCCTCATCCTAATATTTTTCCACTATCTCCTCATCTTGAGATTTTCTCATTGTCTACTCACCTTGAGCTTTTCATCCACTATCTTATGACCCCAAGTTTTTCTTCCACTATCTTCTCATCCTAAGCTTTTCATCCACTATCTTCTCACCTTGAACTTTTTTCCCACTATCTTCTCATCCTAATTTTTTTTTTCACTATCCCCTTTATAAGTATCATGTTTAGTCTATTGTATATCCTCCAAAGTCATTCCTTATCCTAGGCTCATCGTAAAAACCTTGTTTCTCTCATATCAATTCATGTTTTAATTAAAAATTGCAACTCTCTTGGTTAGATGCTTTAGCAATTCCTTATAGAAGATCCATTTTCATCAAAGTGTTATCCTCAAAGGTTTTGATTAACTATCTCATCTTAGTTCCTGATACTACTGATAGATCCTTATAGTATGCATCTTTCCTCTCATCTGATCTTGGTCCATTAGTATCCAATCCTACCGATCTCTTTGGAAAAAAGTTACTTTCTTTCATGGATTTACATTTTCTTTTGATGTATTTTCTTTTCAAGATTTCAAAATTTGGTTCTTGTAGTATCTCTTCCAAAAAATTGGATTGTTCCCTCCTCAAGGTCACCATGATCTTCTATATTATGGTGTGCTATGAATGGGGCCATTCGAGAGAAAGGTTTTTATCAAGTTTTTTTTGTCTTTTTTTCTACTTGTGAGTTAGTTGGATATGACCCTTGCATATTACAAACATCTGATCACTTGTCGTTGCATGGTGCACTTGGGAAATATCATTTGCTTGTGGATTACCTAGTATCATTTCCATTTTTCTTCCTTTGGAGTTCATGTGTGATAATGGGGCAATCCTTTTGTGTTGTTTTCGAGTCAATCCTATGTAATATTGGTGAAAATGCCTTGATGCTCTTGGTAACTATTAACCCAAAATTGTCTCCTGCCAAAGAAATCAAATTTAAATAATGATCTACTTTTTATAGTCACCTAGGATTCTCATGAAATGATTTAATGTCAGTCATATTCTCTGTTTCATTTTATACCCTTAATGTTTTAAGTCAAGACTATGTGATGTGCATGGTTACAGGTGGTTAAGCACTAAGTAAGGTTAAGTTGCCATGCTTTGTTTTTTTTTTTTGCCTAATCACATGGTTATGTTGTCAAGCTATGGTTTGAGTTGCAATGATGTGGTGAAGCAAATCTCTAGTGTCCAAAACATATCTTGCACTATTAGATCATTTAGATATATGGCCATTGCATGATCAACATGAATTGAGAAGTGGCTATGGTTCAATTTGTTATCAAATGATTCCCTTTACTTCACTTAGATGCAAAGATTAGGTAGTGATACCAGTTCAAGGTGGCAAGGCAATGGTGACTAGCAAATTATGGTCTCACAAGAAGTTACAATTATTAAGGGAATACGGTGGTGATAATGCAATCATGGATGTTTGAATGAAGAACATAAGGCTTGGACCATTGATAGGGTGGCATAATGATGAGAGATACTTGGTCCACATGGTAGAATTGGATAATTAATACTAGTTGACTAAAATCATGATCAACTTGGCAGACTAGTGATAGCAAAAGTAGTCCATTGAATGGAGAATCTAATCTTTCTAATCCCCTACAACCACTTTCATTGATCCCTAAGCCTAATAAGTGCAAATAAATACTCCATCACTATTTATCGATCCACTAATCCAATCAGAGATTAAATAACCATCACTCCTGAACTCTCAAAGATTTTTTTGGTATGGAAGTGATCCTCTCAAATGTGGATTTACTCAATGGCCAAATCTCTTTCTATTTGTGCAATGACCCCTTTTTAATTCTTGACCTAGCAATCAAAATTTAGTATAGGTTTAGGAAGTCATTCAAGTTAAACATGCCTTGGATCCTTATTATTATTCAAAGTTGAGGAATTGAGCATTATAATTTAATTAATTTTATTTACTTAGGAAGTTTCACCCTATAGCACCAAGCAATATTCTTTCTTCTAGTTATGACTATCTTGGGATGGTAGATTGACAGTGCAAAGGGCACATGAAACAAGCTACAAGCGGCTCCTTGGAGGATACTGTCAGGTGCTCAAATTTACTCCGCCTCTCCCTCCACCCACTCCCTATATGAAGATGTCATAGCTTAGATGAGAGCAAAGCTTCCTAGTCTATAGTTGAAAATACATTTTAATGGTAATTCTTAAGATTGTTGTAATTGTAATGATATCTCAATATTGTTGTATACATTATTACAATTTGAAATATTTAACATTGTGTGCATATATATATATATATATATATATATATTTGTATTGAACTGATTTCATCTTATGCATTATTTCTATCGCACTAAAGTTGATAGATGAAAAAGCTATTATAATAAGTATGTTATCCAGTGTCAGTACGTATGGCCCATTAGAGCTTTACAAATAATGAAATCCATCAATGATAGTATTAATGCTTTGCGAAACTTGTAAATACATTATTGTGAGTGCTTCAGATATCGTACCTTATGGAATGTGAATGCATTTTGATTAGTTTAAGTATAGAGATCAATTATCTCTCATGTGTTATGCGATCTATCGCCGAAAAGGAGGTCTTCAAACTGAGCGCAGTTTTTGATATTAATAATCTTCCTTCTTCACCGGAAATGTGATGTTAAGTTCAATGCATTTTCCTTGAATTTATTGCTTGACTTATATATATACTATATCCGTCACTTCCTATCCCTTTTGAATTTGACCTAACCCTAATTAATATTACTTTGAGCAGACGTGATGAAAAGTGATGCTCACAATATATGATGTTTTTCATTGTTATTGAATGTTATGCGGTTAATTAGGTTTGTTAGATTTTATTGAATTGAAAGTATTTATAATTTATAGTAATGGTAAAGGTTAATGTATTGATAGAGTTATGGCCTTTCACATTAATACGATAATTATTAATTATATTATTTTAATGATTATATATTATATTATTTACTAATTATATCAATTGTTATTAATATTAATAACATTATTATAATATATATTATTAATTTAAATAATATTATGCAATATCATCAAATTATTATATTAAAGAATTTAATATTATTATACATATTTGACATATATCCAATATATGTATATCACATATATTTAATATTATTTATCTTACTAGTTATAATTAATATTTGTATTATCATAATATTTTAATATTATTATTATTTAATATGTTTATGTCTATAATGATACATTATACATATAATAATTTATATTCAACTGTAATATTATTGTTTTAGATCTAAATATATCAAATAATATATATTAAAGATATTTAATATTATTTATTTTATTTATTATAAATAATATTTGTATTTTTTTAAAAAACTAGATAATAATAATAATTTAATAATCTAATATTGGTATTTAATCCTTATTTCTTATTAAAATTCAATTTGAAATTGGGGATATCACAGTCCTCAAGCAATTAATTTTATCCTTGTTCGTAAATAATAACATGTACGAGAACATATCAATGAAGAGACAAAGTAGACACATTAATGCATGAAGACACAAGTTCTAGTCTCCAATAATAATAATAATTTTTATTATTTTAATAAAGGTAGGGCTTTTGTTCAGAACAACAATTGCTTGATTAGCATGTGATGCTGAGGAATCTATTGAAAAATGATTTTTGCATCTTTGTTGGGCAGAATTGTTTTTTCTGAAATGTTCATTATTAAACCAATTGAAATTTCTGAAATGGTGGATTATCTGGTTCTAGGATTGGTATTTTTGAGTTAAAAAAAAAAATTGTCACCATTTAAACAATGATATTAGTGGATTAGCTATGGTGATAAATTTGCTTGTCTAAACATTTTTATTTTTTATTATAATGGGTTGAGGTTTTTATCTTGTCATTGAATAGGATTGTCTTGCTTGTCCTTGCCATATAGCATAATTTTTCCTAGTAAATTATAAAACATTACAATATAATGGGTAGTTTCTGACTCTATTTTAAGTTGTGAATATGCTTTAATTAAATTGTTGTTGAATAGAATAGAACTTGAATATATGTTGAAGGGAGTTTTTGAGGACTCAGATAAATATATTAAAATGGCAATGACCAAGATAACAATTTGGTCTTGCTGAATTGAGATCTTAGATATACAAAGCAAGATTTTTAATCCTGCCAGTGGAGATTTGACTGCTCTTCTAAATTGTACAGATTTCATCAATATTATGTGAGATGAATAATTTATTTTATGCAGAATTAATCATGTTTGCTACAATTTTTTTTTTAACATTTATTGAAAATTTTAGGTTTATATGGGAAGGAGGCATGAGGAAGGAAATGAAGCAAAACAATTCTATATTTTGTGTTTGAAAACTAAAGGCAAAAATAACAAATGGTACGATATCGTTCCGGAGCCTTGAAATGTGGATCCATTCTATCATATTGATTTGACTTGTCCATCATTCAAATGATAGATTTGAGTCTACCATTCAAATGTTTGACATGATTAGAGATATTTGATTTTACAATATTAAAGTTGGAGAATCCACAACATTATTTGAGGTTAGAAAATCCATCAATACTCCTTTGACTTTTGAAAGGAAATTATTTGAGAAGCAATTCAAATGAGTCGTTGGTATACCAATATTATTTATCTTGGTGGATCTTAATGGAAACACACAATGATTAGGTTAAAATTGCGTATTTAGGTTTTAGTAAAATGAATTTCCATGTTGTCAATGAGGATTGGAGATAGTCTGATAGGACATCATGTATCTGTAATAATCCCCATTCCAAACATTCAAACCAAGGAGATTCATGGAAGCTCCAATAGTATTCCAAAGTCATGTGGTTAAAACACGAGCCAAATTCAAGTCAAATTAGTCCAACTCGATTCCACGTACATTTCTCCCAACATAGCATCCAACTTTCCATGAGGAGTATGGATTTATCAAAGTGCAGGGATCAATTTGTTAACCTAAATGTTCCATAACATTCCACTATGATGGTATCATTATCTTTGTTTAAACATATAATATACAATTCTCCTATTTGGAATGTTGATGATATTCTTTTTTTTCTATCTTTTCTTCAGGTGTCATGGAAAGGTATGCATGACGATGCAAGAGTTGAAACCATGCATGAGTACATAGAGCAATGTTTTACAGTAACACAGTGTTGGAATAAAACTCTTGTTCCTAGGAAGAAGTGCATGAGATAGACAAAGATTTCCCTCAAGATTTTTAATGGAAGTCTCTGTTACTTCTCATTTGACTGATGTTATTCCTAATGCTCCTCGATTTCTAGCAGGTGGAATGCTTATGTCGCATAACACTTAGTTTTCAAATCTATTTTCCTTGTTTGATGACCATCCCTTATTTTTTCCACAGTGGCACTATTGATTCGTTCCATGGTAATGATAGGATTTTATTCACTCCACATAATCAGGTATTGACATCGCCCAATTTTGCCAATAAGGCAATAACCATTTAAATATGACTTTCTGTATAGATTCTCCTTAATCATTATCTTATAATTGCATTAAGATAAATGATTCCTTACTACACAATGATAGGTGTGAATCCATTTTATTAGTCCTAATGCCTATTCATTGATTCCATTCTTCTTTGAATGAAGTTTTACTTGTATTAGATGTGATAGTGAATGTAGTAGCATCTGTTAATTATATACAACCATTGTTAATGATATTGAATGTATGTATACAACCATTCTATGTAATGCCTTTTCCAACAGAGGTGACATCGATAGTAGTAGCAATGGGTTGATCTTGATATATATAATGTTATGATGATACCCTTATAACAATAACTCAATAGTTATACTTTGAAAGGAATACAACATGATATTCTGTAGCACATTAGATGATTTCCTTGCATATTAGAGCATCTTCAATATTTGACCAAAAATTAAGGCATGCTTCTAATGACGATTCCTTTTGTATTCTCTTAGGTGCATTGCAACATGTGCTCTTTATTTTTCTTAGATTTTTTTTTTTTTCTATGAATATTGTACATTTTAGATATCAACTGTGGTAGATGAATGTAATCTTAGCAATGTAATGTGAGATTTGCAATGATAATAATATTATTTCATAGTTGATCCCTGGTCATGTTGAGTTGAAGTAATTGGTTGTGATTATTATTACACTACTCCCCTTCATTATTATTCCCCATAAATTTATTTCTATAATATAAGAAAAATGCTAAGATATCATATATATATATATATATATATATATATATATATATATATATATGGATGAACAGTGAAGGTATAAACTCTACATCCTTCTCAACTGCGATCAATATAGACCATTTTATGTTTTTTTCTCATTCGTTAATGATCAATGATCAATGACCCATGAATATTAATAAAGGATTTGCTTGCTTGATGAGATGTTTTGACATAAGTATATAGATAGAATCTTCTTAACAAAATCTGTGCTACCTGACTCCTTCAATTTATCATAATACTCTTTTAGGCTTATACTTGCTACATCATTCAACTATTTTTCTTCATTTGATACAATTTGAAATACGATTTTTCTTAATTTTTTTAATTTTCTCTACTAAGTTTTGGTTTGTCTATTCCATAACATTTATAATTTCATTAGATAATTTCTCACTCATTTTCACTCCTCTTTTCATTTACTATATTTTCAGGATGGCAGGATCAGGCTCTGATACCAATTGTAATGACCCCTTTTTAATTCTTGACCTGGCAATCAAAATTTAGTATAGGTTTAGGAAGTCATTCAAGTTAAACATGCCTTGGATCCTTATTATTATTCAAAGTTGAGGAATTGAGCATTATAATTTAATTTATTTAATTTACTTAAGAAGTTTCACCCTATAGCACCAAGCAATCTTCTCTCTTTTGGTTATGACTATTTGGAGACGGTAAATTGATGGTGCAAAGGGCGCATGAAACAAGCTACAAGCAGCTCCCTGGAGGATACTGTCAGGTGCTCAAATTTACTCTACCCCTCCCTCCGCCCACTCCCTATCTGAAGATGTCATAGCTTAGATGAGAGAAAAGCTTCCTCATCTATAGTTGAAAATAAATTTTAATGGTAATTCTTAAGATTTTTGTAATTGTAACGATATCTCAATATTGTTATATACATTATTACAATTTGAAATATTTAACATTGTGTGCATATACTTATATATATATATATATATATATGTATGTTTTGAACTGATTTCATCTTATGCATTATTTCTATCACACTAAAGTTGATAGATGAAAAAGCTATTATAATAAGTATTTTATCCAGTGTCAGTACGTATGGCCCATTAGAGCTTTACAAATAATGAAATCCATCAACGATAGTATTAATGCTTTGCGAAACTTGTAAATACATTATTGTGAGTGGTTCAGATATTGTACCTTATGGAATGCGAATGCAGTTTGATTAGTTTAAGTACAGAGATCAATTATCCCTCATGTTTTATGCGATCTGTCACCGGAAAGGAGGTCTTCAGACTAAGCACAGTAAAGGAGGTCTTCAGACTGAGCACAGTTTTTAATATTAATAATCCTCCTTCTTCACCAAAAATGTGATGCTAAGTTCAATGCATTTTCCTTGACTTTATTGCTTGACTTATATATATACTATATCTGTCACTTCCTATCCCTTTTGAATTTTTCGTAACCCTAATTAATATTACTTTGAGAAGATGTGATGAAAAGTGATGCTCACAATATATGATGTTTTTCATTGCTATTGAATGTTATGTAGTTAATTAGGTTTAGGTTTAGGTTTGTTAGATTTTATTGAATTGAAAGTATTTATAATTTATAGTAATGGTAAAGGTTAATGTATTGATAGAGTTATGGCCTTTCACATTAATAAGGTAAATATTAATTATATTATTTTATTGATTATTTATTATATTATTTACTAATGATATCAATTGTTATTAATATTAATAACATTATTATAATATATATTATTAATTTAAATAATATTATGCAATACCATTAGATTATTATATTAAAGAATTTAATATTATTATACATATTTGATATATATCCAATATATGTATATCACATATATTTAATATTATTTATCTTACTAGTTATAATTAATATTTGTATTATCATAATATTTTAATATTATTATTATTATTTAATATGTTTATGTCTATAATGATACATTATATATATATATATATATATAATAATTTATATTCAACCTTAATATTATTGTTTTAGATCTAAGTATATCAAATAATATATATTAAAGATATTTAATATTATTTATTTTATTTATTATAAATAATATTTGTATTTTAAAAAAAAAACTAGATAATAATAATAATTTAATAATCTAATATTGGTATTTAATCCTTATTTCTTATTAAAATTCTATTTGAAATTGGGGATATCACAATTTGAGTAACTAGTCTCTAGAGATTTGATCATGGTGGTTGAGTTTTGTCTTGTAATAGAAGTTATCTAAGTTATGCCTACACTATAAAGGCAAGTGTCATACTCTTTCTTAGTGTTAGATTTTCTCTATTTCTTTAGTACTGCCTTGGCATGCTACTCTAAATCGCCTATTGCCTCTGAGTTATATGACTTTCTATCTTATCTCTTTCAACTATTGTTGTACTATGTAAACTTGTTTTCCTTTCCTCAACATATTGCAAATATCTATAATCTACACTCTCTATATCTATTTGGCTTGTGAATGATAAGAAGTGAAGTATCTTCTATGTGGCAATCATATGGTTGTCTTATTTTGTGTAGTTTACAGATTAAAGAAGAGTTTGAATCCATATTTCTTAGACTGTCACAATGATAGCAATTTGCATGTATGGGTAGAGACTAATCTAGATACCCTATTTTGGTGAATTACCTCTTTAGAATAGACTAGGTAGTTGCTTTCTTCTTCTTTTTCCTTCTTTTCCCTTTTCTCTTCAAAAATAGTTTGTGTGCATCCTGATAGTAGAGGAAGACAAACTTATCTAAAGACTCAACCTCATAGTTCAAGTTCCACAACATGGGGGTTGTTTCCATGTCTCATGAGGTTTTCCTTAGGTAAGACTTTGGACAAGGGTGCAAGCTTTTGTGACAATAGTTTTTAGCATGCCCAGTGGGACATAATATATTTTAGTATTCCAAAGTTCACCAGCATCAAAAAAAGATTCCTTGTTCATGTTGAACAAATAGTACTGCCTTCAATATAAAGCCTTAAGGAGGCTCATTATTAAAAGTACTTGGTGACTCTAAGCTTCAAAGTGGATCTAGTTTCTAGAGAAAGGTTGTTGTGATTCATGCCCAAGAGACACACAAGAGAATCTTCTAGAGGTAAGTTCCAATATCAAGAGCTTTCTCTTTATAACACAAGAAGAAAAATTAGAGTATCTTTCTCACCAGTTAGGAGTTGGACAGTAGTGCACACCCTTGCAAGATCCATCTCCACTCCTATTTTTAGATCGTAGCCTATTGTACCATCTTCACATATCAATAGAACACTTTCTTATATGGTTAGGGCTCACACTTTCACCACCTTTAATGGTGGGAATCCCCTCCTATTAGCCCAAAGGCATGACATACTAGCATCAGCTCTCCAAAGTGTACCAGAGTTTACTAATGGAACCTCTACATCCCCTATTGAACATATTCAAGAGGTGTCTAATGTCTATTATATCCATGACATCTCCGAGGATGATGTAGTAGTTAGACTTCTGGCTTCATCTTTGAAGGGAAAGGCATTACAATGATATAGAGGTTTGCCTCACAATTCTATTACTAAGTTGGATGGGTTAGGGGTAGCCTTATGTAAACATTTTGAGGACAAAAGTGACCACCTATAACTTTTAGAGTAACTAACAATTGTTAAGATGGGCCCCCATTAGTGTATGACTGATTTCAACTATAGATTGTAGAAAACATGGGATAGGATACCTACTATAGTGAAGCCCTCTCCCAGTAATGCACTCTTGTACTACCTCGTAGCCTTCAATAGTGAAACTACTACCACCTTACAATCTATGTGGGGGACACTTTAATGAATCCTTATGAGGTTACCATATGAGTTGAAAGTATTTTGATAAAAGGAAGGAGATTAGCTCTAAGGCCCTTAATGCCTTTCTTCCCTAACATGCCTAACCATTAGCCTATTATAGCCCCTACTCATGTCCCCTTTGTAAGTTAGCCTCTTTTTGCGGTTTCGATAGCCTCTACATCCTCTAGTGGAGTTGATATGATTGAGGATATGATGTAGACATTAATGCAAAATATAGATAGAAAGAAGATGGGTCAGGAAAGGAAGATGGAAGAGAGTAGTGTAGTAGTGTAGAAAATGGGGAATGAATTAGTGACTATGAAGAGGCAACAATCTCAAAATAATAAGACTCTCCAACTCTAGAGTCAAGGTCCCATCCATGGTAGACCTCCAAACTAGAGTCATTCCCCCTACAAATAGAATATGCCTACCGACCATTCTCACAATCAAAATAAACCTATCGACTACCCCCAATCTTCGAACAACAACCTAAACATGGCCTTATTCCCTCAGAACAACCTTGCCCAAGATCAAGATTTCTACCCTTCTTGTAACTACTCCTATGGATATTGCATGTGTTAGAAGGAAAAATCTTACTTGGCTTTGATTTTACCCGAGTGAGTGGTTGTCTAGAAACATAATACTACTCAACTTATTGATACCTTTTAGTAGGATGATTGCTCTTTCATGAACCGCTTGATGGAAGAACAAGTTAATGTAAACTAGGATTCCTATGCTTACAATACCAAGAGCAAGAAAAGAGTTGTGGAGGAGATAGCACCTCAAACTCCTAATCAGCCTCCCACATCAAGTACAATGCCACATATACAAGTAGTCACCTAGCAACACAATGTGAATCACCCTATTGATGTTTCTCTATAGTAGAGATAGGATGAAAGAAAAATTGATATGAATAACCCATAGACTATCCCATCTTAGTCTATTACTTCCAAGGCTCCTACTAGAACATCTAATGCTTCTTTTAGTGTGGTAATTCAAATGAGGAGACAAATGCAAACATTTTTATGTGTGATGTTGTAACTACTATACCATTACAAATAAGGCTTTTGTAGTAGGAGTTGGAAAGCATTGAACTCAAAGATCAGCCACCTAGCATGAAGAATTATGTAAGCTTGGTGCAACCATCAAGGAAGGTAGAAGTAAGAAAAGAGGTTAAACCTCCTCCATTCTATGTTTCTCTACTCATGGGAGATAAGCTAGTTCATAATTATATAATTGACTATGAGGCCAATAGTTTAGTAATACCCAAGTGTGTTGTTGATGCCTTAGAAATGAAATATGCACTCGTTGTTAAATGTCGGTCAATTTTCCCTCCTACCAAAATCACCAAATTTTAATATAAGAGATAAAAGGCCACTTCCCATTTTAATATTTAATGCAAGGGAGAAATAATAACATGAGATCAAGAGTCAAAAGAAAAAGGCCTATGATGCTACAACAAGGAGGTCATCATAATATCATGAGACAAGGTCATATGGTCCTCTGATGCTATGATATAGTCGAGAGGTTGGGAAATTAAAACACAACTGCAATGTTACATCAACACATAAGATCAGAGAGTCATAAGATTGGAGAACCATAGCATTGGGAGAAAGGAAAAGAAGCCTTATGATGCTACAAAGTGAAGATCCCTTAGGATCATGCAAGGGAATAGATCAAGCTCTAATGTTACAATAGAAGTATTAATCATAGCATTAGGAGGGAGAAATGTTAGTGTTATGATGCTACAAAAGTTAGAGGATATCGTAGGATTGGGATATCATAAATGAACTCCTCATATTTCATAAGCTCATAAAGGGGATTTTGTCATGTTCTAATCTTATGCTAAACATGTGTGGCCAACTATTCCAAGGGCTACTTTTTCTGTGTTCTACCTTCTAACATCCAATGCAAATAGATCAAGGGTAGTCACTTTGTCTCTTTGAGAAGTTCCTTGATCTTTAGTTATAGTGATAAAGCAATGAGTTTCCATGTGGCAAGTGGGTCCATTCCTTTTGTGGGTTGAGATGTGGTGTGTCAGTGTCAAATTGGTTGGCAAAGGACCTTGTTTCTATTGGTTGGTACACAAGAAAGATTGGATTTTTTGGGATCATCAAATGGAGGAATATTGATGTCTCTGATTATGTCGCTATGGGAAAATGGTCGACCTTTAGCTATAGTGACATAGCAAGCATTCACCACCTGTCCCAATGGGACTAGTTTGGTAGTGTTGTTAAGAAAGGTAGTCATAGTTAAAGCTAACCATTATGAGACATCATGGTTAAGTTGGAAAGTTGGCACAGTTAGTAAGTGATATGGTCAACTGTGTAGAGAATTTATTGGTGTGGAAAAAGGAAATAAGATTATTCACCCATGTGGCCCATCTCAATTGTAGAATCTACTTGACTTTTTGATTTTGCTGCTTTGTCGAGCTAGAATTGAGAAGGATGCTTTTTCTTGCACTATTCGATCTTATAATTATTTCTAACCACTTTCTAATGAATGTTGTATTTAGTGAATGAAGGAAGCCACTCCACCATCTCTAATTTTATCCATCTGCTTGGTTAGAGTGATTTAATGGTGTCAATCTATCTTCTCAAGGCTCTGGATTGGAAAAATATTGGATTTGATTTTGTTTGGATCTATGCTAAGATCATATTTTCCCCAGGACTGTATGATTATTCTTTGAAGCATTTAAGGCAGTGATTTTGTAGTAACTCTAGTTAGAAATATCTCAATTAGGCCTAAGCTATAAAGGCAATTTTTGAAATTTTTGTTAAGGTCAACTCTTCTCTTCTTTCTCTGATATTTCTCTATGAGTTTTCTATAAATTCCTTTTGTCTCTGAACTTATATGACATTCTAGTTTATCTCTTCAAACATTGATGCATTGTGCAAAGATCTATTTGCTTCTCATTAGTGTATTGTGAATATATGTAATCTTGCATGATTATATCTCCTTTTGGCCTATGAATGATATTTAAGTGAATTCTCTTCTTCCTTATGTCATTTATTTGGGTTTTCTAATCTATATGTGATTGCTAGATTAAAACAAGTTTGGATGTGTATATCTTTTGGTGTCATGATGGTTCATAAGTGCATGTATGGGAAAATTAGTTTGAACACTCTATTTTGGTGCATCAACCCTTTAGGTTAGAGTAGGTAGATTTGCTTTCATGCATTTCTTTTCCCTTTTCCTTTCCAAGTGTAGTTAGGTACACCCTGATAGCAAAGAAAGCTGACCTTCTCTAGAGATTCAACCTCATAGTTCAAGTCCCACAGCTTGGAGGTTTTTTCTATGTTTCACAAGGTTGTCCTTAGGTAATAACTTTGGATAAGGATGCAAGCTTTTGTGATAGTAGTTTTTGGCATGCCCTATGGGACAATATTCAAAAAATTTCAAGTCTACTTGAGTCAAAAGGAAGATTTCAAGATTAATTCTAAGAAGATAGTGTTGCTCTCAGTATTGTAGGCCTTCAAGAGGCTCATCCTACAAAGCACTTGGCAACTCTTCACCCTCACATCTTGTTCAGACTAAGTTGCAGTGATTCATGTCCATAGCTAAAAAAAGGGCATCTTCTAGAGGTAATTTTTAGTATCAAGAACTCTCATTTTCAAATCCTAGAAGAAGAAAGACTAGAGTATCTTTATCACCAGTTAGGAGTATAGCAGTAAAAACTACATCTGCAAGATCCATCTCTACTCCTCTTGTGGTTAGATCTCATCCTAGGTTGCCATCTACTCATATAAATAGACCATTATTCCATATGGCACAACCTAGAGCTCATGCTTTTACCACCTTTAATGGTGGAATTCCTCTTTCATTAGCCTAAATACATGACATACCAGTAGCTACACTTAAAAGTATACATGAATTTACTAGTGAAACTACTATCCCTCCCTCACAATATATTCAAGAGGTTGCAAATATATGTATATCTATGGTATTACAAAATATGATGTGGCTGGTAGACTCCTAGCTTCATCTTTAAAAGGAAAATCCCTACAATAGTATAGGAGTCTATCACATGGTTCTATAATAGATTGGGATGGATTAGGCATAGGACTATGTAAGCACTTTGAGGATAAAAGTCACTATTTGTCACTTTTAAAATAGCTAACTACTATAAAAAAAAGCCCCACATGAGTGCATGACTAAGTTTAACTATAGATTTTAGAAGACATGGGATAGAATACCTACTTCAATAAATCCTACCCCTAGTAATGCCTTCTTACATTACCTCAGAGCTTTTAACAATGACATTGCCACCACAATCCAAACCATGGGAGGAGACACTTTACCTAATGCTTATGAAATTGCAATAAGGGCAAAAAACATATTGATACAAGGAGGAATGTTAGCCCCAAGGACTCCTATGCCCTTCTTCCCTAATGTCCCAAATCACTAACCAATAATGGCCCCTATTCCCACAACTTCCACATCACACCCCCTTGCTATAGTACCTCAAGCTTCCACATCTTAAAATGGAATGGATGAAGTCAAGGAGATGATGCAATCTATGATGTTGAACATAGATAAAAGATTAAAAGGCCAGGCGAAGAAATTGGAAGATAGCTTCTGTATGATTCTAAAGGTGGGCAACAAAGTGGTGACGTTGGAAAGGTAGCAAGATCAAGGTAGTAATGCTCATCAATTGCAATATCAAACTCTAAACAATGGTAGGCCTCCAAATCATAACTACATGAACAATTATTTTGATCAAAATACACAAAATAGTCATGCTTCAACCTCAAATTCAAACCAAAGTAGGCCCATAGTCCTTCAAAAAAATTTGGCCCGAGATCAAGATTTTTGTCCCTCTTGTAACTACTCCTATGCCTATTGCATGTGTTAGAAGGCTAAATCTTATTTGGCTTTGACCATTCAAGAGCCTACAATAGGGTAATCATACAAGGAGAACCAATCCTAAGATGGCAACTATATGCAAATAAAAGGTGATTACTCCTTTATGAACCATCAGGTGGAGGAATGTTGTAATGTAAACTAAGATTCCATTACTCACAACACTAGGAGAAAAAGAAGAGCTATTGAAGATGCTCCCTCTTCTCCTCCTAATCAAACTTCAATGTCAAATGTAGTACCTCATGTACAAGTAGAAGATGATTGATCCAATGCCCCTCTGCAACAAAAATAGAGTAATTCTAAAGGAGATGTGAATAGTCCCCAAGTTGTTCCATCTCAACCTCAAACATATAGTTCCCAAGGCTTCTACCAAAGTAACTAATATCTCATTTAGTGTGGTAGAATAGATGAGGAAGACAAATGTGAATATTTCCATATGGAATGTTATTTCTACTATACCCATGCAAAAGAGGTTGTTGCAATAGGAGTTGAAAAGTATTGAACCAAAGGTTCAACTACCTAGCACAGAAAGTACCACAAGCCTAGTACAACCATCAAAGGAGGTAGAAACAAGTAAAAATGTTGGACCTCCTCCATTTTATGTTTCTCTAGTTATAGGGGATAAATTAGTCCACAATTCCATGATTGATTCTGGGGCTAGTAGTTCAGTAGTGCCTAAGGGTTTTGCTGATGCTTTAGAGATGAAATATGAACCCATTGTTAGGGATGTATTATAGTTGGATGGTAGTACTATCAAGACTGTAGCGATCCTTAGGAATGTAGAAATGGCCCTACATGCATACCATAGTTGTACTGTAACTCAAGATATATCAGTTGTTGAAGTCAAGCCACACTTTGCCATTTGTCTTTTCAAGAGATTTCACTACACAAATAAGTGGTTATATATCTTCTGATTGGTCATACATTTTTTTAAGAACAAGATATTGGATCAAGGCTTCAATCAGAGTAGAGCCTCTAGCCCTCCATCATATTGAACCCTACACCCCTAATATCATCAATATGAATTGCACTATCTTAGAAATGGATTAGAATGAAATAATGAATGATCCTACCACTTCTCTAGTAGAGATAACTGATTTTCTCTTAGATGAATGGGCTAATGTATATCAATTTGATCCAATATCAGAAGCCCTTGAGATGGGTCTTGGTACATACTAGATGTCAGAAAAGGATGATCTTCTCCCTTGCCTTATGAAAACCAAAGAAGATGTGAGTGGGATATGGAGTATGTATTTTGATGGATCAAGAAATAAGAATGGATTAGGAGTTGGTGTGATGTTGATTTCTCCTGCACAAGTAAGGGACTACTTCTCCTTTAGGCTTAATTTAGTTGCACCAATAATGTGGTAGAATATGAAGCTCTAATTTGGGGTCTCAAATAGGCACAAAGAAGAGGCATCAAACTCTTAAACATATATGGGAATAGTGAGTTGGTTGTTAATCAAATTAGAAATCAGAATATCATGAAGAAAAACCTTCTCAAATCATACAAACATAGAGTTTGGGATCTACATAAAGGCTTTTAGGCTTTTAATATTTAGAGTGTCCCAAGAAACAAAAATAAACATGCTAATAGAATTGCAAACATTGGTGCTCATTATGATATACCAGAGCATGTTACTGATGAAAAGAAGTAGCAAATTAGAATTATTGTAAGGCCTTACATCGTAGACAATTGCACAAATTGGAAAGTATTTGATTTTGACTTACAGATTGTTAATTTCTTGAAAAATGAAGCAAAGTTCTCTACTAGAATTCAATCCAAGTTGAAAATTTAGTATGGGGAACAGATTATGAACCTAAAATCTAACAAATTACCTAAAGGTCCAGTCATCTTAGAGGGCATTTTCAACTCTGATGATCAAGTCAAAAGTAGAGGTCCAAAACTAACCACAAAGAGGGATGACTACAATCCTATCATTATTGCTAGTGGAAAGACTCTTAACTTTGGAAAGGTATGCACTGAAGCTAAAAAAGAATTTTTCATTAATTTATGTCAAGAATTCAAAGATGTTATTTCTTTGACATATGAAGACTTAAGGGGTTTTGACCCAAATTTATTTCAGCATACCATAGATTTAAACCATGACGCTAAGCCTATTAGACAAAAGAAAAGGCCAATCAACCCAAAGATTGAACCTTTAATAAGAAAAGAACTATCCAAAATTATAGAAGCCAATATCATTTTTCCTACTAAGCACTCTTCGTGGGTAGCCAATCTTGTTCCTCTTAGAAAGAAGAATGGGGAAATCACATTGTGTGTAGATTTTAGGGATCTTAATAAGGCTTCTCTTAAATATCACCATCCCCTTCCTTCTATGGAAAAAATTCTATCCAAAGTTAGTTGCTCAGAAAGGTTTTTTTTCTTTCTTAGTTTTTCAAGCTATAATCAGGTGCTAATCCAAGAGTCAGATAGATGTAAAACAACATTCACTACCAAATGGGGTACCTGTGCTTATTGTAAAATTCCATTTGGACTAACTAATGTAGGTACCACATTTTAGAAGGCAATGGAGATGGCCTTCAAGGGTGTGCTAGAAAATTTTGTATTAGTCTATCTTGATGATATAACTATTTTCTCAAAACATGCAGGAGATCACTTTGATCATTTGAGACAGATATTTGAAAAATGTAGAGTATGGTGTGTCCCTAAACCCCAAGAAGTGTGTGTTTTCCACTAACCAATGAAAGCTCCTAGGAAATATTGCATCAAGAGATGGGCTAAAAATAGATCCAAAGAGAGTAGAAGCAATTATCTCTCTCCAACTTTCCAATCATAAGAAAGGATTATAGAGTTTTCTTGGTAGGATAATTTTTTTTAGAAATGGTAAAGCCTCTCATAGCTATGTTGAAGAAGGATATGGTGTTTACTTGGACCAAGGACGGGAAAATTATTTTTGCAGAGATCAAGAAATCAATTACATCAGCTCCCATTCTTGTCAGTCCCAAGTTTGATGGAGACTTCATCCTTTACTCCCTTAGAGGAGAATCAAGTATATCAATTGTTCTAACATAGCTAAATGATGAGAATTTGGAGTAGCCCATTGCCTTTTTTAGTGAAGGGCTTAAGGATTATGAAGGAAGATGCATCTATGTAGAGAAACAAGGCCTTATTGTTGTAAGGGCTCTCAAAATATTTAGACATATTTTGTCTCATAACAAGGTTCAACTCTTGGTTCCACATGCAAGTGTAAAGGAGTTCTTGTCGAACAAATGTATCAATGAAAAAAGAGTTGGATGGATCACAAAAGTCATGGAATATGACATTGATATCAGGATCACAAAACTTGTGAGAGGTAGGGGATTGTGTGAGTAGATGATCTATTCTTTTGATACACCTGAGGAAGTTTCCCTCTTAATACAAAGTGAGCAACCAGAAAACAATGAAAATCAAAATGACTGGTTTCATGATATGACTACCTCCTTGGTAGAGGGAAGATATCCACATGTCCTGAATAGAGCTAAGAGATGACAATTCGTATTATAGTCTATCCCTTATGCATGGTGGATGGAACACTGTTCAAGAAGGATTTTAATGGAGTCTTATTAAGATGCATTAATACAAACCAAGGTGAAAGAATGATCAAAGAGCTTCATGATGGTCCTAATGGTGGCCACTTCTTAGTAAGGACAATTGCAATGAAGATCATGAGGGTTGGTTACTACTAGCCATCCTTGTTCCATGATTGTCATATGTAAGGAAGTGTGAAAAATGTGCCTTATTTTTTGGTAAGAAAAATCTTGAAGCTCTTCCTTTTCATCCCATTCAGGTGGACCAGCCTTTTTCTCAATGGGGATTTGATTTCATAGGCCCTATCAATCCTTCTTCAAGTGTTGGTCACAAATGGATCTTGGTAGCCATGGATTACTTTACTAGATGGATAGAGGCAATAGCATTAAAGGATGCCACATAATCTTTTGTTATTTAATTCCTTGATGTAATCATGACCAAGTTTTTTGCCCCTTCAACCATTATTTTAGATAATACAAAATCTTTTGTAGGAGCTCAAATTTGTGCATGGGTAGTTGATTATAATATCTACTTGAGCACATCCTCAAACTACTACCCTCTAGGAAATGGATTGTCTGAGTCATCCAATAAAAACCTAATCAAGATTATGAAAAGGACTATAGAGGACAATCAGAGATGTTGGCATCAAAAATTGAGGATAGCACTATGGGCTGATAGAATAACACCTAAGAGGGCCATTGAGAATTCACCCTTTATGTTGGTATATGGAAGGGAAGCAAGGATTTCAATTTCATTAGAGTTTCCATACCTAGAACTAGCTCATCAACTAGAGTTAATGGAAAATATGCCATGATAGTAAGAATAGAAAAATTGATGAAACTAGAAGAAAAAATGAAACATGCCATGCGGACCCTAGAAACACATTAGCAGCAAGTAAAAAAGAGTTTTGATAGGAAGGCTAGGGTCATAATCTTCAAAAAAGGTGATCTAGTATTAAAATGGGATGTAGATAGTGCAAAATTGGGTAGTCACTCAAAGTTCTATACATTATGGAGTGGTCCCTATGTAAATATCAATTGCAAAAAAGCCAACAATTTTCAACTATCCAGGCCTAATGGTGAAGTTCTTCCAATCTTAGTTAATGGGATTCACCTTAAACCTTGCTTTTAGAGAAAGTTAAAGGGTTTTTTATGCATATTAGATTAGTTTTATTTCTTTCAAAAATGTGCATGAGCACAGGTTGTCCCTCTAGAGGATAGGAATTTTTGAAGTTTTGAAGGTTGTAGAGGTTTTTTTGTTCCAATACTGGTTGTAGAGAGGCAATTTTGAAGTTTCCTGGATATGTTTTCTACAATTTTTAGGGTTTTTTAGGTAGATTCCACATTTTTTATGACTCTATATCCCAATAGATGGTTCAAGTCACTGGTCATATGTACAGTAGATTTGCATCCCCTTAAGTCACCAAAATTGTTGGTCAATTTTTCCCTCCCACCAAAATCACCACATTTGAATTTAAAATATAAACAACCACTTCCTATTTTAATATTTAATACCATGGAGAAATAATATCATAAGATCAAGAGCCAAAAGACAAAGGCCTATCATGCTACGACAAGGAGGTCACCGTAATATCGTGAGACAAGGTCATATGGTCCTCTTATACTATGATGTGGTCGAGAGGTCAGGAAAGTGAAACACAAGGGTTGCAATGTTATGCCAAAATGTAAGGTTGGAGATTCATAAGATCAAATAACCATAGCATCAAGAGAAAGGAAAAGAAGCATTATGATTTTACGAAGTGAAGATGTCATAGGATTGTGCAAGGGAATAGATCAAGCTCTGATGTTACAATAGAAGTCTTCACCATAGCATTGGGAGGGAGAAATGTTAGTGTTACTATACTACAAAAGTCCAAGGATATCGTAGGATTAGGATATCATAAGATCTTACAAAGTCACTAGATTTTGTATGGTCATAAAGGGGATTTCACTGTGTTCTAATCTTATGTTGAACATGTGGGGCTAGTTATTCTAAGGCCCACATGTTCTATGTTCTACCTTCTACCATCGAATGCAAATAGATCAAGGGTGGTCACTTTGTCACTTTGAGAAATTGCTCAATCTTTAGTTATAGAAACAAAGCAACAAGTTGCCATGTGGTAGGTGGGTCTGTTACTTTTGTGGGTCGTGATGTGGTGGTTCAGTGTCAGACGAGTTGGCAAAGGACCCTATTTCTATTGGTTGGTGCACTGGCAAGATTGATGAATTTTTGGGACTGTCATATGGAGGAAGATTGAATTCTCTCATTATTTTTCTATGTGAAAATGATTGACCTTTAGCTATAGCAACATAGCAAGGATTCACCATGTATTCTAGTGGGCCTAGTTTGGTAGGTGTAGTTAAGAAAGGAAGCCATAGTTAAAGCTAACCATTATGTTACATCACGCTTAAGTTGGAAAGTTGGCATAGTTAGTAAGTGATATGGTCAACCACATGGAGACTTTGTTGGAGTGGCAAAAGGAGATAAGATTATTGGCCTACATGGCCCATCTCAGTTGCAAAATTTAGTTGACTTTTTGACTTTGCTGATTTGTCAAGCTAGAAGTGAGAAGGATACTTTTTCTTGCATGACCCAATCTTATGATTGTTTCCAACCACTTTCTAATGAATGAAGGAAAACACTCCATTGTCTCTAATTTTATCCATCTACATGATTAGAGTGATTTAATAGCATTTTTCTATCTTCTCAAGGCTCTATTTTGGCAAAATATTGGATTTCATTATGTTTGGATCTATGCTCACATCAAATTTTCCCCAAGGTTGTATGATTATTCTCTGAATCATTTAAGGTAGTGGTTGTGGAGTAACTCTAGTTAGAAATATCTTAGTTATGCCTAAGCTATAAAGGCAGTTTTTGTAAATTTTGTTAAGGTCAACTCTTCTCTATGTTCTTTGATATTGCTTTGTAAGTGCACTATAAATTCCCTTTGACTTTGAATTTATATCACATTCTACTTTATCTCTTTACACATTGATGCATTGTGCAAAGATCTATTTTCCTTTCATTAGTGTATTGTGGATATTTTTAATCTTGCATGATTGTATCTCCTTTTGGCCTATGAATGATATATAAGTGAATTCTCTTCTTCCTTGTGTCATTTATTTGGATTTTCTGATCTACATGTGATTGCTAGATTAAAACAAGTCTAGATGTCTATATATTTTGGTGTCATGATGGTTCATAAGTGCATGTATATGTAGAGATTAGCTTGAACACTCTATTTTGGTGCATCACCCCTTTAGGTTAGAGTAGGTAGATTTTCTTTCATTTATTCCTTCTCCCTTTTCCTTTCATGCATTCCTTGTAGATTTCTTTGAATCTCATACACAATTTGTGAGTTTCTTGCACAATGAGGTAGAATTCTCAAAAATAAATTAGCTGAGGTTGCATGACCAACATGGAGATCAAATCATAAACTTAGCTCTAATAAATTACCTAAGGGTCTCATTACCTTAGAAAGTATCTTTAACCCTAATGACCAAGCAAGGGAAAGAGGCACAAATATTGTTGCAAATGAAGGAGACTATGTACCAATCACAATTGCTCATGGAAAGATGCTAAACTTGGGAAAGGTATATTTTGAAACTAAACAAGAAAATTTTGTTCATCTATCTCAAGAATTCAATGATATATTATCTTGGTCATACAATGATTTGAAAGGATTTGATCCTAGTCTGTTTCAACATACTATAGATCTAGTGGATAATGTCAAGCCTATTAGGCAAAAATAGAGGCCGGTGAACCTCAAGATTGAGCCCCTAATGAGAAATGAGTTGTCCAAATTAATTAAGGCCAATATCATTTTTCCTACCAAACACTCCTCTTGGATGGCAAACCTTGTCCTTGTTAGAAAAAAAAATGGAGAGATTAGACTGTGTGTATATTTTAGGGATCTTAACCAAGCCTCCCTTAAACATCACCATCCTCTCCCCTCTATGGAACAAATATTGTCTAAAGTTAGTGGTTTAGAGAGATTCTCCTTCTTGGATGGGTTCTCAAGTTATAATCAAATGTTTTTTAAAGAGACTGATAGATATAAAACTTCTTTCACTACAAAATGGGGTACCTATGCCTATAGTAAAATTCCATTTGGACTAATGAATATAGGTGCCATGTTTTAGAAAGTAATGGAGATGGCCTTCAAAAATATGATTAAGATGTTTGTGTTGGTTGACCTTGATGATATCATAGTATACTCAAAGAATGTAGTAGAGCATTTTAGTAACCTTAGGTAGGTATTTATGAGATGTAGAGAATATGGGGTGTCCTTGAATCCAAGCAAGTGTATCTTCACCACTAATCAAGGGAAGTTTTTGGGACATATTATATCTTAAGAGGGATTGACTATTGATCTAGAAAGAACAAAGTTAATACTTGCCCTCTCTCTTCCTAGTCACAAGAAAATTTTTCGAATATTTCTTGGTAGGATAAATTTTGTAAGAAGGTTTATTCCTAACCTAGCTACCATGGTGAAACGTCTTATAGCTATGCTAAAAAATAATATGACCTTCTCATGGACTAAGGAATGGAAAACAAGTTTCAAGGATATTAAGATAGCCATAGCTTCAGCTCCCACTCTCATTAATCCAAATTTTGATAAGGATTTCATCCTTTACCCCTTGGGAGGTGAATCAAGTATTTATGTTGTCTTGACATAGCTAAATGAAAAAAATGAAGAGTAGCCTATTGCTTTTTTAAATGAAGGACTCAAAGAGTTTGAAAATAAATATAGCTATGTGGAAAAGTAGGCCCTTGTAGTCATAAGAGCCTTGAATAAATTCAAACACTTGTTGTCTCATAAAAAAATCCACCTGCTAGCTCCTCATGCTAGTGTAAAGGATTTCTTTTTGAGCAAAGACATCAATGAGAAAAGAGCTAGTTGGATCACCAAGATAATGGAATATGATGTGGATATTCATATCACCAATTTGATAAGGGGGAGGGGATTGTGTGAATAGATGATCTCATCTTATGAGATTGAAAAAGAGGTTGTCTTGGTGTTAATAGAACAACAAGAGACAAGAAATGACAATCCTAAGGGTTGGATGGATGATATGAGGGCCTTCTTGACTAGAAATGGGTACCCTTAGGGGTTGGATAAAACTAAGAGAAGACAATTTAGACCATAGTCTATTCCATATGCTATAATTAATGGTATCCTTTTCATTAGAGATTTGAATGGAGCCCTACTAAGATGTGTTGATATAGATCAAGTAGAAAGGATAGTCAAAGAACTTCATGATGGTCCTAATGGTGGCCATGTTTTAGCCAGGACTACTGCAATGAAAATTATGAGAGCCAATTACTATTGGCCATCCTTGTTCCATGATTGCCACAAATATGTGAAGAGGTGTGAGAAGTGTGCTTTCTTCTTAGGTAAGTAGAGAATTACAGCTCTCCCACTTCACCCCATCTAGGAAGATCGACCCTTTGCCTAATTGGGATTAAATTGTATTGGTCCTATCAATACTCTTTCTAGCTCTAGTCATAAATGGATTTTAGCCACTAAAGACTACTTTATAAGGTGGATAGAGGCAATATCACTAAGAGATGCCAAGAACCTTTGGTCATTGAATTCCTCAATGAGATTGTGACTAGGTTTGATAACCCTTTCAACTATTATTTTAGATAATGCTAAATCATTCATAGGAGCTTAGATTAGTGCATGGGCAATTGATCATAGTATTTACTTGAGCACATCCTCTAATTACTACTATAAGGGTAATGGCTTGGTCAAATAATCTAATAAGAATTTAATGAGGATCATCAGGATGACTGTGGAGGATAACCAAAGGTGCTGGCATCAAAAGTTAAGGATTACCCTTTGGGCTGACAGAATAACACCCAAGAGAGCCATAGGAAACTCTCCTTTCATGTTATTCTATGGAAATGAAGCTAGGCTTCCTATCTCACTAAATTTTCCTACTCTCAAGTTGGCTCATTAGTTGGAATTGATTGAAAATGATGTTATGTCTATAAGAATGGTAGATCAAATGGAGTTAAAGGAGAAGAGAAGTCAAGCAATCCAAACCTTAGAAATTCACCAGCAACAGATGAAGAAGAGTTTCAATAAAAGGGCTAAGGTTGGGAATTTTAGGGAAGGTGATCTTATGTTAAAATGGGATGTAGATAGGTTAAAAGTTGGGAGACACTCAAAGTTTGATTCCTTATGGAGTGGCCCCTATGTGATCATCAATTGTAAACAATCTAATGCCTTTTAGTTGAGTAGGCCTAATGGAAAAGTCTTGCCCATCCCTATTAATGGATATATCTTAAGCCCTATTTTTAATAAATATCATCATCTCATGTACATATTCAGAGTAGTTTCTCTTTTCTATTCTTTCTTGTTTTCAAAGAAGTGCATGAGCACATGTTTTGTTTTGTAGAAGAGGAGTCTAGTTCTACAAGTTTTTCAAGTTATAGAGGAAGAGGATTTTTTATGACACGAGAAATAGTAGAGATGGTGAATTGATAAGTTGATACAGCTTCAAAGACTCTATAGCCCAATGGATCTCTTTGATTGTCACTGGTCATATGTTAAGCAAGCTTGCATCCCTCCTGAGTCACCTTTAATATTAACCCAAAATTGTCTCCTTCCAAAGAAATCAAATTCAAATAATGATCTTTTTTTACAATCACCTAGGATGCTCATCACATAAAATAATTTTAGTCATAATCTCTATTTCATGTTATGCCCTTAATGATTTAAGTCACAATTGTGCAATGTGTGTGGGCGTAGGTGGTTAAGCATTGACTAAGGTTAAGGTGGCGAAGGTGCACTTTGTTTTGTTTTCACCCGATCGCATGGCTATGTTGTCATGCTACGATTTAAGCTGTGACAACACGAAAAAGTAGATCTTTGGTGTCCAAAACATATCCTGCACTATTAGATCATTTAAATCTATGGTTAGTGCATGATTTCCATGAATTGAGAAGTGGCTATGGTTTGAGTTATGATCAGGAGATTCCCTTTTCTTTGCTTAGTCACAAAGGTCAAATAGTGATACCATTTTAAGGTGGTGAGGCAGCAATGACTAGAAAATTACAATCTCATAGTCAGTTATAATTATTAAGGGAATATGGTGGCAATGATGCAATCATGGGTGTTTGAATGCAGAACATAAGGCTTGGGTTGCTGATAGGGTGGCATAACAATGAGAAATACTTGGTCTGTGTAGCAAAGCTAGATGATTAATCCCGGTTGACTAAAATCATGATTGATTTGATAGATTGGTGATAGTAGTAGTCCCTTGAATGGAGAATCTGATCTTTTTGATCTCCTACAACTACTTTTATTGATCCCTATGCCTGATAAGTACAAAGAAATACTCCACTACCATTTATTGATCCACTCATCTAGTCAAAGATTAAATAACCATCACTCATGACCTTTGAGAGATGTGTTTGGTGCAGAATTGATCCTATCAAATGAGGATTTGCATAATGGCCAGATCTCTTTCTATTTGAGTAATTGCTCTCTAAAGATTTGATCATGGTGGCTGAGTTTCATCTTGTAATAGAAGTTATCTAAGTTATGCCTACACTATAAAGCAAGTTTCATATTCTTTGTTAGGGTCATATCTTCTCTATTTCTTTACTACCACCTTGGCATGCTACCATAAATTGCCTAGTGCCTATGAGTTATATGACCTTCTGTCTTATCTCTTTCAACCATCATTGTACTATGTGAACTTGTTTTCCTTTCCTTGATATACTATGAATATCTATAATCTGTACTCTTTGTATCTATTTGTCTTGTGAATGATAAGAAGTGAAGTATCTTCCTCGTGTCACTCATATGGTTTTCTAATTCATGTGTATTTTATATATTAAAGTAGATTTTGAATATGTATATCTTAGACTGTCACAATGATAGCACTATGCATGTATGGGTAGAGACTGATCTAGATACCCTATTTTGGTGCATTACCTCTTTAGAATAGACTAGGTAGTTGCTTTTTTTTTCTTCTTCTCCCTTTTATTTTCAAAAATGGTTTAAGTGCATCCTGATAGAAAAGAAAGTTGGCCTTCTTCAAAGACTCAACCTCATAGTTCAAGTCCCATAGCTTGGGGGTTGTTTCCATGTTTCATGAGGTTGTCCTTGGGTAAGACATTAGACACGGATGTAAGCTTTTGTAACAATAGTAACCTTAGCATATACCCAATATTGCTATATCAAAATAAATGCTCAACTACATGGTGGTGCTCCCCTTCAGAACACCCCCATGCTCAAGCTTTGATGGATTCCTTCATAGCTTACTTCCATGGCAACGTACACCTTTTTTCTACATCCTATCCAAGCCTATCATCCAATCAGTCCTATGACCATGATCTAGCATATCTATCAATCTCATAGTATTCCAAGTCCTCCATATCCTTTCCACCTCCTACATCACTCTACCTCCAATCCCCACCCCAATTCCTTAACAAGTCCTTTTTCATATTCTCCTAAAGTGGAAGTATGCATCCCTATTAATCCTCTCATTGCCAATCTAAGTTCTCCCTCTTGGACCCCAACTTAATGTACCTTTTCAAGAAGTCATCACACCTCTTTTTCTTTCCTTGTTGCCTTCTTGAGGGGGCATCACATAATCTATTCTCTCCTCTTCTACTCAAGACTATAGGAATCATAAATTACCTTAAAAATATGTCTTTGTATCATTTATCTTCAAACTTCTTTGAAATAGTATCGTTCCAACACTATCTCAAAGAGGGACAAAATGTAGACACCTAAATTTGATTACATCACTTAAGTAATCCTATTTAGTTGTATCCTAAGGCATCATTAATTAATTATTTAATATTTAATTAATCTTCTATCATCCCCTAGTTAATTAGTTCAATTAATCAATTATAGCTCAATTGGTAAAACCAAATGACAAATACAAAGTCTAATAATCAATTAAATCCCTATTCTTCTATTAAATTAAATAAATGGATAAAATATTTAATTTAATCCCAAAAATCCTCTTCATTTAATAAATCATTTAAAATCAATTCCCAAACCCTAACTATACCCAAATCCCTACCATTAGCTAAATCCAACCCATTGACCCATGCTAACCTTGCTTAACCAACTAATTAACCTACCTCATAAAAGCTAGCCCACTTGCATCCCTCTAACATGCCACTTGCACCCTAATTCCCTCCTAAGATAAGCCTAATCCATTCCCTAAGAAAATGCACAACTTTAATGAAGGTTTAAGAAAGTCTTAAACCAAACCAATATCAAAGTTCTATCCTATCCCTCTTGTATTCCTATCCACGAGCCTTAAAGGCTCTTACATGACTTGAAGGCTCCTTAAATTCCTTTTACACCCATTTTCCACACTCATATTACCTCATCCTCCCTTATCCTCCCTCATAAATCCCTCTAACCTCCTATCTTGACCCTCTTCCCTATCCAATCCCCTTGTGACACTTGCCACAAGGCTAGAGCTTTGAAGAAGCACAATCCATGTGCTCCCTTCTCCTTGCATTATAGCCCTCCTTAACCAATTCCCCTTCCTTTCATCCTAACCATCCATCTCACTACCCCTTGGTCTATAAATAAAACCCTCCCCCTTCACAAAATGAATAAACTTCCATGCAAACTTATAATGCCCCATCAGCCACCACAACAAAGCCATTTACATCCTCACCATGTCAAAATGCATACACACCTCCATTGTTGAATTCTTCATCTACCTCCATACATGACCACTTACCACTTGGAACTTGACCATACATGAGTACATATCCCTCAATCATTGGTAACATTGGCACCATGAAGGTCACACTTAAGGAGCCTACCATTCTATAAATGTTTAGTTAAAATTCTAAATGTTTCTTTGCATACTAGTTTAAATAAACCACTACAACAAGAGCTCCATCACTTGATATATCCTTGTATTTCTCAAGCAGCTCTTGTACTTCCTTTGGTAATGGTTCCAAGATAATATTCTTCTCTCCTTTACACTTTAGCACTACTGCATAACTTTGACCCTCCTCATTCTTGAAGTCCTTCACAAGTTCCTTGTACCACTACATAAAAAGACAATAGGTACCTTGGTCTATGGCTCTTCTCGGTCCAACAAGGATTGGATTTTGAATGTCTTAACTACCTTCTTAAATGAGATGGAATTTTTCCTCCCATCATACACTACTTCCCTATCAAATTGCCAAGGTCTGCCCAATAGTAGATAGAAAACATCAATGGGTATGATGTCACACAACAATTTGTTCTTATAACCTACAATGGAAAAATAAACCCATGTGTTCTCATTCACTATTATGCTCTGACCCTTATTGATCCAAGTCACTTTATAAGGATTCACATGAGTTATCTTAGTCAGCTTGAGCTTATTTACTGCCTCCTTTGATATGATATTTTTAGTAGATCCAGAATCTACTACTACTTTGCACACCTTTCCTAGGATCTTACATATGATCATAAATAGAGCTCTTCTATGCTTAGGCTTATTAGGATTAGGTTGTTTAATCAACACCCTTCTAAACATAAGATTCTCCCCCTTTTCTAATTTTATATGGTCCACTTTAGAATCCTTACAGCACTTATCATCTTGAACATATGATATCCTCTTCTCAAGGTTAGAAGAAGAAGGGTTTGTTAGGGAATCTATATGTTGGATGGCCTAGTTGTCCACAATTATAACACTTCATAGTGGTAAAATAAGAACTATTTATGTTTGATCATGTACCTTTTTTTGGGCCTCCTTGGTTACCCCTACCTCTACCATAACCTCCTCTATAAGTTCCTTCATTGGTTTTCTCAGTGAGCTTGTTCTCACCTTGATTCCTCTACTCATTACCTCTACCTTAGTAATATCCTCTTTGTCCTCTTTGATTTCTTCCCTTGCCTCTATCTTTGAAGTTGGGATCCCCTTTCTTCTTATTCTTTTCCTTTACCTTAAGGGCTAGTTGATGACACCTTTGGACAATGGTATGTTCCCATAAACTACGCTCCTCTTGGATATTCTACTTCAAACCTCCTAAGTATCTAGCCACCTTTATTGTCTCATCTTCTTGCTTTTTGGATATGAGACAACCTCTAGAACTATTCTATATAAGAGGTCTAGTATTTTTTCTTTAGTCCTTACATTCTTTTATGGAGTTGGATCTCAAAGTCTTCTAGTTCTCTTTTAACTTAGTAACCATGGCATTCTAGCTGGCTATAGGATTCTTGTCCATGTTGATTCTCTCATCTTGTATGCTTCTGCCATGTCAATGTTGAGCCTTTGAGTCTTGACTTAGCCACTTTGACCTTCTATGCCTCTGATACCCCTTCACACTCAAAATGGTTCTGCATATCATCCCACTAGTCCATCATTGCATCAATATTTGTCTTTCCACTGAAAAGTGGCACACCCTCCAAAGCTTTTCCTCCTAGGGATTTGATAGCCTTCAAGATAGTCTATTCAATCAAGAAAGGGTCAAGTTCATGTAAAACATCCTCTTCTACTACCTCCTTACTCTTCTCATTGTCTTCTTCTTCCTTCCTTTTAGTTGCATCAGAAACTTCCTCTAATTTTGTCTTCACCTCTTCTAAGGCTACTTCAAGGAGTCTATTCTTCTCCTTTTTCTCATCAACTTCTTTGTCCAATTGTGCATTAGTCACCATACTAGACTCACCTACAAATTCCAAAGTAGTTGTACAAATACACCACATTTTCCTAAGTCTTTAACTTACTTTGATACCACTCTAATATGACAACCAATCTTGCTTCTTCCCTAAGCTCTCTTAGGCTCTCCTTAGGTCATAAACTTGACCAACTAGGGCTTCTACTCAACATAGGCTTCTTAGGATACTAACCAATAGATCCTAACCATGAAACTGGTGTATATCAATTAGGTAGAACATGCTTTCTTACTAACTCTCCAAACATAAGTAACCCCAAGCATGTAAGTGACTCCAAAAGGGATGATTGATCATATAGGAGTGAATAAGACTTCCTTCAAATTCCATAAGAAAAAACTATACTAAAATCCTCATCAAGTTCCATCCATCAAGTAAAAATGCATCAAATGCTTGTAAAAGGGCTACAAGAATTAGCCCTCCAAATTCAATAAAACCAAATTATCTTGAAAAACTCCATAACAAGGGATAAAACAAACCACCATTCTAAATAGCCTTTTTTGAGACCTTAAGGATTTTGGGGGTCTAGGATTTCCAAATTGTTTGTACTATATTGGCACAATTTTAGCCTTAAAACAAAGGTTTCAAGGGATTAGCTTGTTATATGATGGAAAAAATTGGTTTGCATGCCTTAGGACTTCCACCAAGGCTTCCCTTTTGGTTTTGGGTTACTCCACAACACCTTCTAGCATCTTCCAATCTCATTTTGAAGCATCAAACACATTTAACCTTACTAACTCATCTTGCTCTCCTTTGTGATCCCTAACCAAGTTACTAGGACTTGTGTAGGGAATCACTTCATAATTAGCTCCCTTGCATTGCAGGACTCCATCTCCATTGTACACATGGAGTCATGTTCCAAATCCTAAAATTTTGTACAGTTTGTACAGTGGGAAATGGTCCTATGAATCCATTTGCCCAAAGAGTCTAATTTAGAACATCAGACTGGAAGATAACAAAATATCTAATTCAAGCATCCTAAACCTTATAAAATCAACAACTAAAACTATAAAAAATCTTAAATCTATCTACTCTAACACTTCTAGAACAAAAAGTCTCAAATCTAATCAATCTACATGCCAAATCAGCACAAAAAATTAAAACTCTTAAGGAAACTTGCTATTTAGTTCCTACAATGAAAATACTAGCTTCTCCAACCCCTTGTATAGGTTGAGAATGGCCTCATATAGGATTTCCATGAGAACTCTTAACTATTTTAAATAGTTAGAGTGCTTCAACTAAAAAAATTCTCAATTGCAAGAAAAGTTGTCAATGACAACGTTGACAATTTTCAGCAATTTTTTTGCAATTTTGAGCATTTGACTTTCAAACTTGTTCCCAATGATTTCAAATGAATAAAAGTCCTTAAATGGTTATAAAACACATAATAAGGCCATACAAACACTTGGTTAACCATTCTATCCTTCAAAACCTAAAAATACTCTATATAGCCATATTTAGCAACATTAAGCAACTATGAGCCACCTAGCCAAACAATCTCACCTTATGACTAGAATAGCCCTATCATTCACCTAGTGGTGTGGCTAGCACCACTACAAGCCAAAAAAAAAAGGTAACCCTAGGTCTTCCTTAGCCCACCTAGGTGCCCCTACACTAGTGGAGTTGAAAAAATGCAGCACAATTACATTTATTTAATAGATCTATTAAATTTTTTAAATTATAGACCATCATGAAAATTAGAACTCTAGCTACTATGGCCAAGAGAATTTCCTCATAAATAAAGCACATATAAAGTCTTGATTTTCTTGCATGCTGAGGACATTAACCTTTCCTATAAGAGTTAAAGTTACACTTTTCGTGATTGTCTATAACTTAAAATACCTAATTAAAGACCTCAAAAAAAAATGCAAACCCGTTGCATTTTTTAGCTCCACCTAATGTTTTATGCATAGGAATTGAGATTATAAATTGAACTATGATGTCCTTTTACATTGCCTATGTAAGAATTTGTCTTAGGGAAAATTCACCCAAGATTGAAGAACTCAAACACAAGCACAACTGTAGACCAAAAAAAGTATGATCAATATATCATAGCATGTCCTAATACATCACTATGTGTTCAGATGAGTGTACACACTAGAAGTGCTTGTATATAAAGGCCTCTAAGATGAATCTAGAATGTCTCTAGAAGGTGCTAGGAGATAAGCTTGACAACTAAGCACACGTCCTCCATTGTACATGAATGTACGTGCAACAATGAGAGGATAAGAATGACAAGGTGTCCCACATGTGGAGATGTTGTAGACACCATGTGCTCAAATAATGTGGTAACTCCTATGTTGTAGACACCATAAGCACAAATGAGGTGTGAACTTCTATGTTCCCAACATGAGAACTCACAAGAGTGTGCATACTCCTAGGTGGCTAATAAATAAATATTAAAATAATACATTAACCTAAGTAAACTTAAGTAAGTATAAATAGTAAATACTTATTTACACCAACACCCACCCTTAAGTGCAACTTAGGGGAATGTCCTTAAGCTTATGAAAACTAGGAAGAAATGCATAATGGGTCCCAGCTACTAGGCCATGTTAGGTACCCATGTACAAACAAATGCAACCTCTCATAAACTAGAGAAAGAGGGACAACCTCATGGGAATAACCCTCCCCCCAAAAGAGAGGTAAAAGGACAAGATGTATGGATGGATGGAGTAATCAAGACCCCCCCATTATGACATACATCAAGTATATACAAGAGAGAAATGGGAGAAGGACAAAACCCCCTAAGAGGAAAAAGTCCCCCCATAAAGGAGAAGAAGAATAAGACAAGGTAGTCCCCCCCCCTCTGAAAGTAGTGTGTCGATCAGTGAGAAATGCTCCAAGGTAGAAGTTTATCCATGATCGTTGAATGATGTTCCTCCCCTTTGGAAGAAACAATGGAAGAGATATGGGTGAGATGCTTCCCCTATGTGTAGAAGGAATCTCAATTATTAATGGTGTCTCTGAAACCTACTCAACTATCCCTATGTCAATGCTGAGGGTGGCTCCTTCCAAAATTGCTAAGAAGAAGTGTAGATCTAGTAAGGATTGATGGAGAACCTATTTCAAAGAACAATTTTTCTCCTAAAATGATAAAGAGACCTTCCACAAATGTTGTACATAAGGATCCACAATCAAATCAACCTTTAAAGACTGTAGAGAATGTACATGTTACCCAGATATCAAATTGCCTCAATTCCTACCTTTTTGATGCTATGGTTATTTTTGAAATATGCCTCATTTTAAGCATTAGAATGACCACTTTCCCACAAATTTTTTGAGAAATTTCACCCTTCAAATTCTTTAGCTCATTCCTAGCTCTTTCGAACACTTCAAATTTTTAAAATCTAGCTTCCAAGTCAAAAGTTATCATAGTTAATGAAGGAACCAAAAATGCATATTTTCAGTTGCATCATTAACCATTAACCTCTAAAAAGGTTCAGATTAAGTGTCAAAATGTGTATTTCATTTTGAAAGCTTAACCATTGACCTCTCCCTCAAAAGGCTAAGATATGCTTGAAAAATTAACCTTTTAAAAGGTTGAGGTTAATCTCCAAAATATGTATTTTAGAGGTCGTTAATTAACCTCTCTAACAAAGTTGATAAAGGTTGGAGATTGAAAGATGAGTCATATCTGTGTGAAAACATGACAAAATTATAGTGACATCTACTAGAAAATCTTCAGAAATAAAGTTGGAAGGAATATGAAACCATAGAACTACAAAATGCAATCAATTCTGATTGAACAAAAATCTTTTACCTTGGCATCAAATGCACATCCACTCTTCCTCTTCTACAGTATGAAGTTATAGAAATCAATGCCAAACAATGGAAAATGAAGAATGTGCATAGGTAGATGGAGTGTTTCTCACCATAGTAACAGGATAATTTTATTAATCCAAAGGTCAAGTTTTTGAAATATGTATGCTGAATGAAGAATACTAGGCAATGTGATTGTTTAGCAAGAATCCTGCATGAACTTGCAAAGTTTTATGTCTAATCTATGCACATGAACTATTCGCTGAAATACTTCCAACTCATACTACACACAGTATGAAGGGAACATGATACTTATTGAATCAAGCATATGTTTAAAGGGAGTTGTATGCTTGTTGCAATTTCTCAAAGGAATAATAGCATGGTTAAGTGATTGATAGATAAGGGAATTGAAACAAAGCTTGGACATCCTTTGAAATGCATGGGTATTGTGATCTATGTTTGTAGCATGGACATATTTCTCTTAGTTATATCCATGAAGGATGTTGGAACACAAACAATACATTACTTGCTTGGAAAACATCTTGAAAAGTTGTGGGTGTAAGGTTGGGTTTGAATATCCTCTCTGACTATGCTCATTTGTGAACTTTGTTACTAGTTGTGAACATTCCCCATTAGGCCATGGGCTAGCTTGCAAACTATTTTCTACTCTGAACCACAATTTGTTGGCAACAACCATAGACAAAGCATATGAGTTGTACCCATACTCCCAACCACAGCCTACCTTCTCCTAACCTATGACACTTGGTTGCAACCACTGACAAAACATGCAAACTATTTAACAAAATGTTGATTTTGAAGGCATTTCTAGTGGCATGGAAAGTAGCCTATAACAATATTAACTTGGCAATACTACGCATTCATCTTCACCATTTTCTTGTTGCACCTCTCACCTTTCTTTGGACATTGAAAATTGAACATCTTATTTTAGGTTGATAGAAGAATCATTGCACTGGTGAACACAAGGACATGGGCATCTAAACCAATGGAATGGATAAAATTATCGAAAATTGAATGGTATTGCTATAGTAGGCAAGGGAAATTTTGACTGACAAGGGGCAGGATGGTGGAAGGAGCTAGATGGAGATGGAAACAATGTAAGGAAGCAATTGCAACATCATCGAGAATGCACCAATCAAATTCTCCAGGCAACTATGGCAATTAATAATCAAGGTTTTTTAGAAATGGAGGTTCCCAAAAATTATTTAGAAACTCTCCCAAAGAATGGGAATGCTAGCCTTGGTGATATCATGTATCATTATGTAGCAACACAATAAGATGGAACTACCTTGATTAATAAAGTAATGTAATTTAGATAAATGATCTAAAGATCACAAGGGGATCGATAAGGATTGATTATTCAATCTTCTTAACAAAGTATGTAAGGTCTAAGTTTTAGGTCATATAGGTTAATTTTGTAGAGGTTAATTAACCCCTCCCAAAACATGTAATTCAGAAGGTAACTATTAACCATAAAGAGGTAGTTCTTAACTTCTATATCTATATAAGGAGTCATTTTTTGCTTTGTAAGGGGACTTTTTGGACTATTAGAAGATGATATTTGGAAAGTATGTACAAATTTCAAAAGCTAAAATTTTGATTAGAAGATGATATTTGGAAAGTATGTACAAATTTTTTCTTTGTAATCAAAAATTCCTCTTAGGTTCATGGTGCAAGAAAATAAAGGAACATGCAATTTGAGTTCTCTTCTTCCAAATCTAAATTGTTAGAAATGTTGATTCTCTTTACAGTGAGCATTCTCATGATATTGTGCAGATGTTTATGAATCTTTGGATCAGCATTGTGCTAGTAATAGTTCTCAAGCATGGATCTTGATTGTTGTTATTGGTAGTTTATGTTAAATTCAAGGAAGTTGCGAAGTCATGTGGTGCATTTGTCATCATGAGCTTTCTCATCTTTTAAATTTTGATTTCATATTTATTCAAAAAATTTAAAATTATATCATACAAGGGAGTTGCCCCTATAAATGCAAAGGAAGGCCGCATATCAAGGGCCTATCCAACTATTGTGAATGGTTTGCCACATACACTCTATTGGGCCATTATTATAGTGACAAATTTTTTACCAACAAATTTTTGGCAACTCTACTAGCGATTAAAAAAAGAAAGATTAATTAATCACCTATAATGAGACAACATGGTATTGGCACATGAGAACATTTTTCCAATTCTCCAACCAAACCTCAGCTTCCAAGATACCCAGGAGGATATTATTTCAAGATTGAACACTCTATCCTAGAGGTGTAGATGAAGTGCACAACAATATCATCATGTAAATCAAGTTCTTGAAGAAGAAGAAGAATTCATGAAAATCTTGCAAAGAGCTCCTATTGGTCAAAATGTTGTGGTAATAAAAATAATAATTGTTATTCCAAGAAGGTATAGGCAAAATCTTGGTCACATCCAAGGTCAAGTAAATAACAATCAGTAAGTCAACTGATGAAGGTACCTTCCCTTGAATGATTTTTGGTGACTCTATTTAAAAAGATTGAATTATTGATGACTCTATATGAGGTTCAAATTCAAAACACAATTTCGTACAAAGGGAAGGTTAAAAGTGAGAGTGATAGCGACAGTTATGAGGAATACTTTTTATACTCAAAGAAATAGATTCCTGATAAGCCTCTACAAGTTGAATTCTTGAAGAATTTCAATGGTGGCAAGAGGCTAGATCCTAGAATGTTTCATCCTTGCTTGTTGCAAATTTTCCAAAGGATCGAAGAGGATGACAGAAAATATTATGGGTTTCTTTCTCATGATCATGAGGCTTTATTTGAAAAAGGTTCAACATATAATGATAAAGAAGGTCTTTTCAAAAATGTCTTTCATCTAAATCAGTGATGAAGAATAATAAAAGTATCTCTCAATGACCTCTATCTAAACAAAATCAGATTATTTTTTATCCTAAGCATGCTAGCTTCTTGAAGAGTTTCTATGGTGGATGGAAACTAGACCCAAAAAATATCCATCCATCCATGCTTTGAACTTTGCAAAAGATAGAAGAAGAAGGTAAAGATAATCAGTTATTCTTTTACAAGCCAAAATCATTTTTGGAAAGAAGTTCCACATGCGAGCATAAGAAAGAACTTGATCAAAAAAGTGATTCATGTGAATCAAAGATGGACAATGGTGGTCAAAAAGGTGCCCCAATTCATGCACCTATTTTTATCAAAATCATGCTTCCATTGATCCTAATTAGGTTGAATTTTTTAAAGGATTCTGTGGCAATGCATGCCTAGATCCTAACAAAGTACATCCTTCTTTAATTCAAACATAGTGAGAACTTGAGAAAGAAGACCCATGCAATAATTATTTCCTTGGTAACAAAATGTTTTCTGATCCAAATGTTAAAAAGGAGTCATCTAGATTTTCATTCATGAAAGAAGATAAGGTTTCTATGTATAATCATAGAGAGGGTCAAGAAATGAAGTCTATAGAAGAAGAAGAGTCTATTAATGTATCAGGGCATCACTGTGAAGATTTCAATACACATAAAAATGTATTCAATCATCTCAATCCTAATGAGAAAGAAAAAGAAATATCAAATGTTTCTCAAGAAAATACACAACATATGATTAAAGATGAGGGAAATACAGATCAAGGTAAATTTCATACTACTTTTATTCATACCTAGTGCCTCAATGCTTCAGATGATGACTTCCTATGTGGAGAAGATCTTCTTGTTCATCCTTCCATGATCATTCGAGGTAAAGGATCTATTGACAACATCAATACTTCATATGTTATGGCATAATTTGAAAACATTACCATTGATGAAGGAATAACGTCAAGTGAAATCTTACAGACATCTCTGTTAACTCCTGAGATTGAACTCTTTGCTTTTGAGGATGTTGATGAGTTTTTGGAAAGTGGTATGATCATCACAAGAGTAAAAGATTATTTTCAAGAGAAAGTTGATGATTTGTCAAGAAATCCCCTTCAAAGTTACATGCAAGTGGAATATTAAGTTTTCCCATTTTGTGAAGATGGTCATCAAGAAAAATTAATGAACCAAGCTTGTGTACACATTAATGAATATTTAATGACAAGTACAATAGACATGGAAATTAAAGATAAGTTTCAAGTAAGAGAAGATAACACATCAAGTTCTGACTCTTCCACATGCATGAAACTTGAATTTGAAGTATTCAAGTTCACAAGTGGAAACTACAATGAAGAAAACATTGTGATGGTATCCCACACTAGAGAAGTGCTTTGCCTTGACGAAATGTGCTCTGATCTAATGATTGAAAAATGTGAAGATGAAGGCATAGGTGATGATACTCTTTTAAAATAATTTCCCTTGCATCAATATCACTTGATGATCAACTCTCCTGATCAGATAGACTTATTAGACCATGTGTGCATCAAAATGGAAAAGATGATTGTTTCTTCTTTGAGCGATCTAATGGAAGAAAAGGAAGAAATAAATCATGGGAAGATTCAATGCAACAAGGATGTGCATTCATATTAGAAAATTTTCATAGAGAATACAAAAAAAATCATTCCCATGGAAAAGAAATAGTGTCTAGTGTCAAAAATAAGTTCACAAATTCATGATGACCAATCACTAGAATTTCAAGTATAGGGCTTGTCAAATAGAGAAAACGATCATAAATGCATTTAGGAACTTGAGAACCTTATACTTCAACTCTTTCAAAATGAATTCATGAATGGCATGCAACATGAAGCAGAGTTGATTTTGAACTCAGAGATTTTTGATGAGACATGGTTGTTTGGATACATTCCTTTATCAAGTGATGTGAAGCATACTAGGAATCTCAGAATTGGAATTCAAAGAGAGAAATTATACTTGAGTCCATAGGAACCTAAAAGTTGCCACATGTTATCATGCTATGGTATTAATTTTCCTCATCTAGTAAATGGATTTGCATGATTATACCTTGAGTCACTAGAGGTAGGGAAACCTGCCTTGTATATAGTCTCAATAGGAATTTTTTTCGTATTGTTTTGTTGTGCCTAATTTTTCCTTTCAGTTGTTCCCCTTTTTGGTTTTTGTTCCCTAAATTGAAAATTTATTCCTCATGTGACTCTATATCCCAATGGATAAGGAAATTTTTATTTTTTCTACGTTAAAGCTTCATCCTTATAAAGTCCTTGTCCCCAGATAGAGCTAGCTATTACCCAGATATCAAATTGCTTCAATTCCTACCTTTTTGATGCTATGGTTATTTTTGAAATATGCCTCATTTTAAGCATCAGAATGACCACTTTCCCCAAAAAATTTTGAGAAATTTCACCCTTCAAATTCTCTGGCTCATTCCTAGCTCCACCCAACACTTGAAATTTTCAAAATCTAGCTTCTGACTCAAAAGTTGTCACAAGTTAATGAAGGAAACAAAAATACATATTTTCAATTGCGTAATTAACCATTAACATCTAAAAAGGTTAAGATTAAGTGTCAAAACATGTATTTCATTTTGAAAGATTAACCATTAACCTCTCCCCCAAAAGGTTAAGATATGCTTGAAAAATTAACCTTTTAAAAGGTCAAGGTTAATCTCCAAAATACATATTTTGGAGGTGGTTAATTAACCTCTCTAACTAAGTTGATAAAGGTTGGAGATTGAAAGATGGGTCATATCTATTTGAAAACATGACAAAATTATGGTGACATCTACTAGAAAATCTTGAGGAAAAGCTAGAAGCAATATGAAACCATAGAACTACAAAACACAATCAGTTCTAATTGAACCAAAATCTTTTGCCTTGGCATCAAATGCACATCCACTCTTCCTCTTCTAGAGTATGAAGTTAGAGAAATCAATGCCAAATAATGGAAAATGAAGAATGGGCACAAGCAGATGGAGTGTTTCTTGCCACTGTAATAGGATAATTTTATTAATGTGAAGCTCAAGCTTTTGAAATATGTATGTTGAATGAAGAATACTAGGCAACATGATTGTTTAGCAAGAATCCTATGTGAATTTGCAAAGATTTGTGTTTAATCTATGCACATGAACTATTCAATGAAATACCTCCAGCTCATACTAAACATAGAATGAAGGGAACATGGCACTTATTGAATCAAGCATATGTGTAAAGGAAGTTGTATGTTTATTGTGATTTCTCAAAGGAATAATAGCATGGTTAAGTTATTTGTAGATAAGGGAATTGAAACAAAGCTTGGACATCATTTGAAATGCATGGGTATTGAGATCTCTGCCTATAGCATGGATGTATTTCTCTTAGTTATATCTTTGAAGGATGTTGGAACAAAAAAAATGCTTTAATTACTTGGAAAATACCTTGAAAAGATATAGGTGTAAGGTTGGGTTTGAATATCCTCTCTGCCTGTGCTCATTTGCAAACTTTGTAACCAGTTGTCAACATTCACCATTAGGACATGGGCTAGCATGCAAATTATTTTCTACTCTAAGCCATGGCTTGTTGGTAGAAACCATAGACAAAGCATGTGAGTTGTATCCACGCTCCCAATCGTAGCCTACCTTCTTCTCCTAACCTACAACACTTGGTGGCAACCATTGACAAAACATGCAAACTATTTAACAAAATGCTAATTTTGAAGGCATTTCTGGTAGCATGGCAAGCAGCCTATAACAATGTCAACTCAGCAATATTACACATTCCTATTGACCATCATTTTCTTATTGGACCTCTCACCTTCTTGGGACCCTGCAAATCGAACATCTTATTTCAAGTTGATAAAAGCATCATTGCATCGGTGAACTCAAGGATGTGGGCGTCTAACCCAATGGAATGGATAAAATTATCTAAAATTGAATGGTGTTGCTATAGTAGGCAAGGGTAGTTTTAACAAATAAGGGGTAGCATGGTAGAAGTAGCTAGATGGGGATAACAACAATGCAAGGAAGCAATTGCAACATCATCGAGAATGCACCAATCAAATTCTTAAGGCAGCTATGACATTAATAATCAAGTCTTGTAAAAAATGGAGGTTCCCAATGTAGAAACCTAAAAACCTTTAGAAAATAAAGTATTTTTATTTTTTGAAAAATTCCTGATGACATCATCATTTATTAATTAATTAATTATTTAATTAATTAATTTATTTTTATGCCATTAAATCCCTTTATCTTAATTAAAAATATTTAATTAAGGAATCCCTCCAAAAAATGTTTAAATCTTATTTAAACATTATTTCCTTATTTATTAATTATTTAATTAATAAATTGACCAAAAAACTCAAAATAAATAAAAAATTTATTTTTTGCCCAAAACTTGGCCAATTTCCTTAAGACCACTAACCTCTTCCAAAATCTTCTAATCCTTCTTTAATTTTAATTAAAGGCTAATCCCATCATTTCCTACCCCTAATCCCAACTCAAAATATTTAATTAAGATTAAATATTAATCCTCATGTTTATTTAAAAAGTTTTAATAAATATATCCTTAACCCAAACCCTTGAAATAAATAAAACTTTATTTATTTCCTAAAAATCTAATTTATCCTCATCCTAAGAAGTTCTAGACTCTTCTAGAAAGTCTTCATCCTCATCCTAGGAAATTCTAGACTATTCTAGAAAGTCTTTATCCTCATCCAAAGTCTAGACTCTTCTAGAAGATGTCTTTAGACCTAATCCTAATCCCCTCCTAACCTTGTCACATTCCCTAAACATGGGTTAAAACTTACTAACCCAAGCCAAAGCTAACAAATATCTCCTCCTTCACCCACCCTTATCTCCTCCTTCACCCACCCTCATTAAATGCCATCCACTTGCCTATCCCTAAGCTAATCCTAAACCATCCTAATCCATCCTCTAATCATTTGCACAATCTTAAGCAAGCTTAAAACCCTCCTAATCAAGCCCAAGTCAAAATTGCTCTCATCTCTCTCAAAATATCTCATTCATAAAACTTTATGAAGTCCACTAGGCCATAAATGACTCTTCCAAGCCCTTTTATTGCTCTTACAAGCCATTATGAGGGTCTTTATGAAGATTTTATCCCTTGAGCCTCCTTTGTTGACTCATCCTTCCCCTTTCGTCCATCCTCTCACCATGTGACATATGTCACTCCTTGATTGGCTGTAAGGAAGCACAATCCATGTGCTCTCCTCTCATGCAATTTGAGCCCTCCATGAGCTTTTTTCCATCCTTGCATCTTAGCCCTCAATCCCTTAAGCCCCTTGCCTATAAATTGGATCCTTCCCCTTTGCAAAATAACACAATCCATGAAGTAAAGTCATAATGCCATTTTAAGAAGCCATTTTACATCAAAACCATACACTCACACCCAAATTCCAACTCCATTTGAAGCCCTTTTTGAAGCATAAGCTTGAGCATACATCCTATCTATTTAGACAAAGCTACTCAACAAGAGAGCTTCTCATTGAGAGAGCCCATTAATGGCTCATATTTTCAATTGAGAGCTCATCTTAGTCTATCTTGAAGTTTATGAATTTTGTTTAGTTTGTAGAAGCTTTATTTAAATTTGGTTTCTATTAGCATACTAACATTGCTCATATACATTTTGGCATGCCCGGTGGGACCCCGCATGAGTCATCTTCATTAGTTTTTTTAGTCAAGTTTTGTATGTCATTTGCTAATTTTGGCTAATTTTTCTTGTTTTTGTGATTGATAGGATTGTATAAATTGGTTTTGTAGGTCCACATGAGCATGAAGAAGACAAAGGAACTCATAGTCAATCTCATAGTGTTTGCAGATTTTTTAAGCTTATAGGTGGACAAAGCACTTGGAATTCTTCTTCCTTTTCTTGTCTATATTCTTCTTATTCCATCTACTTCTTCTTCTTCTTCTTGTGGGAGATCTTGGCCATTTTTTTTTAAGGAAGAAAAATCATACACACCAATCATTTGCATCCTTGTAACATCAAGGTTTTAAATGAATTCATGCAAAGTTAGGAACACTTCATTTTTGGGAATTTAAAAAGAACTTCAAGTTTCCATTTCAAAAGGTTCAAAATCAACGCTAAGTGCACACTAAAATCTACGTCAAACTCAAAGCATCAATCAAGGATAAAATGAACCTCATTTGCAAATATTTTAAAGTTCTTTTAAAAATCTCATGAAAACTAAGGATCCTAAATGGTTGCCAAAAATTTTCCTAAAAGCTTTGTTATTTGTTCCAAACAAATGTCTTGTAACAAAATCTTGAATGTTTCTTATGTTTTTCATGCATCAAAACAATCTAGGAATATCATTTTTGGGCTTAAAATATGCAAACTAGAATACAAAATCTTGAATGAAAACCAAAGTCCAAAGAGTCATTTTCACTTTTGAGTCCAAAAAAATCTTGAATGATTTAAGGTTAAAACAAAGCACTTCAAAGTTCTTAAAACAACACACAAAATCTCAATCTTGAGTGCTCAAAGGTAAAAAACTTGAATGTTTAATCACTTGTCTTTGAATGCATGTTGCTAAACACACTCTTGAATGCCATGGATTAAAATCAAATTTTTCTTGAATGCATGATTAAAACAACAAATCCAATCTTGAATGCCAAGGATCAATTAACCATTGCAATATCACTTCATTTGGAGCTTCTAAAATTGAACAAAACAGATCTCTTTTCCACATGCAATCTAGGTAAAGTTTGATTTTTGGACATTTAAGAAACTTTGTTAAGTTAAATAAAAATTTGCAAAAATCAATTTGAGTAGTTCCTTGGACTCACCTCCTTTCTAATCACCCATCAATTCAACCATTGGTTGCAATCTTAGCGCCATTTATGGGGATGGATCTACTTGAAAAAGGTGTTAAATGTTCCACAATATAACTCACTCACTTGGTCTTTGAACATTTGCTTTAAATTTATCAAAATTCTTAAATGATCAAAACTCTAGATTAAATTGATCAGACTTCAAGTTTGGCCAATAAAATTGAACAACTATTGACGTGGAGGGCCTCCGAGCACGCACTTGACAAATCGAATCTCACACATCTTTGCTTTGGGCTTTAAAACAAAATCACACCAACTCTTGAATGCTTTAAAAGGAAATTAATCGATACTTGACGTGGAGGGCCTCCGGGCACGCGGGTTTACTTTTTTGTTGACCCTAACTCTTCTTCTTGTATTCATTCTTTGCTCGATTTTGTTTTTTTGGCGCTTCAAGTTGGAATTGAACATTATCTCTTAAACATGAGTGCTTGCAAAGTCTAGATCAGCACACATAAGAGTCAGTTGGTAAAAGAACAAGCATATTTTTTAGCCCAAGGTCATCCAAGTCTTCTCTCCCCTTGTCATCTTTTGAGGCCATCTTGGGTGCATAAGATTAGGATCCAAAACCTTGTTTCTTTTTAGGAGGCCTGCTTGGGGATTTCATCACCCCTTGGGACGACCTCAACTCCAGTGTTCAAACGAAGTATGAAGATCGGGAGGTGAATCCAAAGACACCTCTCTTGGAATCAAGATTTTTATCACTCAGGCTAAGCCTCAAGGAACTTTATACCCTTGAGAAGTGAAAGAGAAGTGGGTTACCACTCCTCTTGGCTATGTGACATATTTTTGGTTTCATCTACAGATTTGGGCCTCACGTACCTTTGGGTATATCGAGGACTCCCTAGCTAAACCAATTGTCAGCCTTGTAGACAACTATCTAGGATGTTAATGTGTTTGAAGTGACTGATCAAAACATTTGTAAAACACACACTCCTTGGCTCCAGTATAACATTCTGGAAATCAAAACTTCTATCTAGTTGTTTCTATCTATTGCTTGGTCTTTTACTTATTGAATGCATGTTTTCCAAACTTGGCCAATCCTAGCTTAGGGCACACTTAGTATAGTCACTACCTATCCTAGAAGTTGAACAAGTTGAAGCAAAATAACCAAGGTCTCTCAAAGCAAAGCAGATTCAAGAATTGATGTCAGAGCAACCCAAACCCAAACAGAAGTTCCACAAAGTTAAACTCAAACCATCTCAAGCATACCAAGAACTTTCAGCCAAGAGAAGGGAACTAACACCAAGTCCTCAAATTGCCAAACTCCACAAAGTAGAGGACAAAGCTACCGACAAAGGACTTCAAGAGGCCTAGTTAGAGCACACCATCAAATTTGGCCAAAATTTAGGAGTTAATTCTGCTTATGCCTTACCAACTAGGCATGATTTATATGATTAGATCCCCTTGTTTCTCCATATCTTCTTGGATAAGCTTCACTTTAGAGTCATCTTTGTAGAAAAGCCAGCCATTTTAGGTTATCCCCTTAAGCATTATTAGCTCATTCATCTCATTTAGAACCAAACCATCTAACCAGCAATCAAAACCTCGCATCCAAGCCTTCAAAATTGTTGTCACTTTTGCCAAAAGTTTGCCACTCCTAAAATCTTCCAAATCCATCAATCTCACCAAGGTTATCCCTTTGACAAAGCTTTTTCTAAGGTAATCCAACTTTGTCACTTGTTATCTCTCATCACCTTGAGCTAAAGGTTGGGATCCATAAGTGGTCAATCTCATGTTCTTCCTAAAGGATCATCAGTCTATCCTTAAGTTGACACAATCACCACCAAGCTTGCACATAGGAAAGCAAACCTTTCATGCTTTGGCAACATATCTTTGAAGTTAGAATCTCCAACCCAATCCTCCTTAGGTTTTGTCATATAGCTTTGCCTTTACCTAGGAAATCATTTGCATAGAGAAGCCTTCCCCCTTTTGCATCCATCAGCATTATTGCATCTCATCCCTAGGAGCATTTTTCATGCCACCCGTCACTCGCTTAGCCAAGAAGAAAGAAACAATGGAGCCCTATCATTTGGATCGAACAGCCTCACCCCCCTTGAGCACTCAGCCATCCTTCAGCCCAGAGAAAGCTATGCCATCATCTACTGACACTGAAGCTTTCATGAACCAACCAGGAAATCCAGTATTGATAAATGCCATTATATACAAGAACAAAGAGACAATCATGGCTAATTTTCGAAGGGACAATGTAAGAACCTTTGACTTTGGAAGACCCCCTCCATTATCAGATCCATCTCACCCATTGTTTGGGCAGCTACCACCACCCATAGGCTCTTATGATCCAAATTATCCTCAATATATGCCAAAAGAAGAGCCTCTAGCCAATCCATATGATCCAATAGACCCAAACATACCATCATCCACCCAAGTTGAAATCTCCATGCTGTAAGCCAACCCAGCCACCACCACTCCATCCTTGGTTCATACCTCTCCACTCAAAACCCCCTTTACCCAAAACACCTCACCCTTCACCCCCTTCACTATTGTTGATGCTGCTCCCCAACCCAACCTTCCAAATCTACCCATCTCCCAAATCAGTGCTAGAATCTTTGGCCAACCTCAGCAATATACAATAGGGATGCCACCCATGGGGCCAAGTTATCAACCCTTCATCACCCCCAGCTTGTTCACTACAGCCCAAAGCACAATCCCATCATTTCCATTAGGTCTTGGGAGCTCAGTGCCATCAGCCACAAATCCACAAGCTACTACCCTCACTCCACAAAGCTATCAAACCCCACAAGCTATTACCAATTTTCTACCAAGCTCCCAAGTAACCCCAGCTCCCACCACCACTCTACCAAGCTTTCAAATCCAGCCACCAAGCTATCAAACCCCATCAGTTCCATTCCCAAGCTTTCAATTCCCACCACCTCCACCACCAACTAATCCATTACCTCCTATTACCAACTACTTTTCAATGCCACTTCTAGGAGGTAATCCACCAATCCAGCCAACCGTCAATTATTTGTAGGTACCATCCCAAATGGGGGCATAGCCCACATACCTTGGTCAAACCCCACAAGCCCCCCGATCCTTTCCCCAAGCTTCACAGCCATCTTATACCTTACCTCCACAAAGCCATTCATTTATCCCACAGCCAGCTTATGTTCCTCAATCCCATATCAATAGCAAGCCTCGTAGCACATGCAACAATATGCACCACCTCCCCCTCAACAACCTATCATCCACCATGCAGCTGCCCAAACAATGTACAATCCCTATTACCAAATCCCTCATAGTCATCCATATTTAGTGGCCCCATTTATCACATACCTACCTCAAGGCACTCCTACATTGGGGGCACCCCAGCCATCACCTATCAATTCAGAATGGGAGCAAATGAAGATAGCTCTGAAAGCTATCCAAGAAGGGAATGATCCAAAGACATTCAAGTTTGAGAATGTGTGTCCTTACCCATTTGACAGAGCCATTGCCATGACACCATTTCACAAACACTTTGAGGTACCCAAATTTGACAAATTCAGAGGAAAAGGAGACCCTGTCACACATATCAAAGAATTTTACATGCACTGGTAGGACGTAGCATACAATGATGTCTTCCTCTTGCACCTTTTTCCCAAAAGCTTGGTTGGACCAGCTCTTGAATGGTTTTATAGAATCCCCTATGGCACAATCAAAAACTTTGCTGAATTATCTGAGGCATTCGTAGCCCAATATGCCCATCTTGGTTAAACAGAGCTATCAATAGTTGACCTTGTCCACACTAAGCAAAAAGGTGGAGAAAGCCTTGCTGAATACCTGCAAAGATGGCAAACCCTTACCACCTACATATCTTGCACCTTGCCAGAGCGCCATGTGGTGAAAATGTTTATTGATAATGCCCATCCTAGCTTGGCTCACCACATGACCATGAACTATATGCAGACCTACAAAGATATCAAAGAGAAAGGAATGATCCTTGAGCAAGGACTCATTAAAGATGGTGTGGTCAAGATTTACAAGGAAGCCAACCAAAATCAATCGCATTCCAATGACAAGTCTAGGTATTGGAACAAAAACAAGCACGTTGCAATAGATGGTGTCACTGACACCAGACATGTGAATATTGTTGGTCCTTCTCAAAACCTGTCCAACCCACAATATCAACCAAACAATCAACAAGCTATCAATTACCAACAGCATAATCACCAAAGCTATCAAAACCACAATCCAAGACCCAACTTTCAAGGGTCTAGCAATCAAGCTAATGCCATCAATGTAGCTGCAGGACAAAAGCCCAGATTCCAACCTGCACCTAGAAATTATAAACCCCTTGGTGAACCTTTGGATGTCATTTTTGAGAAATTAGTCAAGGAAAACCTCGTCAAATTTCCTCCTACCCAGGAAATTGACCCAAGCCAACCTAAAGCTGCATGGTACAAAGATAATGAGTACTACAAATTTCATAGGGTAAAAGGTCACACTACCCTCAGATGCATGAAACTGAAAGACTATGTGCAGGACCTCATTGATCGGAAAGAAATCACTGTTGGTGCCCAAACCTCTCCCAATGCAAGCTTACAGATCTATCAAAATTCTTTTCCTCCACACCACAACCAAAATCCTAGAAAAGCACCTATCCAAACCAACAAAAACAACACGAACAACCGTCGGCCAAACCAACAACATGGGAAGAACAATGACCACACTTCATCCTATATAGACTATGGTAGCCTTATAGGTTGTATATCCAAGAAAGAGCCTTCTGTCAATGTTATGAATATCCAAGGACCAAACAATGAGTGTGTAGTCACCACTCGAAGAGCGCGATTTAACATCGCAGGCCCACCCATTCCACTAGCACCATCAGCTCCATCAAAAAGCCAGTACAATATCTTGGAACACCTTGGGAACATGCTAGCCCAAATCTCCATTTTAGACCTTTTTCACACTAGTCCTATGTACAAGAACATCCTTGACAGTGCTCTCATAGAATCTCATGTCCCTTCAGATATCAATGCTACTAATTTTTGTAATCTTGTTGGACACCTATCCTCCTCATGTGCCCTATCTTTCAAACCCACCGATATACCCGTGGTTGAGCCAGATCACACCCTTCTGCTTCGCATAGCCATCATGGTATCCAATTTTGTCATTTAAAGAGTAATGATAGATAATGGATCAGTCTTGAATATTTGCACCCTAAAATTCATAAAACAAGCTGGGTATACTAAGGCAGATATCATCAGTGAGGTTATCACCATCAAAGCCTATGACAACTTGGAAAGAACCATAGAAGGAACTATTTTGCTGCCAATCAAGGTTGGGCCAGTCATCCAAGAAACACTCTACCATGTTATTGATCTAAACCTTCCATTCAACATCTTCCTCGGTCACCCATGGATTCATGCCATGAAAGCTGTTCCATCCACTTACCATCAGTGCGTCAAATTTCTGCATCAAGGCACTAAGGTAACCATCCATGTTGATCCAGAATCCTTTGCTTATTGCAATGTGGTTGAAGCCTCATATACAAACCATTGCCCTAGAATTGATATCGGCATAGCCATCGCCATCTCATCCCACACTTGTAATGACCTAGAAACCATCCTCGCCTCCACCCTATCTACTGTGAAGATCAATAACAAAGGCTGTGGAGAGTATAGTCTATCAGATGCCTTTGCTGTCGAGGCACTCCTACTTGATCCACATGCCCATGGAAGACCGACATATCACAAAGCTAAGGAGATTCCACCTCCTCGATACAAACAGTTTGGACCAACAACCTTTGTATCCTCGAAAATCCCTCTTCATGAGGAGCTCACTCCGGATATCAACAATTGGTTACATAAGGATCCACCTCAAAGAAATCAAGCACGCCTTGATCACTTTAGCTAGAAGTATCCCCAAGAACATAAGCTCATCACTGACAAATGGAACTATCAAGGTGGTGGTCTAAGACCAGAAGAAAGAGGCAAGCAGTACCCCATCAACGCACACAAGTGGGAATCAAAGTCAGGTTTTGGCTTTGGCATACCCACAACTAAGGGCACCAATACGGACGATCACACTTTTTTGAACATTCACTGTGACCTTGTCAAAATCGAAGACATTCTTGAGGAAGTTGAAAAGAGAGCCTACGACGATATCCTAGACCAAATCTCCCTTGGAGACTCTGTTCTCCAAGAACTATCCATCCACCTCATTGACCTACCACTCGCCCATCCACAACTCATAGATTGGGACTGACCAAGCGTCATACACATTGATGAGTTCACATCAAAGGAAGCACTTTTGAGATTCATGGGAGCCGAAACACCTCACAAGAAAACAAAGCTAGATTCTACCTATATCTAAAAGGTAGATCCCAAGGGGTATTTTGGAGAAAATCCCCAACCTAGTTCCGATACACCTTAAACTAGAACTAAGGTGAATCCAGGACTAGCTGAGGCAGCGAAGAGAACCCCTCAGCAAGAAAATCTAGAGCCACAAGAAGAACATGAGGATTTAGCATTGCCTCCTCAAGATAATCGACCAGAGGTGTCTTCTATTCTAATTGAGGATACTCGAGAAGTCAACATTGGTTCTTCAAAGATCCCTAGACTTGTTCACATTGATGCATCCCTATCACAAGACCAAGCTGATCTCCTCTTTGAAGTCTTAAGAGAAAACATTGGTCAATTTGCATGGTCATATCAGGACATGCCAGGGCTTGATCCAAAGCTTGTAGTTCATCATCTTGCAGTTGATCCAAAGATCAAGCCCGTCAGACAAAAGCTTAGAAAAATGCACCCCAAGGTGGCATTATTGGTCAAAGCTAAATTAGAAAGAATGTTAGCTGCTAAGGTTATCCGACCTATCAACTATTTAGAGTGGATCTCCAACATGGTCCCCATCACTAAGCCTTCTGGTGACATCAGAATCTGCACTGATTTCAGAGATCTTAACAAAGCTTGTCCAAAAGATGATTTTCCCTTGCCCAACATAGATATGATTGTAGATCTTACAGCTGGACATGAAATTTTGTCCCTCATGGATGGATTTTTTGGGTATAATCAAATCAAGATTGCAGAAGAGGATCAGCATAAGACATCATTCACTACCCCTTGGGGAACCTTTTGCTACAACATGATGCCTTTTGGCCTAAAGAATGTTGGGGCTACCTATCAAAGAGCTATGACAGCCATTTTTCATGATCTCATCCATAGCATTTTGGAGGACTATGTGGATGATATCTTGGTCAAGTCTCATACCTTCATGGATCATCTTGCTGCCCTGGAGAAAGTCTTTGATAGGTTAGCCAAATATCATCTCATGCTGAATCCCAAGAAATGTGTCTTTGGGGTCACATCTGGCAAGCTTCTAGGATTCATAGTTTCTAAATGAGGTATAGAGATTGACCCCAAGAAGGTCAAGGCTATCTTAGACATGCCTCCTCCCCAGACACTATGACAGCTTCGCTCTCTTCAAGGAAAGCTCCAATCTGTTCGGTGCTTCATCTCCCAGCTTGCAGATAAGTGTACACCATTTTCACATTTACTGAAGAAGGATGAGAACTTCAAGTGGGATCCTTTATGTCAGCATAGCTTTGACCATCTCAAGCAGTATCTCATCAATCTCCCTATCTTGGTTCCACCAATTCTTGGTCGTCCCCTAATTTTGTACATATCAGCAACACCTACTGCTCTAGGGGCACTTCTAGCACAGCTTGATGACTACAGTAGAGAAAGAGCCATCTACTACATTAGTAGAACCCTAGTTGGTTATGAACTCAATTACACTCCTATGGAAAAAGCTTGTTTGGCAGTTGTTTTCTCAACTCAAAAGCTTCGCCACTACATGCTAAGTCATACCATCCAACTAGTCTCCAAGATTGACCCTCTCAAGTATATGCTCTCCAAAATAGCACTTACAGGCCGTTTGGCCAAATGGGTTATGCTCCTTAGTGAATTTGACATCCAATATGTGGACAGAAAGGAAATCAAAGGGCAAGCTATAGCAGATCACCTAGTCGATACACCTCTAGTAGATGCATATCCTTTGCTCACCGAATTTCTAGATGAGCATATCTGTCTAATTGAAGAACAACCCCCATGGAAACTTTATTTTGATGGCTCATACACATTTCATGGATTAGGGGCAGGAATATTGTTGGTCACACCTTAAGGAGATTACATTCCAAAAGCCTTCAAGCTAAAATTCCCTAGTACCAACAATATAGCAGAATATGAGGCTCTCATAGCAGGATTAAAGATAGCAGCCGAATGGAACATCAATGAGCTACAAATCTTTGGTGATTCTCAGCTCATCATCAAGCAAGCCCTAAATGAATATCAAACCAAAGATGAAAAGCTATTACCCTACAAAGAGCTAGTTGATCAGCTGACCCAGCATTTTACAAAGCTTTAGTTTACACAAGTGCCTCGAATACAGAACAAAGTAGTAGATGCTATGGCTACTATAGGCTCGCTCTTGGAAATTCCCCAAGCAGCTACACAGTATGAGTTTTTAGTGGAACAACTCCTCACACCCACCTATGCAAATGAGGATTCAAACCGTGTTTGTATCTTGGTTGGGCCCCAATCCCCTTGGTACCATGAGATTCACGCTTACCTTAACGATGGTATCATATCCCCTCACCTCATACGTACCCAATGCTAGAACCTCATCCGAAAATCATCCTGCTATGTTATCATAGCCAATACCCTATATCGTCGGGGTTATCACAATACTCTCTCTCGATGTTTACACCAAAACAAGGCCGCGATGGTGTTAAAGGAAGTACACTTTGGACTTTGCGGTGCCCACACGAGTGGTATTGTCCTAGCATGGAAAATCCTTAGAGTAGGCTACTATTGGCCTACCATTGAAGAAGACTCCTGTGACTTTGTCAGAAAGTGTCTCCCATGTCAGCAACATGCAAATCTTGTGCATGCTCCAGCACAGGATCTATAGCCTATTGCACCACCTTGGCCTTTCGCTTGTTGGGGCCTTGATCTAGTTGGAACTATCAGACCCCTCTTATTTGATAGACATAAATGGATAATAACAGCTACAGACTATTTCACTAAATGGGTGGCAGCAGTCCCCCTAGTCTCAGCTATAGGAGTTCAGGTCTCCAAGTTCATCTTGTACCACATTGTTTGTCGCTTCGGCATCCCATCCATCATCTTCACTGACCACGGAGGTAACTTTGAAAATCTCAACATGGAAGAATTATGCACTTCCCTCCACATCCATCACCACTTTTCTAGCCCATATTTCCCACAAGGTAACGGCCAGGCAGAGGCAACTAACAAAACCCTCCTCATTATCCTAAAGAAAGTTGTCAATGATTCCGACCGTGATTGGCACCTACAAATAAATCCAACCCTATGGGCCTATCAAACTTCCTTTCATACATCCACAGGCACAACTCCATACTCCCTATTCTATGGCGCCGAAGCGGTACTACTTATAGAGGTTGAACTTCCCTCCTTGCGCATATCTTTGCAAGGACAAATATCAGATGAAGAATACAGAGTAGCTCAGCTCACCCAGCTAGATCTCTTAGACGAGAAGTGACAACAAACCTATGATCATCTCACAGTCTATCAGACTCATCTCAAAAGGAATTTCAATAAGAAGGTGCTTCCATGACACTTTCAGCCAGGTGACATGGTCCTCAAAGAAAACATGAAAGTCCAAGTAGATCGAGAAAAGAAAGGCAAGTTTGAACCTACATGGCTTGGTCCTTATGTTTTCACTGCTTCCTTTGGCTCCGAAGCCTATCATCTATCTACACTAGAAGGAGAACTCTTGAATGATCCTACTAACATCATTCATCTCAAGAAGTTCTATGCTTGAAGATCCTTGGTATACCTAGCTTTTGAAAAATAAAAATTAAAAAAATAGTAAAGAGAAATAAGCCTCCAATGGTGAAAACTTGGCAATTCAAGCTCCTTGGATAGGTAGCTTGGTGAAAACTTGGTAATTCAAGTGCCTTGTGTACTAAGACTAATCCATTATCTATCACTATCCTATCCCTCATCCATTCACCCACCATCCCATAAAACACCTGCTTGTTCCCTTGGTGTTCCAACCAAATATCCAAAATCTAATGGAGCTTGTAAATACCTCCTGTATACCTTGTAAATCTTGTACCATACCTTGTATATCCAAATCTTGTACCAAAGCTTGTATTATACCTTGTAAATCTTGTACCATACCTTGTATATCCGAATCTTGTCCAAAGTTTGTACCATATTCTAGCCTATAAATAATCTTGTATCCTAGCTTGTATACTATCATGTACACACACAAAATCCCATTTTCACTTAAGCTTTTTGCAAACCATCTACCTATCCACCTATCACCTATTATAGACATCCCATCCTTTACAAACATTTCCATCTCACAAAACCAAAACATGAACAAACTTGTACATTTGTAACATATCTTGGTCAGTCAGCTTGTACATCCTCTTTAGCTTAGTACCATTGTATCTATCTAGCTTTCGTGTCAGTTCCTCCTTGATCAGCATCTTGCACATATCGCACAACCCTTGGTCAGCTATTCCAATGCATCCTTTAGCTAGATCTCCTGTCACCAAAGTGTTATCCTTCTTAGTTCAGCTTGCCAGATGCATCACTCCTCCAGATCCATCAACTTAGGTCCTCTTCGATAGGTCCTTGCAGGATATAGCTTTCCTCATGTTTGATCTTGGTTTGTTAGTACCTCGTCCTACCCATCTCATTGGCAAATGGTTCTCTTTTGGATTTTCACTTTCTTTTGATTTGGACTCTTCCCTGTTGGGTCTTGAAATATCTTTTCCAAGCAATCTCCTTGTTCCCTCCTCAAGGTTGCCATGATCTTCCCTATCATGGTATACTGTGAATGGGGAAATCAGAGTGTAAGGCCTTGATCATGTCTTTTGCTTGTTTTCTTTTCTGCTTGTGGGTTACCCAATGTCATTTCCACACTGCTTCCTCTGGGATTCATGTGTGATACTGGGGCAATCCTTGCATGTTTGTTTTGAGTTAGTTCGTTAGTCCTCTGGATAGTTGGTGAAAAGGCCTTGATGTTCTTGGTAACCTTGGCAATTAACCAACAGTCCTATAGCAAATCTAGTGCTCAACTACATGGTGGTACTTCTCTTCGAAGTATCCCCCCGCTCAAAAAGCTTCAATAGTTTTCCTTCATCTCCATTGTCCCCCATCCATATCTAGCATCCATCTCTCCTACCCTAGCTTATGCATCAGTATCTCTTTGAATCACTCCTCACCTTTAGCTTTAGGGATCCACAACCCTAGTCTTAGGGATCCACCAATCCAAATCAATCCACCAAGCCTCATCTTTCGAGATCCACGATCCTAGTCCTAGGGATCTCTGAAACCCATCTTCTGCCAATCTGACTCTTTGAAATCCTGTTGCATCAGCTTTTTAGTCCCCTCATCCATCTCCCCATCCTAGATTCTTTTTATAGCACTCTACTCCTTCATCCTCTGCAATCCCTGAGATTTTAGGCTTGCTTCCTCTTGTGCCTCTGATTCTCCTTTATCATTCTCCCATAGTGAGAGTTTGAGTTAACTAAACCTTTCCTCTTAAGCCAATCTGAGTCTTCTTGCTCATCTCAAATTCTTGTACTTTTCAAGAAGTCGTCGAGCCTCGGTTTCTCTCCCCGTTGCCTTCTTGAGGGGGCATCTCACAGTCCATTCTCTCCTCTTCTGCTCTAGCCTTGGGCATCTTATTTTCTTATCTTTGATACCATGCCACTTGCAGCATCACATCAAAGAGGGGCAAAATGTAGACACCTAAAAACCTTTAGAAAATAAAGTATTTTTATTTTCTGAAAAATTCCTAATGACATCATCATTTATTAATTAATTAATTATTTAATTAATTTATTTATTTTTATGTCATTAAATCCTTTTATCTTAATTAAAAATATTTAATTAAGAAATCCCTCCAAAAAATGTTTAAATCTTATTTAAACATTATTTCCTTATTTTTTAATTATTTAATTAATAAATTGACCAAAAAACACAAAATAAATAAAAAATTTATTTTTTGCCCAAAACTTGGCCAATTTCCTTAAGACCACTAACCTCTTCCAAAATCTTCTAATCCTTCTTTAATTTTAATTAAAAGCTAATCCCATCATTTCCTACCCCTAATCCCAACTCAAAATATTTAATTAAGATTAAATATTAATCCTCATGTTTATTAAAAAAGTTTTAATAAATATCTCCTCAACCCAAACCCTTGAAATAAATAAAACTTTATTTATTTCCTAAAAATCTAATTTATCCTCATCCTAAGAAGTTCTAGACTCTTCTAGAAAGTCTTCATCCTCATCCTAGGAAATTCTAGACTATTCTAGAAAGTCTTTATCCTCATCCAAAGTCTAGACTCTTCTAGAAGATGTCTTTAGACCTAATCCTAATCCCCTCCTAACCTTGTCACATTCCCTGAATATGAGTTAAAACTTACTAACCCAGGCCAAAGTTAACAAATATATCTTCTTTCACCCACCCTCATTAAATGCCATCCACTTGCCTATCCCTAAGTTAATCCTAAACCATCCTAATCCATCCTCTAATCATTTGCACAATCCTAAGCAAGCTTAAAACCCTCCTAATCAAGCCCAAGTCAAAATTGCTCTCATCTCCCTCAAAATATCTCAACCATAAAACTTTATGAAGCCCACTAGGCCATAAATGACTCTTCCAAGCCCTTTTATTGCTCTTACAAGACATTATGAGGGTCTTTATGAAGATTTTATCCCTTGAGCCTCCTTTTTTGACTCATCCTTCTCCTTTCCTCCATCCTCTCACCATGTGACATGTGTCACTCCTTGATTGGCTGTAAGGAAGCACAATCCATGTGCTCTCCTCTCATGCAATCTGAGCCCTCCATGAGCTTTTTCCCATCCTTGCATCTTAGCCCTCAATCCCTCAAGCCTCTTGCCTATAAATTGGATCCTTCCCCTTTGCAAACTAACACAATCCATGAAGTAAAGTCATAATGCCATTTTAAGAAGCCATTTTACATCAAAACCATACACTCACACCCAAATTCCAACTCCATTTGAAGCCCTTTTTGAAGCATAAGCTTGACCATACATCCTATCTATTTAGACAAAGCTACTCAACAAGAGAGCTTCTCATTGAGAGAGCCCATTAATGGCTCATATTTTCAATTGAGAGCTCATCTTAGTCTATCTTGAAGTTTATAAATTTTGTTTAGTTTGTAGAAGCTTTATTTAAATTTGGTTTCTATTAGCATACTAACATTGCTCATATACACCCAATAGTTACTTAGAAGCTCTCCCAAAGAATGGGAAGGCTAGCCTCGATGATATCATGTATTGGTATGTAGCAGCACAATAAGATATAAATGCCTTCATTAATAAAGTAATGTAATTTGAATAAATGATCTAAAGATCATAAATGGATCGATAAGGATTGATTATTCAATCTTCTTATCAAAGTATGTAAGGTCTAAGTTTTAGGTCATATAGGTTAATTTTGTAGAGGTTAATTAACCCCTTCCAAAATACGTAATTGGGAAGGTAGTTATTAACCACAAAGAGGTAGTTCTTAACCTTTATGTCTATATAATGAGTCATTTTTGGTTTTGTAAGGGAACTTTTTGGACTTTAGTAAAAGGGAGCACTATGCTAAAATTTTGATTAGAAGATGATATTTAGAAAGTATGTACAAATTTTTTCTTTGTAATCATAAATTCCTCTTAGGTTCTTGGTGCAAGAAAATAAAGGAACATGCAATTTGAGTTCTCTTCTTCTGAATCTAAATTGTTAGAATTGTTGATTCTGTTTGTAGTAAGCATTCTCATGGTATTGTGCAAATGTTTGTGAATCTTTGAATCAGCATTGTTCTAGTAATAGTTCTCAAGCATGGATATTGATTATTGTTATTAGCAATTTATGTTAAATTCAAGGAAGTTGTGAAGTCGTGTGGTGCATTCATCATCATGAGCTTTCTCATCTTTTAAAGTTTGATTTCATATTTATTAAAAAAATTCAAAATTATATCATACGAGGGAGCTACCCCTCTAAATGTAGAGGAAGGCTACAAATCAAGGCCTTATCCAACTAATGTGAATGGTTTGCCACATACACTCTGTTGGGCCATTATTATAGTGAGAAATCTATTTACCAACAAGATATGAGGGTCAGAGTGAACCCTCACAACAACTATAGAAGGATCATCCTCATCAAAGAGAAGCAGTATATCATCAAAGAAGTCTCCCAAATCTGCTATGTGTGACTTCACGAACAAACCTGAAATGTCAGTCAAAAATTCATTCACTAATGTGGGAATTGGTAGACAAAGTGTACTTTTCTATGCTAAAGTACATGAATCAATCACTGTAGCACTAGATGAAGAATTCACCTCAAATAAATGATGAATATCATCTATGATGTCTCCCACATCTTCAATGTGAGACTATGAACAATGCTACCATGTCTAGAAGGAAGTTGTCAGATGAAGGCAAAGTAGGAAGACATGAAGGATCATCTTGCACTAAATCTGAAGCATATGTGGTTGGAATAGGATCAGTAGGGGAAAAAAGAGCATCTAGAGGTGTGATCTCATCTAGAGAGGATGCAACTACAACTAGAGGTAGAAGAACTTTGGGGAATCGAGGAATGTGTGGATCTTCATACATCTCCCAAAGATAAATTCTGAAAACATATGGATCAAATGACTTAATGTCAATAAGTGAATCCAAAATCTCCATATCCACATATAGAAAGAGAGTACTACTAATGATGGAAAAAATGTCAACATCTTATGTAAGTCCTCTCGCATATGGTAGTGCATTGTGTTGACTGAGATATGTGATAACCAATTGACTCCATTCCTAATTTTTTTTTTGTGTCAAGATGATTAAATCCTCCTCTTCCATGATGTAATAATCAATGTAACCCTAAAAGTGAAAAAAAAATCAAGAAACCACACCCCCCCCCCCCCCCCCCCCAATGAATGATTTGGTGCTTTAGAAGTGGTGTGTGTACAATAGGCCACTTATCAAAATGTACAAGATGGAATTCTAATTTTGCTGGTTACAACTGCCTTTTGAGGCCTAAATCTAGAACTAAGCAATGTAGCTTAGATATACAAAAATTATAAAAATAAATACAATGCAGAAAAAGCCCTAATGCTAAAAGTAATATTTCTATCCACACAACACTATAAAATAATTAGAGAACTGGAATGTAGATGAAAATAATGCACTTTCAAAAAAATAGAACCTAAAAAATTATCTAGATGAGCCTGTACAAAGCGTTTCATGTTGTAAAATATAGGATTGAATAGGTACAGTCACTAAAAATTACATTTTTTGACAAATTCTTGCACCAAAACTAGAAAGGAACACCACCACTAAAAAGTTCAAGAAATTCTACCCAAAATCAAAAAAAAAAATCACACCTAATTTGGAGTCTGGATGACTGAGCTATGGCCTCTCAAAGTCAGGCTACAAAATCAAAACTAAATCTAAAGAGGGGTCTAGGTAGAAAACTATGAGATTAAATTTGATAGTCAAATGGCCATTACAGTAATTATAAAATGCCTAAGAATGACTATCAGATGGTAGTCAAATTTAACTTTGTGTCTGGTTGATGTCAACGAAAAAAGACTCCTCTACTAATGTGGATGTACAGATTGATGATGTCACTACTAAGTGGTCCATCTGACTACTTGTGTGGATTTTATAGCTCATACTGATGGGAGATGACATGGTAGGTTGCATTGTTAGTCAATTGAAAAGGGTCTTTGACTGGCATGGTTTTCCCACTAGATCTGACATGTCCGTGTGTTTGGGGTCCACATTGTACCATTCCTAATAGCTAATGAGAGTTTTTGGCTGCATGTCTACATAATATTTTATGTTGTGTGGTAGGCTACAAATGGATGCTAGAAAATAGAGTAGCAGTGTTGCAGTTCACTAGGAAAGTAGACCGCCAGGCAAGTTTTCACATGTTGAAAAACTAAAGCAGTGACCGCCAGAATGTAAGCACAGCACCAGAGGACTTAACACCTAGTCAAGAACTATTGAGGTTGCTAGAATGCTAGAAGGTTTGATGGATGAAGTTTTCACATCATTGCTGAGAAAGGATCACAGACTGGGGTATGATTTTGAGGGCTGAAATACTGACAGCAGTGCCAAATTTAGGTTTCACAGCCAGTGGAGGAGAATGTTATTATCCCACATTCATTAATAAAAGGAAGGCAATTTTTTTTTAAAGACGCAAGCCACTGGTCATAAAAAAAAGAGTTATATACATTGGTATAGCCACTTGCATAGGCTGCCAGATGAGGCTTGTGTGTTGGTTATGTTGGGTTGTCAAAGATAGGATGCAAAATTTATGATGAATGCCCACTGAAAATATGAGATAAATGCCACCAATTAAAGGAATATTTTGCAAAATATTCTTTGTGTGGGGTTTAGGTGTGACTGCCCAGTGTCTATAAAAAATAATTTCTCTACAGGGCTACCTAGCACAAAAAAAATTCAAAAATTATATTCGAAAAAGTAGAGAGGAATTAAATTATAGATCCAAAATATAAATTAAATAGATCTAAAAATGACCATACCCAAATTACAAATTGGGCCTTTGGGTTCCAGTTTGCAAAAATATATTTCCTCACAATTTACTTTGGCCTAGGGTAGGCAACTTTGTAGCCAATTTTCACCAAATCAACATTCTAAATGCAATAGCAAGGTTAGATCTAGCTCTAGACACTCCCAATGACTACAATATTCCAAATTTAGGCTATGATGATGAAGCATCAATGGTCTTGAATGGCTATGTGAAGAGAGATTCTCCAAGAGCTCTAATACCATGTAAGAATTTGGTATAGCTCTGATACCATGTAAGAATTTTTCTTAGGGAAAGTTCACCCAAGATCGAAGAACTTGAACACAAGAACAATAGTAGACCAAAAAGGGTATGATCAATACATCATAGCATGTCTTGATACATCACTATGTGTTCAAATGAGTGTACACACTAGGAATGCCTGTATATAAAGGCCTCTAAGATGCATCTAGAATCTCTCTAGAAGGTGCCAAGAGATAAGCTTGACAAGTAAGCACACGTCCTCCATTGTGCATGAATGTACGTGCAACAATGAGAAAATAAGCATGACAAGGTCTCCCATGTGCAGAGATGTTGTAGAAACCATGTGCTCAAATAATGTGCTAACTCCTATGTTGTAGACACCATATGCATAAATGAGGTGCGAACTCTTATGTTGTCAACATGACAACTCATAAGAGTGTGTATACTCCTAGGTGACTAATAAATAAATATTAAAATAATGCATTAATGTAAGTAAACTTAAGTAAGTGTAAATAGTAAATACTTATTTACACCAATAGCCTGAAACTAAGAGATTCACATAGTTAGTTGTCATGCAGTCATAGGTTAATAATGTTGAGATTCACTTAGTTTCAAGAATAGTTTAATATTCTCTACTAATCAGGGCCAACCACATGAAGGTGGAAGCTCAATCCCCCCCCCCCCCCCCCCAATATTTGAATTCCCAGTTAACATCTAAAATCTTTAAGAAATGATCAATCTTTAAAGTACCTAGAATGTCCTTATTGCCTCCTGCTACTCTCAAGGGAAGTCCATCTCCATTTCGCATGAGCAATTCATCACAATTCTTTAGTGATTCTTGTACATCTAACACGGGTACAACTAGGACTATCCTCATCATGTCTTGCATAAAATGTATCCAATATTGCAAAATGCCCCCTAAGAAATAATAGTTTAAGTGAAATAAACACATGAAAAATGTGAGAGAGAAAAAGAGGACTCTACTTACCAATAGGCATTGTCATCACACCTATGGCCAAGCTACATGTTGAGTGAGTTTTATTATTTTTCCATTGTGCCAAGATCTCTCTGTCTATATACATACACTAGTACATTTGAGGTCATTTTTCAACCATTATTGGTCAAAATTTTGACCCAATTTTTTACCATTATTTGACCAAAGTTGACCAACCCATTGGTCAAAATTTTTATCATCAAACATTGGTCAAAAACCTTCCAAAGCCATGGTGCAAGTCTACCAAGAAAGATAGAAAATTTTGACCAATAAAGGTAGAAAACACCTAGCTGTCGATAGAAATTTTGACCAATGAAGGTAGAAAATACCTAAGCGTTGGGAATTTTGACCAACGAAGGTAGAAAATTTTGACCAATGAAGGTAGAAAACACCCAAGCATTGGTAGAAATTTTGACTAATGAAGGTAGAAATTTTGACCAATGACTAGGTGTAAATTTTTTTTTAGGCATTCTATAAAATAGTTCACATGCCTTGCGTATGATATGACATTTTGCATGCATCCTGCACTCTCTCATTCGGTTGATGATGGATTACGGAGAGTGATCTGAAACCATGATGCTAAAAAATACACACAATCAAATCCAAAATGAACTTGCATTACAAATGGATTATGGAGATTTGATATTGTTAATTTTGCATGCATGTCTACCAAGAAAATCACAACTTAAACATATATGATGGATTATAGAGAGTCATCTAAAACCATGTTGCAAAAAAACACACACAATCAAATCCAAATCAAACTTGCATTACAAATGGATTGTGGAAATCTGATATTGTTAATTTTACATGCATGTCTACCAGGACAATCACAACTTAAACATATAAATATATGTTTAAGTTGTGGTTGTCCTAGTAGACATGCATGCATTGTTAATTTTGCATACATGTGTACCAAGACAATCACAACTTAAACATATATTTATAAGTTTAAGTTGTGATTGTCTTGGTAGACATGCATGCAAAATTAACAATATCAGATTTCCACAATCCATTTGTAATGCAAGTTCATTTTGGATTTGATTGTGTGTGTTTTTTAGCATCATGGTTTCAGATCGCTCTCTGTAATCCATCATCAGTCGAATGAGAGAGTGCAAGATGCATGCAAAATGTCAAATGATACACAAGGCATGTGAACTATTTTATAGAATTCTTGAAAAACACCAATAGTAACTAATCAAACTATCTTAAACATCGACAGTAACAAATATGAAGAATACATAATTAGTTATATGATAATAGCAGAAAGGATGGAAATTTTTTATAGTTATAGGTCACAAGTCCAACATTTTGGTTGTTTGTGCAAAGAGCATGACAGCATAATAATTACTTAATGAGACAAATCATGTACATTGTATCAAGGTAGTCCATGGTTGATAGGGCCCACCAAAAGATAAAAAATATGATAAAAAGACTCATTTTCATGTTTTGAACATATGTGGTACACATAACATGACTTATTATTACACAATTCAACTAAGTTCAATTAATTTCCATAGGGATTGTCCCCATTTAATGATGAACATTTTGCCACATTTTAAGCCTTTTGATGACTTAACTCACTTGTATTATCAATCAGATTTGACTACTCGCATTAAAAGAAACAAATATGCAATGCAAATGCATGTGCCAAAATAGTGAGTTGATAAAAGTAGCTTGCTAAAAAGTAATTCAAATGCAAATAGTAACTCTTTTGTTCAATTGAAATTTAATTTTCTAATTGCTTTGCTTTTACTTTATAAAGGGCATTTGTGACTACCATTCCATGGCCTACATAACTAAACCCATGAGAGATTATATAAAGAAATGGATAACATGAAAATTTTAAGTAATGTCAAGTCATTTATTTACTTGATATATAATGTGAATAGAACTATTATGTTGCTCAACAACAACAACCAAAAAAAATTATCATCATGTACCCAAAAAGGGATGGAATGTTGAAACCGACCTCCAACTAACTACTATCACCATTCCTCTATATTATAAGTTATAGTGGTGCTCTAGATTTTCTCTATTCCATCATACACTTACATATCTTTCTTTTTAGAGTAGTATATATCAAAAAAATCCCCCAAGTCTCTAGTATGTTTTATTTTATGGTGAAAAACTATTATGAATTGGAGGCTTTCTGTGTACTTTACCATAGTCCATATCAACAAGGTCAAAGAGATCAATTTCATTTGACTAGTATGTGGAAGACCTTGATGTTGAGAAGTTGTGTGATTCACGTGGAGTGGAAAGTGTTTTGGTCCCTTCGATTTTTATGCATTGTTATATGGTAATTAGACATGGCACTAGTTATTAAAATTTTATTCAATCACTTTTATTATATTCAGAGGATCACTAGATCAAATAGGTTTTATTCCCTAACTTAACCAATCAAAAATACTATAATGGCAGAGGGAAGAAAGAGAAAGTATTACAAGGCAGTAAGCCGAGCATGTTTTCTTGTTGGCATGAACACTAGAGCTAGTTTTCCTCCTTTTGCATGCTAAATTATTGATGTGTAAGTTGGCTTGATCATTACTAACATTCAAGCTTCAAAGTTGGCTATATCAACACCCTAGATATGAATCTCTAATGGTACAGGATGGACACCAGAGGGGAAATTAAAAAGGTCATGTATGGTAGCTCCAATCCACTCACCAAGATCTTTAGCATTTGAGAGTGAAGTGGAAAGAGCAACAATGCGAATATGATTTTCAATTTGACTTGAAATATACCTCATTCTAGAAAAAATTACTTCCAATATGGGATCACCCTCTCCACTAATTAAATGAAGTTCATCAATAATTACTTGCTTATGTTGTTTCCATCTGCAAGAAAATGAACATAGTATGAAATTGGACTGGCAAGATTGGAATATGGATATAGGGACAAGTGACCTAGGGATGGGAACACCTCACCAAAAAAATATAGGGCCTAAAAAACCTAAAAAAATAGTTGCCCATGTTCTTTTGCAATTTTCAAAAGAGGAAATAGGAGAGAAGAGGGGAAGAGAAATAGGATGTCCCGAGCAGACAATAGAAAAAGTATCCTTTTAACACTAATAGTTTTTTTTTTAAAGAGTTTTAAAAGGTAATAAATATATTTTATTTACATTATCTTTGATTGATCTATACTAGTTGAATAATATTTATAGTCTTAGTTTGCCAAGTCAACCTCAATTCTATGTAATGTTGCCATGGTTGCAATCAAGTTATTTAAAAATCAAATGGAATGAACTTAATGAAGATGCTTGGATTTCATAGATATACGTGCCTCTTTATCAAGTTCTATTCTCTACTGAATTCCTTACTCCAAAACATATTGACCCTCCTAATATCATAAAATAGCACATTGAAAACTTATTCATTACTGGGTACTCTTTTTTAAGATGTATTACAAAAAGTATTATCATCTTTAGAAAAAGCAGCTGCAAAATTTTCTAGATTGTTAAAACATGGCTGATGCTGAAACATTTTCCAGCACAAAAGATAATTCTACAAAGTCTAAGAATGAAGTCTTGGTTAGTGGTACAATTTCAATGAGATAAGGGTGAAGACATAGTCAGATTGATAGCCTACCATGCAAATGGCTTACATACAAGTAGAAATTTGTATAGATTTCAGCTTCTTTTATTCATATTGTTTACATAAATAAAAAATTGCAACTTTTCTCAATAGTTTTATTTTTGTGCTACTAGCAACCTACAGTAAGAAAACTAAAAGATTATCCTTGTGTTTTGGGTCCATATTTTATTTAATGGCAATTCCAAATTTGGGCAGTGGTAATATTTCCACCAAGTAGGGGTGAAGACATGGTCAGATTCATTGCCTGCCATGTAAAGTGGCTTACATCAGTAGAAATTTGTATAGATTTCAACTTCTTTTATTTGTATTATTTACATAAATATAAAATTGCAACTTCTCTCACTATCTTTATTTTTGTGTTGCCAGCAACCTGCATAAGAAAAACAAAAGGATAATCCTCTTGTTTTGGGTCCATATTTTATTTGGTAAAAGGGTAAGTTGTACTTTACTTTTGCAATGATAGTGTTTTCCTTTCCCTAAGTGACAATGAAGAAGAGTTGAATATAATGGCAATTCCATAATTGGGAAATGTAGGAAGTGAAAGAACAACTTATAAAATCACTATCAGTGATAATTTTATAAATTAACTGAGAGTACTACAAAATTTGTTTGTGTAATTTCCCCCTTTTGGAATTGCCAACATAAGAATAGCATTCAAGAACTAAAAAGGCATTGTAGGTGTGTAGGTTTGGGTCTAGTTTAATCATGATACAAGATAGATGAATCGGTTAGGCTCAGACAGTCAGTTAAGGTAGTTAAATGATAATGGATTTTTTAGTTAATTCCCATTGATTGAAGAACTGTTTGTCTGACTTCCATCAGGGTGGTATTGCCTATGATAAAATAAAACATAAAACAAATAGGTAGTGCTTGAAGGTAAAAGAAAGGACACTTCAGAAAGTTGATGACAAAAGAAACTTTATTCTCAAGATTGTGTGCCATTTGGAGATGGAACCCTTCAAAGCCTTAATTTCTTATGGATGAAAACATTCAAGGAGAAATTCATGATACAGAATGTCAACAAAAATGTGCAAAGAATTATCAAAAAATTTAGAATTTCACATTGTAGGGCATCATCAAAAATTAGAATTGCCATTTGGATACTAGGTAAGCCCAGTAAGTTAGTCCCAAGAATTTCATATTTGAATGAAAAAATAATATCAATTGATACCGTATTTCTAGGTATCAAAACTCATAGATTACAATTTGAATGTATATTTCTTAATTGTATCAAACTGGTAGAGACTGTTTAATGTATGCATTAGTTGACTACTTTGCAGTGGTCTCAAAGCTAAGATCTGGTGGCCCTATGGGATGCTTACACACACATATGGCATGTGAATAAGTGCCAACATAAATTAGATATCAACTATGGGAACAAAAGTCAAAGAAAATGCCATACGAGGATCAAGCATTGAAGCCTTGGGATCCAATATCTAAAAGCTTGGGAAAGAGGCATGACATTTGATCAATAGAAGAGGATGAGGTATTAAAAATAGGTCTTCCATCGCTAGAAGAAATCAATTGTAGTCTGACATATTAGCTAAAACAACTTTTCCTTGCTCAAGGGAAAGCAAATATGAGGAAGGAGGATCCACAATGTCTTCTTTTTGAACTAGCGTCATAAGAAGAACTAGGGTCAGTCAAAATCATGAATAAGGTAGATGGGTCAATTAAAGTTAGTTAAATCAAGAAATAAATGAGTTTGTAAAGGAAGAAGGATTTGCAATATCTCCTTTTTGAACTAGCATCATAAGAACAATTAAGGTCAGTCAAAATCATGAATAAGGCAAATGAATCAATTAAAGTTAGTTAAATAAAGAAATAAATGAGTTAGTAAAGGTCAATCAAACAAGGATTGATATGTTAATTAATTTCCATAAGTTGAGTAAGGAACTTGTTAGTTAGACTATGATTAATTGAGGACTGGATTGCCTATTGATTGAGGAAGCATAGAGTATATAGGTAGTACTAGGAAGAATAGAAAAGAAAACTTCAAAAGTGTGTTTAAAAAATGAAATTAAATCTAAAGCTTTTGATGTCACAACAAATGGCATTTGGAGACAAAACCCGTCAAGTATGTCAACATGATTTTGTGGGAACAAAAACCTTCAAGAAGCAATCCATATTCCTAATTTCTTAGAGGCAATAATCCTTAAGAATCAATTTTTGATACATGATGTTAGGAAGATAGAGAAGAGCATCATCAGAAATATCAAAGTACAAGTTTTCATCAAGAAAATCAAAGGCATGTAGTAGGTGCATCCAGCAAGTTGCATCAATCTATTGAATTCAAAGGATGTATGTATTTGAAAAAGATAATAAAAAAACATCTATTTTTAGCTTATTACAAGTTATCATATTGGTAGTTTTCAATTTAAATGTATATGTCTAGAGTTGTTTTAGATAGGTAAAAGGTGTTTTATATGTGCATTTAGTTGAGGTCTTTAAAAATTGGCCTTCCAAGTTGTTGGAAAAGTTTGTCAATGGTCCATTTCATCTTTAAAAACCAAACTTTACAATGATTTACAATAAGATGTGATGCCAAAAAACATTGATTCAATGGGAGCTCATCTATGGAATCCTAGGGCAGCGTAACAAGAGTGAATGCACATATCCTACACATTGGTGGTAATGGGGTTGGGGCATGTAGTCAACTCTCACTCAAACAAAGGGCCAAGATAAGGAAACTATACAATAGTCATGTCTTAGTTTGTTCACTTGACACCTGCAATGACAAGTTTTTCTATGGTTTGTGGTATTCTACATCTGCAAGTCCCTATTTTGGTGTCATGCATTATCAATCATAGGAGAAAACATAACGCCATGGATTCTAGCCTTAAGCTGTAAACCCAAAGGTATATACATTCAATGTACAAGCCAAAAACAAATGAGAGAGATGATGTCATTCATGAATTCCTATAATGCTCACTCTCCTTATTTCAAGGAGGAATTGTCTAACATTTTAATAGCAAGGATAGATATCTTGGATAAGAACCATTAAACAAAAAATGTACTAATGGAGGAATGAAAACCACAAGGTTCCACTTAGGGTGCCACATTAATGTGCATGGATGGATGGACAAAGATGATCCATGGTCAAAGGAAGGCCTTTGCTTCCTTATGGTAATTACAAATATGCAAGACTCCAGTTTCAAATCCTCAAATATTCCATTTGCAAGTTGTGTAAGCTATGGCATATGTGTGCACAGTAGCCAAAATGTTAGTTGAAGTTGTCAACTAGGAAAGAGGGAATGTGAAATGTTAGGGTAACCATGACAAACCCTAATTTTAGAAAGATCTTGATCTACCAACATAGAAAACAAATTGAAATGAAAATTACTAAGATAAAAGAAAAAGTATCCAATCTGTGAGATCTCCATTGTCCTTATCCTTCTTCAAATTGGCTCTAAGATTTTTAGGGTTCACAATTGCATATTGAAAGCATAATAATGATGAAAAGAAAGGAATCAAAGGTCTATTGTGGTTAGAAAAAGTGAGGATTCATGTGGTAATTTATATATGGCTAAATGGGAATTTGAAAAGATAAGTGGACAAGGCAATTGGGCAAAGAGTGAAATAAATAATTGCCAAGAGGTCTCAACACCATTCAAGGAAGTTACAAGTAGTAAATATATAATAAACTTCCAATATTTACCTTTTGATAATTACCCCTAGCCAAGCCTAGTGTACCCAGTAAAACAATTAAAATATAACTTGCAACTTCTTTTACCAATTTTTGTAACAAATTTTACTATTACTTTGATATTTGTCCCCACATCATCACTAGAATCTACTCAATTCAGAAAAGGACTTATTTATCATGCATGACTCATTTGATTATATAGCCCACATGCTTCGTATCCATGCCACTAATCATCCAATAGCATAGAATGCTTATTTGGCATCTGTATTGTATCACTAAATGATACTAATATTTCCTAAATGTACTTTCAAGTAATTTTTGGTGCAACCATCTTATGTCATCCCTAAGGTTTCCCAAAGGGTGGAAAGAAATTCCTCCAATGTTGTTATAGGCTTGTTTCATTATATACCTATCCCACACTCCAAGAAAGAATTTTAGAACCTACAAAATATTCTCATTATCTTCAATGGTAAAAAATACTATACCCACTTCTCTATGTTTTCTATGCTTTCCAATCTATGTGATTATAAAAGCATGATATTTATCATGGATCACAAGTGTGATTCGAAACATTGATGAAAAATAATGTTCACATAATCTAATCTAGAAACTTACATTACATTTTGATGGAATGTGGAAATCTGATAACTCTTATGGTTAATACTTAAAACAAAAGAATTACTTGTAGTTCCACACAACAAAAAAAATAGCTATTGTTGACAGGAAATACTTAGAGACCATACCTTTCCATTAGGAAACTCTAGTTTATAGACTCGTCTAGAGCACCCTCACTAATAAGATTTTCTTGACTGAAATTGTTTGTTGCCACTTGCAAATCCACTATATAATATGTTATTGCAGTTATTGGAATTTTAGATCTCTTGGTAGAAGAATTATTTCCAATTCCCTTATCATCATTTGTTTTGTGTCATTCAGAAGGTGGAGGCTTAAGCGCGATGATAGGAGAGGATGCCTTTATTTTTTATTATGTTTTGTCCTTTGCTATTGCATCAAATATTTAGTGTTATGCTATATAGATTCATCTTCTCAAGACTTACAGTACATTACCAGTTCTAGCTTTCTTAAGAAATCTATCTAAGTGATATACATATACATGTAAGACACACACACACACACAAATCTATTCCTCAGAAGATATTATCAATGCAGATGTGAGTAGATTAACGATGTGCATTTCATATATTTAGAGTTCTTGTTGAAATAGATAGCTATAACTTTGGACTATTATTCACATAAATGAGTTTAATACAATGGAGATAACTTAGAAAAGAAAAGTTGCTTCTACCAAAGAAAAGAAGGAAAAGGCTTACCCTAACTACCAACGTGATTGAGCTCAGAATAATACCTTTAGTAGTGAATGAAGGACAAAGGCTCAATGATGCACCAATCTTGACCTCCTCTTCAAAATGTTTTCTCCTTGGAGATCTCCAAACAAATAAAATAACTATAAACGTAGAAGCATCAGCTACTAGAATCCCTACAATAGCTATTCCTATAATTACTCCACTAGCCAGACCTCCCTTATCACTATTTTGATCCTTTAAAATGATTGGAGGACTCTCTAAATTTGGAGAACTATTTCTTGGGTTGCCATTGGTATTATGGCCACTAATAGGGTTGTGAGAGGGTGGAGGTGTAGTGTATGGTGGGGGAGGAGGAGAAAGGCTTGTAGTGAAAGCATTACCACCAATTCTACATTGGAATACAATCATATATTAAGATATCCATATGTATCTCACGAATGACAACAAGAATACAAAACAAAAAAATGATCATCTTTATAGCACAACCATGTTATGAGTAGTAAATTAGTAATGATTAAATGAAAAAAAAAGGAATCATGAATTCTCACTTAAATTTTGGTTTTGATTGGAATTATGTTGGTACCCACCCAGTGAAATCATTGTTTTCAATATTCTTGTAAACAACACCCTCAATCAAGATATTCGATGATCATCAATGCAGTTCTACTTTCACAATATCAACAATCTTGAGTATTAAGTCCTAGAGATCATATCCATCCTCTACCTTGACTAAGGATCTAGATTATAATTAGCTTATCATTTCAATAGAAGAATTCAATAATAGAGGCTCTTAACTTTAGTTACAGTCATGATATAGGTGATGCACAAATGCCCCATGGATTCACATTCCATCCCACTAATGAAGAGCTCATAACACATTATCTCATTAGAAAGTTTTTAGATAGCAATTTCACAGGAAGCGCCATTGCTAAAGTGGACCTCAACAATTGTGAGCCTCGGGGAGGGTTCAATTCCCTCCTTTATTATTCACTATGTGTATAATCCTATAGACCCATTCGATCTTGAATGATGATATGTATTGAATGTTGAGTGTCTATGTTGAATGCTCCAAAACCATCCATTTCATGCCTTCATCTATACACAATGTCTTTCTAGTTTCTTTCTACTTGCAGGCACATTTCATTTCATATGATCACCTAAAAATTGTGTCACTCTAAACTCTCAAATATTTCCTCTTGATTGATCATCTCATAATTGTTGAATGAGAACTTTGGGATAAGCTATAGGCATCCATCAAAGCATAAATGATTTTTTCAGATAGTGTAGATGAAGTAGTAGCATTTGCCTTGGGAGACATGCTTGCAAAATGGAAGCATAGATAAGTCATGTGAACTAGTTGACAAGATGCCTGAATGTAATGTGGTCATCAAAAGCCATCATTGTTGGATATGCACAAAATAGATATATTGAGAGAATATATTTGTTTAAGTTGCAACTACCCTAGTAGACATGCATGCAAAAGGTGGAATCATAGGTAAGGCCCATGAGACTATTTTATTGACTGCCTCCATGAAATGTCATCTAATGTCAAGATCGATTAGTGACATCATCTATAAGATATTATGTTATTGAATTGATGTTCTCGAATAATGATACACAATGCACCAATATAGAAACTTTAGACTAACAACCCTTGTAATGTAGAAAATTTTGGATGTGGCAAGTGAATTTGATAAAACTACAACATAAAAGACTACAAAAACCAAGCCACATTGGTTTGAATTAAATAGACCACTCTACATCATTGTCAAAAAAAATACTGAAAAGAACAAAATTAGAAAACTTTACAAAGAACCTAGGCGACAAAAAAAGCAATTATACACTATCAATGCAAGATATAAAGGACATCTTTCAGGTTCAAATCATCAAATGGAAAAAAAATGATAAATTTGTTATAGTAACATGCCTATTAATACTCTAAACAAGACATTATAGGTCCAGAGGATGTATGAGGCTCTTTTAATTTTTCCTATTAATGTGTTTAAAAATAATAACTTACTTCCATTGAAATGATGTACCCCAATCTTTGCAAGCATAGCATAGTACTCTATTTCTGATCTACAAGGAGGAGGGTAGTTGTTTGTAGTTATAATAAGCTTTCCTGCAAACCAATAAAACATACAGTGGTCAGTAACATGTCATTTACAAAAGAAGTGTACTTAGAAGCCATACTCATTACATTTGAATATCCCATTCTCTTCAACATCTGGACATGCGCAAACATAAATGTAAATCTCATGAACCATAAGTTCCCAACACTCACCACATAGCTCCTAAGATATCAAAGTACTTAATGTTTAATTCTATACTGCACACTTGCAATATTAGTGATGAAATGTCATTTATCAAATTCTAACAAAGTCCATGCAAAGTTCATATTTCCTCATCCACATGAAATATTTTCTCAAATATCACAACATTAATGAACATTTAGAAAAACCAAGTAATCTTGTCATAAGAAATCTTATACAAGATTCAGTTTCAATATGCATACAACTTAACATATTCAAGCTCATGCCAAAAACCAATTGGATTTTGCATGTTCTTTTATCAGCATCACATGAACAATAAATATCAAATCTATTCATTTCAAATAGTGCTCCTATAATCTAAATAGAAATTTAGAGGAAAATCTAAACAAGAATGACATTAACTCAACTAGATTGTTTCCATTCTTTCCAAAACTATGATAGCTAGCACTATTCACTTGCAATTATTGATTTTTCAATCTTTCAAATCCTCCATTTCTTGTTCTTCAAACTAATATGACCTGGATTCTCTAAAACATATATAGTACTTTCTTGGAAGTTCTTGCAACACTTTTTCATTCCTACATTTTGTTTGATAATTGGTTACTTTTTTTCTTTTTTTTTTAAATTTGTAAAATTAATGTCTAGGAGTATGTCCTGACAACAACCCACTTCATGGCCTAACTTGCAATTCCTCCTTTATGAAAAATTTAAAATTATATCTGCTACATTGTTTTTGCATTAAGAGGGATCAGAAATCATGAAAACGACAACATTCAACATTTTTTATTTGGTGCAAAAGGACAATTCCCTCATATAACTAATTGTACACTTTGGATGTCAAGGATCACCCAACTTCATAAGAATAAATAAATAAAACATACCACCTTAGAAGTAGATATATAGACCTATTTATTGATCTCCGATCTTGCCATAAGACATCAACAAAAGAGTGGTAGGCCATGGAAAGAAAAATGTAATCTACATGAAACAAGTTCAATCAACTAGTCCACATTTTATCTACCATGTGAGGGATGGTTAAGATTTTATACATTCCAAGGATATTCAACAATACATAAGTTAATAAACCATTCTATGGTAACAACATATATATGCATTTGATATAAACAAAAGGTAAGAAATCTTGGATGTCTCACCTCAATTGGTGTCATCAATTCTAAAGGCTTCTCCCAACTAGACTGCCTTGTCCTTTTATTGTAATAGTGTCTACATGAAAAGTGGTACTTGACCATGAGAGAAAAGGCATAAGATGGTCACAGTGAAAGCAATGAATCAGTAAATTATGTTGAACCAAGATAAATGAAAAAACTTTTCTTTTAAACAACTTGCACCAAGTATTTCCAAGGGTGCAAAGCTCTCACAATCCAACTACATGCAGTCAATGGATTATAGTCTCATTGGGCTTGTAGTTCTATTCATAATAAGTCCTCTTTGGCATAGAATGCATTGTTGTGAATATTATTGGCACCAGGTTCTTCAACTTCAGCATTCACCTCTACAACCTACATACAAATTTTCAATTATTAATATAACCACCAAAAAGAATCACTGTACAATACATAATAAGAAAATTATTTTATTTTTCCAAAATGTTCTAACTGTGGAAGTCTACCACTAAAATATTGACCCCAGAAAACTTAAATATATTTGCAGCCACTAAAACTATCATTAGTTGAGATGGTATAATCTCTTAGTATAGTAAATGAGACAATACCATAAGAAGGGCCCCCAATCCTTCATACACCAAAAAACTATATTCAACAAACAAAACATTCAACCTGATTCATTGCTTCACTAGGTTTGTAATCTACAGCCATGTCCATATGAGCAACAAAAAAGTGTTGGTGCATAGGTGCATATAAATGAGGAGCAATCATTGTTCCATATTTCCTTGTTTCACCTTGTTGTAGTTTCCCTAGACTGAGAATCCTCGTAAGTTTAAATTTTGCTTCTATTTTACGATCTTGCATTTAGAATAATAAAGAGAAATCAGCTCCAAAAATAATAAATTATAAATTACTCGTGTACATACAATAATAACCATAAAGGTTCTATGTTCAATCAAAACAACAAAAACTCTACTTTTTGCAGTGTTTGATTAATTTTGTTGTAGACTTCAAGGTTGAAACCTAATTGGCACTTTTTTTCTCAATTCATCAGTGTTCCTATTAATTAAATGCATTAAATACCATTTTACTTTTTGCAATTAGATTATATCATTACAAAGTATGAACCAAAACAAAATGAATTAAATTATTGGCATCCATTCTCTATCATTTCAACTTTACATTTTTAGGTTTGTAAATTCTTAGTCTTATTGAGAATGATTGATTCTTATATCTAAATATTGAAATAGTAGCAACATGAGTGTGAAATCAAAACCTAATAAAAGTTTTGAACTAAACAACATTTGTACCTGATAAAAGTGCCAAAAGAAGTTGTATTCATATTTTGCAATAGTACAAATAAAGGACACTGTTAGATGCCTAGATCTGCAAACTTCTGCTAAGCCTGTCCTCCAATCTTGATGTTTCCAAAGAATCCCATGATCTTCCTCATGCAAGCAGACACAATTCTCAATAGTTTCAACTCCTCTAGAGAAAGTTTTGAAGTGTGCATCAAAATATTTGATATAACCCAAACAATCACACCCCTAACATAGGCAATATTGTTTGTCATTAAGAAGAGTTTTTTGTGCTTATTTGAGAAAACATCTAATTTCTCACACCTGTTTAAAAAAAAATGCATTTATATAAAATTTATAACTCCTGCTACATTTTAGAGCAGATTAAAAAAAATGCAAAGGTAATAAAAGATATCCTATGTAACTAATTCCTGACCAAATCATCACTATCCTAAAGGACGTTCAGCTTCACAACCTCTTTTCAATTGGAAATAATGTATGCTTTTCTCAGCATGTTATCAATTCTTGAGAAGATCTATGAAGATGTATTGACCTTAAATCAAAAAATCTCAAAACTTAAAAAGAGGTACTTAATATTATGATAATTCAAGGATGTCACCCACTATATAGTTTATTGTAAAAAGTCTTAAGGTCAATCCACAACATGGACACTTGTTACTTGTAGCCATTTGTATAATCCAGCCTGTATTACAAAAAACTACGAAGTCAAGAAGTAAAAAAAGACAAAGGAAAAAAGAATGTGAAGAAAACAAACTACTTGTACTACTTAAGCATAAGAAATAATTTTTGGAACATCACATACTACCATCACAACACTAGAACTTAAGTTCCATAAACATTAGTTGATACGATGGCATGTGTCTGTCAAAAATGTCATCACTAAAACCCTAGCCATGAAGAACTAAAGATGCATTTGAAAAAAGCATGTTAAATTTGATAAATTTAGTAAGATGATTATATGAGATAGGTGGAATATCACTTGGTTCTAGCATTGCAATTAAAAGAGAATACATGGTATTAGCTTGGATAGATGACTTGGGCCATGGGTTGAAACATGATTGCAAACTTGAGGGTGATACCATTTCACATCATGGGATGATTAGTTACTCTCCAAGGACACTACCACTTGTGATATATGCAAATGAATAGGTAGACTAAGAGTGCATCATGCTTGTTATGGCACTTTAGAATGTAGTTTCTTCATGTGCATTGGTCTTGGGGATCAATCTCAGTTGGGTGTCAATGTTGGGATTTCTCAACAAGATGTAATGGAACTGGTTTGGATTCATTGGAGTGACTTTGGAAGATATGAGGATGAAAGTTTTAGACGTTTAGGTGTTATTCCCATTTTACTAGTCACTTTGTGTCCCTGTTTCATCTAGAGATTGATTGGGACAAGATTCTGAATAAGGATTGGAGAATTGATCAAATTGGTACACTTGATATTTTTTCTTGGAAATCCTTGGAAAAGGAAGGCTCATTCCTTTAATTATGAACTTATTGGTTAGTTGCAGACCAACCACACCACTCTCTGGTTTTCCCTAATACTAGAGAGTTGGCAAATTCTTCTTGGCCAAGGCAGGGAGAGTTCATAGTCTCAAACTTGTGTAGGCTTCTCCCAACCACTTCTGAGGCAATTTGGATTAAGGCATTACTCAAAATTCATACTAAGACTATAGGCCACTCCTATGCTTCAAATAGAGTGTTGAAATTGGTGATATCAGAATGTATTTCACAAATTCATGTTATGGGCAGCACTAGTCCTTGATCATTTTAGACCTACCACATGCAAAGTGTCCATTTTATGTTAGTTTGAGCTTCACTTGGTTTCAAGAATACTATAATATTCTCTACTTAACAAGGCCAACCATGTGAAGGTGGAAGCTTATTTGGCCTCACCCCCCTCCCCCTAACATCAACCTAAATTACCTATTATCATCTAATTAAATATTTCATTCATTCATTCTTCCATTTATGAACGATAACATTCAATCGATACAATCACATAACATTCATTAATATGATATAAAATTCATTAATACACAATACTAATCAAGACTTCATTAACACATAACAATATTCATTAACATAAAATAGAAATAAGTATTAATATGCATCATTCATAGATAATTACTTAAAACAAAGTTCTTTCATTATCCAACAAGGTTTATCAAAGAGCATTTTTAAAACATCATACCTTCTTCTTCTTTTTCTTAGTTCTCTTAAGAAAAGTGCTCATACGAGCATCCATATCTACACCATTATCCTCTTCTTCTAGCACATGTAATGTTAAATTATGATGGCTCCTTCTCTTTGGAGGAGTAGAAGGCTATTGCACTAAAGCGGGCTCTATTGCAAGAACAAGTAAATGGGATAAATTGGCATCCTATTTTTCTTTTTAAAAATGTTACAAGTCTACAATTAAGTACTAGTACAACATAACATGCATTTTTCTTACCTGACAATGCCACATCATTTACATTAACATTTTGATCCACCACCACGTCAACATGTTGAACACTTGGAACATGCTCCACTCCTTCAGCATGATGTTCAACATGCTCTAAAATATTCAAAAAAAGGATACACGTCAAATTGCAATTGAAGATGTTAAATTGTATTCATAATTTCATAATTAATTTCCAATAGAAAATTAATACCTCCACCACTATAATGCACATCATGTCCTTCATCATGAGAAGGTTCTATGGTAGGATATGAAGGCTACAATAAAAAGTTATGCACATTGTTATGTAGTCAATTTTCATCCTAAACTAATACCATAAAAGAATCTTCTCAACTATTCAATTTCATTTACTTTTCATTTGATGAATTTACCTATGAGATATCATTTGGTGCACTAGATTCTTGGGCAAGGATTTTAGATTCTTTGCATAGGCATGCAACCACAAATTTATAGCCTTCCTTCAAGGAAATTTATCTATCTTCATTTGTGACCTCCACATTGAATTTTGTGCCCTATATTTTTTGCTTAATATCATCAGTTTTCCATTTATGGTTTCATTTAAAAAAATTGTTTGCAACATTATATTAAAAAATAAATATGAAATTTCATTGCTCCTACTTACAAGTTGAGACTGGAGATTCATATAGCCACCAGAGCCAAGTTTGTGTTGGCCAAAATTTTCTAGTTTCACTTTTGTAGCCACGGATGTGTCCTACAATCTATGAATAATTTCAAACATCTTAGATTATATATTTACAAATATCAAATAATTAGTGCATGATTACAATGTACTTAATACTATCATGACATACCTTTTTTTCCCTATGTTGCTTCATTTATATTATTTTCACATAGCCTTTTCTCCTTTCCATCTTATATTATTTCATTCCATTCCATCGGTGGAATCATAGGAGGACGATCATACTTTGGGTTATCCTTAAGAGCCCTTCTATATTGATCCCTCACAGTCTTTATATGCGTTGATGCTCTTTTGAGAAGTAGGCCAGTGTCAAAAATATTTTTTCCAAATTTCTCTTCAAAAGATGCAATCAGCTGATTTTTTAATTCTATAGCTTGTAAATTCCACCTTTTTAAAAACAAATTGATTGTTAGATCAATAACTTTAATATATTACAATAAATGGAAGAAAAGAAAATTTATGTAGCAATGATATGAAACTACATACCTTTTATGTATGGTGGTTCCAAATAGTCTCAATGTCATATGAAAAAGATGATCAAAGAAAGCATTATTACTTACAAAAACATAAAGGGTTTATCAATCCAAAATGAGTAATGTAAAAGTAAACTAAATTCAAACTTTAAATAATAACAATTTTAAAGCACCTAGAATCTTTTTCTCTTTTAATGAAAACATAGTTTTCTTGTTCAACAACAATGTCCCTTCATATGAACTAGTACTAATCACACGCACTACTCCAAGAAATGGATCAACTTCAAAAGTACTACTCTCTATTGCTCTATCAGCTGAAATGAAATGAAAGATAGAGAGATGCCACCAATCACACTTTGTTAATATGACCAATTAATTTTTTGCCTAGAAACAAATGTAAATTATAATGCTGACCAAGTAGAATAATGTTTCAAATTGGTCATGGCCAACTTAACCTAATATGGTCAACTTTATAAAAGACTTTAATTTACTAATAGACTTGATAGTTGGACTATATATCTATAAGCTAGCAAAAGTATCTCAGCACTAGATATTCAAATTGAGTTTATTTAGAATGAAAAGCAATCACATTGCATCAGTAAGACTATTAGTCAACAAATTGAAACAAATGATTAGAGTGTGTCGTAGAAAATTTATTAAGAGAAAAGATACAATAATTATAGAGTTTTTTTTAGGATAGTGATTCGTAGAAATGAGCAATCTTTTATTATTTCAAAGAGGACAATAATGATTATTATTTTAAAAAGTGTGATTCATAACTAAAGAAGCATAATTAAATGTGTTTTGAGATATATTAATATGTGTTTAAGAAACAAGTGTGATTAAAGGAAACTAAAAGGCTACATCCATTTCAAACAAAAAAATTTCTACATGAAGACATGAAGGTATACAAGATAATTGAAAATCATTAAGAGAGGAAAAGAGTGTAAGTTCTACAATATAACATCATATAGAATGGGGCAAATATAGAACAAAAGTACATGTGTGGTGTGTGCAATGAGAAATATCTAAGTAAAGAGTAGACATAATGAGGGTAGGTGAAATGGAACATGTGTGTGTGTCGTGTGTATGATAAAGATATATCATATAAACTAACAAGAGATATTATATGCGCTTATGTGCACCTTAGCGCTAAAATGCTATCACCTTCCCAAAATCAACCAAATTCTCAAAATTGGTTGTCCCAAGTGCTCAAATATTATCATGGCTGGATAGAATATTTAAAGTTAGGCCTGTACTCTTTTGAAAGTTTCTCAAAATTTGTTAAGACAAGAAAGCTAATCAATTGCAGACTTTTCCCTTTCAACTAGTCCAAAAAAAATTTAGTATGTTTTCCCCACATGTCAGCTTCAGTAAGAAATCCCACAAAATTTAATATAAGCAATAAACTGATGCCCAGGTGAACTGCGCTAACTCACACATAATAAATCAAGTACACTTGGATTTATCCATGCTTGCTAGCCAATGAATCATAGTTTATAATTGGCAGAGATCTGTTGCCTATGTGAACCTATCCAATGCCATTTTAACATAAGTTCATTTCCATAAGCTTTTCTCTACATCCAATCCTTTAAAAAATAGAAAACCCAAATGTAATATCTACAAAGGTCTAAGTATCATCTAGATGCTAAACAACATCAAATGAAGTCAAATAAAGTGATCCATTAATACTTTTCCCTGACTAACCATCCAACAAATTGAAATGAATTATTTGCAAAAATCCAAAGTCCATTTGAACCTAACTAGATCATCTTTTCATTTAGCTGGTGCACTTGAATTTCTAATAATCACACCATGAAGGCAACATGATGATGTCACTCTTCAATTTCAAGAGTTCCTCTATCATCCAAACTGGGCTTTTATGAACCACCCCATCAAAACAATTCAATTGGAACTTTCCACAAACCATTAAAAAAAGGTGACATCAGCATTCCATCATGCTGATGATACTCATAGACTTCATGCCTATGAATCTATGTTCTCTATCAAAGAATGGCTCCCACACTATATGTTGTGAAAATTGTCCTGAATGGATTAGATAAAGTAGCAACCTTTATAGTACCTATGGAATGAGTGGAACTAGTCCTAGAATGCATCATGTCTCATACAATATGATTTGAATAAAGGGCAAGTGATAGTTGGGTTAAGGGTGTTCACAGATTTAAGTATTGATGCCCTCAGAACCACCTTAAACATTTCCTTCTATGCCAAGATCACATTTGTAGGAAAAAAAAGTAGAGAGGCAATTCAATGATTCAACAAAAAAGCATAAGAAGAATATTAACATCAAGTGGATGGAAACCCCAAAGAAGTCTATTTCTAAGATGCCTAAAGATTTGTATAAAAATGACTTCAAAAATAAAGATAGGGGATATTGTAATTCTATTGAATTAAGTTGTTGATATCAACTAACAGTAGGGCATTATATCACATAACATATATGTATTTTCCTCAACCAAGAACTTAGTGCACATTATTATGACTGTGAGAGTATATTGCCACCCTATCAATGCCTTATAGAATGTAAGCATTCTACAATTCACCCTCGATCATCAATAGCAACTTATATGAGTAAGTCGCCACATTTAGGGCAACATACAAGTTTTTACATGACTTCTTATCTAGTTCACTCCATGGTTCGCATGTGTGATTCTGTAGACATCATTTAAGCACTAATATGCTAGTTCAATGTTCATTAACTTGTAGAAATACCTCTCTACATATCTCCATGTCTCTCTGTATGTGGGTATATATGAATGTATGTATGTATGGATGTATGTATGTATGCGTGTTGTGTGTATGCATGTGTTTGTGTGTATGCAGGCTTCTGTAGACATCATTTAAGCATTGATATGATACTTCATTGTTCATCAACTTGTAGAAATACATTACAAAATATAACACATTACAAAATATAGCAAAACAAGGTTTTACCAATTCTAGTGGGCATAGACGAGGATGTTTGCATGGTCCTTGCTACTGACAATGCACCAGGCGATATTGGACCGCCAACCGAAGGAGGAGTCCACACTTCATCATGAGCTAAAGAATACAATATTTTTAGAAAAGATATTTGCAATGGATAAAGATCAAATGGGATACTAGCTAGAAGCATCCACAAAAAAAAGTTAAGTGTTATAATGTTGATGAAAACAAACAAAGAAAGTGTTACTTACACGAAGGTTGTGCGTGATAACCCTCACCATGTTCACCATGTGATGTCACAACTGGCACATATGTTTATAAAAGAACACATAAAATTAGATATCATGATCCATAAGATACTATAAAATATTAACATCTATTGAACTTCTATGATTTCTTTAGTCAAATTACTACTTACCTTCAAAGATTGGATTCTATAGTCCAATTCTTTTCTCAGTGCCTCTTTCTCCTCACTTCTATCACCCTCAATGATAATGTTAACAAGTTCATTAGTGTATCTTTGTTTAATTAGTTGGGTGATGAACGTAGGGTCAGAACTAAGGGTGTTGTCATGTAGAAATGATGCCTATATTTTGGATAGCATTTTATCAGCGATCATTCTAGCTTTTTCCTATCATTTGTGACATCAAATATTAGTAAACTTTCATCAAAATAACTTCAAATCCATAAAGAAAAGAACATAATAATATGACATTTGTTTCTTTATTAACATTAAAAATTACAATAATTAATGTTTACCTCCACTGAAGGTGTCTGAGATGGTGCATCCATGTCACCCTATGAAAAAAATTAGTAAGTCTTAAAAATCAATAGTGAAATTAAAATAATAGACTTACCAAAAAAAATATTAATAATAAAGTAGATTGTATATGTAAATAATTTATCTTAAGTTAGCCAAAAATTTGGTGTAACTAATGTGTATATCTAAAAAAAAATTGACATGTTCTACTTAATGTTTATATCTACACATATGGTTTGGAAAGAAAAATTTTGTCATACATGACCCCATCATAGTTGACATTGATCCTACCTGGACATTTCATTAATCATCATGATCTTCATCCATGTCATCATCATCATCATCATCATCACCACCACCATCATCGTACTTGTCACTTTGATCATTTTTGTCACCACCACCATCTTCATTGCCATCATCATCATCTTCATCACCATCATCATCATGACCATCATCACCATCTTCATCACCATGATCATGATCATGATCAGCATCATCATCATCATTATCACCATTATCGTCAGCATGACCAAAATCATCACCATCTTCTTCTTCATCATCACTGGGTAACTGGCGTTCCTGATAATCATTTACTTCGTCTTGTGCTTCATCAATATCTTCTTCTTCCATCACATTATACTTTATTGGCTTTTTGCTTGGATCATGTCTAACAACAAATGACCAACCTAGTTTATGTGAAACACCAAAGTAAAACACTTACTCACATTTGGTTGGAATAACATAGGGCTCATCTTTGACTAGCTCAAATGACCTTGTATTAATCATAGTAAATCCACTATCATGTTCAATAATAGTTCTATCAAGATCACTTTGATTTAGTCGTAACCTAAACCATTTGATGACAAATAGAACTATTTTGAATGAATTAAAGTTGCACTCAATTATATCATCCAAAATGCCATAGTATCAATTTTTAAATTATTGAGGATGTATGTTAGTTCTAAAAAAAATATTGGTGGTTCGACCTATAATCATTCAAACATGTCAATATTATTTGCATCGATCTATGAGTTGATATTAAACTAATGTCTCATGATTAGTAATCTTATGCATACCTTTGTATCTCTTAACCCATATATTAGATCAAGTACCATTGGCATAACATTGGGATCTCCATTACGATGAGCTTCTTTAACCAACGATGCAAAACATCCCATGTTAATGAGTGACCATTTCCTTGAGACTATTCAATCCATACCATCATCCAATCAAGATTATTTGCAATATATAAATGTAGTGCATCCCACTCACAACCAACTATAAAGAAGACAACTACACCAGTTAGAAACAACTTATATATATTGACGATGGATAAGAATTATTAAACTAAAAAAATAATAACTTCAAATGTCCTCTCACCCTCCTCAATCTACCTTTCCCCATCAGGTATTCCTCTTCAAATTTTTCATTAGAGTTGGGACCCCAAGTGCGATCTACATGGATATCTACTACAAACTTTGGAAGATATTCACTAATGTACACCATGGTCTAGTATACCATATATCCCTCTATCATGGAACCCTTAGGACATGCTCTTTATTAAACCAAGCCCTTCATAAATTTCAAGTGCCTCTTAACCATCCACATTGACCTAGTTTGTACAGGTCCACACAATTCAATCTCCTCAACTTGATGTATGAGGTAGTGTTCTTGAGCATTGAAAAAGGATGGAGGTAAACACTTTTGCATTTCATAGATAAGCTATGGAATTTTTCACTTCCAATATTTTATATTTTTTTATCAATTTCTTTAGATGATAACAACCTAAAAGAGATTCAACATGCAAAAACACATAAACAAGATTTCAAATAAAATTATATAATAGATTTAAGATAAAAAGCTAAAAATCTAAGAAAAATACTTATAACTTCATGTATTTTCTAAGATCATATATAACTTGTTTAATACTATTGTCAAACTAATGTGGAAGGGATAGAGGTAGGACATACTGCAATCATTAAAAAATGATCATTTCAATGTATTATTAAATAATGCAATAGGTAGTACATTCAATTTTACAAATATACTATAAATAGAGAACATGACTTACCTTGACAAAGGTATGTCAATCATGTGCTTTCAACCCTGGCCCAAAATCACCTTTCTTTGATAGAAGAGTACTTATATTTGCAATAGATCCTGTTGGAAATTTTTCTCTTTTTATGAATTTTTTTAATGCATCACTTTGTTACTCTGTTAATAACCAAGGAAAGGCACTTGTATTTATGTGGTCTCCATTGCTATTTGATTCAATGAAAGCTTTTAGTTCATGATGGGATTCATGAATGTTAGTACAAATTTTGGCAATTTGTTCTCTCTCATGCCTTCCATCCAACATTTTTCATAGTTTCTCTATTACATTCTTTCCAATATGCATAGCATCAAAAAAATGCGCGATTGGGAGATTCTTGTAGTATGGTAACCTACTAAATTGAGTAGGATAACATTTCATTCCTCTAGGAAGTTGGTCATTGATACCTTGATGACCTTCACGAGCATCAATTATAGCATTAATAAATATAAGACAATATCAAAATGTAAATTTTAAACTTTGGATGACAAATTGGACATTACCTTGATGATTTAGTCGATTGTATTCCAACTTCCATAGATGAGGTGTCATTCTTCATGGCCTTGATGATGTCTCTTCTTTCCCATTGAAAAGATATTTTTTTGCAATTTGATACCTATGATTATTGTGGAGAAAATGCCCAAACTCATCGAACACTTACTTTCCTAAACTTCACAAATGATGAGATTTTATCTTCAGACCACAAACTAGACATGTGAATTTTCCCTTTATCTGAAGACCTAAAAGATCATGTACAATTGGATCATGTTGTGAGGCCTCACCTTGACCCATCGTAGCATAGTGATACATTACTATTATTTTGATATTCATGACTCGAGATGTCAAGACATTATCTGATCCTTAGAACATACTATATTATTTCATGTTGTGCGATGTTACTTTCAGATATATTTGATGTTTGTCATTTAATGTTTCATGTATATGTATGTTGATGAAATCAGTAAATGTAGGATTGAGACTTTCATTTAAGAGATTTTAAATGGTTAAGAATTAAGCAGGATGAAGAAAACCTTATTGATGTATGTTTCAATTTATGTGAATTTTTAATACGTATACATAAATGTACATGTGATTTTACGAGACTACTGATGTGCGCAATGAGTGTGTAGATATTTTAGCCGAGAAACCCTACGAAGGAACAAAACTGATCTCTATGAGCTAATTTTGGAAACCTTGTTGTTTGCAATTCAAGTATTGTATTGTGAGATGTATGTATGTATCTTTTTGTGTTCAATGAATGTTAGTGTTTGTAACTATGTTCTTTTAGTGTCGCTTGACACTCATAAATTGTTTATGTTCTTCAATGTGCTCATTAGGGTTACTTGTGTAACCTTTGGACCTAAGTTGGTTTAAGTTAGTGTTAGTTTGCTATTTGGTTCTTAATCTAGGTTAGTCATCCCTTAATCCAAATTAGTGCTTATTCTGCATTGTTAGAGTTGTTAGATGGTCCTATTTTATTCCTAGCTTTTGTTTGGCTCTAAACCTATTCCTAAGGCTTAAAACATGAAATTATTATACCCAAAGCGTATGGGTATGGGCTGGGGGTCTTTTCCAACCCCTAAGCCCCTTTTATTGACTTTTCAGGCCACTCAAAAAGTCTCTTTTTGTCTTTGTGTGAAAATTTACTATGGCTACCATGAGTTGCCTCACCTCACCTCCATTTAGTGTTTAAACATAGTGTGGGTTGAGTTAGGAGCTTCTAGATTTGTAGGTGGGTGGGTGAAGTTATTGATCCCTTTGGTGGTTGAGTTGGAGGCTTATTTAGAGGCCCTTCTTGGACTAGTGGAGGTTGTTACCCAATCTCTACATTTAGAGAGGAGTCTTGGAAGATTGAAGCAAGGAAGGGAAAAGCTCTACTCAAACTTGTTCATTGCCATTACCTCTTTGTGAAGGTAGGAATTCTCAACTCCCCTGTGCATATTTTTATGTTTGTTTCATGCTTATGCTACCTTGTTGTTATGTGAATGTTTGTATTATTGTGGTTATGTTGGGAAGATTTGAAAACCATATTATTTTGAATGATTTCCTTTCATGTTTATGTTTTCAATTTTGAGATTTTTCTTGCATGGGTGTTTTGTATTACTCACCCTTGGATAGGGCAGAAGTGACCAATTTTGGGAAAGGTCTATTTAGTTGAACTCCAACCATTGTAGAGTCTCTTCTCAAGATGAGAAGAGGGAGAGAGGGTAGAGTGTTATAGGCCCCTACCTGTCAACACAAACCTCGTATGAGTATGGCATGTTTAAATGGAAGAACGGAAGTTCTTGGTTAATAGCCCTGATTGGGCATCTGATTTGGTGTTGTGCTTGACTTCTCCTATTGAAAGAATCCACCTTTCCCTAGTGTTGATTCATTGTGAATCATATTGTGAAAACCTTGTATGAATATGCATGTTTGAATTGTTCTTGGTCATGCTTTTGGTCACCTGATCAAATTCTGTTCCCTCCATGGTTTTAGAAATGGGTTGCAAAAATTGTTATGAATTCGCTTGATTAGGGTCATGAAGAAAATTTAATTAAATTGTTGTAATTTGGGATTGATATCCTATGTAATTTGTATTTTAAACTTTGTTATTATGGCAACAAAGCCGAGTTTTCTTCCTACTTCTTTCCCAACTGAGCCTTTGAATCAGGTTTGCCAATAAAATATGTGTTTGAGTACAATTGTTCATCATGTAATTCAATCGTAATTTTCAATTAGATGGATGCATATCAGAAATAAGATGTTATGATGATGGTTTAATTAAGAAAAATTTTTAAGTTTCCTTATATGTTAAATATGAAAGCTATGTTGAGAAAAGAAAAATGATTATGGTTGATGGTTCAATTTAAGTTGTTTGAGATATCAATGAATCTTGTATGAATGTGTCACAATGATTAAATCTATGTTTTAAATCCATCCAAAAAAAAAAAAATCATATTATGGATGTAGATTCAGCATTCATGATTATCAGAATCAAACAATTCTTACATTATTGAATAAAATGGATAATTCAAATCCTTGGTATATTAAGTTGCATCAATCCTTTTAGATTTGTTTTTTTTTTTTTTTTAATTTACCCCCTCTTGGTAAATATATCAACTTTAAAAATCTATACTTAGAAATTTTAAGACAAAAAAAAAAGTGTTACAAGAGAGTAAAAACTCTCTGTCTTTTGTATGAGAGATCAAATTAAATCCTTTTGGTAACAGAGAATCAAAAGATTCCCTAAAAAGATCCCTTTTGCTTTATTGAAAAATTAGATTTTAAAAAAAAACAATAATAAAATAAACATCAAGTAGAAAAAAGAAAAGAAATCATAGTAAATTATATAACTAAATATCCTTTTAAATATCTATTCTACCTAGAAAAATTTATGACTTAAATGCCTTTCACCTCTTCTTGGATGTTAGTTTGGAAGGAGGTTTAAAAATGATTTATTTTTTAACATAGTCTTTGTGCCATCATAACAATGACATCACCTCTGTTCTACACCCCCTTGACTTTGTGCTTGTCATAACTTCTTAGAAAACGTGGGGCTTTGTGATGAAGAGATAACTTTATGTTTAAAAGTTTACATTTTTCCCCCCTTGTCACATCACCATCTCCCTCACAAGTTTAAGCGCTCAGCTTGGAAGGAAAGCATTTAAGTTTGTATTTATTTTTTTAAAAGTCAACAAGGAGATCTTCCTTGGTTTTCTTCCACCCTTTTTCCATGTTGGACGCATGTGTTTGGAGGGGGAAAGGAGTGTTGTCAGTGCATACCCCCACTGGTAGTGTGTTATCCCAAGTACAGTGCTTGGGAAGCGCAGCATGCTATGTGTTGAGGTTTTGGGATGTAAGGTCGATTTAACCCTTGGAGTAGGGAGAGTAGGACATATAGGGGGTGTAGGGGGGTAGGTGTTGTAGGGGTTAGTTTAGGATAGTTAGGTGTTATTAGTAAGTAAGTTAGGTTATGATTCACTTTATTTTGTTATGTTGATTAGTTATAAGTTGTGTTAGTAGATATTTGTAAATTTTTTAAGTAAGTTTAGAATATGTTTTAATTAGTAGTCACTTTTGTTAATTTCTTTTGTTATATACTTGTAATTAAGTAAGCTTTAAATGTAAATTAAATTTGTTAATTGATATTAGTAGATAGTCAGCTTATTTAAGTTTAAGTTAGTCATTCATTTTGTTAATTGTTTTAAATTATTTGTTTTAAAATTGTTTTTAGTTAGTACCATATATTATGTTTTATAGTGACTTTATGTTATTGCTAATTTGTTATTACTTCTAATTAGTTAAGTTGTAAACGTAAACTAATATAATTTTTTTAGTAGTGTTAGTTTTTATATTGATGTTAAATTAGTTAAATGTATTTAGTTTTAGTATTGAAGTTAGTTTGAATTTTTGAGCATTAATTGGTTTTAAATTTAAGGTTATTGTCTATTTAAAATAAGTCAAAAGGTAGATGTTATTTTCTTAGATGTTTCAATAAACAAATCTTGAGGTCATCTACATCATTATTTAAATAACTTTTACTAAAATGTTGTATAAGAAATGTAAGAACATAACTTTTCAATATAAATCTAATAACAAAATTTTCAAAATTTTAGCGATGTATCCTTCCACGAGAGTTTTAAACTTAAGGTGATTCGTAGCGAACCTTCACTTCTCTTGAAAGAGATCAGATTAAAAATTAGAGCATTTTAATTATTTAAAAAAAAACTAGTGTTTTTTCCTCATAGTTTGGGCATGAGATTTTGGTATCAGAGCCTGTGTTTCAACACTAGGAACGTTAAACCATTGTGCTTCCTAAACTTAACTCAAACTTTTAATTGTGTAGATGCCTCCTGTTACTCGAAGCAACCGGCGAGGTAGAGGTCGTAGGTCTAGGGGTGGTAGAGCGGGACAGAAGGATGGACCACCTCCACCACCACCTCCTCCACCTCCACCACCACCGAACCCAAACCAGGACATTATAGATGCACTTTAGACTTTGATCTATGTAGTTCAGCAGAGAGTAGTACCTGTAATTAGAGAGTAGTACCCAGAGGAGGCGGACCCGTAGTTAGAGAGAGGACTAGGAGTCCCCCACCAAGACAGATAGAGGTTCAGGGTGAGCACAAGGAAGAGTCCATACATGAGAGAGGACCCCCTTTTGACAGACCTCTTAGACATATAGGAGATGACATTAGGGAATTGATTCGACTCGGACCACCATTGTATACTAGTTCCACTGAGGGGTTAGTAGCAGAGGCATGGTTACAGAACCTGTAGCAGTGCTTTGGATTATGCCCTCATGGGAGTAATCTAAAGGCATGCCTAGCAGTTCATTAGTTGAGAGGGGATGCCTCCAACTAGTGGCATCAGGAGGAGATCATAGGTGGAGTGAGGATGGACACCCTCACATGGGAGTCTTTCCTAGAAAGATTCTGAGAGAGGTACTTGTAAGAGCATTTTTGATAGAAACAGATAGAGGAGGTCCATTCTCTTTATCAGAGAGGCCTTACAGTGGCTCAGTATGAGAGTAGGTTTCTCGAGCTCCTTCCTTATGTGGAATATATGAAGGATGAGAAACTATGGGTGCATCACTTTGTCATGGGTTTGAATTGCTCACTTCAAGGCCTAATTTGGATGGCCTTCCCTACCACCTTCAGATAGGTAGTGGAGATAGCACTAGTTGCTGAGGATACTCGAGGTAGGCAGGAGTCATGGAATCGATCTCAGAATTGAAACTCTTCCTAGCAGAAACTCCCTTGGAAAGGGAATCAGAACTATACAACAGGGTCCTCTAAGGGCCAACAGTCTTAGCAGCCAAAACCCTAGCAGCAGCAGTAGTAGAAACCTTCTCAGGCTTATCAGGGCTCCAAGCCCAAGCAGTGGCAGTCACAGGGTCCCAGGCAGGATCAGAAAGTACAGGCCCCACAGTCACAGTCAGTGAAGACTCAGTAATCTTCTAGGGGTGGATACAACGGATCTAGCAGGTCAGGAGGCCCACAGCAGTTTGGATCATAGGGTGCACAATCTTATACTTACGGACCATGCTACACTTGTGGTGGCATGGGTCATATAGCTAGGGAGTGTCTGCAGGGATAGGCATCTAGTGGTCAGAGCAGGGCTTTTTTAGAGCTAACAGTTGGTGACATGGGTAGATCCCATAGAGTTTTTGCAGCGGTTGAAAATTGCTAGGCTGAGCATCAGGCCACAGTTATCGAGGCTACAGGTATTATATAGGGCCATATGGTTGCAGTTTTATTTGATTCTGGGGCTACTGACTCTTTTATATCTCCATTTGTGGTGGAGCATTGCGGGCTAGTGGCAATTAGATAGGATGTTAGTTGGGAAGTAGAGTTAGCCTCAGGAGCCAGAGTGTCAGTTAGTTCCATGGTGCAGAGTTGTTAGATGCAGATTGGAGACATGTCCACTAGGACTGATCTACACATTACCTCTCTAGGTTCTTATGATTTTTTTCTTGGCATGGATTGGCTTTATGCCCACAGCACCAAGATGGATTTTTAACAAAAGAGGCTGCAATGTGTGGATGATGATGGTATCTCTAGGTAGATCTTTGGAGTGAAGAGGCATGTGTCCCTTCGTATGATTTCTGCTATGTAGCTTAGGTAGTGCATGCGAAAGGGTTGTCAGTTGTTTGCTATCACCATTAGTGATAGAGAGAAAGATTTAGAGTGGGAGCCATCCCTCAATGATTTTCCAATCCTGCAGGAGTTTGCAAATGTGTTTCCTTTAGAGCTTCCCAGTATGCCTCCACCTAGAGTAGTGGATTTTCACATAGACCCTGTACCAGGAGCCGAGCTAGTTTCGAGAGCACCATATAGGATGACTACTCATGAGCTTAGTGAGCTAAATGCTCAGTTGGAGGAACTCTTAGAGAAGGGGCATATTCAACCTAGTATGTCACCTTGGGGTGCACCTGTGATCTTCGTCGAGAAGAAGGATGGATCACTTAGGTTGTGTATTGATTATCGACAATTGAACAAAGTGACCATCAAGAATCGATATCCTCTTCCCAAAATTGATGATCTCTTTGATCAGTTGCATGGTGCCCAAATATTTTCAAAGATTGATTTGAAGTTGAGTTATCATCAGTTGAGGATTGTGGATAGTAATATCTCCAAAATAGCTTTTTGTACTAGGTATGGTCACTACAAGTTCACCATAGTACCATTTGGCCTCACAAATGCTCTAGCTATATTCATGAGCCTCATGGATGGAGTATTCCATGCCTTTTTGGATAAGTTTGTGGTTGTTTTTCTTGATGACATTCTGATTTATTCTCATGATGAGAGAGAGCATGAAGAGCACTTGAGCCAAGTATTGCAGAAGCTGAGAGAGAATCAGTTGTTTGGCAGTTTGTCGAAGTGTGTATTCTTCAGACCTGAGATACATTATTTGGGTCATGTCATATATGTGATGGAGTCTCTGTAGACCCATCAAAGATTAAGGCCATCATGGATTGGCCAACACCCACCAGCGTTATTGAAGTGAGGAGCTTTATGGAGCTAGCAGGATATTACCGATGCTTCATTTCAGGATTCTCTAGATTGGCACACCCCATCACATCTCTTCAAAAAAAGGGGAAGAATTACAAGTGGATAGAGAAGTGTGGTAGAGCTTTTCAAGAGTTCAAGAGAGCCCTCATGAATGCACCAATTCTTGCAGTACCATATCCTGTTGCAAATTTTGTGGTGTGCACCGATGCATCTTTAGATGGTTTAGGGGCAGTCCTTATGCAGGAAGGATGACCTATTTCTTTTGAGTCTAGGAAGTTGAAGATTCATGAACTCAATTATCCTACTCACGACCTAGAACTTATGGCAGTAGTTCATGACTTGGTGAGATGGCTACATTTCCTTTTGGGCCATAGATTTGAGCTCCATTCTGATCACCAGAGCTTGCAGTACATATTTTCTCAGCCAAACCTTAATGCTAGGCAAAGAAGGTGGATGGAGTTTCTGTGTGAGTATGATTTTGATGTTCATTACATCAAGGGAAAGGAGAATGTGGTTGCAGATGCCTTAAGTAGAAGGCGTCATGAGCTTTCATTTGTGACTACTTGCACTGACTTGAGAGAGCGAGTCTTACAGCAGTTACCAGCCAATGAGCTTTATGCAAAAGTTAGTTAGTTAGTACATTCTCAGAGACCCTTGGAAGGGAATTTTTTAGAATATTCCTTGGAATTTGATGGACTTTTGCATCATAGGGGATGTATGTATATACCCTCCATTGGGGGTTTGCGCAAGCTCATTGTACTTGAGGCTCACATAACACCTTATGCAACGCACCCTGGTGTTAAGAAGTTGCATGCAGATTTGAGGCAGTTGCATCATTGGCCAGGCATGAGAGTGTAGATTGCTAGCATAGTTGCGAGATGCCTTGAGTGCTAGAGGGTGAAGGCAGAGCATTGTCATCCTAGTGGGCTTCTTCAGCCGCATGAGATTGCAGTGTGGAAATGGGACACTATATCTATGGATTTCATTGTTGGTCTTCCTATGTCATCTCGTCACCATGATGCCATTTTGGTGATAGTTAACATGTTGACCAAGGTTTCCCATTTCTCACTCGTGCATACTGCATTCACAGCATGAGACATAGCTCAGGTGTTCTTATGGGACATTTTTAGACTTCATGGTGTTCCCCGTAATATCATTTCTAATAGAGACTCATTGTTCACTTCTTCATTTTGGAGAGAGTTGCAATCAAGTTTGGGCACTAGGCTCAATTTTAGTATAGCATACCATCCTCAAACTGATGGCTAGACTGAGCGAGTAAATCAAGTTTTGGAGGACATGCTACATATGTACGTGATGGACCATTAGGTCAAATGGGAGGAATACTTACATCTTGTCAAGTTTTCCTATAACAACGGGCACCATTCTTCCATAGGTATGCCGCCTTATGAGGCCTTGTATGGGAGATCGTGCAAGACACCCTTGAGTTGGGATAGCATTGAGGATCGAGTATCTATTGGTCCCTAATTAGTAAAGGAGATGGAGTAGCAGGTGACCTTGATTAGATAGCGTCTGAGAGAGGCACAGGATAGACAAAAGAAGTATGTTGATGCAAAAATGATGGATCAAGAGTATCAAGTTGGTGATAGAGTGTTCTTGAGGGTGCGACCACATAAGAGTCTGATTCGATTCGAAAAGGGCTCTAAGTTGGCACCCCATTTTGTTGGGCCGTTCGAGATCCTAGAGAGGTTAGGACCTGTTGCACACTGTTTAGCTTTGCCACCTATCCTATCACGCATCCATGATGTGTTTCATATTTTAGTACTTAGAGGATACATTTATGATGAGTCTCATATTATAGATTGGGATGCTTTACAGGTGGAGTCAGACGGACAACTAGCATTGAAGCCTATCCGCATTATTGCCCGACAGACCCTAGCACTTCGAGGCCAAGAGCTGGACCAAGTTAGGGTACAGTGGAATTGTTACAATGAGGTCATGACTTCATGGGAGGATGCAGCATAGATGCAATCTCAATACCCTTATCTTTTTTATGAACTCCAGGAGGAAGTTCATGCCTAGTGGGGGAGGATGTGAGGCCTCACCCCAACCCATCATAGCATAGTGATACATTACTATTATTTTGATATTCACGACTCGAGATGTCAAGACATTATCTGATGCTTAGAATATACTATATTATTTTATGTTGTGTGATGTTACTTTTAGATATATTTGATTTTTGTCATTTAATGATTCATGTATATGTATGTTGATGAAATTAGTAAATGTAGGATTGAGACTTTGATTTAAGAGATTTTAAATGGTTAAGAATTAAGTAGGATGAAGAAACACTTATTGATGTATGTTTCAATTTATGTGAATTTCTGATACGTATACATATATGTACATGTGATTTTATGAGACTACTGATGTGTGCAATGAGTGTGCAGATATTTTAGCCAAGAAACCCTATAGAGGAACATAACTGATCTCTATGTACTAATTTTAGAAACCTTGTTGTTCATAATTCAAGTATTGTATTGTGAGATGTATGTATGTATCTTTCTGTGTTTAGTGAATGTTAGTGTTTGTAACTATGTTCTTTTAGTGTCGCTTGACACTCATAAATTATTTATGTTCTTCAGTGTGTTGATTAGGGTTAGTTGTGTAACCTTTGGATCTAAGCTGGTTTAAGTTAGTTTCAATTTTCTATTTGGTTCTTAATCAAGGTTAGTCATCCCTTAATCCAAATTAGTGCTTATTCTGCATTGTTAGAGTTGTTAGATGGTCCTATTTTATTCCTAGCTTTTGTTTGGCTCTAAACCTATTCCTAAGGCTTAAAACATGAAATTATTATACCCAAAGCGTATGGGTATGGGTTGGGGGTCTTTTCCAACCCCTAAGCCCCTTTTATTGACTTTTGAGGCCACTCAAAAAGTCTCTTTTTTCCTTTGTGCGAAAATTGACTATGGCTACCATGAGTTGCCTCACCTCACCTCCATTTAGTGTTTAACCATAGTGTGGGTTGAGTTAGGAGCTTCTAGATTTGTAGGTGGGTGGGTGAAGTTATTGATCCCTTTGGTAGTTGAGTTGGAGGCTTATTTAGAGCCCCTTCTTGGACTAGTGGAGGTTGTTACCCAATCTCTACATTTAGAGAGGAGTCTTGGAAGATTGGAGCAAGGAAGGGAAAAGCTCTACTCAAACTTGCTCATTGTCATTACCTCTTTGTAAAGGTAGGAATTCTCATCTCCCTTGTGTATATTTTTATGTTTGTTTCATGCTTATTCTACCTTGTTGTTATGTGAATGTTTGTATGATTGTGGGTATGTTAGGAAGATTTGAAAACCATATTATTTTGAATGATTTCCTTTCATGTTTATGTTTGCAATTTTGAGATTTTTCTTGCATGGGTTTTTTGGTATTACTCACCCTTGGATAGGGCAGAAGTGACCAATTTTGGGAAAAGTCTGTTTAGTTGGACTCCAACCAGTGTAGAGTCTCTTCTCAAGATGAGAAGAGGGAGAGAGGGTAGGGTGTTATGGGCCCCTACCCGTCAGCACAAACCTCGTATGAGTATGGCATGTTTAAATGGAAGAACAAAAGTTCTTGGTTAATAGCCCTGATTGGGCATCTGATTTGGTGTTGTGCTTGACTTCTCCTGTTGGAAGAATCCACATTTCCCTAGTGTTGATTCATAGTGAATCATATTGTGAAAACCTTGTATGAATATGCATGTTTGAATTGTTCTTGGTCATGCTTTTAGTCACCTAATCAGATTTTGTTCCCTCCATGCTTTTAGAAATGGGTTGCAAAAATTGTTATGAATTCCCTTGATGAGGGTCATGAAGAAAATTCAATTAAATTGTTGTAATTTGGGATTGATATCCTATGTAATTTGTATTTTAAACTTTTTTATTATGGCAACGAAGCTGGGTTTTCTTCCTGGCTCTTTCTTAGCTGAGCCTTTGAATCAGATTTGCCAATAAAATATGTGTTTGAGTACAATTGTTCATCATGTGATTCAATCGTAATTTTAAATTAGATGGATGCATATCAAAAATAAGATGTTATGATGATGGTTTAACTAAGCAAAATTTTTAAGTTTCCTTATATGTTAAATATGAAAACTATGTTGAGAAAAGAAAAATGATTATGGTTGATGGTTCAATTTAAGTTGTTTGAGATATCAATGAATCTTGTATGAATGTGTCACAATGATTAAATCTATGTTTTAAATCCATCAAAAAAAAAAAAAAAAATCATATTATGGATGTAGATTCAGCATTCATGATTATTAGAATCAAACAATTCTTACATTATTGAATAAAATGGATAATTCAAATCCTTGGTATATTAAGTTGCATCAATCCTTTTAGATTTGCTTTTTAAAAAAAATTTACCCCCTCTTGGTAAATATATCAACTTTAAAAATCTATACTTAGAAATTTTAAAACAAAACAAAAATGTGTTACAAGAGAGTAAAAACTCTCTGCCTTTTGTATGGGAGATCAAATTAAATCCTTTTGGTAACAGAGAATCAAAAGATTCCCTAAAAAGATCCATTTTCCTTTATTGAGAAATTAGATTTTTTTTTTTAAAAAAATAATAAAATAAACATCAAGTAGAAAAAAGAAAAGAAATCAATGTAAATTATATAACTAAATATCCTTTTAAATATCTATTCTACCTAGAAAACTTTATGACTTAAATGTCTTTCACTTCTTCTTGGACGTTAGTTTGGAAGGAGGTTTTAAAATGATTTATTTTCTAACATAGTCTTTGTGCCATCATAACAATGATGTCACCTCTATTCTACACCACCTTGACTTTGTACTTGTCATAACTTCTTAGAAAATGTGGGGCTTTGGGATGAAGAGATAACTTTATGTTTAAAACTTTACATTTTTTCCCCCTTGTCACATCACCATCTCCCTCACCAGTTTAAGGGCTCAGCTTGAAAGGAAAGCATTTAAGTTTGTATTTGTTTTAAAACAAAGTCAACAAGGAGATCTTCCTTTCTTTTCTTGTACCCTTTTTCCTTGTTGGATGCATGTGTTTGGAGGGGGAAAGGAGTATTGTCAGCACATACCCCCACTGCCAGTGCGCTATCCCAAGTACAGCACTTGGGAAGTGCAACATGCTATGTGTTGGGGTTTTGGGATGTAGGGTCGATTCGACCCTTGGAGTAGGGAGAGTAGGAGATGTAGGGGGTGTAGGGGGGTAGGTGTTGTAGGGGTTAGTTTAGGATAGTTAGGTGTTATTAGTAAGTAAGTTAGTTTATGATTCACTTTATTTTGTTATGTTGATTAGTTATAAGTTGTGTTAGTAGATATTTGTAAAAGTTTTAAGTAAGTTTAGAATATGTTTTAATTAGTAGTTACTTTTGTTAATTTCTTTTGTTATATACTTGTAATTAAGTAAGCTTTAAATGTAAATTAAATTTGTTAATTGATATTAGTTGATAGTCAACTTATTTATGTTTAAGTTAGTTATTCATTTTGTTAATTGTTTTAAATTATTTATTTTAAAATTGTTTTTAGTTAGTAGCATATATTATGTTTTATAGTGACTTTATGTTATTGCTAATTTTTTATTAATTGTAATTAGTTAAGTTGTAAACTTAAATTAATATAATTTTTTTAGTAGTGTTAGTTTTTATATTGATGTTAAATTAGTTAAATGTATTTAGTTTTAGTATTGAAGTTAGTTTGAATTTTTGAGTATTAATTGGTTTTAAATTTAAGGTTATTGTCTATTTAAAATAAGTTAAAATGTAGATGTTATTTTCTTAGATGTTTCAGTAAACAAATCTTGAGGTCATCTACATCATTTTTTAAATAACTTTTACTAAAATGTTGTATAAGAAATGTAAGAACATAACTTTATCAATATAAATCTAATAACAAAATTTTCAAAATTTTAGCGATGTACCCTTCCACGAGAGTTTTAAACTTAAGGTGAATCATAGCGAACCTGCACTTCTCTTGAAAGAGATCAGATTAAAACTTAGAGCATTTTAATTATTAAAAAAAAAAATTTGTGTTTTTCCCTCGTAGTTTGGGCATGAAACATGTACAATTATCATGTGTAACTTAAGCATACAATAGTAATGTGTAAGCACTATAACAGACCAAAAATATGTGATCTTAACAATATAACATACTGTAAAAATGAGTTAGCCCAGGGGTATCATGTATTGTCCATACAAGCATTTTACGGAATTAAAATTATCGATGTCCTATCATTCTAGAGATGTCATATGTCATGTCCCCTTTTCAAATAATTAAAAATAATAATCTTTGCTAAGGCAAGCAAGCCCAAAAAGGTGAAGTTTCAGCAAAGGGGGATAATCTTTGGAAGCAAATGGACTAATAAATGAAAATTATTATTAAAATATGTTTCATTAACCCCTCTTTGACATGAGTTAGGGTTATGCCCTCTTTTAAGGGGTTTGGAGGCATTTTGGGCTCATTTCAGAACTTGATTTTTGCTCATTTCTTTGTTATTCTTTAGAGGCTGCCAAACCTGTGGAGAAGGAGACCCAAGAACGGGAGTTTGCAGGTTTCCAAGGAGACCCAAAAATGGGATTTTGTAGGTTTATAGGAAGGCTAAGGATGGGATTTTGAAGCCATTCCATGTGCATGCTCATATAGAGTTTGCCTTTGTGCTGAACAGTGCAGATTTATGGGTTTCCGGGTGTGTTTTTTGGTATGAGTTTGGTGTTTTCAGTTGAGTATTTCATATCAGTTTGGGTTACTACTGTATTTTAGACTTTAATATGTTAAAATAGAGTTGAATATATGTATTGGGACATGATTAAACTTTTGAGATAGATTATTAGTGTTTTTGTGGTGTTTCCAGGCATTTTTGTGTTAATTTCGAGAGCCCGATGAGCATAGTTTTTGTCCTACATTTGTGAGCTGTTGTGTAAAGGCTATACAGATCTGTAAATTTCATTTTTTAGGCTGTTATGCTGCTGAAATTTCTATAAAAATGTCCATTTTCAGATTTATTAATAATTTGTGAAGTTGTGAAGTTTTTTTGGCACTATTTTGGACATACCCGATTTGGGTTTATTGAGAAATTGGTGGATCTTTCTAATATTGGTTGTTTGGTTTTAAAAATATGATTTGAGGCTTGAAATATAATGTAAAATCAGAAAAGGTACATTTCAGTGGTATCAGAGCCATGATCTTGCCAGCCTGAGGGTTTGTAGAAGTTTGCATGTCAGTTTTGACAACTACCCAGATCTTGCATGTCAATTTTTACAACTACCTAGATATTGCATATAATAATTTATGGTTGCATGTTGCTTCTAATCAGTTGCATGTCAAAATCTATGGTTGCATGCTACTTCTAATCATTTGCATGTCAGTTCTTGGTGAATTTGGTGGTTGCATGTTGCTTCTAATCAGCTGCATGTTGAAATCTATGGTTGCATGCTACTTCTAATCAATTGCATGTTAGTTCTTGGTGTTTGAAGAAGTTATAACCTATTGGGGTTACACTCTACTTTATCCAGAATGGACAGGTATAGTACAGAGTCTCAAAGGACACGATCTTAGACAATTGATATCCAGAGTCAGAACAGTAGAAAGGATGGTTATTTAGACATTCGAGATAAACTTAAGAAAATAAGCCATGACATGTCTAAATAGTTGGTTAAGCACCACTGTATAATGAATGACATGTTGTTCAACCCAGCTAAGGTGGATAAGTTGACTGGATTTCTATTTGGAAAAAAATTTCACAGGGCAGATGAGACAATTACCAAGAACTTGCATGAGGATTTTGAGAAACTAGCTTATAGCCAGGCAAAGGTCTTAGATTCTACTCTACCACAAGAGGTAGTGGGTTTAGATGATGATTATGAGGATGTTGTTGTGCATGATGGTGAGATACTTGGTAGAGATGAGTAGACATTGAGCATTCATGACTTTGCTGAGAAAGAGTACCAGGCACAGTTAGATGCTTCATCACATGAGGTTGAGGTGGGTAGTACTCCACATGATTTGTCCAGGCAGCTGAAGGTGAACAAAGATAGTATTTTGACTTCATCATCTCATCATGACAATATGCAAGATATGATAGAGGATCACATTCAGATGATTCAGTTACAGGGTAGACATAAGGGAGTTCAGGCAAAGTCTCCTTGTGTTGACTTACAAGCGATTAGGGAAGGAATGGGAACGATGAAGTTGAGTTATTTACATCTTCTATCAGATCATGACCATCTTCTTAGCCTTGTCAGAGACTATTCAGATGGCTTGAGGAGGAAGGAGGAGGAAGTTGACAGGCTTTCTCATGAGCTTGAGGACACTCAAGCTTCTTTGGTGAATACTCCATTAGCATTACAAGACTAGGAGAGACATGGGGATAAGCATGGCATGGAATTGAGTTTAGTTTCATCTTGCACTCCTAATACTCAGCTTTCTGCGAATGGTAGATCATATGTGGAAATTGATAATTTTGCAAGTTCATCTTGCATTCACATCCAGGATATAGGTATAATGTCAGACAGGTATGTGGAATTAGTTGGTATTGGTCATATTACTTAGGTGATGATTTTGCTTCAATTACTAGCTAATTATAGTTTATGGATATGGACTCAAGATTGTTATATTGGAATTTGGGATTCAGTTGACTAGAAATCTTTAACACTTTTTGGCAGTAGTGATTGTTTGGGTGCTATCATGGATTTGATTAGCAGATTGCACGGTGTTGTCTTTTCTTGTGCCAGGAGCTTATCCGATGTTGGTATTAGTTTTTATACACCAGCGTTGGGCTTTTTTCATATATCCAGTCGACCATACTTGCTGGAATGTGTTGATGATATTTTATATTTGGCAATGTGTACAGATGAGTCCTAGGATCATATTGGCATTGATGACATCCAGGAGGATGCAGTGGGCAGTTTTGAAGACTTAGTTTCCTTGGGTACAGAGGAGTTGGACAGTAGTGCTAATGTTTTTGATACTCTGCATGTTGATATGAGCTTTAGATTTGATTCACAGGATATGGATTGTAATACTCTAGAGACTAGTGACTTTGAGGATACTCCTTTAGACAGTGCATCAGAGGAGGTTTGTGGGAGACAGTCAAGCCAGTGCCATCATGTGTCTAATCAGTTGAGAGTTAGTGATAGAGACATTGCTATCACTTGCCAGCATTTTGATGCTGCTCATCAGTTGTTAGAAGTTTATGGATGGGGTTCTCCTACTAGTGATGAGTAGGAAGGAAGTTATCTTTCCTTGACAAAGATCCACTCTTTATGGGAGGCTATTTGGATTTTGAGATAGAATTATATGTAGTTGGTAGCCAATAGAGATTATCTTATGGAGTGGGGTAGTACAGAATATGATGCATTGTTGGCCAAGGAAGATGAGGTGAGTGAGCTTACTGAGCAACTTGAGGTGACTTCTGAGATTCTTAAGAGTACACAGTTGGCTTTCAAGGAGTCACAGTTTCATTTGGCTAAGGTGACCATGGAGTTAGAGCAACTATAGTCTTTACCTTATTCTATATAGTCACAAGCTATGGTATTTGGTGATCTGAGGATGTCCATGGCCGAGATTGTCAGAGACAGTGGAGATGGGGATGCATCCATCCTTGATACTAACATTGGCATATCAGGTTCATTCCCACTAGAGTTAGGTTCAATTGAGTTGGGTGTTGTAGTAGATCGTTGTATGCCTGACATGGTGGTGGCCTTTGGTATTGATGGCACGGAGACTAGAGATGTATCAAAGATCATGTGTGATGTTGGTGAGTCGACAGTTGGCATGGTTCCTACTAGTAATACTACTCCCTTGGTGATATCTTTGGAGGTAGTAGTTAGTTCCAATATGGTTAATGATCAATTGCAGTTAGTTTCATCTGGATTATAGTCTGAGCCACTGATTGAGATTGACGCATTCTATCGGCATTACACTATGAGGTACGCTCATCAATTTACCTTTGATGACCATGTTGATGAGATGATGATACAAAGATGTACTTTGGTTCCTAGTGCTTGTCATCAGTTATGGGATAGTTTGACGCCTCAGAATGAGAGTTGTGATGGGCATGACATGGTGATAGGTTCTGCAGTTGACAGCTTGATAATACATGACTTAGAGCAGGAGTTTGGGAGTGATGCTTCAGCAATTGTTGTTACTAATTCTACTCCTTTGGCTATGGAATCCCCTAGCTTAGCTGGTAGCCAGTCACAATGGGCTATATCACTTGTTCATGGAAAATTTGGTTTAGGGTCCATTTCTTACTCTTTATCTTGTAATTTCTTTTCACCATCAGTAGTGCATGGGAGTTATGGTTATGAGATAGTGGCCGGTGATTTGCAGAGTTGTGCAGTGTGTGGATTCTCCATACTTGGTACAGTTTTATTTGAGAGCATTCACCATTGTTGCAGAGTTGGATTGTACATTCCGTATAGGCCAGTGGGATGCGTTGATGGTATTTATTGTGTTGGTAGTTTGATTTGTCCACTTTACTTAGGTTTTGATGTTCTAAGAGTTTGTGTCTCATGGGTTTCTGACTGTGGCAGTGGTGATTTTGGAGTTTGGTTGAGCTTTCATTGTCAGTTTGATTATGGATTCCTCTTGGTCATATTGCAGAGGATATTGCAGGAGCCTGTGTTAATTGGCAGTAGTATAGTTCATGACTACATTTGGGATCCAGGTGGATTGATTGGTTTATTGTTCAGCCATTGCTTGAGGACAAGTAACATTTGGGAGGGGAGGACTTGTCATGTCCCCTTTTCAAATAATTAAAAATAATAATCTTTGCTAAGGCAAGCAGGCCCAAAAAGGTGAAGTTTCAGCAAAGGGGGATAATCTTTGGAAACGAATGGACTAATAAATGAAAATTATTATTAAAATATGTTTTATTAACCCCTCTTGGACATGAGTTAGGGTTATGCCCTCTTTTAAGGGGTTTGGAGGCATTTTGGGCTCATTCCAGAACTTGATTTTTGCTCATTTCTTTGTTATTCTTCAGAGGCTACCAAACCTGTGGAGAAGGAGACCCAAGAACGGGAGTTTATAGGTTTCCAGGGAGACCCAAGAATGGGAGTTTGTAGGTTTTGAGGAAGGCTAAGTATGGGAGTTTGAATCCATTCCATGTGCATGCTCATACAGAGTTTGCCTTTGTGTTGAACAGTGCAGATTTATGGGTTTTCGGGTGTGTTTTTTGGTATGAGTTTGGTGTTTTCAGTTGAGTATTTCATATTAGTTTGGGTTTCTGCTGTATTTCAGACTTTAAGATGTTAAAATAGAGCTGAATATTTTTATTGGGACATGATTAAACTTCTGAGATAGATTATTAGTGTTTTTGTGGTGTTTTCGGGCATTTTTGTGTTAATTTCGAGAGCCCGATGAGCATAGTTTTTGTCCTACATTTGTGAGCTATTGTGTAAAGGCTATATAGATATGGAAATGTCATTTTTTAGGCTGTTATGCTGCTGAAATTTCTGTAAAAAATTTCATTTTCAGATTTATTAATAATTTGTGAAGTTGTGAAGTTTTTTTGGCACTATTTTGGACATACCCGATTTGGGTTTATTGAGAAATTGGTGGATCTTTGTAATATTGGTTGTTTGGTTTTAAAAATGTGATTTGAGGCTTGAAATATCATGTAAAATCAGAAAAGGGACATTTTATCATACATAGTGATGCCATTCTATAACTTCAACAACTCATCAATTAGGAGATCAATATACATGTTCATATCTTTAAATTAGTACTTACCTAGTAATTGAATGAACATTATTATGACCATTTTCATGCACTATTTATAAATTAATTTAGATAACTATAAAATGAGAAAATACCTAGCACAATCATTGACAACATCATGTGCTCCCTCTTTATGGACATCCAAGGAGGAATGTTATTGTTAATAACAAAAATGGGCCATACTGAGTAAACAGATCTCATATCTATATATGGATTGACACTATCCGCTGCCAATGAAAGCTTTAGATTATGAGGCTCTTCTTTAAAGTGTGACCATGTTTCTTCTATCTCTTCAAATGTAGAACCATCAATATGCATTTGCATAATGTCATCTTGACTTCTATTGCTTGCATGGTAATCCATAAATTGTGCCAAGCTAGCACACCTGAATAATCATTGAAGATGTGGAATAATGGGAATGTATCGAAGAACCTTGTGAGGCACTCTTTTTTTTATTTATTCTGACCAATATCTACTAATATGATAATCAGGGCATTCTGATGCAAATTCATGTTGTTTATGATATAGAATGTGATCATTGGGACATACATGTATTGTTTGATACGTCATTCCAATCTGATTCATAATGTTAGATAATTCTCGGTATGAACGAGGCAAAATATTTGATGGTGGTAAGAAAAACTCACTAATCAACCTACAACAACAAATATGGATTGTTAATAAAATGAATAGTAATTGTATGCTAACATTGAAGATGAAAAAAATGGCATACCTTAGCATACGTGACATTGTTACATTGGATATACCATTCATAACTTTTAAGTTCACCAACAACACTATAGTCGAGAGTAGAGTTGTTTGGGAGCCTTCATATAAGGGCTCGTGTGCCTTCTCAAGTAAAGGTATATCAAGACCATCTTCATCATCATTATCAAATTTTCTAGTACCATCATTCTGAGCCTCTTCATCACCTACCCCAATACCATCTTCTTCAATCATGTCCTCTGGCACATGATCATCTTCTTCTATGGAAGTGTTATCCTCAGCTTGGATATTCACACCTCCATGTTCCTCTAGTAGGAAATCCACATTTAGCAATGGACTAAAATCATGGCCCCCTTCAACATGACCATGTTGCCTACAATGACTATAGATTGTTGTGATTAGAATTCTTTGATTCTTTAAGCCCTTACACTTTTTGCAAGGACAATAATATTTATCAAGTTTTCTTCATAATTGAGCCCATAATGTAGCCATTATCTCATTATTTTTTTATGGGTTCATATTGTCAAGCGTGGTCCTTCTTCACAAGAAAATATATTTACAAATAAATTGGACATGTTGTAGTTAATGTTTATATCTGCACATATGGAAATTGTTGATTCATGTTTTCAGATGTAACTAAAATGATCCTATAATTTTTAGAAGGCCTAGATGTTTGCAAAATGTGGATTTATAGACAATGCATCTTAATCATTTGCAAAATGCCTCAAAGAGATGTCACAAGGTGAAAGTTACTTAGGTGCTATTAGCAGCATGCCTTGACTAATCCTAATAGCAATGACTAATGTGATTAATCCATCAAGTAATGAAGATGACTAAAACATCAAAACATATTAATGTATAGCAATATTTTTCTTGAGGAAATATATGGTCTTCAGTAAGATATAAAAGGAAAATTTGTTTGTTATTTACTTTCAAAATTACTCCATGCTTTATTTTAAAATAATCAAATGTTTTTCACAAAGAACCTATACAAGTAACCAGCCCAGTATGACTCCTAACTCTCATGTAGCAAAAGATAGAGCTTGTGCAAAGTATAGAAGGTAATCCTCAGATTTTATTTGAAGGACAAATTAGTTGGGTTTTCATAGTGGTAAAATAAAGCAAACTGTTTGACAAAATTTATCTAAGTTTAGGTTACAAAAATTTCAATATGAAATAGCACAGCATCCTACAATGGTATCAAAGCACAAAACATCCTTCTAGCCTGTTTACATAGTGATTTAGTATTGGAGATGGCTAATGCGGGAATAAGTCTTTTAAACAGTTAAGTGTAATAAATTGTTCAGAGATGTTAAATCTATACCTTCAAATGAGGTTCTTGAAGTGAGTATTGTGCTCTTCCATTTGGGAACCTAGATGCCCTTTGCAAAAATAGCTTGTGGTTTTGATCATCCCATGGGAATAGAGGACCCAAGATGTTAGTATGTAGAAAAAGTCTCAAATAATCCCAATTGCATTGCTTTAGTTTGAAGAAAATTAAATTTGGGTTGAGAAATCTACCTACCCCTTGTGTCAATATGAAAAAACCTTGAGAAATATTATGTAGTCATCCTTTGAGAGGACTTGTGAGGACAAATACTTTTAACTATCATTCATATGTAAGTGGTAACATATGTGCTCTTCAAAGCTACAAGATCGAGGCCTCTTTGAAACACAATATCTATAGCCCTCCTAAAAAAAGATGCTTCAACGCATTGTGTAAGAAACACTTGTAAATCATTAAACTTTAATTTATTTTCTTGGTCATCGTACTTGCATAAAAGAGATTGTTTTCCTAACAATGCAAGAAGGATTTTGTAGCTTACACTAAAGTTTGCTTTCAAGAGTTTGGAGATAGAGTGAAACACTGGATCACTTTAAATGAACCTTATGCCTATGCAGCTATGGAACCATTGAACCCATGAACCATAAAGAAAAATAGTCATTGATTCCTTTCGCTCTCATACTTTACAAGAACCATTGAAGCCATTAAAGTCTGGTAGTGAGTCATACTATTTAAACCATACTATGCCACTATACAAGCATAAACCTATACAAAGTCACATTCAGAAAACATTATTGGTAATAAGTATTAACTCTTGGGAAGGTAAAAGCTAATTTACATAATATAGCTTTTATTTTTTTTAAAAGACAGGAGCACATTTAATGATCCCCAAACAGGTGTAATAGAAAAGGATTATGTTTAACTAGCTCGCTAAAGTTAGGCACAGTTCAAGAGGCAGTTACAATATTCCTTTAGTTTGATTCTCCCTGCTTTCAAATTCATTACATGGGATGAATTTTAGAGACTTGCATTTATATGTTTCAGTTGCTTTGCTATCTAAAAGCATACCTGTGTAGATGACTAGTATCAATAGGTCAAGAAATTTGGTAGGCTGTAATGACAAAATATAGAACATATGGTAGGCTATAACAATAAAATATATCCATCCCATGATAATTCATGTCAAATGGGATCAATTAAATCACATGTTAAGCTTTGAGTTGACTATATAATAATGTAGCACTCAAATTTGAAAGAAGAATCTCAGTATTGGACCAGCCTACATCACAACTCCACAAATCCACCACCACTATTCCTTAAACAATACAATTATATAGACATGATTCCATGAAAGTTGTGAGATTTAATTGAATAGTATCATATGTGTATAGCCACAAGCCACAACTGAGCCAAGTAGGCATGTATACATTAGATGTCTCAAGTTTAGCATCATAGGAAAACTTTGCATCTCATTATCAATTTCAAAACTTTTGTACACAATTTTCCCAAAATGTCATCAGGACAATGCTTAAGTTAAAAGTTATTATAAATAATACATTAACATAAAAATTTGGTAGTGTTAGTGTTCTGATATATTATTATAACAACGTGTTAGTGTTCTTAACATAGTTTTAAGTTTTAACCTCAAGGAAAACAAAGATTGCTTAACAATAGAAAGAAACAAAACAAATGACTTAGAAATAGTCTATCACAATGAAAAACATATTTTTCCCATCATAACACTAGTAGTGCTCTATTGTCTCATTTTTTGTAACACAGACTAGCACAGACATCAATATGAACCTGAGGTTTATACTGAACAAATGCAAGGTATGTAGTGAACTCTAGCCAAGTGCACTCAAATATTCAAACTTCCTTGGTGTGTAGTGATTAATTTTTTTTTATTGTTTGATTGTTTTCTAATTTGTTAGAGGATTCATGTGTAGGAATATATACAATAAAATATGTAGGTTTCTATGCCAAACTAACTCCAATGTGGAAAAATATCTAATAATTGGGATTTAAACTAAGCAAGAACATAACTGAGATAAAGAAGAAAATATATTGGCCTGACATTTATTTATTGTAGCACAAATAAATTATTTACAAGCATACACAAGTTTGAAATGATTGGGATTTAAACTAAGAAAGAAGATAACTAAGATAAAGATGCAAATATATTGGCCTGACATTTATTTATTGTAGCACAAATAAATTCTTTACACTAAGAAGAATATGAAATATGGAAACATTCTATGTTGTCCAACTATTAGTTTATGGACAAGACCACAATATACCTATAGAGGGACCAAAATAAGCCAAGCACAGCAGGAAGAGGTCTTATTTCTCCTCTCAATAACTTGGCCAACACAAATAAAGAGGGTAGAGCCAATGTTACATCTACATCTTTCATACTTCTAACCTATGCAAAATACCTCACCACCTCCAAACATCTTGTGTCTTGTGGATGGATGGCAATGACTCCTCACAAGCTTAGAGCAATAGCAAAGCGCCAGGTATGAAGAAAACTCATTGACTAGATGTCAAAACTATAATGATGGGACTAACAGTCAAAAAAGGGTGTAAAAAGGTCTTTTTCTTTCTTTTATCCTTTCTTTCTAAATATTCAAGTGGCCCCTACTTTTTAGGTCTTATTCTGAAGGAATTTTGATTGACATTGTTTCTCTATTTGGGCAGGTGGACTACATCCTGGGTTCGAATCCCATGAAGATGTCATACATGGTTGGGTATGGATCAAAGTACCAAAAGAGAGTTCACCACAAAGGCTCATCATTGCCTTCAGCTACTTAGCACCCACAGACCATTAGGTGGAGTGTAGGCTTCCAAGCCCTGAATAGCAATTCCCCCAAATCCAAATCTTCTAATTGGAGTAGTTGTGGGTGTTACAGATTGCAATGATCACGTTTCTAATGACAGAAATGATTATGAACAGTCTGAACCTTCTACCTATATCAATGCTCCACTAGTTGGCTCTCTCGCTTATTTGGCCCACTCCACTCGCTCTTAAAACATACTACATTTTCTCTATCAATATTAGTATGGTAATAGAGTTAGGTTAGCTACTTTTAGTATGATATATAGACTCTTGAGAGTGTACTAAGTAAGAGTATGTTTAGCTTATTGTGAGGATGGCTCAAAGATGGAGCCTTAGTCCCCCATTTCTTGATTATGTTGTATTTTTCCTTGTGATCAACTTTAACAAATAGATAATGATGTTTTTGAAGCATGATAAAAGGCTTTTGACATCACTCTGTCATTTTTTCTTAAGTTTTTAATGTTGGCTCTACCCTCTTTGAAAATATTATGATTAACAAAGGCTCTTTCTAAATGATATTCCATTTACCACCAATCTGAGTACGTTGTGGGTGTGTTAGTAGTGAGAGGTCACAACTATGATTGAGTATAAATTTTGAAGGAATCAATATTTTTTTCTCTTTCCTGTTAAAAGATCTAAAATTTGACATTTACTAATTGATTAAAGATCTAAAATTTGACGTTTACTAACTCAGTCTACCAAAGACTATGTCTCTAAATAGATAAATCCATTCACAAAGAAGAAGTTATAGACCATTATTTTTCCAAATGCTCCTGATTTTATAACTTCCATTAATAGTGAATTCTAGGTAATGCTTCATCGAAATAAGACTCAAAACTACAAGAAATGGCTCAAAATACTTTTTTTTAAAATGCCAGGCTTTTGCTGTCCCATATGAGAGTAGATAAATTAGATGGATGTTTCCCTAAAGTGACATCTCTAGTTTGAATGGATATGTCTAGATTGGAAATATTGTGGAAACACTTCTCTTTAACACATTTTTTCAAACACTTGGCGTGAACCCTTAAATTCCCCACATTTTGCACCCTTAAATCATAGCAGCTCATTAAATTGTGTACTCAACAATAATATATAAGGACAAGATATGATCAAAAATAAATAGACATACTAATGCTTCAAGAGTTTAAGGCTATTGGGTTCTCTCTGGATATTAGCTTGAAATGTAAATGGAAAGATGTGAGAGCATTCACCTCTTCTCACCAAAAAGGATAGGGAGGGGATACTAATTTAGTAGGGCCTAAATGAACCAAACACATTCCAAATTGGAATTTTTCCCCTTGCCATTGACTGGTTTGGAACACACATAAAATTGATGATAAAGAGATGGATATCTCTAATGTGTATGTTGGCAATGATCATAGAGATAGAATTGAATTGTGGAAATGGATGTTTTAATTAAATAGAATTCCATAGATCACTAACAATGACTTTAACATGGTTGAGGCTCCTCAAGACAAGATTGGAGGTGACAAGTTTGAATGGAAAGGATGTGAAATGATCTTTTGGTACAATATGATTAATAAGCATAAAATTTTTGACCCCTTACCTGGTTGCAAGTAGAGTTATAAAGGCACTTTGGCATACCTGGTACAATTTCATAAAATGGAAATAAGAGAACTTAAGAGATTTTATGTTCATAGGGATGTTTTCAATTTTAGGAAGGATGGCACAAGTGTTAGTATTCAAGTCAGCCCCTATACCCTATTAAATCCCCACCCTGTTATTGCTGATATTTTTCAAATTGGTAGGGCTTGTTTGGAGAAGGGGGGAAAGATGGATTAATTTTGAAACTTACCCAGCTAAAAGATGAAGATATTAATACTACTATTAATATTATTAGATGGTTTAATGAAGTGGTGGTGAAGCACCAACCTGCTACTGAGAGATGATCCCAAAACATCAATAGCTACTAAACCCTTTTTCAGGTAGTGACATAAAGAAAGCCAAGATAAGAGAAGAATGGAATCTAAACTCCAAAAACCTATATAATGCTAGAGTTCCTGTAGAGTAACCTGGTCAATATTGCTACTAAACAAGAGTCTACGGCCTAGTCAAGAGACTCCTTCTGGAGGTTGCAATATTTCAAGAATCAAGGTGTCAAAACTAGAGGATTGAGTCTATTTGGAATGAAGGGAAAGAAATTAACTCCCAAGATGAAATTCTTTTGGCCTTTGCACATTAATATAAGAAACTCTTCATTTCTGAAGATGTTGGATAGGAAATGTAAAATGCTAGGACAAAACTTAGTCGAATCATTCCTAAAAAGGTGCCTACTAAAGAGACAGCTATGCTTAACAAACCTATATAACTGTGGATGAAAACAATGCTATTCAGAATTTGAGTAATGAAAAGGCCCTTGGGCTAAATGGAATCCCAGTGGAGCTCTATGAAAACAATATTAGTTGGATGGTTAATGAATTCCTCCAGATTTATACATAAGCCATTAACATGTCTCTTAGGGTGGACATCAACTCCAGTCTCATCAAACTTATCCCCAAGGAAGGAGATAGAACATTCATCAAAACCTGGAGACCTATTACACTGTTGAATGTATCTTACCAAATGTTTGCAAAGATCCTGGCGTTAAGGTTGGAGAATGTTCTTCCTTGTATCATCAACCCTTCCTAGACTAGGTTTGTGAATGGCAAATATATCTCAAAAATTATTATCACTTTCTATAGACTATGGATTAGGGTAGGGAATCTAACCAGCAAGCCTTCATGTTGCTCCTGGGCTATGAGAAAGCATACCACATAATTGAATGGAATTTTATTGCCATGATAGTCAATGGTTTGGGTTTCCTAACTTCTTCTTTCAGATGGTCCTAACTCTCTTGAATGAAGCTAATGCAAGGGTGTAGGTGAATGAAGTGAGATCTAAAGCTTTTGATCTTTCAAGGTCAATAAGGCAAGGTTTCCCATTGGCACCAACACTTTTTGTCATTATTGCAGATGCTCTATACTATAGACCTAGGGACAACTCTCTATCTCCAAGAGTTAAGGATATAGAGCTTCCTAATGGGGGAGATATATCTAATGTCCAATTTGTTGATGACATAGAAATTACCATTGAGCTTGTTGAGGATAATTTCTGTAACCTAATGAACAAGCTTGACTTATTCTATGTAATGGGCTGAATCTAAAAAGTTGTGACCTATGCAAGATACAGTGCTATTTACTTATAGACAAAATCTAAGACATAAAATTGTAGGATTTAGATAAGTATGATTCACACCAAGTAATAAATCAAACTAGAATGAAAGTATACAATACAGTGGACACAAGTTTGTTCTTCAAAAATTATGCATTTTCATTCAAATCAAAAGAGTATTGTTGTCAACATATCCAATAGTGAGTTATAATTACATGAAGAGAAAAGGACTCAATAAAATCTCTACACGAAAACCTTCAATAGATCTAGATACATGAAGAAGAACTAACTCCAAAATGAGTTGAAAAACCCAATAACTACAAACTACCCACAACCTCCTAGGGTAAGATGCAAGAAAATAGCTCCAAAATAGGACACCCCACTCTCTGAAATGAAGTCTAAAACATAAAAAAAACTCCCTCCAAGTCATTGAAACATTTATGACTCCCTAAAACCACCCCAAGAAGTGCTCCAACTACTCATAAATAACCTCCAAACTCTATGAAAAAGTCAAATTTGACTTCCTTATATTCTCTCTTAATGTCTCCAAATTGGTTAGATTCCAAGAAGTCTTTGTGCTCATGAATACATCTTTTCCATTTAAGAAAATGCATCATTATTATGTTTCCTTAAAATCCTTTAACAACTATCAATTGATAAATATAACATTCATAAAAATTAGTAACTGTTAAATTACAATATTTGATTTTTAAAAGGAAACAAAAATAATACTTTATTATTAATAATATAGTAATATAGTAATATAGTGATATATTATTAATGCATTTTACTATACTATTAATAAAGACATATGAAAGTGAAAAAATCCCACAAAGATATAAAAAGATGCATAAAGTAATGTGATGCATACTAGAGGATGATAACATCAATACCCTCTAGTGAAATGTCTCTTTATCCTCAGCTAGCTCTTAAACCATTTGAGAGACAAAGAATGAACTTTATTATAGCTTGATTGACCCACAATCCTAAAGACCAAGGTTTAGAGTGACATAAAATCCTCAAAATCAAGAGAATTATTTGCATTCCATACACAATGATATAGAAATACATCTCAACTAATATGACAAATGCTAGAAGATGAAGTCATTAATGACCTCTAGTGAAACACCCCTTCATCATCAACAAGTTCTTAAGTCATTAGAGAAATCAAGACTTTATTATTTTGATTGAACTTTGATTCTGAAGAATGAAATTTAGAAAGATATAAATCCTTCTAATTGAGCATTATAATCCTTCCATACAAAAGGATATAAAAAGATACATAGGTAATATGATCAATGTTAGAGAATGAGAATGCCATTGACCTTATGTAATGCCCCTCCATCTTCAAATCTAGTTATTGAACCATTTAAGAAAACAAGTCTAAATATTAGAAAGAACGTACTAATTATAAATAATGTCACCAAATGGGTGGAAGTATAGATGAATGCAATAAGATGAGAACACTAATGACATTGAAAGAAATGTCCTATCCTTTAACTATTTTTTTAAATTGTTTGAGAAATTCAAAGACTAAACTTTAGAAAGAATGCATCCTGATAGATGGATGGATGGAACAACCACCCTTAAACATCACACACTAAGGAAAAAGTTGAACTTGAAAATGAATAAGTCAAATTTAACTATTTAACACTTTTACTCTATGAATCAAACTTTGGCATGTGATGTTTAAGTGGTCCAAGATGGAATTATAGATGAATGCTAGAGAAAGAGAATGCCAATGACATTCAATCAAATGTAGACTAAACTTTAGAAACAATATATCCCAATATCTCACCATATGGTTGAAAGTATAGACATAAAAAATAGTTGTACAAGAATTATGACAAACAAGTCAAAACATATAGGGCTAGCTCTTGAGGGTGGGCCATGGGCTGCAAAATGCCACTTAGTTATGGAAATTGCATAGGGATAAGCAAGTAATTATTAAAGAAACCTCCCATGGGAGATATTTTGAGGAAGGTAATGCGTAGACGTGAAGGGTGAGGGGGGATGAAAGAGTCACATTCGCCATGTGGGCTTGTTTAGTTATACCTAAAGCCACTAATGGTGGTCTTCACATTTCCATTGTTCACTATCTTCCCTACCCACCTACCATGCCCATGCTCATGTCCTTATTTAATTGCATTTTAATATGCACTCTCAGTGGTCCTCACTCTACATAGCTAAGAGTAAGGAGGAATCATTCTTTTTCCTTTCTGTACAATCAGAAATACATAATTCATTATCCTCTTTAATGTGGACACAAGTAAATATCTTAGTGGATTAGAATTGACTGATACTAGTGCTTAGAGTGCCCCAACAAACTTCCTTTTTGCCATATCTTTGACATGACTACTACAATGTATTGGTTGGGACACTTTGGGAAGCTTATAATTATGAATCTTTGCAACAACGTGAGCCATGTCTCCTGCTTTGAAGGCTCTAACTCGAATACTTCAAAGTCACCCTTTTTAATTCAATCATTTCTTTCTTATCTTCTTGCTGCCTCAAATCCTAACTTCACCACATACTACTCAATTCTAGAAAACCCTAAATCATTACATAGTCTCTTTAAAAACTATATAGTAACTTTCATGAAATTCATGTCTGTCTTACTTAATTGTCAAATTCTACACTTTGTAAGCCTTTCAATGGCAGCCCCATTACCAAATGCCCTCAATATATGGTTTTTAATGAAAGGTGTCTAAGTGGGTGAAAGATAACTAATGTTAAAAATGGAGGATGGTGTAAGAAAATGTCTTTATTCAGCTACGATCTCTCACCATAAAACTAACCACCCAAGACACGTTTGAAGAATAAACTTCTTTAGAAATGAGATTCCATGGGGAAAAAACAATAGAGATGTTGAAATTTGATCAAACTTCAATTTATAATGCAAAAAATGCAAAAAAGTGAGCCACCCACTTCAGATTTTGAGAACAACTAACCGATTTAGAAGAGATGCCCTAAACTTCAACTCTCACGCATGCATTGAAGTTGAATAGAATACAATGAAATGGATGAAATTTTCCCTTTTTACATATTAAGCTCGTATTGGTCAAAATTTTGACCAACACAGGCATGGATTTTTAAAAAAACACATTTTTCCTTTCCATAGTCTAACCAATCTAATAGATGGTCAAAAATTTTGGTCTAAAAATGGCCTCAAATGTACTAGTGATACATACATACATAGACACACACACATATATATACATATACATGTGTGTGTGTGTGTGTGTACATACATACATACATATACAAAGATGTAGGAAAACAAGATGCAAAGATCACAAGGGCATGACAATGAAATACAAGGATCACAAGGGCATGTCAACAAAATTATAGATCTCCACAATCCACAACATCTCTTTGTATATATACATACATATGTATACATACATACATACATACATATGTACATACATACATATACACATACATACATACATACATATGCATATGTAATTTTATCACCTTGAAAAATTGTATTTGATCCTGCTAGTTGGGAACAATTGACTGTTCCTACTATGATATGTTTTTGTAAAATTTCTTGCAAACTCTTCCCATTTTTCTTGGTCTACATTATTATTTTTTAGGATCTTGAGCTAAGCCACTTAGCATGGGTTGAGTTAGTTTTATTATTTTATTATTTTGATTATGGAATCTATATGTAGTTGGATCAACTTTTTTGTTGTGCCAAGATCTCTCTATATATATGCATACATAGGCACACACATATGTGTGTGTATGTATATATGCACATGTATATACATATACATATGTATATATGTATATACATATTTACGTGCACACACACACACACACACATACACACACACATATACATACATATACATGTACATAAATAATAGTAATATATGTATTGCATCTGCATTTGCTTTATCATTTCTTATAAGAGTGTTTCAAGGTTGGGAACCACTTCAACATCCTTTGCATGGTTTAGAAGTTATGTCAATGTGGCAGAGGCTTCTGCAAGGGAATGAGCCTCGTGATTATGGCATTTACACAAAAGTAGAACTTGCTTCTTGAACTCCTAACACTCAACTCTTCACTGAAGTTATTTTTCAAGTAGTAAGAATAGCTGCTAAAAATTCTTGGGAGCTAATGGACCCTAAACCTATGCTATGTTTTTTAGAGACATGAGAGAAGTTACTACTGGCTTCACTACTTCATAACATTTTGGATCATATAATGATGCTCAAATTAACAGCATCACTAGATACTTGGGATCCTCGTAGGGTTACATCCTTAGCTTCCATTGTTGGGCCAATGTATGAAGCATTTATATCCAACTATTTTTTATAAATTGGGGAATGTGCTTCATTCCTAGCATGCAAGTGATGCATCTACACATGCAATTTTATCAGTTTGGAAAACTATATTTGATCCTACTAGCTAGGAACAACTGATTGTTCATTTTATTGTACCTAATATGATGACTATTCTATGGGAATTTTTAATCAACCTAGCTAATCAGAAACTAGACCCATTTAATTGGGTTATGGCTACTTTATTTTTAAAAATATCTACTATGATATGTTTTTATAAAATTTATGGTGAACTCTGCCCATTTTTCCTGGTTTGTATTTTTTTGCGTAGGATGTTGGATCAATTTTTTTGTTGTGATAAGATGTAATAATCACCTTTAAAAAGATCTCTAAGACATGCATGTTTAGAAGGAAATATAAAGAGATACCTCTTTAGAAGGAAAAGAAAAGAACATTTACATAGCTCTTGAAAAAAATCACAGAGCAAGGACACAACAATGGAATCGCAAAGTAAGGGCACAAAGATCACAAGGGCACAACATGACAACAAAATCATGGAGAAAGGGCATGAAAATGAAATCGTAGAGCAAGGGCATGACAACATGTTGGTATCGAATGTGGACCAAGTGTTTCAAATTTTCAATTTATGGTTTTGAACCTCTTCGAACTAAGGTTCGAAGCAATTTGAAGTGACTTGAAATTGTCAATGTAGGTTCAATGGAATTTTAATTCTTCTCGGTTCAACAATTTCAACATCAAAGACACTCTAATGGCCCTACTTCATGGTCTAGATTCAAAGATCATGGTCGTGATAAGTCAAATAGTTCAGAGGTGTGGTAAGAAATGCAACAATCTAGGTTCATGTGATTTCATTTCAAGGTCAAATCCATTGGTTCTAAAGTTCAATCATAATGAATGCAAATGATGTGATCTAAAGTTGTTGGTACATGCTCCTTGAATCTTATTGTAGAAGTCAATCTTCCTACCTCCATATTGTAATATGAGTCGTGCAGTCATTAAACAAGTTAGATTAAGAAAATATCAATATGAAAATGTCAAATATATGCATGAGATCCATGTAAGAAATGTTGCATGGTAGGGGTCAGTGTTGGAGTAGAGCAACATGAAACAAAGGACTATAAGTCTTTTTGTGTAAGAACGATGTCTATCATCATATTTTTAATGAAAGTTAATCTATAAAGGATAGGGCACACATATGGGGATTGTGCATATGATATGACTTGGGAAATATATGTCATTTTTGACAGAGTACTACATATGATTTGGAAGTTAAAAGCTTATGATTCATGAACTTAAGAAATGAATTAGAAAGTTGTATGGATAAATGAGAATCCTAACTAATGAATGGGTTTGAAGCTACATGGATGACATATTCAGTATGTGTTAGCAAGCTTCTATAAAGAACAAAGATTCATTAAAACATTAGAGTCATTGTGGGTGTATGGAGTGATATCCTCAAATCAAGAGAATGAAGAGTTAGTTCATGCTGATAACAGATATATATTCTTGCAGAAGCATGGTCAAAATGGGAAGCTACTTTAGTCAATACAAATAAACAAAACCGAGGGCATGTTCTTGTTTGGGATATAGTTATCTCGACTCATGCTCGGACTAAGATGACATTAATGGGGTTATAAATTATCTTCCCTGACAAATCGAGGTCGTCTTCACCACTGGAGACCAAAAGTTGTCATGTTGCCATTTGTTTGTGGTTTTTCACTAATTTTTTTTGAGCCTATTCGGTGCAATCACCAAATCAAATTCTTCAACTTAGACACATGTACTTGGGTTGGATTCTTTAAGAAGAGTGTCAGGTTTGTATTTATACATGAATGCATCAACACTGCTGCGACGACAGTCACCGATGCCAGACAGTGAGGGGTAACGACATGTTGTTGAACATTTTTCTCATTATTGGGTAAACTGTCCATGATATTTTGTGTTTCAAACTCCCATTGACATGTGTTAAGAATTGCAGATGTCATTTCAATAGTCAATCCCATAATTCGGAATGGAAGCTCAAGAGATGGCAGAAATCGAATAGGAAATGCTTGGTCAAATTTCAATCCTAACTTTTGGAGTTCGCATAATCCCATGAATATCACACTGCAATATCTCACTAGTGTTCAAATTGTGGATTCTTATAAACAGTGGGCGAGAGATTTGATAATGGGTGTGGAACCCGAGTGTACAGGGTTGGTTCGATGCATGCAAACCATTTGACAGAAGGTCCGATAGTTTAAGGTATCTCACAAAGCAGATGAAGTAAATCATCAATGGTTTGATGCGACGTCCTTGCTCATCTCATGAATCTAATTTGGAAGCCCAGGCGATAATGTGGAAAGATATATGATATGACCCGAGCCTCATATCACGACAACAAGAGGGTGAAGGGATGAGGAAGGCTTGTGGTCACGCCTAAAGATACAGAGTGTCCACATATTATGCGAGATGTTCGATAGAATATAACAGTTGAAAGGAGAGGTGTTGGGCATTAACATGTATAGGGGAGGATCATGCATAGATGTCATGGGAGACTGAATAGGCCCCTCCAAGATCTCTACTCCAATAAAGAAGATCAACACTGCCAATAGCTCCAGCACATATAAATGTCACGGGCTCTCACACAACAAGAATCTTCATTGCAGAAAACCATTCATATAAACTATTCAACAAAATGCAAGTGTCATCACACTGCGGGTGTGCGTAGATCATGGACGTAGCCTGGGAACATATTGAAGAAGAGGAGCGACAATGCATGTTAATGGTTCAACAAAAACACAACCCGAGTAAATATGTTAATTCTCACAGGTGGAATCTCGAACCTCATGCCGTGGGTGTAATTCAACATAGATGTTGAGAGTGAGAGTAGGTCACTTGAGCCTAACTAAAGAGAAATAAAAAGAAGACTCGAACCTGGTGATAGAACCATAAATTGGAGCATCGACATTAAAGAATTGACCTAGGCTCTCTTATTAATTACTCAATGTTTATGTCATTTGAGTTTGTTTTCTCATGTACATCTAGTCGAGCCTAAAGTATTAATAACTTTAAATATATATTGACGTGTCAAGAAATGACAAGTGGTCACGAATTCTAAAGCACTCTTGTGGCCAAACCGAGAGGGGGCATTAAGGATGTGAATTATCACTTCAATTGATACCTGTCTAGATTCAGTTATACCATTCCCCAAACTTTAAAGATTATTTTCCCAAACTATAAAGAAGGAAGTTAATGATTTCATAATACCCAAATCCCAGCCATATATTTTTTGAAGTTTATTTGAAGTCAAAATATTATCTATATGTTAAAGAACAAAGAGTAAATGAAGGCATCTTCCAAGAATTGGTTATCAATGGGAAAGAGATAAACATGTAAAGCAGATGTGAAAGGGGGGTTCTAATCTTTCTTTTTGGGTAGAGATTGCAGACTTTGTGCTGTAGGGTAAAGCTTGAGATGGTAAATAGACAAGTAGTAGCTAGGGGAGTTGTATTTTTCTAGTGGACTTTATGCTACAGAAAAAGGGGGTTCCATCTTCTTGCAATTGTAATGCAGAGATGGTAGATACATTTTCAAATTGTAGTATTTTATGTATATCAAACAACAAGTCTATGTTGTTTTGTTGTGTTTAGAGGAGGAGAATTTAGTATATCAATACTTTGTGTTTGCATGTTGACTTTCTGATCAATTTTAATCTTTGAGTTATCTTGATTACCTTTAAATACAGTTTTGATACATGTAATTATTGCCACAATTATCTATAGGCTTTGGGCTTCAGTTATTCATATATATGGAAAGAACAATTCATTTTTATTTCTTCTTTTCTGCTATAATGTAATGATTGGGCAAACGAACTTGGTGTCATTTTCTATTTATTTCCATTCAATTAGTTAATCTCTTTGCATCTATATTGTTTTTACCGATAGATGTTTGTAAACCTTTCTTGCTTTTAGGTTAAAAGCATTATCAATTGTAGTGCAGTTGATTCATTGTATATCTTACATAGGGAGTTGTACCTGATAGAATTCAAAGGAAGGTTATCAATCCAATGATAATCTATCCAACTATTAGTGCTGATTTTAGTCTTTTTATCTGGGCTTTTAGAGTTAATTTGTATGTATTTTCATAGAAGACAATCTATTTACTAACACAATGAAATGCAGAGATCACAAGGGCACAACAACGAAATTGCGGTACAAGGGCATGACAACGTTCATAGATCGCCACCCTTGTTTGGAGCTCTCCACACTCTTTCACATGCATCTCTCCACAATCAAAACAAATGGGGAATGATTAATGTCATATTTTATTCTTTTTTATATACTCATGCAAGCGTTGTAATTACAATGCCAACATCAGTATTGTGACGGCATTGGGGACTATTGATGTAAATAAGTATTTACTATTTACACTTAAGTTTACTTAGGTTAATGCATTATTTTATTATTTATTTAGGTGAGACACTTAGGAGTTTGTGTACTCTCATGAGTTTTCATGTTGACAACACAGAAGTACACAACTCTATTTCAACACATGGTGTCTACAACACTGGAGTTTGCATCATTCACTGAGTTGTCATGTAGACAACACAGTTATTCATGCTCCCTTTTTAGCACATGTTGTCTACAACAATTTGTGTGCTACACCATTGTAGGCTTATCCCCACATCATCACACTTATTTCTATGCTTAATGAAAGATAACACATATCTAGTGGACATGTGCCTAGTTGTATGACTTATCATGTTGTTGACTTCTATGCATTCTAGAAGCTCTCTAGAGGCCTTTATATACAAGCACTCCTAGTGTACTTTCATATGGCATATTGATTGAATATATCATCATTCTGATCATACTCTCTCTTTGGTCTATTGTTGCGCTTATGTTTGAGTTCCTTGGTCTTGAGTGAATTCTGCCCTAAGGCAAATTCTTACATGGTATCAGAGCTTGGGGAGATTCTCTACACATAGTCATTTGAGACTATTTATGCTTCAGCACCTCGACCCAAAGTTAGAGTATCTACAGAAATTGGGAGCATCTAGAGCCAGATCTGACCTCGCCATTTCATTCAAAATGTCAATTCAGTGAAGATCGACTGTAAATTTGCCTATGCTGGGCTAAAGTTGATCATGAGGCAAAAAAATTTGCAAACTAGCACCCGAAGGCACCAATTTGGAAATAGGTATGATCTAATTTGATTTGCACATTTATTTTAGATCTAAATTTAATTTTAATTCTCTGCAAATTTTTTTCAAATTTCATTTTCAAAAAAAATTTACACCTAGTCGGGTTATCAAAGAAATTTTTTTTTGCAGAACTGGGCAGTCACACCCTAGCCCTGCAAGGAGGAATATTCTTTATTTGGTAAGGAATCATTTTAATCAATAGGATGTACCACAAAAATTAGCGAGTGGTACTACATCCATCAGCTGCATCCAATTTTCAGCAATCACATCCAAAAATTGGCAGTTCCACCAAACTCCCAGCGGACTTCTTTGAATAAAGCCTCATGGCCCCTTCATTTTAACTGCTATCACAATCCCCATTCCCACCAATGTGGGATAAATAACAAGGAAATATGGCATTGTTAAAGTAAATCTAGTTCGAAAACAATATTCCTAGCAGTCGCTACAATCAACATCGGCCACGCTCCCTACTACACTTGTCTAGTCCACCACAATGCCATGCAAAAATGTTCTAGTTGCCCACACGAACAATGAACCAAAGTTTGCCACATGGCTACCTATGCATAGCAAGCCTATATAGTCATGTCATCCTCAACACATGGTTGCACACATCATCTACCACGGTGTAATCTGAATTAGTAGATTGTACAACCAATAACAGTCTAACACGTGGCATACTTGCCCAGTTAGCACAATCACCGTTGTTATGCCACATCAGCTCCATGTCAATAGACCTATATATTGAGTATGCAGCACACATTTTCTTGTAGGATACATCAATCGTACCTATCGATACCATCTATGCAATGCTGACATCATGCTGACATAATCACAAGCTTGAAGGTTGTTGATGTCATCATTTTACGAGCTCGAATTTGACGGCCATCTGACCATCATTCTAGGGAAAATTTGAACTACTACGATGGTCATATGACTATCAAATTTAACCCTGTCTTTTGCTGATGCAACCTCTCTCCAGATTGATTTTTAATTTTGCAATCTGACTTTGGGAGGCCATATCTCAGTCATCTAAACTCCAAATCAAGTGCAATTTTATTTTGAAATTGGTTAGAATTTTAAAAAAATTTTGGTGGTCTAGCTCTTTTCTAGTTTTGGTGCATGGATTTGTCAAAAATTGCATCTTTTGGTGACTGTACCTGCTTAATCCTACATTTTGCAACTTCAAACGCTCCATATGGGCACATCTGGACTCAAAAATAGGTTTCATTTTTTTTGAAAGTGCATTATTTTTCATCTACTTCCCAGATCTGTAGTCAGATTCTAGGGTTGTGTGGACAAAAGTGTCACTTTCAAAAATAGGGTCTTTCTTTGCTTTGTATTACTTCAAATTGTTATACATTGTAAAGTTCCAGATTTCTAATCTTTCAAGAGGTTGTAACAAGAAAAATCAAAAGTCCATGAAGGCCAAAAGTGGCAAGTGGCCATTGTAATTGAACTACTTATAAAGTGCCAAAAGCATCTCTTTTGGGAGGATTTCTTGATTTAGTGAAAAGGGGGGTGTTCTTGGTGTTGTGTTCTTTCTTTTATGTAATTTTCTTTAATTTTTTGCATTATGGGAAATTTTAAGTTTCCAAAATTAACTCCACATAACTATGCTACATGGTCCATCAAAATGTGGTATCATTTAATGTACAATGGAGTTTCTCAATATGTAGATGCTACCCTTCCTAAACCAGTAGGTGATAATGTATTAGCAAGTGATATTTCAGCTTGGGTAGCAATGGATAGGAAAGCCCTAAGTTATATATGTTTGGGGGTTGATGACAAGATCATGTATCAAATTAAGAAGTCTTCTACATCCAAGGAAGCTTGGGATACCTTGAAAACCTATATGGTAAAGTGTCTAAAGAGGATGTTTTCAAAATTGAAGATGAGCTTGTCTCCTTAGATCCTAAGTCATTTGATTCTATATAGGAATTCATCATTAAGGTGAATGAATTAAGGACAATGGGAGTCCTATCAAAAATGGTAGGTTGATCTATCTTATTCATAATAAGCTGCCATCAGAGTATTCCACATTTGTTTCTTCTTTTAACACCTCAAAGACTACATTAGGGTCTGCCAATAAGAAAGTCTATTTTGGTGAATATGCTGATCTATTGGATATAGAAGAAAAGAAGTTGAAATCAATGGGGATTCTCAATTCACCTAAGTCTACAGCATTGGTGGACAACACTGAGGGTTCTCAAAATTCAACTGGACAGTCTTCAAATAAACAGAAGTGTAAGAATAAGAAGTGGAAGAAGAAAAAATCAGAGGATGTAGAAAAGAAAACACCACAATCCAATCAATAGGGCAAGTCTTCCTCAAATTCCAACAAGAAGGGGGACAACAATAAGAAGAAAAAGTGTGCCAATTGCAATAAAATGGGTCATGAAGAACATGAGTGATATCATAAAAGGATTGATGAGTACTAATATCATGAAGAAACATAATGTTCCACTGCCTAATGCTTATGAGGATATAGGGTCTTCTTCAGATTCAAAGGGCAAAGGGAAAGTACTCATGGAAAATTCAAACTCTTCAAAGGAATGGATACTTGACTCAGGTGCCTCTTATCACATGGATTTTTCAAAGGAGGTTTTTTCTTCAATGAAGCAGTCAAAGGTACTACACATCTTTGTGGGAGATGATACCAAAATGAAAGTTGAAGGGAAAGGAAATGTGGAAATGGAAAATGGAGAGTTTCAAGATGTTCTCTATGTTCCAAAACTAAGTTCAAATCTCCTATCAATCTACCAAATCTCTCACCTCATAGATGGACATAAAGTTGAGTTCTTTTGTGACTCAGTATAGCTGCATAGTCTAAAAGATGACTCCTTGGTTGCAGTGGGGAAAGTGAATCATGACAAAAGGTTGCATTCTTTCTCCCATTTTGTGCCCAAGTCTCTTTCACATGCCTTGTTAACACAATCCAATTATCAAATTCAATTATGGCATGAGCGGTATAGGCATCTTTCCTTCTGCTATCTTTAGCAACTTTGCACAAAGAAAAGGTCAAAGGTCTACCTCAAATTAACTTTTCCCAAAGTTAATGCTCAATAGATTCAGTGGATATGCATCCAGAGGGGAAGTTACAGAGAGGGAAATCTTCACGAGCACCGGGTGTTCTACAAATGGTTCACATGGTATTAGCAGGACCTTTTTTAGTGACATCAGTCAGCTAGGGTCGCTATATACTTACTTCCATTGATGACTTTTCAAGATACACTTGGGTCTACTTTCTTTGTCATAAGAATGAAGTGTTGGACAAGTTTCTAGCCTTCAAGAATCATGTTGAACAAAATTCAAGAAAAGCCATCGAAGTTCTATGAATGGACAATGGAAGAATGTATGTGAATAGAAGACTAAAAGACTTTGGTAGACTTGAGGGAATTCAGAATCCACCAGCATTCAGTCTCCATAAGACAGATGTTGTAGCTTTGAGGATTCACACTCTTAAGTCCATGGCAAGTTGCATGATACAAGCCAAGTCTCTAGATCCATCAATTGAAGTTGAAGCAATTAGTAGTGCCACTCACATTCTTAACAAGTCTCTTCATCCAACCTTAGATGGCAAGACTCCTTTTGAGGCATGGTGTGGTAGAAAACCTATTGTGACACACTTCAGAGTCTTCGGTTGTCCTGCATGGGTAAACACATATTCTAGGGGATGCAAGGCACAGTCACCTCAGCCTTGTACTTTCATTTGTTATGAAGATGGTGTGAAGGCACACAAATTCATGGATCTAGAGACACATCAAATCTTTGTGGAGAAGGATGTACACTTTGAGGAAAGTTCACCCAACTTGTCCTCTAATCCTCTCCGCACATCATACCATGTGGAAACTGATAGTGACCCCATCAATCATGCTTCAACAAATTCAAACACGTGGAGTTCTATCAACAATTACAGCGAGAGGTCACTACGTCACTCCAATCCACATGCATATATTGCCACAGTGATAGGTCTAGCATAGCAGCATACATCCAATCTTCCAGGTCTAGCTTCAGTGATAGATTTGGGAGACAATATTGATGGTCTGCCTCTTCTTCTTGATGCAGAGCACCTTCTTCAATTGTCATGAGGGCTCCATCTGACCCTCTTATTCATTCTCTACATGATCGATCATTACTAGTTGAAGTGATTATGGATACTTATGATCAACAATTGAAGAGGGGTTCTTCATCAGTTGAGCAGACAAATAGTTCTTTGAGATAGGTTCTTCAGCCAGTTGAGTAGGTTTCAAAAACATCACTTACCTATGAGATTCTTTCCACACATAGCGGAAGCGTCTCATCTGTACCTTTGGCATTATTTCTTCCTAAGGAGAGGAACACCATTCTATAGTCTTGGATCAGCTTCTTCATCGAAGCAATCACTGGTCAGCATTCTTCTTTTGGGGGGGAGCCTATCCTGTCTCTCTTCCTCTTCTCATTATTCTCTTATGTATATACTGGATGTATGTCGTAATGGGGAGGTCTTAATTACTCCCATCCATCCATAGATCATATGGGTTTTTCATCTCTCTTTTTGGGGAAGGGTTTTTCCCATGAGATCTTCCCTCTTTCTCTGCTTTATGAGAGATTGCATTTCATTATGTACATGGGTACCTAACCTAGTAGCTAGGACCCATCATGCATTGCATCCTAGATTTCATAAGCTTAAGGGCATTCCCCTAAGTTGCACTTAAGGGGGGGTGTTGGTGTAAATAAGTATTTACTATTTACACTTTACTTAAGTTTACTTAGGTTAATGCATTATTTTATTATATTGCATTATTTTATTATTTATTTAGGTGAGACACTTAGGAGTTTGTGTAATCTCAAGAGTTGTCATGTTGACAACACAAAAGTATTCAACTCTATTTCAACACATAGTGTCTACAACACTGGAGTTTGCATCATTCACTAAGTTGTCATGTAGACAACACAGTTATCCGCACTCCCTTTTTAGCACAAGTTGTCTACAACATAAATTTGCATATTGCACCATTGTATGCTTATCCTCACATCATCACACTTATTTATGTTCTTAATGAAGGATAACCCATATCTAGTGGACATGTGCCTAGTTGTATGACTTATCATGTTGCTGACTTCTATGCATTCTAGAAGCTCTCAAGAGGCCTTTATATACAGGCACTCCTAGTGCACTTTCATATGGCATATTGATTGAATATATAATCATTGTGATCATACTCTCTCTTTGGTCTACTATTGTGCTTGTGTTTGAGTTCCTTGGTCTCGGATGAATTCTGCCCTAAGGCAAATTCTTACAGGGACAATTGTAAAAAAAATTGAAAATCACCACAAATTACAGCACTGTCACAAATTGTCATTGCAATTTGACCCCAAATGTTGTAGTGAGGCCGTCAAATTTAGGCATTGAAATTGATGACATCATCACTACTCCTATTGTACCACTATTGTCAGCTCTTTGTAGACATACCCTGCAGATGTCACTTTGTGAGGCTTGCCTTTGCATGAATTTTTACAAAAGATAAAGTGTCTTGTTGAAACTTTATTTATTTTGTAAAAGGCATGCCTTTGATTTTTTTTAATAAAGTGGTTTTTTAATAAAAGAATAAATCACTTCCTTCAAAAGCATGTCAGATCTAGAGGCAATTTTGTTTTGCTTCAAATTACAACTATGTCCGAATTAGACAAATTTTATATGAAAATAGAGGTTTTTGGGTGCTACAAATCTAGCTGTGAGGTCTCTTTGGACTCAAAGTGCACAAAAAAAGTGACCCCAAGATCAAATACAAAGACTCCTTTGAAAACTTAAACCCTCCAAAAGAAGAGAAAAAAATAGATCTAAAACCCAAGCCAAACCTCTCATAACCATGAAGATCTAGAGCTCTAACTTACCATGTTGAAATTGATGAAAGATCAACCACATAGCTCTCAAGAATCACTACGTGAAAGCACTTGTCATAGAAAGAGAGGAGCAAAAGCTATGGATGCTAGAATTCTCAGATCCACAAAAGATGAGACATTCTCGATGAGTAAAAAGAGAAATAACTATTAATTAAAAAGTGTATGAATTACAAAGAGATATCCATCCTTGCGAAGGAGATCAAAATCCTAAGAAGGTAAAACCTAGGTTGCATGATAATAATAATTAAAATAGTTATTTATTATATGCCTAAAGTTTAGCTTAAGAAAATTAGAGATAATAAGTGACTTAATAATTAAATAATACAATATCTTATTACTCTATCAAAAACATTCTCCCAAGTTTATTGGCATCTTCAACCCAATTTCATCTTCAAGGTTATATCTAAACCATTAAAGGTATCTTGATACTTTTTCATGTTCATCCTCTAATACTAAGCTTGTGGAAATTCTTAATATATGACATCATATTCATGTCCTTCTATTTCAAGTTTTGTCTCATCATCTTTACGTGTATATTATAATTTAAGGAATAAATTTCTCCCTTATCATGGTCTGCATTCTTCCTCAAGTAGCGATCTTGTTCATACCTCTTGCCACTCTTTTATTCTGAACTACTAGACCACCATGCCAATACAGTCCCTCCTAACTTTTTTTTTGCAAACTTTACCCTCTTCTCTTCATGTCTTCAAATGGAAAGTAATTATCAAGGGCATCTAACCACCCCAAGACATCTTCACTATCCATCTTTCCTTGATAGGTAGGTAGATAATATGTCCTTTGATACCCCTATTTCCTTGCATTTCTTTCAAAAACCTTTTTATCCTCCTTCCTCAAGATCAATTGTTTCATTTTCATTTCCCTCATGTTGGTCAACATTAATCCCTTCTACTTCTTCTTCATTATTTTCTTATTGTACCTTTCTATCCCCTCTTTCCAAGGCTTCCAATGTTGCAAGAAAAGAAGCATTCTCTCCTCATTTGCCTCATTTCTCTCTTCTTTCTCTTCTCTTAGATTCTAAGGTTTCCATTAGTTCTTGGTTTTTCCTATCCAATTATTTTGGTGGCATCTTGACCCTTACCACACTTCACTTCATACCTTCATGTTTCCTTATCCTGCTATCTACTTGTGGCTTTGATACCAATAAGATAGGGAGCCAATAGGGTTTCGAACTCAAACACCGAATAACCTTAAAAGTACACCTAGTTTACAAATGATTCCAAATACGCTCAAAGGTTCAAAACTTGATCTTATGCTAGACCACTAATTCCAACACCTTGGAAAGTTTAAATATACACAAAAAACTCGATTCAATAGGTTTCCAAACCCCAAATAGATATTTTGTTCACAAACCCACTTTTAGCCCTCAACTAGACCTATTCTTCAATTAGGTCTCAAAATAACATATTTCCCTCTTTTCTCCAAACCTTCCAAAATATTAAACAAATAAATGCTTGATTAAAATACCATTTTGGGAGTAATATAACATATCAAAAACTCCAACGCCCTTCCTTTGGACCACCTGTATGAAAATGGGTGATCATTGTTTTAGGGTTCATTAGGTCATTTTTCCAAAACAACTATGCTTCAAACATTGAACTAACACCCCAAACTTGGTACAACAACTTTTTTTCCAAACTAATGATTTTGGCACTAGTTTGTTTAGCCACAAACTCTAAGTTCCCCAAACACCAGAACCTCACCAAATTGTGCCAAAAATTAGGGCCTTTTGGTTTTCTGACCAAAATTCACTCGAGGACTCAAATGAAAGTTGAGACACCTTTAGTTGGACATGCCCAACATTCTTGTATCATAAAATCACCTCCTAATTAGGCTATATCTTTGATTCAAATCTATATATTATCTCCCCTCTTACAATTGAGATATTGCAATAGGGCATGCTTATCTTGGCAATTAGAGGAAGTCAATTTCTAGTACTTGCAAACCTACATAAAGATGACCATGTACAAATATATATTTATTTAACAAACAATAGAAGAGAGTAGTACATCATGTAGATCCTGATTCATAGGAAACTACAACTCCCTCCCTCAACCACATTAGGCATGTTAATAGAGACATAAAATAAACACACACAACATACACATGCAAGTATGGAGTAAGTAATCCATGATCATAAACATAAAGCATCATCATTATTTGTAAATAAATAATGTAAAAGTAATTGTGGACACATTATCATCCACATATGATATCTCACACTATCCAATAGCTCCTAATATAAATAAAATCACTATATAATATCATATATCAATAACCTCCAACATCACTAACATAACCAACACATACATGAAAGTGATCTAAAAGAGTTTGGCAATATGAACTAAAAAGAAAACTATGGGGTAGGCACTACATGTAGTGTGGAATGTGGTAACGAGAAATGGTAAAGGCCATGGAAGCATAATGGTTCTAGTAAAAGAAAATGATATGTCATTCAATTGAAAATGGAAGACTCTAATATGCATTTATGTGGTTCAAAGTTGTGAAAACAATAGTGTTCACAAGATCGCAACATGTCACTTTACCCCACAAGTTTCTAAAATGTATAAAAATCATAGATTAGATCACAAAGATCCTTATGTAACTCTAAAGAAGGATATTATGTTTTTGCAATGAGAGGTCCTTGTTAGATACTTCAAAGTTAGAAAGGAAAATAGTTGGGCTAGTATTTCTAGCTACAAAGAAAGTTACGATTTTCTTTGGCTACAAAAAAAGAGAAAAAGTTGATGGAAAAAGAGTCTGACATACAATTTAGAAACTTCTGCCTAAATAAGATTGTGACTTTCTTTGTAATTGATATTACTAGCTTTCCCATTTTCCTTTCTAGTATTCAAATCTATGACAAGGAGAGCATCCCTCCTTACAAAAATACAAGATCTTTAGAGTTGCATAAGGGATCCAATCACTTTGGGAAAGACTTGATAACATTATGTGGAAATTAAGATTTAATATTTTGCAATGGCTTGTCTAGATGGTGAAAGTCAAACAAGTTCACTTGCAATACTTGCAATGGTGCATGTGTGGTATATTATGCAACCTATTCTCATAATTTATATGAGAGATTGAGGGTGTTGTGATTGGGGAACACATATCATATCTCAAATATGATCATGGACTATTGTACATAAATTTGTTGTGGGCAAATGATAAGCTATTTGGGACAAAATCTCAATTTCCTCAACGATCACTTTCACAAGGGAAAAAATCTTTTGACTAAAAAAAATGGTAAACATCTTTAGGGCTACAATGAGACTCTATAAGGGGGGAGGACATGCAAGTGCACAATGTTAATAGCTATGCATTAACAAAAATCTTTAAACAAAGTATAGTTAGATAAGAAATTTAAAATGGGTAGGAATATACGAGAATCAAATTAAATAAACCTTGACATTAAAGTTTACAAGAAGATTCTAAAGATGAAATGAGTAGATTTTATGGTCACAAGGAAAGAGGAACTAATTTTCCTTAGTAAAAATAACCCAAACTATTTCGGAAGGAACCTTAGTCTAAAAGGAAACAAACTAAAAACAATATTATAGCCACTTAGTGGTTTGATTATGCTAGAAAGTTGTATGAACAAGAAGGTGAGGTGGACCCACCACCGTTGGTCAACAACATGGAAAAAGATCACCGTGAAAGAGGTGAAGATGGGTATTAAGAAACTAGGAGGTGGTAAGGCTAATGACATGGTTGAACTTCAAGAAAAGCATCTCAAGTGAGGCAAAAAAACTCTTGCACCACATTACGAATATCTTCAATAATATTAGTCGGCATAGGTTTCCTAAAGATTGGACATCAGCCTGGAATGCCCTGTTTTAAGAGTGATGATGTCAATAACCCCTCCAACTATAGGAATGATCAATCCTCAATTTATAAACTTGTTTGGAAATGTAATAGCAAATAGAATCAGCAAATAGGTTGAAGAAAAACATAAACGTATAAAAAGTCAGCTAGTTTTAGGCCAAAACACTCAACAATTGATCATTGTATCACTTTAAGGCACATTATCAAAAAGAGTGGGAGAAAAAGGATGAGGCATTTTTGTTGTTTTGTTGACTTTGAAGAAAAACATAAACGTATAAAAAGTCAAGCTAGTTTTAGGCCAAAACACTCAACAATTGATCATTGTATCGCTTTAAGGCACATTATCAAAAAGAGTGGGAGAAAAAGGATGAGGTATTTTTGTTTTTTTATTGACTTTAGAAAGGCTCTCTACACTATCCCTAAGGACAAGCATTAGCTCAAAATGGAAGAATTAAGGATCCCTATACAAAACTTCAGTTGACATTTCAAAATCAAAACTTGAGTCCGCATTTTTAATTCAAAATTTTAGCTAACATTTCAAAATCAGAACTTTGAGTCAACATTTTAAATTCAAAAATTTAGCTAACATTTCAAAATCAAAACTTTAATCGACATTTTAAAATGTTTCATGAGTGATATTGGGGTCAAACAAGGTTTCCCACTATCACCTACTATGTTTGTTTGGCTTATACATTGACAAACTTGAAGAGTGGTTAAACATGCAAAATACTAAGTGTATCAAGTTGAGAGAATATTTAGTAAGGTTGCTGCTTTATGCGGACAACTACTCTCTTTTTCCCTTGAGAACTTTTGCAAAATATTGGAACTATAGGTCAATATCAAAAAGACTAAAGTCTTGATTTTCTCTAATTGTAAAAAATAGTATCAACATAAGTTTTATTTTGAAAAAATACCCTTATATCGTAGGATTGACTTCAACAAAAAACTAAGATGGAATGGTTGCAAAAAGAAAAGAACGTTAGAAAGATGGAAGACATTTTATGCTCTCCAAAACAAGTGTTGAGAGGCAAGCGTTTGGGATTGGTCTACCAATTGTTTTTATGGGTGTGAGTCATTGACCATCAACACTTAAGCCTCACAATGGAAACAAATCAAGGGAATCCAAAAGCATAGGATCACAAAAAAGTTTAGAATAAAAAGCACTATCCCATTTGATATAATGCTAAGTGAAATGGGGGCTACCCCTATCAAAGCACTTGCTATGGTGCATCTAAAAATTTTTCTAAAAAGAATCCAAAAAAGGACATGGATGCAACACAACATAAAGTTGATGAGTAAATAGAATATTCATTTCAATGTGTCCCACAAACAATAAATGTCTTTTTTATGGATAAATTTTAGAAGCAAATTGGGGGAATGGGTTTGGAAGGATATACATTATATCAATGAATTCAATCTCAAATGTGACTAACTTCAAAATGTACGGAAGAATGCAAAAGAGGCTTGGGAAGAGAGAGTTTGCCTGTGTTGAACAACACTTTATTTTAGAATGTGTTGCATACAAGGACAAGAGGACCAAGTTACTCGATATAGTGCATTGAAAAGTTAAAAGTGCTCATCATAAACTTGCACAAGAAGCTCACTAAAATTGGCTATGTTTAACCTCAAACTTTATAAAATTTCTTTCTTAATTCATCCCTTGCCATTGTAATGACACCTCATGGAAACACGGAAACATAATAAGATGACCAAGTTAATGGCTATAGTGCATTCAAAAGTTGAAAGTGCCCATCATAAACTTGCACAAGGAGTTACTGAAATTGGCTATGTTCCTCATAAACTTCATAAATTTTCTTCCTAATTTATTCCTTAACATTGTAACTTGCCACTGTAAAAATTTGTGAAAACATGAAAACATAATTTATCCCTTACCATTGTAACTTGCCACTGTAAAAACTTGTGAAAACAAGAAAACATAATAAGAACCAGCTTGTGCCTTCCCATTAAGCCCACAAAAAAGTTATAACCTCATCTTTCTTTTTGAGATGTTTGTTTGTTACATTCTACTTGTTTAAGTATATTTGTAATTATCTAGTAGGTTTGCTGATCTAATTGCATTGTAAATCATATGTGAAACCCTGTATAAAAACAGTTGTTATACATTACATAACATAACAATAAGAAAGAAAACTTTATTCCGAATACACGTGGGAATAGTAATTGAAATCAAAGAATTCGAGGTTGGGAAGCAACCTTTTAATGGAATAATGACGGATTAGATTACTGCTCCCAATTAAAAATCATTACTTTGCCCCCACGGTTAAAGAATCAACAATGTAATATGCAGTCGCAGATGATGAAATGGTGCATCCTGAATTGAACCCACTTCGTCATCTGCTAATGGATGAATTCATCGTAGCGGCTCATCTAAAGGATGCTTGGCTCTCTTCCAGAGTTCATCCTTTGGTTTTCAGAACACACAATACCACAAAGGCCAGTGTGAAGGTGCACATAACAGAATATAGCGTGAATGTCCCTGCAACAATAAGACGGTAATAATGGAACTTCAGAAAACTGTTCATAATGAGCAATTATTTTCTCATTTTTTGACAATATGTTTTCTAGCCTACTCTAGAGTAAAAATGGTTCGCAAGATCTATCAAATGGATATAGGTGTCTCATTTCATAGTCCACATTCTTGCTGCAATCTATTTTCAGATCTACAAACGGGGCATACATTCCTTACCCCTGCTGGATTTGAACATGCTACCTCTCTTTCAAGGATATATTTTTACTTGTTTAAAGATTAAAAATTTTCCCACACAAATAGGCCAGACAAGGCTAATAGACATTTTAGAACTCAGCCTAGTTCCAATCTTCCAACATTTAGTATCAGGGGACATGGCATGCCCTGAAGGCTTAATGTACCAATATAGGAATCTAGGAGAGACCAAAAATATTGTCGTCTGGTCTAATTTCTTTACTAAAAGTGTATACCATATAGAGAAGCGGTGCACATTCCATCATGTTTGTTATAGCGAAACTCTTCCATTTGGCAATGATTTAGTGGGCAATTTTGGTATGCTTAAGTGATGCACAGCTTAAGGCTAAAAGCTCACCAGCATAGCTCCATTGCATTAGTAAATTGATAGTCATTGTCACCACCCATGATGTCATCCAATTTGCCAGGGTTGCTACACTGCCAGCAAGACCCTTGACATTGAGTGGAAGTATCTACAGTAGCATAGGAAGAGTTAGATAATAGAGACACGGATTATTAGTAGCATCACTTTAAGTGATTAAAGGACCAGGAGATTCTTCCCGGTGTTTCTGTAAAGGGTGCAATAATGTGACCTAGTCAATGTTACAAGTGTGTTACCTCAGACATGATAATCCATGGGATGGCACCCATACCAAGTGAGAAGGAAACGATGAAAATCTGTAATCAAATCAGCAAACAGCAAATGATATATATCAATATGACAAGAGAACGGTGTGACAGAGAATGTCTAGTTAATGCATAGAAGTTTTGGTATGTGTTACAAATCCTAAGAGCTATGTTACTCGAGCGTTCTACCATTTTTTATTTTTATATTCATATTTGAGTTTTCATTCCCAACTTACCAGCAAACTTGTTAAAGATAATACACTGAAGAATGTTTCATATTGAGAAGCTCCTTCCATATGGCTCTGCAATAAGAGCAAACTAGAAATTAGCTTTGGACAGCCAAGAAATTCCATACCATCAGGCACCAAATAACACCACCAAATAAGTGTTCAGTAGAAAGTGAAGGCGTGTTTTTCATAGAGCTTCAAATCAACTATTAGGCTTTTTAGAGATGCTGCATTCAAGTAAGATGAGAGACCAAGAAGGAAACAACATATGGCTTTTAGTGACACTACCTTCAAGTAAAATGAGAGGCCAACAAGAAAATGACATATGGCCATGCCTCCTGATGAGACCTATTGACAAAACAATAAAACATGTTAGTTCTCTCCACCATTGAATCTACGCTCCCAAATGACACAATACAAAATCGTGATAACTGCAAGGTTTTTCTCACCATAACGAGAAGATGTCGACCAGCTTTGTCCATTAGGCATACAATAAGCCCAGTCGTGAGCACCTGTAACATTATCCTTTATTCATAAGCAACATGAGACTAAATCATGAAAGACAAATTCATGCAGGACTTCAAGAAAATAACTAAACCTGAATGGTACCAAGTCCAAGTGATGCAACACTAGCAGATGAAATCCCTGCAAATTTGTGGATAGCACAAATTGTAGCTCAGTGCTTTGTTTAAGAAACAAGATTGACATAGACATTATGAACTAAAAATCACTTCCAACAACCTTTTATATCGTTGACTTTAAATTTCTAAGATAATTCTCTGCTGCCAAAGGCTATTGCAAAGCATGCTACAGATTCCATAGTTTATAATATGATAAAATTGAACATGAATAAAGACATGATATAGAACCTCAACTTTAGATACCTATAGGCTAGAACTCACCAGCAGATTTGAAAATGGAAGTGCTGTAAAACATAATACCATTAACTCCACTTAATTGCTGCAAAAGTAGCAGCCCAATACCAATCTACAGTCTCCCATTTCAAGACAATATCAGCATACAAAATTGTGAGTTGTGTCCATTTTGGAAGAATGAAGTAGTTGTTGACTGATAAAACTACTTGTGTAAATTGGCCAAATGGGGAAATCTTAAGATGTAACTTACAGTGAGAGGAAGGGCATATCTCCATTCAAAGATCTCACAGAATTTGATTCTACTTTGCTGACTATTCATCTCCATGACGCTCTGGACCTCGGAATATTTCCATTAGTTAGACAAGCTTCTACCATTACAAAGGTGATGTTAACTAATAGACAATTAAATCCCATTCACAATAGGAAAAGCTTAAAAAACAAGAAAAATCTATACAAAAGTAGATGACTCCTCAAACTGGTAAAATATTGAAAACACACTAAGAAGTTTGATGATGCAATTAATGGAACAGGCAAAAAAATGCAGTTCATTTTGGAGAAATTGTAGCACCTTGATTTCAACTGCTTCAAGGGAGACATCAATATCAGATCCTCGGAGTGCTTGTAGTGAAGCTTCAAAACTATCATTACCAACTTTTGCCTGCACTCAAGTAATCATAAATTTGCCAAATAAGTTTCTTTGTATAGTATATGTCATTTTAAAATTGTTAGCGATAATTGAATAATATCATTTCAAAATGTATCTGTATGTGAAATATGCTCACCAGCCATCTTGGGGATTCTGGTATGAAGAAGAGGCCGAATACCAAAAGGGCACAAGGGATCATACCTGCCCAGCTAAAGTTGTCAACCTATCATTTCTTTCATAAAAGTTAAAAATCTAATTTATTTTTTTAAATTCACCCAGAAAAAGCATAATAAAAGGTACCTGCAACTGCAAGAGGACGCCATGAAAGGAACAGTCCAAATAGATATGCCAGCATAATACCAATTGTCACATAAAGCTGTTGAAAAATCAATTAAGTATAAGATTCAAAATTGTATCAAATTACACTATATATTAGGACTATTATCATGATTAATATACGAAAGAATTTTGAGTTTACAAAACAGACCTGATTTACTACCCCAAGACCTCCTCGCAAATGCTTTGGTGCAATCTCAGATATGTATACTGGTACCTAAAAGAACCATGATATAGTTAGATTCATAGCTGTCCACGTACCTTTATGCTCTTTAATTTATTAAGTTTAATAATTTATGCCATAAAAATGACGACAATAGGCTTGTTCTAGATTGTGAAAAAAAATTGACTTACAGTGAATGAGATGACTCCCACTCCAAAGCCTGTGAGCACTCTTCCCAAGTACAAAAATGAAGAATCCTATAACCATAGGGTGATGACATCAAAAAGAGGAATTTCCTTATGCTCGAAAGGAAAATCACTATCAAACTTCTTATTCGTTTAGCTATCATTTTATCAAAGGAAAATTAGCTTGCCTTGGCAAAAGAAATAGCAAGCCACCCAAGAATGTTGGGAATGGAAGCTACTAGTAATACCTGCATGCAAACAAAGAAGAGGTTATGCAAATCTAAATGTGTGTTAATTTCACTCATCTTTAAAGACTGGGTACAAAAAAGAATTTATATGACCATCGTTGCTACCAGTAATACAAAACAAAATCTTGCAATGTATCCCTTTAGCAGTAGCATATTAGGTCTAACATATAAATTTATTTTAGTAAAGAAAGAAAAACATTGAAGGCACTTACCCCTTTCCATCCAATATAATCAGCAACTTGTCCACTAATTATTGCACCCACCATGGCTCCAACATTAGTTAAAGATCCAAATAAGGAGAACTGACAGAAACAACAAGACTATATTAGGATCTACCACATAAACTATATTATATCCTGTTGCAAAAATGCATTCATCAAATAACAGTACCTGGGAAACAGTTAACCCAAGATCATTGATGATCCCACTTTGTGTGGGCGAAGAGTATCCAATCTGCAATAATGTTGCTGTCAGAAACTTCCTTTTTTTATTCAGGTCGCCTCTTGTAATGGACACATGGATTAAAAATCAATCTATTCAAATAAGAAACTATAACTTACACAGAAACCAAACTGTACAGGCCCCAGGGAAACTATTAATGTACATAATATTGTAGTTATAACACTTCCACAGAAGATTTCAACATTATCTGCCTTTCTAGCACCTTTACCGCCATGAGGACCAGATTTGGATATGGTTAGACGTGTGCTTCCTTTCTCTAAGAGAGCCTTTTTAATATCTCCATTGCCACCCATGCTTCCCTTTTCCAAATCATCCATGTACCCCATTGTTTTTACAGGGTAAAATCCCCAGTGACCAAATTTTCTGCAAACTTACAGGCTTGCACAACCAAAATCCTGCTGGCAAAATATTCAGCGCTCCCCTCAGGACTCGTGACAAGGGCTTAACTACCTCTTGTGTACCATAAGTTGAGTAGTTGTATTGGGCACTGACAGATCGATCTTTTGGTGCAACGGCAACTCCACTCTAACAAGTGGTCCAAGTTTGAATCCTTAGATTGTCGGGTAATGCTTAGGTAACGTTGAGGGGAGATTGTTGGCAAAATGTCCAGCACTCCCCTCTATAAGTTGAGTGGTTGTATCGGACACTGATAGATCAGTCTTTTGGTACAATGGCAACCCCACTAACAAATCCAAGTTCACTCTTTCAATAATGCTTACAATTCCAACATAGAATGATGAGATCTGTCACTGCCAAAAAGGAGGATAATAAAAATTAAAGCATAAGCAAGCATAGGATAAATCCAATGTATATTCAAGAAAAATATTTATGGAGGTCATATGAAAAAAAAACACACCATTAATATCATAAAATGATTAAAAGATTTACCGACCAGATGCATTTTTAAATCTAATAAGTTACCTGTAACATATATCAGGAATTTGTTAACCCCTTCATCAAGCAGAAACATATATAACTCTTCTCAACTAATATAGCAGAAATTAGGAAAATCAAGATACTCCAAGGACCAAGAATAATGTATAACCAGCATCAGAAGGACCAAATGAGCACATCTCCTGCTAAAGTTTGTGATCCTTAAGGAAAAGTCCAATTTGGAACAAGCTACGGTAAACCCAAACATAGTGGCAATCATCCATTTTAATTTCTAAAAATGGTAATTCCGTCAACTAGGTAGACGCTTCCTATTTGAAATATATAACTCCATCCAAAAAATTCCCACAAGCAAAACAATCCAAAACTCCTAAAACATGATATGTCTAGAACTTTTACAAAGATGGAATATATTACTAACAGTTGCAAACAATTATTCATTATAAGTGATATCAGATTTCCACAATCCATGACAATGAATTCTTACTTCTAGGTTCGATTGAAACAGTCTTTTACCATCAATGTTTTGGATCATACTACAATGGAATATATTACTAACAGTTCCAAACAAGTATTCATTATAAGTGATATCATATTTCCACAATCCATGACAATGAATTCTTACTTCTAGATTCGATTGAAAAAGTCTTTTACCTTCAATGTTTTGGATCATACTACATCCTTATGATGGATCATGTATTCATTATAATCGATTCCTTTACGAAACCTATTATACTAGTTTGGCCAACTCTATTAGTGGCTCAACAGCTTTAGGTATAAAGAAGACACCACATACCAGTACCCAACCACAAGGATACTGACAAAGGCTCCTCTTAGCCTGTGACCGTTTTCTAGATTACATATTTGTGCTATGTCCGAAAGGTTTTTCTATTTTTTCTTGCGTTTCCTAGATAGCTCATTGGAAAGGATACCTCTTCTCTGTTCTAAGATAAATCCATTAATAGTCCATTGGGCTCTTTTTGATCATTCATTGAAATCAATAGAAGCCCGCCCTACCTTTCTTCTCCATGCGTTAGAGTTTAAGTTGCTCTGTAAAAACTATCCTTAGAAACAAAACATTAATGGTCAAATCGAATTTCTTTTCCGACAAAGGGCAGTTCCAATAATTGAAGACACGGATGCCTAAAAGTGACCACACAAAATAAATTCAACTACACCCAGATGATTGTTATAGAGAGTCAAATCCAGAGCTTCATTAAATTTTTCCTAATGGCTTCTCCTTTGCAACAATTTCATAGGCATCTTGACACAAGCACCAAAGCTACCACTCCTGCAATAACACTAGTTTCCAATAGATACAGGGAGTTTTCTTCAAAAGAACATCTATTTCAATTATTCGTGAAGCCCTGCAATGGCGCAACCTTTGAACGGAAGGGATGAGTTTTGCATTGAAAACACACCAGCAAGAACCCAAACAATTGAAACACCACAAACTCTGAATTCTAAATTTGTTGAAGCTATACGGTCTCTCACGTGACCAAATTTCAGACACCGAGATCCACAAAACAAATCAACATTACCAAACAAGGCCAGCATAAGTCTATAATCAAAAAATTCTCAATTGTAACAATCTTTTGATTTAGAGTTGCAGGCTACGCACCAGCAATATGGTTGTTTGACAGAATAACAGCTGCTGCTTTGACAATTCTGAAATTGAAGAAAATGGTTGCTGCTGCTTTGACAATCCTGAATGTAGAGCTAGAAATTCAGTAGGAGGGGAAATAAAATTGCTGATCTTAATGAAAAAAATATAGATAATTTATGCATTGATGAGACTCAAGACAAATGGAGTGAGATGAGACAGATGGCATTCCAAAATGGAGGCTTTAATAATGGAATGCAAGAACATAGGAACAAACTTTCTCTGTGTTTCAGGATAAGGATGATTAGGTTTGCTGAACCATGTCATGAATGTCATACATCATGGTAATGCAGGATGCTTCTCGCTCAATGATGATACAAAAGTTCCCTCGTGTTTTCCGTTGGCCGAATTTTGAGATTTTTTAAATGAAGATTTGAGTCCAATTTGTAGATTCTTGAAGAATAATTTTGGAGGGAATTTTTTAACTATTAAATGTCGTCAATTTCTAAAATTGTAGGAGTTTTTGGATAAATAGTTTGCGTGAAAAAATGTCTCCATCCTAAGGTAGGATTGTTTAGAAGTAATGGTTGGAACTTGGAGGACAGAATAACATGATCGTTATGGGATAAGGAAATTTCATCAATAAATGTTTTTTTTATTTCTTTTTAATTTTAAATATTATATTAAATAATAGGATAAAGATCACTGTCATTGCTAAATATCACTTACCTTTTAAGTTTTATTGTGGGGACACTCTCTTGATATATAGTACTTTTGCACTTTTTTTAAGGGAATTGTTAAATTACACTAGTACAAGATTAAAGGGATAAGTCAATAGAAAACTATAGTTTGAATATAAATATAAATTTTCAGAAAAATAAGATTTAATATAAAAAACATTCTTTTATGGTAATCAAAATATTAATAAAATAAGGTTTGTTTAAGGGAATTTCATCAATAAATGTTTTTGTTAATTTACTTTTATTTTTAAATATTATATTAAATAATAGGATAAAGATCATTGTCATTGGTGAATATCACTTATCTTTTAAATTTTATTGTGGGGACACTCTTCATATATAGCACTTTTGCACTTTTTTTGATAAGGGAATTGTTAAATTATACTAGAACAAGATTAAAGAGATAAGTCAATAGAAAAATATAGTTTGAATCTAAATATAAATTTTTAGAAAAATAAGATTTAATTTTTTAAAAATTATGGTAATTAAAATATTAATAAAATAAGGTTTGTTTAAGGGCTCCTAAGGGTTGATTCTTGTGATGGGGGCGATGATGATGCTCATGTTCTTTTAGAGAATCTTCTTGTGTCATGATGATGATGCTCATGTTATGATGATGCTCATATTCTCCTTGATGTAGAGGAGAATATTCTATTCATAGGAGCAAAATTTCTTCCGGATGGAACCAAGAATGTTGCAAAGTGTCAAGCTACCATCTTTTCTATCCAAGTGGCAAAGTGTAATAGTTTCAAGAAAATGCATATATAGCGTGACTCTCAAGTCATAGTCACTGGTATTGTGAAGGTAAGATGGAAACATGGTTTCTTCACAAACATATTTGTTGCATTGAAAGGTTATTGGATAGTTTCAAAGATTTCAAAATCTCACAAACATTATGCAAAGGAAATCAAATTGCAAAACGACAAACTTAGGGTCCGTTTGGTGAGCGAAATAGGAATATGTATTCCGGAATAGAATGCATTCCTGTTCTCTGTTTGGTTCAGCCAATATTTGATAAAAATTTGCGGACCCAAAAATTAATGTTTTCTAAAATTTTAAAAAATAGAATAGGAATACATATTCCAATAATAGCTATTTTGGTGGAATTGCAAAACCCCATTTTTGGGCCAAAAATGGAATATGTATTCCATTTTTACTTCGTATTCCAATCTCATTTTGGTGCATCCAAACAAGGAATTCAAATTTTTTGGAATACGTATTCCTATTCCGCTCATCAAACGGGCCCTTATGAGTTAGGATGATATCTAGCTAAAACATTACACACTAAGGGAAGAATTAAGTTTCGGAAAAAAAAAGTCAACTTTGACTATTTAACACTTTTGATCTAAGAATTAAACTTAGTGTGTGATATTTAAGCCATTCCAACTCAGAAACAACTGAGGAATTCACCCACTTTTCATGGGTTGGCTTTATCCCTACATTTAGGCGGATGAATTGATTATAATGAATGGTACTCATTAAATGGAAAATGGATGCAATGAGGCCAGGAAATGCTCAGGGGTGGTTCTGTTGGAATATTAATTGTGCTTGGTTGTTTCTCCCTGGAGCCAAACACCCACCTACCACCTTGAACGTTCAGAAAATTTATTACGGGCAAGTGAGATTTTGAAATCGAAAATGAGAGGGAAAATAATTTTGCTGAAGACAAAAGGAATGTTTTATCATTCATTTCGATCAGTTAGTTAAGAAAGAGAAAGAGCTCAGAAGTTGCAAAGAAGAAAGAAGGAAAAGTGATCAGCAGATCCATTGGTGCAGAGACAGGAGGAAGTGTTATTCATCCCTGTAGTAATACGTGCTCCTTTGTGTCATTCTGTAAGTTTATAGCTTATTATTTTTCATTTGTCCTATTGAAGTAGTGATTGCTCCAGGCGTTTTTGTATGTAGCCATTAGAGCTGCAAGTTTAATGTTTAAAGTTTGAAGCCTGAAGTTTTTGAAGTTTTAAAATTTTAGGGTTATTTTTAGGGTTTTCTGGTTGAAGCCGAATGCTCCCAGATTTGTAATAGTTTGAATTAGATTTGAATAGAAAGTAAGTAGGCATACTTGAATCCATTATTGTCCTTCTTCTATTCATTGCATTTTGGAAAGTTTATTTGGAAGTTTCAGGCTTTGAGTTTCTAGTTTTAATGGTGAAATCATTCACCCTGGAAGTCTATCACTCGGTTTGCTCTTTAGCTTGAGTTTTAATTTTATAGACATTACCGAGTTCAATCAGTGCCTTCATCTACCGGGCTCCTCTCTGCAGTGTCTACCAAGTTCACTCGGTGTCTTCATCTACCGAGCTCCACTCTCTTGTGGCTACCGAGTTCACTCGGTAATCGCTTTACCTACCGAGTTCACTCGGTAATTATACCCTCTTTGGTTACCAAGTTGTGAGCTCTTCATTTACCGAGCTCACTTGGTATCCTTTGGTTACTGAGTTGTGTGTTTACTGAGCTCACTCGGTAACCTCTCCTGCCACCTATTTTTCTTTGGTTACCGAGCAAAATTTATCACTCGGTAATAGTTGTTCCGGAGAAAATCTTAGGATTAGGTTATTTTTTGTGATTGAATTTTTTTAAAATATTTTCTCACATGGTATCAGAGCTTTGAGGCCCCATATCCAAAGTGAGTTAGGGCATTTGTTGTCTTGGGATATTTATCATGGAAGGAGATGCAGGAAAGATTTGGCAGCAACCACCATCATTTAATGGACAGAATTATGATACATTTGCAAAGAAGATGAAAACCATTATGGTTGCAAATGATTTGTGGGAGTTTGTGGTCAATGGATTCAATGATGTGACTGATCCAACTCAGTATGCTGCCCTCACAAATGCACAGAAGACTCATTTGAAAGAGTCAAGGAGGCAAGATGCAAAGGCATTAAGTTTGATTGAAGTAGTAATGATAGAGATAGTATTCCCAAAGATTGCAGCAGCAAATTATGCAAAGGAAGCATGGGATATCCTTGAGATGAACTTCAAGGGGATTGATAAAGTTCGTACAGTAAAGCTATAGAACATTAGGGGGGAGTTTGAGAATCTTCAGATGAAGGAAAATGAATCAGTTGCTGACTTCAGTTCAAGAACCTCCAATGTAATTAACCAACTAAAGTCAAATGGAGAAGACTATCAAGAGCAGAGGATAGTGGAAAATATATTGAGGAGTTTACCTCATAAATATGACCATTTGGTCATGACAATAGAAGAGGCAAAAGACCTCACTACTTTGACAATGGATGAGTTGATGGGTTCTCTTCAAACCCATGAGTATAGGATCAATAGATCCACATCTTCTTCTACCCAAGAGAAAGAATTCAAAGCTCAATCAAATCCAAGAGGAAGGGGGAGAGGAAGAAATGGCTCAGACAGAAACTCTAGAGGCAGAGGCTGAGGTAATGGAGGACAAAGAAATGCTGCAGTAGAAAGCTCAGGAAGAGCAGATGGAGCAAGTAGTTCACAAAATACTTCAAGAGGAGGTAAGAAAAAATACAACTCAAATAAGAGTAATGTAGAATGCTACTACTGTCATAAATATGGGCATTATGCAAATGAATGATGGAAGAAGTAGAAAGATCAGTCAGGACAAGCAAATGTGGCTGATGTGAATATGGGAAGTGAAAACACTGCCTTCATCATGTGTAATGTTGCTGAAGAAGGAAGCCCTAAGGTTTGGTACCTTGACAGTGGATGTAGCAACCACATGAGTGGTAATGAAACCTTGTTTTCATTTATTGACAAGAGTTTCAAATTAGAAATTAAAATGGGTAACAATGGAACCCTACCAGTTGTGGGAAAAGGATCTATTATGGTCCGCACCAAGAAAGGTGAGAAAAGAGAAATACAAAATGTGTATTTCGCCCCTAGTATGAAGCACAATTTGATGAGAATTGGTCAACTCATTCAAAATAAATACAAAGTGCTGATGGAGAATGACATGTGTGTCATTCAAGAAAAGGATGGGAGCAAGAACCTACTTGCAACAGTTCAAATGACCAAGAATATAATGTTTCCCTTGAGGATTGAGATATGTTTCTCATTTCAAGTTTGTGTTGCACCTCCCACACAGTCAGCTCTAAGGAGTGTGATTGAAGACCCCTCACAGCTATGGTACCTCAGGTATGGTCATCTTGGCTATGTTGGTTTAAATTTATTATCAAATAAAAGAATGGTAGAAGGTTTTCCACGAATAGAAAATTCATGTGACAAGTGTGAGGCTTGTATCTTGGGTAAGTAACATAGGCTTCTCTTTAATTCTGGAAATTCTAGGAGGGCTAGATATCCATTAGAATTAGTGCATACTGACCTAGTTGGTCCTATGCAAGTTACTTCCATTGGGGGGAATACTTATTTTATGACATTCATAAATGATTTCAGTCGTAGGACATGGGTGTATTTTTTAAAGAATAAATCTGAAGCATTTTATAAATTTGTAAAATTTAAAGCCCAGGCTGAAAGAGAATGTGGACATTACATCAAGGTCCTCAGATCAAATAGAGGAGGGGAGTATACCTCCAGTTCTTTTGTAAATTTTTGCAAGAAACATGGCATAAAGAAAGAGCTCACAGCTAGCTATACACCATATCAGAATGGAGTGGCTGAAAGAAAGAATAGGACCATTGTTGAAATGGCAAGGAGCATGATGAAAGAGAAAGGTCTCACAACAAAATTTTGGGGAGAGGTTGTGGCAACAGCAGTTTACCTAATCAATAGGTGTCCCACAAAGGCAGTCCGTGACAGAATTCAAATGGAAGCATGGTCACGAAGAAGATGGATAGTTGAACACTTAAGGGTATTTGGATGTGTTGCATATGCACATGTGCCTAAAGAGCAAAGGTAGAAATTTGATAACAAAGTGTGAAATACATTTTCACAGGGTACAGTCTAGAATCAAAGGCATACAAATTGTATGACCCATTGAACAACAAGATGATGCTTTCAAAAGATGTGGAATTTTTTGAAAATCAGTCTTGGTATGGTTCAATTGATGAATCACCAAGCACTTCAAGTAAAGTGCCAATCATGAGTGAAGAGGATGCTGATGAACAACAAGAAGAAGGAGTAGATAGAAGGAAAGGCAAGCAGCCTCAGTCATTATCGAGCTCCTCTAGGCATGACCGAGTGTCAGGGCCAAGCAGTAGTAGCGAAGATTCTAATCCCACACTCTCCTCCCTGTTACCAAGAAAGACCAAGAGTCTTAGGGAGATATACCAAGATGAAAGGTATGAAGATTATGATGAGAGTGTTAATTTTGCATTATTTTCTCATAGTGATCTAATATATTTTGAAGAAGCTATTAAGGAGAAGAAATGGTCTAAGGCCATGGATGAGGAAATAGATGCCATAGAAAGGAATGAGACATGGGAGCTAACTAATTTGCCTCCCAAGAAGCAAGTGATTGGAGTGAAATGGGTCTACAAGACCAAATGCAATGTTGAAGGCAAGATTGATAGGCATAAGGCAAGGCTAGTAGTCAAGGGCTACAAACAGTAGTATGGAAGAGATTATGATGAGACCTATGCCCCTATTGCAAGAATGGAAACCGTGCATGCTATCATAGCAATTGTAGCTCAACACAAGTGGAAGGTATTTCAAATGGGTGTGAAGTCTGCCTTCCTTAATGGTGTATTGAAAGAAGAAGTGTATGTGGAGCAGCCACCTAGTTATGAAGTTCCAGGTGAAGAGAACAAGGTATATAGATTGAAGAGAGCTCTTTATGGGCTCAAGCAAGCTCCAAGAGCATGGTACAACAGGATTGACTCATATTTGATGAGCAATGGCTTTAGCAAAAGCAATGGTGAGCCCACTCTCTACATCAAAGCAGTAAATGGAAATGTTTTGATTGTTGTTATGTATGTAGATGATTTAATTTTTGCTGGAAATAACAAGGCTCTAATTGGTGAGTTCAAAGAGGTCATGAAAAGTGAATTTTAAATGACAAACCTAGGTCTCTTGAAGTACTTTCTAGGCATAGAAGTAAAACAAATGCATGATGGCATCTTCATCTCTCAAGAAAAATATGCAAGGTAGATCTTGGAGAGATTCAAAATGTAGAACAACAAGGTAGCCCCCACACCAATAGCAGTAGGTCTGAAGTTGAGCAAAGAAGACACTAGCAAGAGAGTGGATCTAACACTATACAAGAGTATGGTTGGAAGCCTAATGTATTTGATTGCAACTCGGCCAGACCTAATGCATGCAGTAAGTTTGATTTCCAAATTTATGGAAACACCAAGGGATTCCCATTGGCAAGTGAGAAAGAGGATCCTAATGTATGTGAAACGTACCAAGGGATTTGGAATTTTGTATACTGCAAATGATGATTTTAAGTTGGTGGGTTACACAGATAGTGATTGGGCTGGAAGTTTAGATGATAGGAAGAGTACTTCTGGATATATGTTTCATATGGGTTTAGGTGCTATTTCATGGGCATCTAAGAAGCAACCTATTTTTGCTCAATCTACAACAGAGGTTGAATACATAGCAGCAAATGCAATAGCATGTCAGGCTATTTGCCTAAGGAGGATCTTGATAGATTTGAATGAAAGGCAAGGAGATGGAGCCACAATTTATTGTGACAACATCTCATCTATTGCTTTGTCTAAGAATCCAGTATTCCATGGGAGAAACAAACACATAGAGATCAGATATGACTTTATCAGAGAGTTGGTGGAGAATGGGGATATCAAAATTGAATATTGCAAGTCTGAGCAGTAGCTAGCAGATATTTTTACAAAGCCAATAGGTATTGAAATTTTTGTACACCTAAGAGAGTGTCTTGGTGTAGTTGATTTGGATCAGTAGTGATCCTTATTTGTTTGGCTCAGGATAAAGGGGGAGTGTTGGAATATTAATTGTGGTTGGTTGTTTCTCCCTGGAGCCAAACGCCCACCTACCACCCTAAACGTTCAAAAAATTTAGAACAAGCAGGTGAGATTTTGAAATCGAAAATGAGAGGGAAAATAATTTTGCTGAAGACAAAAGGAATGTTTTATCATTCATTTCGATTAGTTAGTTAAGAAAGAGAAAGAGCTCAGAAGTTGCAGAGAAGAAAGAAGGAAAAGTGATTAGTAGATCCATTGGTGCAGAGACAGGAGAGAGTGTTATTCGTCCCTGTAGTAGCACCTGCTCCTTTGTGTCATTCTGTAAGTTTATAGCTTATTTTTTTTCATTCGTCCTATTGAAGCAGTGATTGCTCCAAGAATTTTTGTATGCAGCCATTAGAGCTACAAGTTTAATGTTTAAAGTTTGAAGCTTGAAGTTTTTGAAGTTTTAAAATTTTAGGGTTATTTTTAGGGTTTTTTGGTTGGAGCCGAATGCTCCCAGATTTGTAATAGTTTGAATCAGATTTGAATAGAAAGTAAGTAGGCATACTTGAATCCATTATTGTCCTTCTTCTATTTGTTACATTTTGGAAAGTTTATTTTGAAGTTTCAAGCTTTGAGTTTCTGGTTTTAATGGTGAAATCATTCACCCTGGAAGTCTGTCACTCGGTTTGCTCTTTAGCTTGAGTTTTAATTTTATAGTCATTACCAAGTTTAATCAGTGCCTTCATCTACCGAGCTCCTCTCTGCAGTGTCTACTGAGTTCACTCGGTGTCTTCATCTACTGAGCTCCACACTCCTGTGGCTACCGAGTTCACTCGATAATCGCTTTGCCTAGTGAGTTCACTCGGTAATCACACCGTCTTTGGTTACCGAGTTGTGAGCTCTTCATTTACCGAGCTCATTTGGTATCATTTGGTTACCGAGTTGTGTGTTTACCAAGCTCACTCGATAACCTCTCCTGCCACCTATTTTTCTTTGGTTACCGAGCAAAATTTATCACTCGGTAATAGTTGTTCTCGAGCAAATCTTAGGGTTAGGTTGTTTTTTGTGATTGAATTTTTTTTTAATATTTTCTCACATAATGTACATTGCCTTCATGATTCTAGGTGGTGTGTTGTAGAACTATCTAGAGGCATCAGAGCTTTTTAACTGGATGGTTTTTGCATTTTTGGCCACAACTAGTGAGCGATCTAGTTTGTTGAAAGCACATAGGAGTTGCAGCTTGCAATAAAATTGGAAGTGAATTTTTTTCTCGAGACCCCCGAAGATGAAGCACACGCCCAAGTTTAGGACCGAGATTGTGGATGGGGTTATGCTGAGCGAGACCCTTGAAGAGATGCTGGCGAAATGGGGATTCAAGGAAAAGCGATAGGAGGAGGTAGTGTCTGGCCTACATGCTCATTTTGCATAATAGGGCTATGTATTTTTCTTATTCTCTGTAGTGTTTTGAATGGGTATGTTGAGGTGTCATGGTAGCTGGTGGCTGGTAGCTGGGTGTGCAAAAGGCGACGTCTATTTAGCAGAATATATGTATCAGATTTGTTGTTTTATTTTTATTTATTAATTAATTAAAAATTCATAGAATCAGGTTTTGCGATTTATTATTTAGTTAATAAATAAAATAGAATGTCAAATCCAGTGCATTTCTGTCATAAGGAGATTTGTCAAGTGCTCTTAAGAGGTTTGGCACTTTGGGAAAACTTGTTTCTGGTGGAGTAGTTTTATAATGTAAGACAAGTTTTTGGACATAAAAGTACAAAGGCAAGCCTGCAACTAAAAGCCTATTGACTAATTAAATAAAATTTAATTGAAAAGAATATAAATTACCTCTAAGGATCTTTGCCAAATCGAGCATTGGTTACATATATTGTGCATTAAGATTATGTTTTTTTTAATAATGAATAATAATTGTTTTTCTATATTTTGGGGAGTAAATGAATCAGAAGCTCAATGCTAGTCTCTATAGGTTGGCCACCAATTTGGGTAGGTTTAGGAGAGGATACACTTTGGTAGAATAGAGTTCTATAATTCTATAGATTATAGGTGCTATCAAGATCACCTAGTAATGTATTACATAGACTAGTAGGAGAAACAATCATCCACAAAAGTTGAACAATAAGTAATTGGACTGCAAGGAAAATAATCTACTTAGAAAGAAACAGCTCATGATTGAAGCCTTATTTTTCTCCATTACCAGTAATGTGGATGTCATTAAACCATCATTCTAAATAGCTTGGACCATTTAAGCATCAATATGAGATCAATACAAGCTCTTATGAGTACAACAATGAGATCAATACTATTTTCTTTAAGGGAAACCAAACTAGAAATCACTTATGGAGACCAATGGTCACAACTTAGAAATCCACTTAATTAGAAACCATTGTCACACTAGAAGCCAATTATGGAAGACCAAAAAGTTGGATTAATTAGGAAAGGAAGGATGCTAAGAGGAGGGGGAGAGGTGTGAATCAATATCCTCTAAAACTTTTATGCCTTTTCAAATTTGGTAACCCCTTTGTATTTTTATCCACTTTGTAAACATACACATACATTACTTCAATATTGATATGAAAGTAAATATAGCTAATATATCTTGACATATGCATGTAAACATAAATCAATAACATGAAACATAAAAAGGTGATTTGGTCACGTAGAAACCCAAGGTAGTTAGAGGGAAAACTTTTGTGGGGATGGTACCCAAAAATCCATCACTACTGCAGTAAGAGGTTGCCTTATTAAGGCTGCAATGGGGTATCACTTCTAGTGACTTACTCTACTAGGAGTAATACAATCAAATCTATAAAGATCTACCTTTTGCAAAGATTTTACAACACTATATTGAGTGTGTACTCTATTAAGAGATTTACAATAATATTGTTAGGTCTACCTTGTGAAAAAATTTTACTATTACAATGTGTTGGCGCTCAAAATTGTAGTCCAAATTTTGAGCACTATCGATCAGTTTGAGGCCTATAAATGCTTTGTGAAGCCTATGTACCTAGCTGTACCTTTGAACCCCATGAGGCATTTTATGCTTCTAGAAACTTTCATTTAGTATGTCTAAGTGTTCCATGAAGTTAAAGCATCATTTTGAACCATTCTGCGAAGTCTTGTTTTGAGTGCATTTCAAATCTGCATTTTACCCCGTGTCAAACAGCGACAGGAGGCTGTGTTTGCCATTGAATATTTCGCACGCAAAAAAGGTTTTGTGACTTTCCACTTTGAGAGTGTCTAGTGTCCATACCTAAGAACCTATATTCCAGATTTTGAATCATTTCAAATCCATTTGATTAGGTTTTGAATCCCTCGAAGTTGGTCAGTTCCTGTTTTCATGATTTTGCACTTTGCGCATATTTTTGGGTAGGCCTGTTTGACGTGCTATAACTTTTGACCAGTTGACCAAAATGTTGAAATTCCTATTGCTTTATATTGTAGACATCAGAGAATTGTTATGTTTCAAGTTTCAACTCTTGATGAATCCATTTGAGTGGTTTTCAAACGCGATTCCAAATGGAATTTCTAACTTTTCACTGGTGTCAGTATTTACAGATTGATTGGTAGCCCTGTTCGAGATGTCATAACTCCTGATCTGTGATTGGTGAGATCAAATGGATTATACCCCTGTGTTTTCCTCTGAAAATATTCCAAGTGTGTCAGTTTGCAAGCCATGAAGAATCCATTTACACACTTTTTCGGGTCAATTCCATTTGCAAAAATCGCTTTCAGTCAGTGTTCCTAATTGCAAAATTCTAAGTAGCCCACTTTGAGTGTCCGCCATTTGTGTCTTGTGATTCATCATGAGCCCAAATCGCATATCCATAATGTCCTCATGATAGAGATTTAACGCCCCAGTTGTCGTCTTCCCGTGTGCCCATCTGCCTATTTTTTGAGCCAAATCCAAAACCAATTTATTGCTTTCTGACATGTTTTCTTGCAGGTAAATCTGAGAAGGCAACTTTGACAGTCAATACCTTTTGACTGAAAATTCGTCATGAGTCGACACTCGACAGGATGCAAGAGTGCAGAACAGAGATTCAATGTGCTAGATTTCAGAGCCCGATCAGTTGATTTGGTCAGTTTTGAAAGCCACTCAACAGACCTTCTTGCGCAGAAGTTGACAGTCAGTAGAAAATGATAAAATAAGATTTTAATGATCAATTGATGATCGAAATAAATTCTAGTGGATATTAAAAGGTCAACAGATCGGTTTGAGAATATCAGTTGTTTGAATATAAATTTATTTAGCTAGGCCACTATGTGACCCGACCCGTGTGAGCAGGATATGGTTTTATCAGCATTGTTGCATTGCATGGATGACAACATTTACCTGCCAAGGGATAAAATTAGATGAGAACAAATATGATGAATTCAAAAATAAGGTGACAAGTAATTTAATCAAGGTTGAGATGATGACAATATAGAGACAATATAAGAAAATGCTTTATAATGCTTATGGCATCAACTTTTCCTGTAATTGATTACTACGACTAAGGCAAAGGTACTCAGTCTTTCTACTTGTTATCCAAAAGGGAGAGAGTTTTAAAAGAAAAGCCACTCATGTAGAAAGGAAGCCACTGCCAAGCAAGATTTTAATTAGTCTAATAGGGAAGCAATCTCCAGCATCAAAAAAGAAGCTGCATAGTTTAGAAAGAACACATGCGTGCATGATGAAGAGACAGCTCCATACTAAATGAAGAGTAGATTCTAAAACAAATGAAGCCCATGTAGCAGTGTAAAGAGCCGCCTTACAAGAAGAACTTGCTGTTTCTGAAAAGGACAACCATTGTTTGGGGAAGTCTGAGGAAATTAGAAAGAATTCTGCACACATTGGAGGAAGCCGCCTACTTGAAAGGAGCCCACATGAGTAGTAAAAAATCACAATCATCACATTTAAAGATTTCCAATGGTGGATTAACAAAAAGGAGTCCTACAACCCAAGATTAATCTAGATCAAGAAACACCAGCAAGCGAATGCTTTTCATTGATCACCAAAACTGAAAATAGTACAATATCTTTGGCTGTTCCATCTCCATAGATAACAAATTTGTCTCTTGGAGGAGCTGTAAGGCCAAGCTAGCAGAAAGTAGAAAGAAAGTAGCCTGCAAAACTGTTGGGAACAACGTATGTATATGGAATGCCCTCTGCTTCAATAGTCCGGCGTAGTTTAACTTTCAAGTCAAACATACTCTTCATTGGCTCTGTTGCATGGTGTCTGTCCACATCAATCCCAAATTCTGATGGAAAAAACCTCTGCAAAAGATGCACGTACATTCAATTCAGGAGAACTGAACTTGGAAACCCTAGTCGTGAACGTGGGTTAAATCATAGATATGGATTGTGCCAAAGAAGACCACGCTAGCATGAAGGAAATGATAGAGATTAAAATGGGCATCCCATCCCATTTAGATTTTGATCTAGTGTGCAGTAGATTAAAAAGAAAAATGCACACACATTGAAAGAGCTCAGCTCTTCACTGGGCTTATATCCCACATTAGTGGGAATAATAATTTTTGAAATCTTTAAATACCATTTTAAGACTATAACATGATGTCTTAAGGAAAGCGGCTTTTTGAAAGCAATGTAAAGTGCGTGGGTCCATGCCAGTTGTAGGATGATGTCAGCAGGTGGGTCATCTAGAATAAATTTTAAACGGATATACAAAGTTGCTGATGTGGCGATGAGCGCCGAATTTTGACACGTGTCTTGATCTTGTGGCAGGCACTATCTTGCCACGCGAAGATGCACACCGGTTACCATAGCGAGATAGCGACCTCACGACACATGGCAACAGGCCCAGGTCGGGTGATGACATGGTGACTCTTTCAGCATGTTGAGGTGGCAGTACAAGCCAATCAAATTTGGACGCGTGGCAGAGAATAGAAGGTCATGCGGCGAGCAGGTCTCAAGATCGCACCAGATCATGCCATGTGGCACAGATCTGATGCTAGGTGCTATGTCGCTATTGAAAGTTTCTCACTAGTTACCATAGCGACATAGCATGAGCGAATCAAAGGGCGCCATGTGGCAGAAGCTGGTTGACCCGGATGGAAGGAGAGGGAAATATGAAGGCAAATAAAAATAATAATTTTTATTATTTCCCATTTTTTTGAAGTCACGTTCAGGCTTTTGAAATCAAATAAAGGATATATTCTAAAGTTTGGACTTTAGAGTATTTTAACGAGTTACAGACCTAAGCTTTCTTTCAGTCAGAGGAGTCATTTTCAAAATGATTTTTTCGGGGGTTTCCTGGAGGCAAAATAGGCAATGTTATATATCGCCGAAATCGGGAGAAGATGAAATTTCCAAATCTGGAGTCAGTTTTTGCATAGGTATCAGTCAGTTTGAGCTACACGAGGTTTTCTATCAGGTACCTAAAGCGCAACCATATTCATACCAGGAAATTCAGATTTCTTTTTTGTCAAGATAATGACCTGGATATCAGTAGAAGGCAATGGAAATGTAGTTAGGGTTGAATTTGTTCTAATTTACTCAGTAAAAACTCATTTTCACTGGCTTTTTCATGGGGCAATCAGATTTTTTGGCAAGTAAAGGGTTTTCATCATCAGGCAAGGATATTTTGCAAGTTTGTTACAGATTAATGATGAAACAAAATCAGATCAGAAGGGATGAAAGAAGAAAGAGGTTTTTCAGTTATAGAGGATTGGATTTCAAGTGGACACCTGGCAATTGCATATCAGATTCGAGAATTCATTTCTTGCTATATCTTTCTTTCTTTTTTCATTTGTAAGGGTTCCAATTTTTGTCACTGAGAAACTAGTTGTTTTCAGTTTCTGGGAAGAAAAAGTTCATTGTTGTGATACCATTGGGGATTCCAGTTTTTGCACTGTGAGACCATTGGTTCCAGTATTTTGACATGTTTCCATGACTGTGACACCATTTTCTTCAGCAGAACTCTCATGTGAACAGCATTGTAGAGATAATATAGATAGTTCTGAGATATTAGGTTGTTTCATGTTTTAATCTTATGCATCTGAATGTATAGTTTCAAGGAAAGGAATACATATGAGCAACAATTTCACTAGTTTTGCTCTGGTTCTTGTCTCTTGTCTCAGCAATCTGTAAGGCTTATGTGGTTTTGGAACAAAGATTTGAGACCCATTTGCATCCCTTTCAGGTTGTATGTTTGATGTATTTTGCTGTTGGACCAAAGGGCCAAGTAAATGCTCAATATGTTTAAACAAGGTTATTGGTTGTTTGAGAAGGATATTTTGTGAGAATGAGACCTGAATGAACACTGATGTCTGAATCACAAGGTGGTTGGACAGATCTGATGTCTGGGTATATAAGATACGCCCTGATGTCACAGATGTATGTTTTGAATTCATGGAATTGTCCAATGGATTAGGCACTGATCAGTTATAGGATCACTGGTTATACTATTGCATTTTTGAGGTTTTGTTGAATCAACATCTTTAATCAAATGAATTTCCCTTTCATGTTGAAGAGCTATAAACAGAATGCCCTCACTCAGCTTATGAATTTCATTGTTTTGCATTTAGCTACTGCAGATATATGTTATTTCATAAGTTATTATGAGAAATAAGGGTTTCTATCTGCTTTGTATTAGATTTAGTGTATGCTTTGACAACTGGTACCATATAAGGAATCTAGAGGTTCACCCGCCTAGGTTTTGCACAGCCTGAAGTGTAGGAGTATAGCCTTATAGTTGGCTTGGTGTCTGAATGGATGTGTTGATAATGGGAGTTAGCTGCCCCTAGATGCATCTTGTTCTCACCAGGGTAATTGGAAATGGGTAACGTTTTCAAACACCAACACAATGATTAGAAAATAGCAATGAAAATGATCTATATAATTGCAACTTACTTTGCTTGATCAAATCACTCTTCTTCTCAATTATTCACCTCCTATGATGGATGTTTCAAATCCTTCCTTATGCTACTTGAATCTTTGGTTTGCAATAGAACTTCCTCCTTGAACTTCTAGTATAACCCTCTAATAGAAAACATCTTCAACAACAACAATATTTTAGCAGGAATAACACCAACATCAATCTATAAATTGTTCCCTATAGGTCCTTAAATATTTATCTTTTGCCTCCTTTGATCCTTGACCACATTAGGGTTTAGGAATGTTCTAGAAATCACACTTGATCTAAATCAATGATCTAGAATCACCATTGTTCCATTATTTTCTTTCCTTTTATTTCATTGGCTTCCATTCTGTGTTGGAATCATAAACAATCAAATCACATTTACCAATAAATCTTATCAAGTCATTTTCTTGATCTTTGTAAATGTAGTTTTTTGCTCAGTGAGATTGTTGTTCATAAGATCTTGTGTCATTTTAAAGATTTATGTATCCTTTGTAAGGCTCTATAACTTTGTTGTCACTCAGTGACCTCCCTGCTTGGTTAAGCTTGATCTTCTTGGTGATGTCTCTTCTCAGTGAGTATTGGATTTCTCAAAGTATATTGAGCTTGGTTATTACTATCATACTTATACATATTTCTTCTCCTTTGCTCAGGCAGAATAGCATGGCTTGGTAACTATGTCTACTGGGCAATATCATTTGTTCTTCTCTTCTCTATCTTTTTGGCACTAATGGTCCAACATGAATCTGCAATGAGAATAACACATGAGTTGAACTTAAAATTCCATATAAGTCATCCCTTTTAGAAGTGAACTTGGGTCTCACAGGGATAATTTAATATTTTAAGCAATTGATGTCAACACCTTGGACATATTTCTTATATTTTGATTAGTGTGTCTTTAATACGATCCCAATATTATTATCATCCCAATATTATTATTATCCATCCTTTCAGAATGATCCCAATCTTGCTCAAAACTTTGACAAGATTCATATTTGAAAATGTTGATTTGAATCTTAAGCTTTTACAGTTTAAATTTTGACTAAATCTCAAAAAAATAGATTTTGAAAGCCCCAGCGAAGAAAGGATGAATTTTCAAGGCCAAAACATTAGGTCATATAACAAATTTGAGTTCACTAGTATAGGAAATATAAACCATTTACATTAGGCATCTAGATTATTTAAATAATGTAATCAATTATGTAAACAATCAACTTAGAAAAATGAAAGTGTTGTTGATCACACATGAAACTAATTAACCATGTAATCTTTGATTTTTTGGATAATGAAAAAAATGTCTTATGATTCATCAATTAATTGGACTCTTCTCTGCTTTACATATGCAGATGTAGAATTAATCTTTAGAAGTGGCAAATTCAGCCTAATGTGTGAAATTGAGTTTTAAGACATTGGAGTGGAACTAATATAAATATTATTAGTGGTGTTGACTTTCCTTGAGCTTCTAAATTTTGTTGTTACAAACACCTTTGGAAAAATCTATTGAACCATAAGAGTTATGTTCTTAGAAAATCCCTAGTTTGACTTATTTAATAATTTTAGAACAAAGATCAAAGCCAATCAAATTTGTAGTGGACTTAGGGCGATGCATGTTCATGTAACTTATATAATTATTATTTTTATAACCTTATCATTCGTTGATGAAACATGTATGATTTCAAATGAATGAGTGAATGCTCTTAAATAGAATTGTTGGGTGCTCTTGATAGCACATATATTCTACATAATGGTGGCATTCTTATGAATTTTACCAAAGATTATCCTCTCCCAAAATTACCCAAACACTATTATCCACTATTATTCTACTTACCTCTCATCCTCCAACACCCACTCATAGGCATATACCTACTAGAACCATTTCATACACCTATGTTTCTCATACCACTATTCCTTCTCATCTTAAGACCGCTTAATTATTGTATGATTCCAACATGGTTTCTTTTTCTACCATAATCTCTTTACATATTACAACTCACCCCCTTTATATTTCATCCATTATTTTCCACACTCTGCACAACACAAATATTCTGATCTCTATCTTGGATACACCGTCAAAGGAATTTGATCAACTTTAGAATATGTGGATGGGTAGATATTATATACAATCCTCCAAATTATACACATCTCATTTGTAATGGTTTTTTATCCAACTTCCCATTGACTTTATGGCATTAAGATTTGAATTTTACTATAGAAAAGAAGATCATAATGTTCATTTGCAAGATTTCAATGACACATTCCTAAATTTCTCATATAATGATAGAGGCTTAACTAAATTATTTATGAAACCCTTAAGATATTATGTCATCAAAAGTTTTCTACTATTTAGCTATGTTCTATCCATTCTTTTATTATCTATCTACAACTTTATTTTAATTATTTTATAATAATTGACTAATTTGATTAAATGTTCTCGACACAATAAGCCTATCATTGATTCTCATTCAATTTGAATATATGTATGGTAAAGTGAATCATCACCTAAATGATGATTAGTTGGGTTGAATCTTGATAGAGCACTTCAAGAGCTTTGTGGTGCTTCAAATGATTTGTCATGGACACGTGGATCAAAACTTATGGCATCTAGTGATTAGGTCTTCTAGTACTAGAAACATAAAAGATGTGTTGGACACATTTAAATGAGTTGTAAAAGGAAGTTACATATGTTGGTGTATGTTTTGAAAAATTACAGGGCATCTTGGATGGGAGATAAATTAGGCACAACTTTTTTGGATGGTGTAGACACTAAAAAATGGTTCGCATCTACGACCTTATCACCTCTTCATACTAATTCATCCCATTTTCTCATTCTACTAACTTTGATCGTTTGGCCAGATTGACCATATTTTGTCATTTGTATCCCCTTTTGTATAATTTTCATATCAACTCAGAATCATATCAAATCAACTCGGAATCACCCCAAATCAACTCGGAATCACCCCAAATCAACTTGAAATCACCCCAAATCAACTCAAAATCACTTGAAATCAGTCCTAATCAATCTGAAACATATCAAACATCTCAAATCAATCATCATTTATCTGCTCCTAGGCATTGTTGTGGCTTTCAGTGCCTTGGAAACCTATCAACTTATCAATCTTATCAATCTGACCTTAGTACTGTCATGGCTCTCAATGCTAGGTCAAAATATCATTCATGTCATTCAATCTTTGACATTGTTGAGGCTTTCAATGTCAGATCATGGAATCATCAACCATTTTAATAATATTGACAGTGTCCGTCAATGTTATTATGATCAAACCTTATCAATCAATTTCAATCCTGTAGCATTTACAATGTCGGTTAAATGTTACATATCAATTAATTCATGTCATGTGTCCTTGGCATGTTATCAATTTTGATCTATTAATTAATTTGACCATGGATTTGGTCTACCTTTTCATCATCTTATTCGATATCCATCATCGTCACATTTTTATCAAAGGATACGGTCGCATTCATTTAATCAATTTGGCCAATCATCTACTAATTTTCTCTATAGGATTAAATAACCCATAATTTAATTCTATTATTCTCACTAATTATTCTTCCTGATTATCATCCTCAATTAATTAATTTTATTAATTAATTGATTCATTATCTGCAAACCATGGAAATTTACAATTTCCTAAGTTCCATTTTCCATCATTAATTCGATTCTCTACTAATTCTTATTTTGTGGAATAAAAGAATTTTTAATTCAAATATTCCATAAAATATTTCATCATCATGACACTTGGATGTGACACCTTGTGGATTCTCCTTTGACACTTGGCTGAGATTTGTCATAATCAAATATTCTTACCTCTTACGCACGTAATTATTTGGCTTATTCGTCATAGATTCTTGATTTTAAGTGGGTTGAGGAATCTTATGACGCGTCATAGATTCTCTTCCAAATTTGACTCTCGTGTGTCATAGAATCTTACTTTTGGCATATTCTATCATCTGCGTCATAGAAATTATTATTACCTCTTACGCATGTCCCTATTTGGCTTATTCGTCATAGATTCTTTGCTTTAAGTGGGTTGAGGAATCTTATGACGCGTCATAGATTCTCTTCCACATTTAGCCAAATTTGACTCTCATGTGTCATAGAATCTTACATTTTGCATATTCTCAACCTACATGAAAATTATAAAATGAACACTCTTTCTCTCATTTTGGGTCCTTGAAAGCTAGAATGCTGAAGTCTTGAGTCCTTGAATCTTTGAGTTTTTGAGTCTCTACTAATTTGCATTTTGCATTCTCTCTCTCACATAAAATCACACTTCAAGTATTCTCATGGCATTATCCACATCATAGCTTTTGGCTTCAATCTTGTGTGCACTATAGGCAAATTGGAGCTACAATCATTTGGAGAAGAAAGAAGAACATGGGAGCTACAAACGGAAAAGGGAGTTTTTGATTATGTTTGCTTTCTTTTGTTTAGTTTGGCTTTCATGGTAGACTAGTGGCTGCTAATATATGTTGATTGAGTTTGTGATTTTCTCATAGTATGTTATGCATTTAACCCATTTTTCTAGTCCTACAGATGGTTTCATGCATTATATCTCTTATATATTAGGTGTATGTGATGGAAGTTGAGTATAAGAGTACTATATCTATAGAGTTGCCCCAACATCTCTAAGTGTTGATACTCTTGTGAGAAGTTTTCTCTACAATTATATTTTATTGTCTTATTTATTTTAAAATAATATATTGGATAATTTCTGAATTGTGGGACTTTTTGTGAAATTGGTTTCACTGCATAAATCACTATATTGTGGTATTTATGTTTATTTATTTTAAAGTTCTATAACTCTTGTAACTATTTAAAGAGTTTTTCTTAAGCTCTATCTCAAGATTATTATAGGAAGTTGATATGTTAGCCTAACTTCTTTACAAACACTTTTGTATGAGAACCATCAAGGAACTAAACACTGTTGCACACCAAACATCTTTTCCATAAGTTTTCTTGGGATATTTGTTGAGGAAAATAACTACCACCAAGAAAAACTCACCATGATCATTATAAGAAAACCATCTAACATTGTAAAAGATCAAAGTGGCAATAAAAGTACTACAATGGCTATATATATGACCAAAAAAAAATTCTCAAACCAATAAAATTTATTCCAATAGAGAAATCTTCACAACAAAGCCATGAATTAATCATTTGGCATTGCAAAAGAGAAAATTGGAAACAAAACTACTTCAATGACTGTGTGTGTAAACAATTTTTTTTAATCTCAAACCAATAGAAGTTATTCTAATACAAAATTCATCACACCAAAGGTAGTAGAAATGAGTCTCTAGGATACATCTTTTTTATGGTGAGAAATGAGGCATAAGATATGTGTGCAATTTTATTCTCTCATCATACATCGATATACACATATTTTACATTTATTTAATTAAAATTAAACACAAATTTATGTTAATCTATCCTTGTCACACATTTAATCTAAATTAATTTATATTGATTAGCTTGGATTAATCAACAAACAAAAACAAGGGAAACATATACATTAGATGACATGTTTGGCTATGGTCAACAAAATCCTTTAAAATTCCATTTCCATTCCAAAGCACGTTTAGCGTGTTATATTTACAAAACCTTTGAAATATAGTAGGTGGGTAATGGTGGATTGAAGGTCAGGATAAAACAAAGACATCTTCAAATACATACCCACTTTTGAGCTTTTTATAATTGGATCAGCTGAAATTCACAATAGGATATATTGTAAAGAGAAGCTTCCAAAGAAGGTAAGGACAATAAAGACGAGCTATAACCTTTTGACATAGCATTGTAAAGTGAATGAAAGGGACCCTTTCTTAGTTTTCTCTCTTCCATTAAATATTTGCTAATACACAAGTGGAAGAAAGCATAGATCTTGACTATAACTTGGAAGGATTGATGATTTTCACCACCTTGGGAATATAAATTTTAGTTAGATTTCCACACCATAAATGATTTGGGTTTACCTCATTTTTGTCTACCACTTTCTTTGTCTCGTAGCTCTTGGCTTTGGGCTTGGAACCTAACACTGATGTTGATATTATTGTTGTTTTTTCATGGAGAAGAGATCAAGTTGCCTTAATTTACAAGTAGTTAAATTTTTAGGTGTGGTCAAAGGAAAAATATTTTAGATGTTGGAATAAGATCACACAACTTAGTGTAAGTGGGATGTGTTTCTAGATTTACACTAAGGGCTCATGTGATCTAAATTACTAAGCATTTTGAAGTGCAGATGGAAATAGGAAATCATTCAACCTTTAAATGGGTTTATTTGACATTTAATTTGAGTTTTCAGGTCTATTACTAGAGAGGGCCGGGTGGTCAAGAGTAGATATCGTAAAAGGCTCGTCATGATAAGCATGCCAAGTTCAATGATTATTAATTTGAATTTTAGTTTATTTGGATAGGCGATGTTATTTTTATACCTAAAATTCTTGTCATTGTCTTAGGATCTCAATTTCTAGCCCATCCTTATAATTGGTAGTTCTAAGATATTATGTGGTATTTTGAACTTCTTTCATGAATATATAATCTTTCAGGTGGGACTCTATTAGGTGAAAATTTAGTAGTAAACAAGATAATGCCCTATTAAATTAATATCTTATGTTAGGCAATTAGTTTATTATGTTAACAAATAACATGATGATCAATTTAAGCATTGTATGGAGTACCGTTCAATTGAAATGTTTGTCAAATCAAATTGTTGTAACGTATTATATTACTATCAAGTTTATTTGCTTATAACTATGTGGTAATTATATATCCATTTTTTCCACTTCTTCTCATATATTGATATAGGAAGGATATTTCAAATGCTTACTTCATTTCAAGGACCAAAAAGACCATAATATAACCAACTATTGCTGTAATTATCAATTAATCACCATAAACTAGAAAAAAAAATTGGAATAAAACTCTAATGGGTTAGTGAATGAATTGGAATCTATATTTTTCAATGATAATCACATGTTGATGTTTTTATTTGATGTACATAGTAAGTCATTCACCTAGGTTCTAGACATTCATATTACTTAATTTTACTTGGAGACCACATATGAAATTTCTCACTTTTGATGGTGGTAAGTTTTCCACCTAAAGTTTCACTTCCATCTTTAATGGGCTTATCAATTTATCCAATTTTAACCCTTTTTTTTATTGTGTCGCACAAACACCTTTCCACCTTTGACCATGATCCACCTTTACTAGATGTGTGGCACAAACATCATTCCACTTTGGAGAGTGACCCCCTCTAATGGATATGTGAAACCTTCTTTATTTCATCTTATGTAGATGATAAGTGATTAAGACACATGTCATAATATAAATGATATGCTTTATAGAATCAAATTGTGTACAAAATAGTTTTACACTTGATGCAAAAGAGTTGTGTACGATATGATTCCAAAAGCATATCATTTACATTGTAATGGATTGCTGAAATATACTATCATTACTTTTCATAATCTTATGCACTCCTATGTTCTCACCTTGGTTTATTTAATCATAAGGCCTCCTTTGTAATATCATTTCAATAGATTCATTGAAGTCAACGAAGTTAATTAATCTATTACATTAAAGTGGCGAGAATGTAGTTTATTCTTGTCATATTTACTCTCTTTCATTTTTATGTTTTGCATCTTGGGTGGCCAACTTCATGGCCAAATATTACACCACAAGATACATTGAACCTACAAAAGCTGCTATAAATAATAAATATAAAAAAAAATAGATAAATACAAAATAAAATATTTTTTGTTAATGTCAAATTGATCTCGAACTTTCAATAATCCTGCACCCTCTAAGCTATCATTATTAATTAATGCTTATAGTTTAAAGTGTGGCAACCAAACCTCCCTTATTAATAATTTGATCCTAAAACTCTATTAAAATAGTGGGTATGAAAATTTTACTAGTATAACTTTTAACTATTTTATCTCCATCTTTAAACAAGACTGATACAATACAGCCTTATGTTCCCATATACACCATGTAGTGTCCTTGATGCATTTCAACTACCTCTAGTCTCCTATTAATCATATTATTAGTCAATCCAAATAAATCTTTGGAAAATAAACTATTTATTCTGTAATGCCTATTTGTAGTTTAGTTTATCTTTCTTGTAGGCTTCCAAGAGTAAACCTAAGTCTAGGAGGAGTGGATATAATGCCTAACCCTAGTAGACTTTTCCTATTGGATTATCAAATTCCAGTAGGCCTATTTTATGATTATGTTTTATGATCATCGGTGCTTGGCTACCGAATTTGATTAAATTTTATTTCATGCTCATTTGATTTATGTGATGAGTTACTTAGTTATTTCATGTGTTCATGATTATTTCTATGATGATATATGCATGTTCATACATTGATTTTGATTATTGCATGATGATAGTTAGATGGATTATTTATATGTGGTTTCTATGGTTACTTACCCCATACTTGCATGTGTATGGTGTACATATATGTTTTATTTTATGATTGATGTTCCTAATGTGGTTGAGGGATGGAGTCGTAATCACCTTCAAGGTCTACGTAATGTACCACTCTCTGCTATTACCTAGTTAGTTTGTAATATATGAGTATGTACATGGATTTAATGCAAATTTTAGGTACTGGGTACCAACTTCCCTAAATTTTTAGGATGAGCATACCCTATTGCAGTATCTCAATGGTATAAGTGGGGAGATAACTCTTGAGTCCAGATCCTAACCTAAGCCAATTGTCCTAGAAAGTAGGACAAGTATCTGAGTTTTTACCCATTTGAATTTATCAAGTGATGTGAATTCGTGATTTTGACCTTGAAGTTTGATTATGTTCTTTGTTTCAGTTGAGTTGTCGTATTTAGTTTTGTGGGTCTGGTGTGATTTTTTCAGTTATAATCAAATCAAGTTAAAAGATAATTTAATGATTTAATTTAATGGAATTTTTATAAAGAAAATTTAATATTTAATTAATCAAGAAATTAATTAAATAAAAGAATTAAATTTAAATATTTTATTAAAGTTCTAATTTTGGCGTATTTATATTTATTTAATTTAATAATTATTATTTAAGAGTTTTATTTAAATAATAAACTCTAAATAATATTATCAGTTAAATTAATAAATATATTACTTAAAACATCTCATGATTTAATAAGAGAGATAAAACATTAATTTAATAAAGCTTATTTTAATTAAATTGCATAAATCTTGTGCATGAAATTAAAATAATAAAGGATAAAGGCTTTTCATATGATTGCACAACCAAAGCCCTGATTTGTGGGAAAAGCTCTTTATTAGGAAATTGGAGTTCACTTCTACATACACAAGTTTGGAGGAGCTAATTTCTAAGAAGAGGGTTTTCGAAAGGAAGGAAATTCTTGTGTGTTTTGTGTGTTTGTTGTTTTAGCATCAAATTTAGGTAGGATCTTGTGGGTATGTGCAGTATTGCTCATTCTTGATTTCTTTTCCTTCTCCATGTTTGTGAACCTATTTTCAAAATTGAATTGAATTTGAAACCCTTGAATGTGATTTTATCATTCCTCATTTGAGAAACCTCTATTTATGAACTGATCCTGAAACCCTTGTTCGTGATATTATTGTTCTTCATTGTGAAATCATCTGTATGTAAATTAGAAAATTGAAATCCTTGTATTGAAATTTTTGCTCTTCATTTCTTGAAAACAATCGGTGAATGAATTTAGTTTTGAAACCCTTATTCAATGGATTTGAAGGGTTGTTTTGAATTGTTAAATCAGGTTGTGGATTTTGAAAAGAAAATCAATTTTTTAAAAAGTTTTTTGTTTGTTTGATCTGGGTTTCTATACTAGGGTTATGTTGGAGAATTTATCAAAAAAAAAAAAAAAACTAATGTAATTACATAGTAATTTGTAATTACTATATAATTACATTAGTAAATATTGAAAAAGGAGGAATCCAAATTTAATTGAGAGGGGCATCGCGTTTTGTGGTTTTTATTAAAAAAAAAAATATTTTTAGGCAGGTGGGGGCCACCACCCCCTACCCCCCTTTCTCTCCTCCCTGTGTTTTACCGAGGGGCGATCTAGTTATTGTTGTTGCACAACATGTACTACTGCAGTACATAGTATTGTTGCTGCGACAACTTTACTCTCGGTTATTATTATATAGTTTAGTTAAATATTATATTATTATTATTAATTATGATTATTAATAAATTTAAAATTATTTATTAATAGGTGTAGTTTTTATATTAATAACTAATATTAATTTCTATTTTTATTAATATATATTTTAGAATGATAAAAAAAAAAATTTAGATGATAATTTCAAGTGGATTGGAAATGAGGTTTCAAAGTTACATCAATTGGGTTTAATTTAAACTAATTGTTTTAAACCTAATGTTGATTTATCTAAATGAACATGATGAATTTTAGGGATACATTCTTAAATAGAGTACGAGACATGGAAACCTAAAAACCTTTAGTGAACCTTGAACTATTATGTTTTCAAAACTAAAAGGATTATGAAACTTAATGGTACAATTTTATATGAAAATGATTTGTAACACTAGGGAAATTTTATGATTTGAAAACCTTAGTAGTTATCATACTTTGAGAAGACAAAAACTGTAATGTGTATGTTTACTAAACTATTATGTTTTGATAATGAATTGAACTATGAAACAATGTTTAAACAACTTTATATGAATTATTGAATTGTCTAGGATTCTAGTGAACATAGAAACCTTAGTGAATTTGGCAACTAGAGAAATGGAAACTAAAACTCTGATTGAGACCGAAAACATTATGAACTGTGATATTTGGAAATGAAAATGAAAGCTAAAAACCATAGTGAAAATTAAACCTTTGTGTTTTCAAAACCAAATGTATCGAGAAAGTTACATTGTATGTACCATATGCGATGTGTGATTTACTAATGTTTGGTTTTGGGGTTGACTTATCTTTGACTAGTAAGGTTGTATTACCAGAGGCTTGGGGGTTTTATTCTGTGATGATAATATGGCTTATTTTTTGTTACGATCTTTTATACCCGCCCATGGTAATGTGTCATGCATGTTCTATGAGGAATTTGTTCAAATGACTGTTATTGCTTTCCATTATCTCTTGTGTAGAACTAAAGTGAATGGTGTGACTTTTCTAGTATAACCTTTTGAGTCTTCAATTAGTTATCTTTGGATTGCTTCCTAGTTTCTTGTATAGGACTGAGGTGATTATGTGATTTGTTCTTGGTGATGTCATGTTATGATGTAGATTTGGTTTATGTGTAGTTGATTTTGGATTAGTCCTATTAGGATGATTGTATTGGTGGAATCTATAATTAAGATCAGTTATATTTTAGTACTTTCCATTTTCTTGTTTAAGAATTGATGTGTGGTTTTTGGTCTTATAATACCTTCTACTTTTGTTGAGCTTAGGGTAGGTTATATGTATGTCATGTTGGGATGTGGCTTGCAATGGAGGCTGAAGCCCAGAGAGGTTTCCTGGGTAACCCATTGTAGCTTATTATAATAAGTGATAACATTTCATTAAATGGGTTAAAATAAATTAATAAGATAAGGTGCCACATAAAGTCACTAGGGGTCTAAAGTCCGAAGGGACTATCAGGGTAACCTTAGAGTTGACTTGTTAGTATGTCTTGTTTGTACGAAAGGATATTGGTGCTGCATAGAGACACTAAGGGGTCGGAGTCCATAGTGGTTGCAAGGGTAACCTTAGAGTTGGCTCATGTGATGACACTTGCCCACTTTCATAGTAGATTTCCTACATCTCATTGTTGCCTCTGCGATTAGTTGATACTTGTGCCTTGGTACCCTTTGAGATAGTTTTCTTTCAAGTGTTTCCTTGACCTAGATGTTGGCTATGACTTGTGTTTTGATATCCATAGGGGACTTGAGTTTATCTCCTTAGTGCGGTGGGAGTGGGCCATTTAGGTTCCATGAGGTTGGGTCGTAGTGCATATTTCTTATACCTTTGAGATCCGACCGTTGGATGCCATTGCTAGATGTATCTGTGCAATTGATCCTTTCTTTTTAACCTTCTATTTTTGTTGGATGATTATTCTCTTTTATATTGTACTTGATTATCAAAGATCTTGTGAGATTTTGTACTTGATTATCAAAGATCTTATGAGATGTTGTATATTATTGATGATGTATATTCTTTGAGCTTATCATACCATGTGACTTGTACATTAGATGATTAAACATTTATAACTATTGCCAAGTGACATCTTATATAATTGTATATTGCTTAAATAGATTTGTACTTGTAATAATTCTATGATGTGGATTTTGGTTATGTGTTAGATTTAATTTTAATTAAACTTAAATGTGATTCAATGTCATGGAACCCTTAAGAATTTTAATTTGTTTTATGTTATGTGTTTATGTGTATGTTATTACTTCTGCTATATTATATATGTAGTTGTTATGTTATTATCTTTTAAAAAAAATTGTTTGGAAAACTTAGTGAAATTTTAGGTTAATTTATTTTGGGTTTGCTAGTGGGGTGTTACATATTCGTATTTACTCATCAAGTAACTTGTTCTTTATCTCCTACACTTGAGGAGGATCCATTACTATTTTTATCCATAGCTTTGTTATCTTCAACTAGCTATATGGTTGATATCAAACACACTTAGAGTTGTTTATGTCACATCACCCTCAATATAAATGATTACTTATAGTGGTATATATTTTCCATCATGCATATACCTCACAAAGAATATAGACAACTCTTTTATACTCCTGATAATATTTACCATATCAAGCAAGAACTTACAACACAATGATAATTTGTGAGCATCTTATATGAGAGGTCTTGTGTTTGAATCTACTCAAGCTTAACACATCATAATAATCAGTACCAATAAATAATAATACTTAAATTAATCTAGGCTTTGACCCATTAATGATAAAAAAAATATTTATTATATCATCTACCCTACAAGAATATAGTAAACTCTTTTATATGCTTAATATCTACCATTGCACAACTAAAGGCCACTCCTTAGATCTATATAATGCTACTAAGAATGCTTCCAATGTAATCACAAATTTACAATTAGATCAAGATACCTTAAGTATTTATATTTCTAGTCAATACATGAAATAATAATACACCTCTCTTTGAGACACACCAACCTATGATAATGCAATATGTGTACGCTTATCACAATATTTTCATTAATTTTGTGCTTTTATTGACACAATGAGGATGATAACTAGTGCCAAAAGATCACCAAACTATCCCATAATCTCGCTGAGGTGTAAAATGTGGAAGCAAAACAACCAAGAGACAACACAAGGAAGGAGGGAATAATAAATCTTTCATTTATTCATCAAATTCATCATACATGCCCGATTGTGAGGCCTTCTAGGTTATGACCAATACAAGATTAAGTTACACATAAAACATCCTCTAGGATGCAAGATCTATGATCTCTTACTCTAATTACCTCTCCTTCCCTCTCTTGTCCAAACCTAGACTAAGATCCTCTATTTATACTTGCCCAAAATGACTTAGACAAGTTTCCAGATCATCACATTGAAGAAGGATGACCATATGATGATCTACAAGAATCCCAATGATTGATCCATACATTAAATTATGACCAAGAATTAAATACAAAAGTTGGCTCTCAAATAAGAACTAGACAAAAAACTCAATGAAATAAGAATAATACATCACTGAATAACAACCACAAAAAGGTCACTAAGGCACCTAGTGAACACAAAATAGAAAACACTTGGTGAATAAGGAACTTAAGCCACTTGGTGAATGAATACAAGTGAGGCACAAAAAATGAAGTTATCGAGAAAGTTCATAGTGATAATTGAACACATATCTACCAAGCAAGATAATAAGGCAACCCAAGATACTCTTGCATTAGATGACCGAGGTTGAAAAGAAATGATTCTCCTGAATCATGAGTGTGCCACAACCTGAGTTGAATCCAACTCAGATTCAAAAATCCACATAGCATCTTCAACTAGCCTATTCTTCTACTTTACCAAATACTCAAAGTAATCCTTTCCTCTCACACTCTTACCCACTTTCTGATGCAAGATCTGCTCTATCACTGAATATTGTCAACTCATCATTAGATTCATGCTACTTGTACAAATAAACAACATTGAATATAGGAGATATATCCATGTCATTAGGCAACTCAACTTCATAAGCATTACCACTACCAAATTTCCTCGAGATTTCACAAGGATCAAATTTCTTCATTTTTAGCTTACTACATGTGCCAACATGAAATCTACCTAGGTTCTTCAAATGAACCATTACCTCATCATCAACTTCAAAAACCATATGTCTTCTTTACTTATCTACATTCTCCTTGTATTTTTTATTACTCTATTCAAATTTATGTTTCACTTCCTCATGCAAAGACTTCATAATTTAGAAAATTCATCAACTTCAACACTTCTCTTCTCTTAGCCAAAAATATCCCTCAAATTTGATATTCCTTTAGGCTAGATATTCCTATATCAATATCAAATGGTGCCTTTCCAATACCTCTATTCACACAATTATTATACGCAAACTCTGCTTATGCCAATACTAAATCCCAATTACTCAGTTTACCTCCAACTAAGCATCTCAAATAATTAGCCAAGCTTTTTTTCACAATATCTATTTGTCCATCTACCTATGGATGAAATGTAGAATTGAACTTCAACTTTGTGTCCATCTTTTTCCAGAAAGGCATCCAAAAATAACCAACAAACTTACTATCTTGGTTAGATACAATACTCCTTGATAATCCATGCAATCTAACAACCTCTTTAAAGAAAATTGCATCAAAATCTACTACATCAGATGTATTTTTACATGGTATGAAATGTACCATCTTGGAAAATCTATCAACAAATACAAATACAAAATCATACCCTCTTGTTGTCCTCGATAAGCCAAGAACAAAATCCATACTAATATCACTCCAAGATTTCTCAAGAACTAAAATAGGTGTATGCAATCCAGCATTATGACTTACACCTTTTAGAACTTGATAAACTCCACAACTCCTTAAAAACTTATGAAGATCCTTATACAACTATGGCCAATAATACTTTTTTTTAAAGAAAATCCAATGTCTTATCAATACCAAAATGTCCAACCAATCCACCACTATGTTTCTCCTTAATCAAATTAACTCTCATAGATCCCCTCAGTAGACATAATAAAATTACTTTGAACAACATACCTTCTTGAATGAATAATCTTCATACTTACTTGGTTGATCAGGTACTAGTGCTTTGCACTCTATCCACACCTCAAAAAAATTAGGGTCAGTTTCATACAAATTCTTTATCTCATCAAAGCTAAGAACATCAACTTTCATTTCAATTAACAAATATCTTCTTCTTCTTAATGTATGTGCAACTTGGTTAGATACTCCACTCGTATGCTTGATCACAAATGTGAAACTCTACAAGTACTCAACCCACTTCATATGTCTCGAATTCAACTTATGATGACTCCCCAAATACAATAAAGCCTTATGATCAATATACAACACAAACTCCTTAGGAATCAAATAATATCTCCACTTCTTCAAAACTTGAAAAATATCATAGAACTCTTGATTATACACATACTACTTATTTTTTAGCATAATTCAATTTCCCACTAAAGAAAGTAACATGTTTTCCTTCTTGACTTAACACAACTCCAATCAGACTACCACTTGCTTCACACTCAACTTGAAATACTTTATTAAAATCAGACAAAGCTAACACAAGTAATTGAATAACTATTTGTTTCAAACTTTCAAAAATCTTATCAGCTCTATGTGTCCACTTGAAATCCTTTTTGTCTCCTCTCAATCTTTTAGTCACAACATTACAAACCAAACTGAAATTTCTAATGAACTTTGTATAGAAACTTTCCAATGCATGAAATGATCTTAACTCACTCACATTCTCAGGTGCAGGCCACTCAATAATTTATTTAGCCTTCTCAAGGTCCCAAATACACAATTCCCTCGTTTATGAATGGACATTTCTTTGAGTTAATAAACAAATTTTCATCTTTCAATCTCTGTAACACTTGTTTAATATGTGAAAGATGTTCTTCCTTACTCTTATTGAATATCATAATGTCACCCAAATAGACAATCACAAACTGACCCAAGAATTTCTTCAATACTTCATTCATCAACCTCATGAGAATACTTGGTGCATTACTCAAACCAAAAGGTATAACCAACCATTCATACACACCTTATTTTGTCTTGAAAGTAATCTTCCACTCATTACCTTCTCTAATTATGATATGATGATACCCATTTTTCAATTCAATCTTTTCAATATATCTTTTTCCAGTCAAGCAATCCGTAATATCATCTATCATTGACATAGGAAACCTATACTTCACTATTATCTTATCATTAGCTTTGGAATTAGTACACTTTCTCCACTCACCATTTTTCTTAGGTGCCAATACAACAAGTACAACACATGGACTCAAAATCTCTCTAATCAAACCTTTTTGTGATAATTCCTACACTTTAAGTTCTTCATTCTCAATAGGTGTCAATATATACAAAGTTTTGTTAAAAAAACTAACTCTATGAATTAGGTCCATGCAATGAATTATACTTTAGGCTAGTGGTAAACCATTAAGTACATTCACTAAAATAATCCTTTGATACTCAGTGAAAAACTTTTCAACTTCTACTAGAACTTGATTAATACTAGCATTACTCGATGCACTAGAAATCACAAAGAAACAAACCTATTCTTTCCTCACATCTTCCACAAATTGATTTCCATTAACCATGCAAACCTATTTTGTGGTAAAATGATTTTAATTAGGTGCCTCTATCAAAGCTAATAATACTTATCTTTTCCCATTTCCCCATATTGTATATTGATTCAATCTACCATTAAGCAACAACTATCTTTCATACTACTAGGGTCTACCCAAAAGTATATGACAACAATCCATAGGAATAATATCACACATAACTTCATCATAGTAATTCTCAATCTTGAATTTCACAAGACATTTTTCACTTACTTGTAACCTATTCTCATCCTTGATCCAAGCAACTTAATAGGGTTTAGGATGCCTGGTCCTCTATAATTAGAGCTTATTAACTAGTTCCTCTGATGCCAATTTTTTTGAACTACCATTGTTAATGATCACCTTAAAATTTTTTCCTATAATCTTGTATCCGGTCTTGAAAAGACTTCTCCTTAGGAGGGATTATTAATTAATTTTCTCATTACAAAAAGTTTTTCTTACCATCAAATTTTCCCCCTTTTTAGGTCCATCCCATGGACTCAAAAATTCTCCCTAGACCAAAGAACTTCTCCTACTACTTTCATCTTTCTTCCTGGAATAATTACATTTGAAGTCTTTATGTCCTTCTCCACATTTATATTAGATTGTGGTGATTGATCAGAAAAGTATTGTACATACTTCATAAATTCTTTGGGGCTCGGGGCATTGCCCCATAAAACAAAATTTGGGCCCTATTTTATCAAGATTTTGGGCCAACATGTAATTATTAATTATAACCCTAAATCAGTAAAAATACTTGTATAAAAGAGCTTAGAGTTAGGGATTTTTTTTTTATAGTTGTGATGCGAAAATTGGTTCTTGGAGTGGTATTGAGCTGTAAGAGATTACAAATTGTAATTAGGTTGTAATCACTAGATCATAATAATATTGGACTTGTTGTTTGGTGGATGTAGCCAAGGATTGGGTGAACCATGTTAAATCTTGGTGTCTTGTGTTCTTTTCTGTGTGATCTATTATTTTCTGATATTGTTTATATTTGCATGTAATTGTTATTTCTATCTGCGATTTATTCCTAACAATTCAAAACATGTTTCATGAAATTATTCTCTTCCATAACCCCTCAGTAAGAACTACCTCTTCCTCGGCAAGAACTACCACCTTTCTACTTGGTCTTCTCTTTCTCACCACTTTTCCACTTGCTTTTACCCTTATCTTGCACATATTTTATCCATAAGATGAACCTCTACCTATTTGAAATCTTCCCTATCTACCTCTTTGTCTTTGTTCATACTTCTTTATCAAGATCTCGTCATCTTTCAAGACATTTTGATAGGCTTCTTCCACACTATCCAATTTTACAAAATTGATCTCATTTTGAATTGTAGTTCTCAAACCATTCATATATCTAGCCACCTTCTCTACCTCATCATCCACATGTCTAGATCTAATATCTAATATGTATAACTTATTAGTATACTCTTTCAAACACATATCCTTTTGCTTCAAATTCAACATCTTCCTCAACAAGTTGACCTAGCAATCAACGAGGAGAAACTTCTTCTTCAATTTGGTTGTAATTCCAACCCCTACTTGAATTTTTTCTTGTATTGCTAGATTCTTTTAGGCCAGTTTTTTTATTATGTTTTATGATTAAGTAGTGTTGGTTTACCAAAATTGATTAATTGTATTTCATATTCAGTTAATATATGTGTTGAGTTACTTTAGTACTTAGTTATTTACATTATCACATGATTGTTTTGATTATGATATATATGTTCATTTAGTGACTTTCAGTTAGTTGTTGATGTTAGTTAGTGAATTATTTATACACATTTCTATGGATACTTACCCTATACTTGAATGTGAATGGTGTGCGTGCATGTTTTCTTTATGTTTGACATTTCTAATGTTATTTAGGAAGGGACTCGTAGTCACCTACTAGTTGAGATCTACATGATGCACCACTTCCTGCCATTGCCTATGTTGGAAATCTAATTGAAAAGATCATTGTTGAAGATCAAAGAGGGAGATTGTTGCAAAGAAGGAAGTTGATTGATAAAGAATATTTTCAATCATTGTTTTGTATTGATGTCAAACTTGCTATTTGTAGGAATGAAAACTACTTATAAGATACAAGAACTATCACTTAGCTGATTGATGAAGAGGATTTAATCAACAAGATGTAACAAGAGCACCTAAGGAAAAGGTTGAGTTATGGTTTTGTAATGAAGTGCAAGGATTAATTAAGACAATGGTAAGAGATGAATTGATAGTATACTGGAAGATACAAATGTTGTCCACACTTAGAAACATTGGAGAAGTAAGTTGTAACAAGGTTGACTATAAAGTTTAACTAAGTTCATCAGTAAGTATCGAGCAAGCAAGTTCAAGCCAAGCAAATTTTCAGTTGGAGCTAAGAAAATGAAAAATCTAGTGTGTGTCGAGTGAACTTCAAGTGCTAAGTGAAGTTCAATTGCCAAGTGATATAGGAGTTAAGCAAACAGAAAGCTTAGTGGATGCCGAGTGAATCCATAGTAGGTGTTGAGCATCAGTAAAATGTAGTTGATGTTGAGTAACATAGTGTGTGCCAAGCACCAGAATTTCAATAGTGTCGAGTTGCTGCATTATTTTAAAAGTCAATGATTTGCTAGATTTGAGCCAATAAAGTTGTTACCTAGACTTTTGTGAACTAGTTGGAGGATGAGCTAGTGGCACAAAATTCTATGTAAACTATTTTTGAATGAATTCAAGAGGATTCTTCATGATGTTTCTAGAAGAAACAAAATGTGAGTTAGACTCAAAGAATCCTACCTAATCCATTTCGAACCTAAATTAAAGGAGGGAAGAATCAATCAGGAAAAGAAATTCAAGACTTCTATTTAAGGAGCAACAAACCAAGAAGCATCAGCTACTAGTGTGCCAAATTGCAAAGTGGTTGAAGGGTGTCAAGGAGAAGGCATATAGGAGAAGGAAGAATAGAGTGTAGAGACTTTGCCTTGATAAGTGGTCAGAGAGAGATGATTGCATTGGTACATTTAGCATGAAGACTCAAGGAGACAAAGCTTGAGAGGAGGAAAAGTTGTTAGAGCTGAAGAGATTGAAAGCTAGGCAATGCATTATGAGAAAAAATGTGATTTGAGGTCTGCAAGATAAGTTGTGAATTGTAATTAGGTCTAAACCCCTTAGTGTTACTCTCTAGCAATTGTATTAGTAGGGTTAAATCCTATGGGCTTAGGTTGGTTTAATAGCCACTTGTAAATCCTTTAATAGGGTGGCATTCCAAGTGAATGTTCTAAAGTCCTCTAACTAGGCCCACTTCTAACAGGGTGGATAAATCCTCTAACAAGGTCACATTTAACAATGTGTTGTAGCCTTTAATAGGACAAGCCTTTCACAGGGCATCACTTCAGAAGAGTGAGAATTGAGTAGCATGTTACTGGTAGTTTTTCCCAAATTGGGTTTCCACATAAATCACTATGTTATGTGTTGATTCTTTATGTGTTATACTTGCATGTTGATTTACAGTAACTTGCTAAGTAGGAAAGTTTAAAGCTTGGATGAATGAACAGTTTTATGGGCACACTTTAGATGATAAAAGGTTTGAATTGGACATTTGGACCGTGAATAATTAATTCACCCCCCCCCCACCCCCCCCCCCCCCCCCCCCCCCCCCTCCCCCCTCCCCCCTCCTCAGTTATTCTAAAGCATTTCTAACAATTGGTATCATAGCCCTCTATTGATTTAGTTTAAAGGCACTAGAAGTAGGAGGATGAAGATGTCCAAGAGAGAAGTTTCTAAGCTCAACAAAGAAAACTTTGTTGCATGGAAAAGCCTAATGAATTTTTACCTTAGATCAATAGGTGACTATGCAAAAACCTCAATTGGAGTGGAACATGTAGATCCAACTGGACCCCTCTCTGCAGATGATTTGAACAAAAGGAAGGAGCACAATCAAGCAATGCTAAAGATTGCCTCTACACTTAGCTATGTTGAATTTGATGACATCAAAGGATGTGACATTGCATTCAAGATGTGGAAAGCCTTAATAGATATCTATGGAGGAGATCAGAATGTTCGAAGAGCAAAAAGAGAAAGCCTCAGAGGAAAGTTTGATGACATGAAAATGGAGGAAGGAGAAAATGTTGCTCAATATGGCTCTAGAATGAAAGAAGTGGTAAGTGCAATAAGAAGTTTGGGTGGTCAATTGGAAGAAGAGAATGTCAATAGAAAATACTTGAGAACATTGCTCCCTATCTATACTATTAGAGCTTCAACCATCCAAGAGCTAAGGCGTGTACAAGGAAATATACTAACCTTTGAAGGAATAGTTGGAAGACTTATTGCATTTGAACTATCCAACTTTGATAACTATAGACCTAAGAACCTTGAATCTTCTTTCAAGGCCAAGATGACATTGAAAGATACTAAAGAGGTGAAATCAAAGAAGAAGAGAAAACATGCATCCAATGGCAGCAACACAAATGAGGAAGATGTGAAATAGTTGAAAGCACTATTGGCTGGAAGATTTCATAGAGGTAAAGGTATATTCAAAGGTAAGCTACCTATAATTTGTTTTAATTGCAATGAAGTAGGACATATTTCGGCAAGGTGTACATAGAAGAAGAACTACAAAGAAGGAAACAAGTACAAGAACAAGAGAGAAGATGATAGCAGAGATTACAAGGATAAAGGAAAAAGATGCTACATTGTTGAAGAAGATTTTGATGAGAATGATGATGAAGTAGTCTATGTGGCCATGAAAGATGAATTAGATGAAGATGAAGCAAAAACACTGGTAACCTGTGTGAACAAGAATGACAAGTGGATCATAAATAGTGGATGCTCACATCACATGACAAGAGATAAAAGTAAGTTTATTACCTTTACTCAATATGATAGAAATAGTGTTAGATTTGGAAATGATGTTCCATTCCAAATCAAAGGAAAAGGTTCAATTAAACTTATAGAAAAAATCTCATGTGATAATGCATACTATGTTGAAGGATTGAACTACGATTTGTTGAGAGTATCGTAGTTAGGAAATAAAGGTTGTAAAGCAGAATTTGGAAATAAAACTGCCAAAATCTATGACATTGAATGAAATTTGGTAGGAAAAGGTGAACAAACTAGGAGTAACTTGTTTTACCTAGATATGGAGGATGCAACCTGTCTTGTTGTTAGATTTGATGATGTGTGATTATGGCATAAAAGACTCTGTCATGTTAACTTTGACAATTTGATTAGCATCAATAAAAAGAAGAAAGTCAGAGGTTTTCCTAAGCTAAAGAAACCTAAAAATACAATGTGCAAATAATGCCAACTAGAAAAGATGGAAAAATCTAGTTTCAAAAGCAAAATCTACACTTCCAAAGAAGTACTAGAACTAGTCCATACAGACGTATGTGGTCCAATAGAAGTACAAAGCTACCTAGGAGATAGATACATAATGCTATTTTTGGATGACTACTCTAGAATGATGACCGTCATGTTTTTGAAGAAAAAATCTAATGCATTTCAAATGTTCAAGTGGTATTTGGTTAGGGTCGAGAAGGAAATAGGAAAGAGTTTGAAGTGCCTAAGATTAGATAGAGGAGGTGAGTTTACATCAAAAGAATTTGAGATATTCTGCAATGATAAAAGAATCAAGAGAGAAACATCAACACCAAAAACTCCACCTCAGAATAGTATTGCTAAAAGAAGGAATAGATCAGTGATAGACTGTGCCAGAACATTGTTCATGGAGAAAAATGTTGCTCTGAAGTACTATAGAGAAGTTGTAAGCACTGCTATTTACACCCTGAATAGATTCCAAGTCAAGAAAGGTACAAATGCAACACCTTTTGAACTATGGTATGGTCACTCAACTAATGTAAAACATTTCAAAGTATTTGGTTGTAAATGCTATATTCTTAAAGATACTAGAAATGGAAAGTTTGATGCAAAGAGCGATGAAGGAATATTCCTTGGATACTCCACTAGAAGCAAAGCATACAAGTGTTTGAATATTAACACTAACAAGATTGTGGAGAGTGCAAATGTAAATTTTGATGAGCATACCAAAGTCCAAGCTAATGAATCCAGGAAATCAGAAGATTATAGATCTTTTATATACTTCTATGAAGGAATACCTATTGTAGACGAAGCTGCCAATCAAGTTGGGAATCAAAAAAAAATCTCAGTATCAGTCGAGTCACAACCAATGAATGTCGAGCTGCATTTAGAAGCCGATTTGCATACTGAAGAAATTGCACATTTTAACTCTGAAATTAGTATACATGGAAGAGATGACAAAATACTAGAGGGTGAAGTACAAGGTGACTCTAAAGCTAAAAGAATAGACATGGGAAGAAGGATAGAACCAAGATTAGCCAAGTATGTGAGAATACATCATCTTGTAGAACAAATCATTGGTGACAAGGATGCCAGATCAATGATAAGGAATAAACTAAGGAATGAATCATGTCTGATGAGCAAGATTGAACCTAAAATAGTGAAAGATTCACCACAAGATGATGACTAGTATAAAGCCATGAAAGAGGAGATAGACCAGATTGAAAAGAACAAAACCTGGACCCTAGTCCCTAGACTGCTGATAAGAATGTAATAGGTTCAAAATGGGTATTTAGGAAAAAACTTGATGAGAATGGTGAGATAACAAGAAACAAGGCTAGATTAGTCTACAAAGGATATGCACAAGAAGAAGGATTGGATTATGGGGAAACATTTGCCCCAATTGCAAGAATGGAAGGAATAAGAACACTGCTTGCATGTGCTACTTACAAAGGCTTCAAAGTCTACCAAATGGACATAAAGTCTACTTTTTGAATAGAATACTAGAAGAGGAAGTCTACATAGAACAACTAGAGGGATTTGTTGATGACAAGAACAAGGATATGGTTTGCAAATTGCATAAGGCACTCTATGGTCTAAAGAAAGCACCTAGAGCATGGTATGAGAGACTGCACAAATATCTTCTGAAGATTGGATTTGAGAGAACAGATGACAACAACAACCTATACATCAAAGCAGAAAAAGGTAAAGAAATTTTCATATCTAAAATCTTTGTTGATGATATAATATTTGGAGGAAAAGATGTCCTATGCAAAGATTTTTCTGATCAAATGAAACATGAGTTTGAAATGTCAATGTTTGGAGAAACCAAATTCTTTATTGGATTGCAAGTACATCAACTGAAGCATGGCATATTTGTGACCCAATCAAAATATATCAAGGAGATACTCAAGACATTTGGATTAGAAGATTCAAAACTAGTCAACACACCAATGATAACAAGACATAAGTTATCCAACAATGATGAGTCTACTGAAGTGAACCAGACAATGTATAGATCAATGATTGGAAAGTTGCAGTATGTTATGCATAGAAGACTAGACATTGCATTAGCTGTTTGAATAGTGGCAAGATTTTTTGCTAATCCAAGAGAAAATCATCTGGTGGTAGTAAAGAGAATACTGAGGTACCTAAAAGGAACTGATGAATTTGTTTTGTACTACAAGAGGAGTGAAAAGATTAATCTAAGAACCTACACTAATGCAGATTGGGGAGGTAACATTGATGATAGAATAAGCACTAGTGGAGGAGCACTTTTCTTAGGGAAAATATTGGTTACCTACACTATTAAAAAACAAAGTTGTACCTCACAGCCAATAGCAGAAGCTGAATATGTTGTAGCTACTATCAATTGTACTAATATTGTATGGATTAAACATTTGCTACAAGGTATGAAGGAGGAGGTAATGAACATGTGATACTTTATTATGGTAATACAACTACCATCAAAATATCAAAATATCAAAGAATCCGGTAATGAGTGCCAAAACCAAGCATATTGCAATTAAGTATCACTATGTAAGAGAATTGGTGGAAGAAAAGCAAGTGAAAATGGAATATGTTAGTTCAAAGGAACAGATTGCTGACATCTTCACAAAGCACTACCTAAAGATGTTTTTGAGTATCTTAGAGGTAAGTTAGGGGTGATACCCCTAGCCAAGGCTACTTAAGAAACAACAAGGATTGCCCTACATCAAATGAGTTAATTGTTGAAATATTACCTTGATGCAGAAAATACTTACCTTAGGATTCATGCCTAATGTAATCAAAGTGCAAAAATTACAAATCATTCATGAGCAAGGTGACAAAGGGAGAAAGTGGAAGTTTCAGAAATGCTATATTTGTATGATAAGATGCTAAAGTAATGTGTCTTTGGCATTGTTGTCAAAGAGGGAGATTGTCAACAAACTTGTCAAATCTAGAGAGAGATGGAGACATATGAAAAAACTAATCAACATCATTTGAGAAGAGAAGAGAAATAGCAAGAAACTGGTCAAATCTACAGGATCAAATACACAAAGAGGGAGAAATATCAACAACATTCAGTTGGAAAAAAAATTAAGAAGTAGAGGGAGAAGTGAGCATAACTGATCAATAGAAAAAGATGAGAAATGCATACAAAGGGAGAGAATGTAAGAAGGAAGAAAGGAAAGAAAAAGGATACAATAGTTAAGAGGGAGAAGTAGAAGTAAAGTAATCAAGATACAGATCACAAAGGGAGAAGTGAAAATTGATGATAACACATATTTCTTTTTGACTTTTGACTTACTGTTTTAACCTAGTTAGCATTTTCAAGAACATGGTTAAATAGTTTGGTCTGATGGTAGATCAATTTGGTTTGCCATCAATGCCAAAGAGGGAGATTGTTGGAAATCTAATTGAAAAGATCATTGTTGAAGATCAAAAAGGGAGATTGTTGCAAAGAAGGAAGTTGATTGGTAAAGAATGTTTTCAATCATTGTTTTGTCATTGATGTCAAACCTACTATTTGTAGGAATGAAAACTACTTATAAGATACAAGAACTATCACTTAGCTGATTGATGAAGAGGATTTAATCAACAAGATGTAACAAGAGCACCTAAGGGAAAGGTTGAGTTATGGTTGTGTAATGAAGTGCAAGAATTAATTAAGACAATGGTAAGATGATGAATTGATAGTATACTAGAAGATACAAATGTTGGCCACGCTTAGAAACATTGGAGAAGTAAGTTGTAATAAGGTTGACTACAAAGCTTAACTAAATTCATTAGTAAGTGTTGAGCAAGCTAGTTCAAGCCAAGAAAATTTTTATTTGGAGGCGAGCAAATGCAAAATCTAGTGGGTGTTGAGTGAACTTTAGGTGCTGAGTTAAGTTCAAGTGTCGAGTGATATAGAAGGAGCTGAGAAAACATAAAGCTTAGTGGATGCCGAGTGAATCCATAGTAGGTGTTGAGTATCAGTAAAATGTAGTTGATGCTAAGTAACATAGTGTGTGTCAAGAACCAAAATTTCAAAAGTGTTGAGCTACTACATTATTTTAAAAGTCAAAGATTTGCCAGATCTAAGCCGATAGAGCTATTATCTAGAATTTTGTGAACTAGTTGGAGGATAAGGATGATGATCCGGTGGCATAGAATTCTATGTAAACCATTTTTGAATGAATTCAAGAGGATTCTTCATGATGTTTTTAAAAGAAAATAAATGTGGGTTAGATTCAATGAATCCTACCTAATCCATTTCGAACCTAAATTGAAGGAGGGAAAAATCGAACAGGAAAAGAAATTCTAGACTTCTATTTAAGGAACCACAGACTAAGAAGCATGAGTTGTTGGTGTGCCAGATTGCAAAGTGGTTGAAGGGTGTTAAGGAGAAGGCATCTAGGAGAAGGAAGAATAGAGTGCAAAGACTTTTCTTTGATAAGTGGTCAGAGAGAGATGATTGCACTGGTACATTGAGCATGGAGACTCAAGGAGACAAAGCTTGAGAGGAGGACAAGCTGTCAGAGCTGAAGAGATTAAAAGCCAAGCAAAGTGTTATGAGCAAAAAAGTGATCTGAGATCTCCAAGATAAGTTGTGAATTTTAATCGGGTCAAAACCCCTTATTGTTACTCTCTAGCAATTGTATTAGTAGGGTTAAATCCTATCGAGTTAGGTTGGTTTAATAGCCATTTGTAAATCCTTTAACAGGGTGGCATTCCAAGTGAATGTTCTAAAGTTGTCTAACTAGGCCCACTTCTAAGAGGGTGGATAAATCCTCTAACAAGGTCACATTTAACAGCGTGTTGTAGCCTTTAATAGGGCATCACTTCAGAAGAGTGAGAATTGAGTAGCATGTTATTGATGGTTTTTATCAAATAGGTTTAAACAACTTGTTATGTTTTGTTAAGTGTTGTGACTCATGTGGATTTGAGAACTTTAGCAAATCTATAATATGTAGAAATGAAAATGAAAGCTTGGAAACCTAAAGTGAAAATTAAACCTTGGTGTTTTCAAAACATTATGAATTATGAAAATGACTTTTGGTATGTACTCTTTATGACTTGTGATTTATTGATGTTAGATTTCAGGGTTAACTTAGTACTTTGACCAAATCAAGATGTTTACTAGAGGCTCAGGAGTTCTATTTTGTGATGTCATGATGATGTTTTGATCATAATCTTTTATTCTCAACCATGGTAATGTGTCTTGTGTGCTCTATGAGGTGTTTTAATCTATTGATTATTATTGCTTTCCAATGTTCTTGTGTGAAACTGAGGTGAATGGTGTGACCTATTTTTTGTAACCTTTGAGTCTTTGAGCAGTTGTATTTGGATTGCTTTTTAGTCACTTGTATAGGACTAAGGTGTTTGTATGAAATTTGTTATTAGTGATTTCATGTTATGACATGGATTTTGGGATTAGTCCTATTAGGATGATTGTATTGGTGGAATATGTGATTATGATCAATGAATTTCAGTACTTGTCAGTTGCTTGTTTAAGAACTGATGTATGGTATGTGGTCTTTTGTGATCTTTTGATTTTACTGAGCTTAGGGTAGGTTATTTGTATGTCATGTTGGGAAATGGCTTGCAATGGAGGTAAGAGCCCTAAAGAGGCTACCTAGGTAAGCCATTGTAGGTTATGTTAATAAGTGATAACATTTCATTAAATGGTTTTAAAATGAATCAACAAGATATTGGTACTATAGAAAGTCACTAGGGGGGTCAGGTAAGCTTAGAGCTGACTCGTTAGTATGCCTTCTCAATATGAAAGAATACTAGTACTACATAGAGTTACTAGGGGGCTAAAGGATTAAAAGACTAGCCAAGTAACCTTAGAGTTGGGTAATGCGATGACACTTTCACACATGCATAATAGATTTCCTACATGTTTGTGTTGCCTTTGGGTTTAGTTGATACTTGTGTCTTTGTACCTTGAGGTAGTTTTCTTTCAGGTGATTCCTTGAACCTAGCTATTGGTTTTGACTAATGAGTTTGTTATCCTATTTTCAACTTGAGTTTATCTCCTCAACATGATGGGAGTGAGCTTTTTTGGGTTCCATGAGGTTGGGTGGTAGTGCTTTTTCTTATACCATTGAGATATGATAGTTCAATTGTCATGGTTGGAGTTCCCTATTCTATATCTGTTTCATTCTATTCTTGTGTACTATGATGGATGGTTATACATGTGTTATTGTATTTATTTTCATGAATATTATGAGATTTTGTTGTAATCTATTTTTATGTTGTATATTCTTTCAGTCCTTCATACCCTGTAACCTATACAGTGGATGAAGGTGCATTATGATTATTGCCAAGTGGAATTCAAGATGATTGTATATTATTTAAATGGATTCATACTTGTATGTTATTATTTAATGTGGATTTATTATATGTTTGGGTTTAGTGTTAATTAAAATTAAATGTGATTAATCATCATGGGACTGGACATAAAGAGTTGTAACTTGTTTATGTATTGTTGATCTATGAGTGTATGTTAATTGCTTCCGCTATTCTATAACTTTTGTTGTATATTTATCTTTAAAAAAATGTTTGTCAAAATTAGTAAAACTTTAGGATAACTTCTTCTAGCTCACATGGGGGGCATTACATTGGTCACCATCTTCACCCATGTATTTATCTTCTCTTTCCCTTTCCTCTATATATCAAATTTCAAATGGTTTTACCAAAGTGAAGCATGACCCTTTAACTTGGTGACTATTATCTTTTCTTTCTTGTTATCAAAGGTGCCTTCAAATTAAAAGAGCTTCTCCATATTAGAGATATGGTCTAATAGAGTTTTGGTGTCCAACCTTCCATCATAACTAGTAATTTCAATAGTAGGCTTAGAATGTTCCCTAGATAAAACCCTTAACAATCTTTCCTCACCAGATTCCACCTTAGGTTCAAGGTTAGGGTTTGGTGCTCCTAGTGCTCCTTCATCATCAATAACATCATCAAGATGTACTTCTCTCCTTTGGGCTACTTGAAAAATATATAATCTTGCTACAATTTTTTCCAATTGTTCATAATGGCATTATCAACATTTCCTCTACTGCAAACCATATTTCAATAGGTTCCTATAAGATCATAACCCTTTGCTAGTTATAGGCCAAATATTATATCTGCCACCCTATAACCAAACCAACTTAGGGTTCCACATCATCCAATCTCAATAGGGATGAAACCTTTCTTTGATACCACCTGACACAAGGGGTATGATAACTAGGGACAAAGGCTCACCCGTCTACCACACAACCTCACTAAGATACACAACTCAGAAGAAAAACAACCAAGAGACAACACCAAGAAGGATGGAACAAGATATATTTCATTTATTCATTGAGTTCATCATACATGCCCAATTTTGAGGTATTTTGGGTTATGGCCAAAATAGGATTCAATTACATAGAGAAATATCCTCTAGTATGCAAGAGCTATGATCTCTTACTCTAATTCCCTCTCCTTCCCTCTCTTCTCCAAACCTAGACTAAGATCCTCTATTTAAACTTTCCCAAAATGACTTACAAAAGTTTCTAGATCATATCATTAAAGAAGGTCGACCATATAATAGTCAAAAAACATCCCAATGATTGATCCCATATATTAAATTGTGACCAATAATTAAATACAAAAGTTAGCTCTCAAATAAGAACTAGATTGACAACTCAGTGAGTTAAGAACATGATATCACCAAACTATTGGAAACTAAAATTAGAACAATTATGGTGCTATCATTGATGTCAAATCTATTCGTGAGAAAATTTTCTATTTGATCTAAATGTCATATCTATTTGATTGATGAAGAGGACCTGAGAAGTTATTTATAACAAAAGCATCTAGATGAAAGGTTGAGTTATGAAGAGGAAACTATAAATGGACATTTGATTAGTTAGACTTTGACAGGACAAAGTGATTTTTTTAAGTCATGTTGATAAAGGAGAAGACAATAATGTTTAAGTCTTGAAAGTGTAAATAAAGATAAATAACTTATGTAGGCTTGACCCAGTAATAGAGTAAAAGACTAATGAATTTTGATGTACATGTTGAGTAACACTATTGTCAACCAAGCCACAATAAGTGTCGAGAAAATTTAGTGTTGACTGAGCACTAGTATCAACCAAGTGGCAATGTTGATGCTGATCAAGAAGTTTTACAAATACTGAGCAACTTAGTGATGACTAAGTGTCAAAACTTAGTGTTGGCCAAGGAACAATATTTTAATTGTTTGTGAAGAATAATAATTTCTAGCTGAGTAAGTTGATTTCTTGGGATATGGAAAATGTATTGAAGATAAGGATCAATGAGTTGGATCATATAATTCTAGGAGAGGATCAGGTAAATGATCTAAGTGATGAACTAAAGGAGAAGCTTCTAGAAAAGAAGAGATAAATAAAATGATGATTAGATCCATTATAAGTTTCTAGAAAAGAAGAGATAAACAAAATGACACTAAGGATCGATGAGTTGGACCATATAATTCTAATGGATTGGATCATGAACCCTAAGATCCATGATGTTGATTAAGTGAAAAAAGATCACGAGTGCCTACTTAAGGAGGTACAGTGGAAAACTTTCAAGGGACATGCATGTGTGGAAGAGATAATATAGTGTAGAGTAGTTGTGCATGTGGGAGGGAGTTCTAGAAAGTTGGAGTTTTTACTGATGTTTTTGATTGGTGAATCTTAGTAGAAGGTTTAATTGAGTTTAGAATAAGTGAAGAGAGATTTCTTGAAGTGTTTCCAAGTGAATCTAATATTGAGATGACAATGGAAGCCAAACAATGAATCAATATTGGGAGTTGAACACAAATCTTAACATGCAAAGTAAGTTGTACTAAACATATCAAATCTACTGTTACCTTTTAATCATTGTAAATAGTAATTTAAATCCTTTAATCAAGGTTGACCTAATAGTCATAAGGACCTAACAGTCTATGTAAATCCTTTAACTGGGTGACATTCTAATGGAATGTTTTGAAGTCCTCTAACAAGGCCACTCCTAATAGGGTGATTAAATCCTTTAGCAAGGTCATATTTAATAGTGTGTATTGTAACCTTTAACTAGTTTAGCTCCTAATAGGGCTCACTTCAGAAGAGTGAAAATTGGTGACATGTTGCTAGTGGTTTTTCCCAAATTGGGTTTCCTTGTAACAATTGTAGTGTTAAATTTGTGTGAATGTTATTGGGATGCTCTATTGATTTAAGTTTACATTTTGCAAGTCTATTATTTTATAAACAGTGGACAACCAGTTAATGTTTCAAATAGGTTATAGTAGAGGTTGTGTAATGGAATGATATGATTTAAAATTGTTTAAGTATTTTTTTGTTCAATGGGTACATTTGGACCTTTATGACTGAATCACCCCCTCCCCTCCCCCCCCCCCCCTTAGTTATTAATATTCTAAAAATAGCTATCAGAGCATTGGTTCTTGTAGAAATAATTTTGAAGGTACTCAAAGCTAAAGATTGTGGCATATAAAAGAGAGGTACCGAATTTGAACAAAGAAAACTTTCATGCATTACAGAAGTTGATGAGATTACACATAGCTAGTATTAGTGATGTTGCATTAGAGTTTTTGTACAATGCATATGTGGACATAACAACAGTCCTTTTGACCACTCAAAAATTGAAATAAAAGAAAGAACAGAATCAATCAATATTGGATATTTCTTCAACCCTAAGCTATGTAGAGTTTTCTGACCTAAAGGAATGCAAGAATTCAAAGGAAATGTGTGATAAATTGAAGACTATCTATGGAGAATATGATAATGTCTTGAGAGCCAAATCAGAAAGTATGGGAGTAATTTTAATGAAATGAAAATGATAGAAGGTGAGAACATAGTGCAATACTATACAAGAATCAAAGAAGTTGTCAATGGTATTAGAGGAGTTAATGGAAATATTGAAGATGAAACAATAATTAGCAAGGTATTGAGAACTCTACTTCCTATTTATGCTATTAAGATTCATGCAATACAAGTAATAAGATATACAACAAGTAATAACCTAACTTTGGAAGGTGGAATTGGTAGGTTTATTGCTTTTGAGATTTCAAATCTTGATAATTACATTCCTACTACTATTGGATCTACTTTTAAATCAAAACTAGTTCTTAGCAAGAAAGGAAAGAGAAAACATGTGAAAAATGATAGTGATACTTCTGATGATGAAATTGATGAATTGGTAGCTAGCTGATTTGGAAGAGGTAGAGGACAATACAAAGTTAAACTTCCCATAATATATTTTTCATGCAAAAAAGTTGGTCATATTGCTGAAAGGTGTCCCAATAGAGAGGCCAATGATAAAATAAAAGAGAGAAAGTACAAAGGAAGAAGATATGACCAAGACTTCAAGAAGAACAATGACTACAAGGACAAAGGTAAGAAATCTTGTTATATTGCTAAAGAAAAAATTGATACTAAATTTGAAAGTAATGATGAAGAGACAATTTATGTTTCTATGAAAGAAGATTATGATGAAGATGAGAAACCTTCTTTAATATCTTATCCAAACAAAAATGATATATGGATAGTTGATAGTGGTTTCTCTAATCGCATGACTAGTGAAAGAAGTAATTTGAGGATGTTGAACCATACAAGGGTGGCTGTGTTAAATTTGGTAATGATGTTCCATGTCCATTCAAAGGTAAAGTGACATCTCAACTAACTGATAAAATTAAATGTGACAATGTTTACTAGGTTGAAGGACTTAACTATAATCTATTGAGTGTTTTATAGTTAAAAAAATTAGGCTATAGAGTTGAATTCCATCACAGAAAGGCCAGTATATTTGATGTTGATGGTAAATGGATTGGGAGCAATGATCAAACAAGAGGTAACTTGTTCTATCTAGACTTATCTAATGAGACATTTATTTTTGCACAATATGAAGATATTTGGTTATGGCACAAAAGGTTATGTCATGTAAACTTTGACAATTTAGTTAGCATTAGTAAAATGAAAAGAGTAAGAAATTTTCCTAAGCTAAAGAAATTTGACAATGCTATGTGTAAACAATGGCAATTGGGAAAAATGAAAAAGTTTAGTTTCGAGAGAAAAATGTATTCATCTGATGAAATTTTAGAATTGGTTCAAACTATTGGACCTATTGGAGTTCAAAGCTACTGTGGAGACAAATATTTTATTATATTTGTTGATGATTACTCTAGAATGATGATTGTGATGTTTCTTAAAGAAAAATATGACACTTTTCGTTTGTTTAAGTGGTATTTGGCCAAAGTTGAAAAAGAGATGAGGAAGAGTCTATGTAATAATTTGGTATAGCTCCGATACCATGTAAGAATTTTCCTTAGGGAAAAATTCACCCAAGACCAAGAAAAACAATAACTAGCACAAAAGACTAATAGAGTATGATTATAATAACAATATGATATTTAATTGATTGTAATTGATTTAATTGATGCAATTGTACACTACAAGTGCGTGTATATTAAGGCTTCTAAGATGCATCTAGAATATTTAGGAGTCAGCAATATGATAAGCCTCACAACTAAGCACATGTCTACTAGGAATGGGTTATCCTCCATTAAGCACAGGAGTTAGTGCGATGATGAGAGGGTAAGCCTACACTTGCGTGTCATGTAAATTTATGTTGTAGACACCATGTGTTTAATGAAGAGTGCAAACAAATGTGTTGTCAACATGATAACTTAGTTGATTATGCAAACTCTAGTGTTGTAGACACCATGTGCTAAATTAGAGTTGCTTACTCTAGTGTTGTCAACATGACAACTCATATGAGTACACAAACTCCTAGGTGTCTAACCTAGGAAATAATAAAATAATGCATTTATCATAAGTAAAGTAAAGTGTAAATAATACTTATTTAAACTAATACCCCCCCCTTAAGTGCAACTTAGGGGAATGCACTTAAGCTCACAAAAGCTATGATGAAATGCATAATGGGTCCTAAGTACTAGGCCATGTTAGGTACCCAAGTACAAATGCAATGCTAAAAGGCAATGAAATCTCTCTACAAATGGAGAAAGAGGGAAAACCTCATGGGAAAAACCCTCCCCCCAAAAAGAGAGATATGTATAATAAAGAAAGATGCATGAATGGATGGAGCAATCAAGACCCCCCACCCCCACCCCACCCCCCCCCGCACCCCCCATTATGACATATATCATGTATATACAATAGAGAATCCCTCGATGAAATCCCCCCCCCCTAGTGAAGGATCTCTAGATGACGAGTGTCTAAAGACAAAAGAAAATCCAATGTTGAAAAACAATGTTTCTCCTACGAGGAAGAAGATACACCAAGTATAGGTGCAAGTATGCTTCCCACTGTAGATAAGAAGATGGAAGAGGGGTCCATATGTAGTATGAAGTGGATGCTACCTCTAAAGTCTACTCAAATGTCAAGAAGTCCTTTATGAATGAGGATGCCATGAACTAATCTGGTGGATGCCCAAAAGTTGGTGGCAAGCAAGGGAACAGGTCTATGTATGAAGCTGAATCATCCTCCAAAGAAAATGAAGCATCCTTATAGGAGGATGTAGGAAGAGAAGAAATGTTGCTTCCCTTCACTAATGTATGAATGCCCATGAAAGAAGCTCCTTGATGATTGAAGAAGCTACACCATGAAAGTTGAATGATGGTCCTACCTGTAGGAAGAAATGGTGTCATAGGTGTAGTAGAGAATGCTCCCCAAATGGTAGGAAGAATCCTCAAAAAATAGGATGTCCAAGGAAACTAAAAGACAATCTCCAAAGACTGATATGACTCCTCATAAGGGAAAGAATCCTTCTCCATCTACTGTAAAGAATCCATAATGATTTCAGAATGATCAAGTGGTTGAGGGTCAGAGTATGCCCTTGTAACGAGTGAAGAAGTCTCTTCAATAAAGAGAAGATTGATGTCATCTATGATATCTCCCACATCTTTAATGTGAGACTCCATGAATAGCCCTACAATGTTTTGAAGGAAGTCATCCCATGAAGCTAAAGTAGAAGACATGATATGTCCTACTGCACTAAATCAAGAGCATCTATCACTGGAATTGGATCAATAAAATCAATAAGAGCATCAGGAGGTGGGTTCTCATCTAGAGTTGGAGGAACCATTACTAAAGTGACTAATGATAGAATGTCCTCTAGAAATGGAGGAACTGTGGGATCTCCATATTCTTTTCAAAGAGCCATCCAAATATCATAAGAGTGAATGAGTTTTTTAATGACATGCCAACAATCAGAACTAATACTGAATATAATGATATCCAAAAGTCTGTTAATAGGTGGTTGTTCTTTAGTGGAAAAGGTCAATTCATTAGAGCATAAATAAGGAAATACTTCCTTATGATCTCTTCTTAGATGATCAATGATTAAAACACTCCATTTGTGATAGTTCCTTTTTGTCAATAGGGGTCTAACTCGACACTGAGATGTGAAACAAAACTCCATGAGATTAATGTATGTATGCACCCCCCCAAATGCAAAAACAGTCAATAACCCCCCCTAATGTATGATTTGGCACTTTATAGGTAGTGCAATTACAATGGGCCACTTTGTCAAAATGGACTTAGTGGACTTCTTATTTTCTATTTACAACCTCCTCTTATAGTTCAAATCTAAAACTTTATAATGTAGCTCAGAAATACAACAATTTTGAAGTTTGATCAAAGTAATACAAAGCCAAAATAAAGGACCTATTTCTGAAAGTGGTATTTCTCTCCACACAAGCCTATAATCTAATTGCAAATCTAAAAAGTAGACAAAAAATTGCACTTTAAAAAAAAATAGAACCTGATTATGTGTCCAGATGAGCTTGTATTAAGCATTTGAGGTTGCAAAAAATGGGATTTTCTACTTGTAGAAAAATTCAAGAATAGAGGTCTCAAACATCCTGCACCAATGTGTAGATCATGAAATTCTTCCCTAAAAAAAAAAAAAAATTCTCGAAAAAAAGAGTACATATGAGGGAGATATCATTGTTTGAAAATCACCTCTGTTATTTTTTTTTTCTAAATCATTGTCGTTGTACCTCCAACAATCAATTGACTCTAGATTTCACCTCAAATGTCTAATTTTGATGAAACGAAAGTCAATTTGGGGGTTTTCTGACCTTCTAAATATGATGCCAATATTTGATTAGCACCAGCAAGCTCAAATCTTCACCTACAAAAAATTTCTCCTACTGGCCTGATGGCCAATTTTTTTTTCGAAAAATATTCAGATCCAAAAAATAATGTAGAGAAATTGTAGAGACTAAAATAATAAAATATGGAGATCTAAAAATTAAATTCAGAGATCTAAAATGATGATAAGAAATTCACAAATTGGGCCTTCGGGTTCCGGTTTGCAAAATTCTTTTTGCCTCAAATTTGACCATGGCCCAATATAGGCGAATTTACAATTAATTTTTACCAAATCGATGCTCTAAATGCAATGGTGAGGTCCTCTTTGGCTCTAAACACTCCCAATAGTTGTAGATACTTCGAATCTGAATCAAGGTGTCTTTAGAGAGGTAAAGCAAGATCGGTCTCCAATGGCTATGAAATGACGCCTCTATGGCTCTGATACCATGTAAGAATTTGGTATAGCTCTGATACCATGTAAGAATTTTCCTTAGGAAAAAATTCACCCAAGATCAAGAAGCATAATAACTAGCACAAAAGACTAATAGAGTATGATCAAAATAACAATATGATATTCAATTGATTCTAATTGATTTAATTGATGCAATTGTACACTAGAGGTGCCTACATATAAAGGCCTCTAAGATGCATCTAGAATGTCTAGGAGTCAGCAATATGATAAGCCTCACAACTAAGCACATGTCCACTAGGAATGGGTTATCCTCCATTAAGCACAGGAGTTAGTGCGATGATGAGAGGATAAGCCTACAAAAGTGTGTCACATAAATTTATGTTGTAGACACCATGTGCTAAATTAGAGTTGCTTACTCTAGTGTTGTCAACATGACAACTCATATGAGTAAGAAAACTCCTAGGTGTCTAAATTAAGAAATAATAAAATAATGTATTTATCCTAAGTAAACTTAAGTAAAGTGTAAATAATTATTATTTACTCTAACATTCTAAAGTGTTTGAGATTTGACCGAGGAGGTGAATTAATTTTGAATAAGCTCAACATATTCTATAATGACATAGGAATAAAAAGACAAATTCTACATCTAAGACCCCTCCTTAGAATGGAATAGTTGAAAGAAGAAATGGATCAATTATAGATTGTGCTAGAGAAATGATGATGGAGAAGAATGTGTCACAAAAATACTAGAGAGAAGTTGTAAGTACAACTATTTATACTTTGAACAGAGGGAAAGTCAAGAAAGGTACACATGCCACACCTTTTGAATTATAGTACGGTTATGCACCTAATGTCAAATATTTCAAAGTTTATGGAAAAAAATATTACATAATTAAAGATAATAGGAATGAGAAAATTGATGCTAAAACTGATGAAGGTATATTCCTAGGATATTTCACCAAAAGAAAATCTTATAAGTGTTTAAATTCTAACACTAACAAGGTTTTGGAAAGTGCAAATGTGAAAATTGATGAATACAAAAAGAGAAATGAAGTTGAATGTGAGATAAAACCTGAAGATTACAACTCATTCATAGATTTGAATGATAGTGCTCTAGACACTCCAACTAAACAAGAAATCATTGCTGCAAATCCTCGCTAGACTAGGAATGTTGAGATGCAATCATTGGCTGTCGAGCCACAAAATGTGGGTGCTGAGAAATAGTTAAATGATGCTAACTCATAGATAGAGGAATCTAAGTAGACAATGCAAAGTGTGTAGAACCTAAAAAAGAAAGAGATGATGAGCTTGAAATTATTTTTCAAGATGAACCTGTTGAAGAAAAAGAAAGAAAAGAGTATGTGTTAGAAAAATATGTGAGAAGACATCATGCATGTGAATAAATTATTGGAGATAAAGAGTCTAGTATTATGACAAGGAAAAGACTTAGAAGTGATACATGCTTACTTTGTAAGCTTGAGCCCAAAGTTGTGAAAGATGCTTTGGAGAATGAAGATTGGATACAAGCTATGAATGAAGAAATTGAATAGATTGAAAAGAAAAAAGTATGGTCTCTAGTACCCAAACTTAAAGACAAAACAATTATTGGAACAAAGTGCATATTTAGGAACAAGATGAATGAGAAAGGTGAATTGACAAGGAATAAAGCTAGATTATTATGCAAAGGATGTGAAAAAGAGGAAGGTATTAACTATGGGGAAACATTTTCCCTATAGAAATATTAGAATGATTAAGAACATTGCTTGCATATTCTACTTATAAAGGATTCACAATATATCAAATGGATGTCAAATTTGCATTTCTAAATGGTATACTAGAAGAGGAAGTATACATAGAATACCCTGAAGGATTTGTGGATCTTAACAAGAAGAACATGGTATGAAAGTACACAAAGCTTTATATGGTTTGAAGCAAGCCCCTAGATCATATTTGGAGGAAAGGAAGCATTATGAAAAAATTTTACTAATGAAATGAAGAAGGAATTTGAAGTTTCAATGGTTGGTGAGATTAAATTCTTTGTTGGTTTACAAGTATATCAAATGAAGCAAGGTATCTTCATGAATGAGTCCAAATATATCAAGGGGATACTTAATTTTTTTGGGATGGAAGAAATTAAACCAGTGAGTACACCTATGGTTGCTAGACACAAACTATTTAAGAATGATAATTTTGTTGATGTAAATCAAATATAATACAGATCAATAATTGGTAAACTGCAATATGTTGTTCATTCAAGACCAAATATTGCATTAGATGTTGGTATAGTTTCTATATTTTCAGCAAGTCCTAAGGACAATCATATGATGGTAGTAAAGAGAATACTAAGATATCTAAAAGGAATATAAGACTATGTATTGCATTACAAGAAGAATGATTAGTTTGAATTGAAGGTAAAGAATGATTCTGATTGGGCATGAAATGTTGATGACATGAAGAGAACAAGTGGTCATGCACTCTTTCCATAAAAGAGACTGTTTTCATGGACAAGCAAGAAGCAAAACTGCATTTCCCAATCATTAGCTAAAGCTAAGTATGTGGAAACAACAATAAATTGTTCAAATATCATTTGGATAAAACAATTGTTGAAAGGTATGAAGGAAGAAATTACTAATCCATTGGTTATCTATTGTAATAACACAAGTTATATTAATATATCAAAGAACCCTGTTATGCACACAAAGAAAACATACATTTCTATCAAGTATCATTTCTTGAGAGAGCTAGTTCAAGAAAAAGAAGTAAAATAGGAATATGTGAACACAAAAGAGAAAAATTCTAACATATTCACTTAAGCTTTACCTAATGATGTTCATGTATATCTTAGAGGTAAATTGGTGGTGATTCCCTAGACAAAGATACATAAGCTACAGTGAAGCATTGCATCAAATGTGTTGATTAGGCTATCTTACATATTGATGCAGATGATTCTACTTTAGGAGTTTCCTAATGGAAACACAACCCAAGACTAGAATGAACACAACAGGAAAAGGGGAAATATTATTATTAGTGAAAATATGCTACTACATTTAGTACAAGGAAAATAGACCCAAAGACATGCCCTATGGGCTTACAATAGACATAATTTGGAGAGAAATTCTCCTCGCAATGCCTTCTCCCAAACTCCACTAAGAACTGCCTTTACAATGCCAGAAATGTTCTTAAATAGACCCCAATTGGTTTAGGGTTAGGAATGCATTCTAGAATATGCTAGTTGGCATCCACCACCAAAACAAAAGGTTCTATAAATCTCATTAGAAGTCAGTGTAAAATTAGAAGAATCCAAAAATGGTAGCCTAATTTTTGGGAGGCATAACTTGTGAATCGAGACTCTGATTAACAAATTGTTTACGTTTCTAGAAAGCTCTTAAAGCGCTCTATAGCCCCATGGACAAATTTTTCTCATCTCCTATTTTTTGGGCCCATATGAGGCCATTTAGTGCCTTAAACCTAACTTTGAAGTGCTATTAGGACGTCTCCAAGAAAATTAAAACTACAATAACTTTCTAACCGTAAGGCCTTTTGACCTAATTCTTTTTCTAGAACACTTTAAATTACAAGTATAATTGTCCCTCCAAATTATACCCTCTAACTCATCATAATTTTGGCTCGATTACAAAATAAACCCTTTTCTACATTTACACATATCCCAAGGTACTTAAAAACTCTAACCCATAAAACTAATAGTGGAACTGTGAGAGTTGGAACATTTATTTGACCCAAATCGATATCCAAAAATCAAAACAGATTAAACAAAAACTATCTTTAAGCATAATTTTTTTTGGGTGATACAGGATTGCCCTTACACCACTAGATGCTCCTGCATCATTACCTAAGGTAGCAGTGAAGAGGAAGAACATAACAATAGATCTATCATATGAAGATGACAAATAAAAAATTTAGACTTAACATGCAATTATCTACATAATCAAGATGTGTGAAGCAAAGAGAAAGTGTCTTTGACATTTTTGTTAAATAGGGAGAGATTGCATAAAATACTAGAGGGGGAGATTAAAACATTAGAGGGAGAGATTGCAATATTACAAATATGAAAGAAGGAGAGATTATATTCAAAAGGGGAGATTATTTATATAGAAAACATAAATGCTAAGTTATAAGAGGGAGTGATTACTTAGAGGGATTTTAGAATGAAACTAAGGATATTAATATAAAAAATTGATATATTGAGACAGTTACTTGAAGTCTATACAAATCTTGGATTGTATGGTAACCTGAAGTATTTCTGCAATTTTGTTTTGAGGTGTTTTCATCAATGCCAAAGAGGGATATTGTTGGAAACTACAATTGCAACAATTGTTGTGTTGTCATTGATGTCAAATCTATTAATGAGACAACTTTCTATCTGATCTAAATGTCATATCTATTTGATTGATGAAGAGGTTTTGAGAATTTATTCATAAAAAAAGCATTGAGAGGAAAGGTTAAGTTATGAAGTAGAAGCTACAAACGGGCATTTTATTAGTTAGACTTTGATAGGATAAAGTGATTGTTTAAATCACATTGATATAGAAGAAGATAGTAACGTTTAAGTCTTAAAATTGTAAACAAAGATAAATCACTTATGTAGGCTTGGCCGAATAATAGAGTAAAAGACTAAGGAATTTTGATGTACATGTTGAGTGATGCTAGTATCAACCGAGCCATAGTAAGTGCCAAGAAAATTGAGTTTTGACTAAGCATCACTATCAATTGAGTAAAAATGTTGATGTTGAGTAAGAAGGTTTACAAAAACCAAGAAACTCAGTAATGACCGAGTGTTGAAACTTAGTGTTGGCCAAAGAAAAATATGTTATTTTTTTATGAGGAATCATAATTTCTAGCCGACTAAGTTAAGTTATTGGGATATGGAAAACATGTTGAAGATAAGGATTGATGAATTGGACCATTTAATTGTAACAGAGGATTCGGTAAATGATCTAAGTGATGAATTCAAGGAGAAGTTTCTAGAAAAGAAGAGATAAACATAATGGCGATTAGATAAAATGTATATGATGGATCCAATCTTGAACCCTAAGATCTATGATGTTGATTAAGTAGAAAAAGATCGAAAATGCCTATTTAAGGAGGTACATAGACAAAATTTCTAGGGTCATGCATGCATGGAAGAGAGAATATAGTGTAGAGCAACTATGTGCATGTGAAAGTGTTCCATAAGTTGGAGTTGTTACTAATGTTGATTGGAAATTTTGAGTAGAAGGCTTAATTTAGATGAGCAGAAGTGAAGAGATATTTCTTGAAGGGTTACCAAGTAAATATGATATTGAGATGACAATGGAAGCAAGATAGTGAATCAATATTGGGATCTAAATAGAGATATGAGCATGCAAAGTGAGTTCTAGTAAACAAATCAAACCTATTGTTACTTTCTAACCATTGTGAATAGTATTTGAAATCCTTTAATCAAGGTTGACCTAATAGTCATAAGGACCTAATAGTTTATGTAAATCCTTTAACCAGGTGAAATTTTGATGGAATGTTCTAAAGTCCTCTAACAAAGCCACTCCTACTAGGGTGATTAAATCCTTTAACAAGGTCACATTTAATAGTTTGTATTGTATCCTTTAACTTGGTTGGCTCCTAATAGGGCTCACTTTAGAAGACTGAAAATTGGTGACATGTTGCTAGTATTTTTTTTCCCAAATGGGTTTCCTTGTAAAAATCTTAGTTTCAAACTTGTGTGAATTTATTGTGATGCTGTATTGATTTAAGTTTACATTCTACAAGTTTGTCATTTTATAGAACAGTGGACAACCAGTTAATGTTGCAAATAGCTTGTAGTAGAGGACAAGAAATGCAATGATAAGATATGAAATTATTTAAGTATTTGTTTGTTCAATTGACATATTTGGACCTTGGATTAGGATAACAAGGCAACCCAAGATGCTCCTACATCCTTTACCAATGAAACCAAATTAAAGCATAAACATCAAACATTCAGAACATCTTAGATGACTAGTTTAGGTTATACAAGAATCATTTTGGCATCTAAAGTCATTATTCGTTATCGCTTCAAATAAATAAAAACTATCAATCTATCAAGGAAAACTAACTTAACATCTATTTTCTCAATCTCAAAATGACAAGCCAAAAAGAAAACGACAAGTATATAATACAATTTAACATAGAATTACATGAAATACAATTTTCCAAAATAGAATCCCTTTCTCTAAAGTATATCTTGGCAACCAATCTAGCCTTATACCAATCTAACTATCCACTTATACCATTTTCTTATAATCTTAATTGCAAGCAGTGGACTTTATCCTCTCTAGAAGGCTAACAATATCTTAAGTTCTTCAACTACCCAAATACTTGGTATTCTATATACATGAATTTTCCTCCTTCTAATCATAATCTCAAAGTGCATATTTTTTAGCCATCATATTTTGTGTTAAATTTAACCCTAGTTGTATTTTTAACTCCATAAACCACACCTTTAAAATAAACTATTTTTTGAGTTAGAAGACTCCAAATCTTATAAATTTCTATGATAATCTATAAGCATATATCTTGGAGCTTTTTTATCCAATTTAGATCACTTCTTTTAGGTATATAGACAGAATTATCACTACCAAATAACCATAAATATGAAAAAGGATTTTTTTTCCTATCCATTCTTAATAAGATTTTTTGTCAATAAGAGTCCCAATTGTTGTCAAGTTGCAGTTGCTACCAAGTTCCAGTTGTTGCAAAATTCTACTTGTTGCTAAGTTCTAGTTGTTGTTGAGTTCTAGTTGCTACCGAGTTCCAGTTATTGCCAAGTTCTAGTTGCTTCTGAGTTGTTTAGGATTGGCCAAATGTTCCTTCATGTGCCAAGTGAACATGTTATTTGTTGATGTTTAGTTCCTTCTTTGGCCAAGTTATTCATCTTTTAGTTCTTAGTAGGATCCAACTTTCGTATTTATTTTGGATCATGAATTTAATGATAGGATCTTATTTAGGGATGCGTATTGACCATTTTGGAGTTGGCCTTTCTTTGATGTAATGTTCTAGAATCTTTTGTAAGCCATTTTGACAAGTATAAATAGAGTGCTTAGGCTTAGGTTAAGAGAAAAACTTAGATGGTTTTAAAACTGGGAGGCATATGTGTCTAGAAGTGCAAATTTGAAGTTGGATCATGGATCTTGAATGTATTTTGTATCTAACCATAACCTTGTATTTTGTATCTGGCCATAACCTAGAAGGCCTTATAGTTGGGCATGTATATTGATTGCTTGAAAAATTAATAAAAGATTCTCTCTCTCTCTCTCTCTCTCTCTCTCCTTGGTGTTGTTCTCTATTTTTTCCTTCCATTATGTTAAGTTTGCAAGGTGGTTTGGATAACAAGGTGTGCCCTTGGCTCTAGTTACTTCTTTCCTCCTTACATCAAGTGGTATCAGAGCTTGAGGTTCATCCTTGTGGAGATTAGATTGTATAGAAAACCTAAGTGAATTTATTTGTAAGGTTGCAAATATGTAGATTTGACCTATAACTTGCAGAGGGTTATGATCTTGTAGGAGCCTAATTGTAAAGATGGTTCAAGGTAGAGGAAATGTTGAAGATGTCATATTGGAAACATTGGGACAAATTGCAGCCAGATTAGATGCTATGGAGACAACCTAGATGGGAGGAGCACACCTTGATGATATGAGTGATGATGAAGTAGAAAAACCAAACCCTAATCCAGAACGTAAAGAAGATGAAGATGAGTTAAGACTTTTGAGAGTATTATCTAGGGAAAATTCAAAGATTGTTGTAGAAGTTGCTCCTTATGTTGAAAAATTGGATGCCAATGTTATGTTGGATTGGATATTTGACATGGAGAAGTTATTTAAGTATGAAAATATTCCTAATAATAGGAAGGAAAAAATTGTAGTTACTATATTGAAAGGACATGCCTCACTATGGTGGGAGCATTTGAAAACTAATAGACAAAGGAGAGGAAAAAAGAAGATCAGGACTTGCCCAAAGATGGTGAATGAGGTAAAGAACTGTTGAGATAATGGGTGTTGCACACATTGCATAATATTGTTATTTTATTTTTTTATTTTTATTATGTAATGTTGTACCTAGATGGACGTGCAACATGTAAAGATTCCCATGGAATATTCTTGATGAGTTGTATTGTAACATTGTGAAAATATTTGATGTAATTATTTAATATTGGGGAAAAGAATTAAATGCCCAATATTAAATGTGGGGTCAGTGGGTTAGGTAGCACATGGTTTTAGCACATGGTTTATGTAATACCACTTGATGGTTTTGTGGGACTTGCTACTATATAAGCAGCCACAAGGGTAGTTGTTGTATAGAGAGAGAAAAAGTGACAAGAAGAAGACAAAAGGCAAGAGTCGAGCGGGACAAGGCTTGACAGGTTAGCCAAGGGAGCATTTGTGAAGGTTGAAAGCATGGCATGGGATGTGTGGATTCATGCTTGTTCACATAGTTTTCTCGGTTGTGGCTATGGCCATGAAGGCTTCCATGGTTGTATGGAAATGGTATTTTTGCTGAATAATACATGGTGATGGATGCTTTTGGAGGCTGGGTTTTTCCCTCAATGAGGGTTTCCTAGGGTATATCTTGTGTCACAATTTTGTGGGTATGTTGTCTATTCTCTTGCATGTGGATTTTAATTTCGTATTTATTTTAGATCTATTATGGGTTATGTGGAAACGGTTATATTATTTGTTGCCAAGCTTTCTTACAAGTGGTATCAGAGCTATGGTTTTATTATTGTAAACCTAGATTGAATCCATGGGAATGCATGAGAGGATAAAAAAGAAAGGGCAAGATATATGAATTATTTATTGCAGATCTGAGGGTTTTGGGTTTTCTGTTATGATGGGATGTTAAAAGATTTGGGCATGTGAAATTGTTGGACAAAAATATTTTTTCGGATGTTTCATTTAAATGAGGGTTTTGGAGGGTAGCTTGCAGAAATGACCTCTTGGGTAAAAATAGACCTCACCATTGGATCTGGGTCGACATTTCCATAAATTTTGATATATAATATGCCCTAGTTTGGCCATGTTCAGAGGAAATGAAAGAGTTTTTTAGTTTCAGCCCATGATGGCCGTCAAATTTAATCCCGTCGGAATTTTCGTCACTGAAAAAATTAAAAATGAAAAATCGTACTAAAAATGGTAAAAATATTGTCTTAGTAAAATGACCATAACTTTCTCTCAGAATATCAGATTTCAGAGTTCTTATAGGCATTGGAAAGCTAATTCAGAGCACTACAACAAGGTGTAGGTTTGGTTCTATGATTTTGAGATTTTGTCAGGTTTTAAGAGCCCTAAAGTTAGATGTTGTTTATTTTGAGCACGGATTAGGGCATAACTTGGGCATATGGAGTCAGATTTTGGACTTTGAGTAGTCAACAGAAATCTCTTGGAGAGCTCTACACATTGGTTCAGATTTGGTGCAGGTTTGGCATGATTTATTTGTTGATATATTGATCTGAAAAGTTTATAGGTATATTTTGACTATGGTAACATTGTGAGCTTATGGCATTGGAGATTTAAGATTTGATGTCATTGTATACTCAGTTCATATTTTAGATTGGTCTCATGATGATATGGTTATCAGTGTTTGGTTTGGATATGCATGATGACTTGTTGGATCTACAAGTTGTGCAGTGTTGTAAGTGGTCTATACTTACAGGTTGCATTTATAACTTGATTATGGGTTGTCTTTGCCCATTGATCTTTCATTATTGATGCATATTCAGATTGGTGGCTTGGATTTGGGTTGTCTATGCCCTAAGTCACATGATTTACTATTTTCTTCATGTAGAAGGGATGAGATGTTGTTACCAAAGACAGTCATGGTGAAGGATTGTGGTTGACTATTTTATGCTGACAGGTTGGACATATTGAGAGGCAGATGCTCGATTCATGGATGTGATCATGGTACTATAGATTTTTGCATGACATGATTGGTTATATAGGTACATCCTTGATGTTCATTAGCTTGGATTTCTGATTCAGTTATGGTGGTATATCTTCTTGGTTGAGGATCATAGTTATTTAGTTTCTTTTGACGAGCTCATGATGTGCACTGTGAGTTCTTTGATGGTTTGATACCTTGGTTGATTCTCATGATTAGAAGATAGTTTTTTCATCATATTTCATGGATAGCTTGGATACACAATTTAGTGGGAGCTTGTGACAGTGATGGGGTGACAGTGCAGGATTAGTTCCTAGTTTGGTTTATATCTTCTTAGTTTTGAGAGGATGGATTTTATGATGCCATAGGTTACTTGGTACCACGGTTGAGTGGGAGTTATTGGCATTGATATATTTATTGAGTGTTTGTAGATGTTGGAGGTTTGTCTTAGATCCTGTTGCTACAGAAGCATCTTTGACATTTGCACGGTGCACTTGTTATCTTCATGATGTGTGAAGATAGTTAGATCTTGAGGACTCATGGATTTCTTGGTTATCTTCATGGTGTGTGGAGATGGTTCTTCATGGTATGTGGAGATGGTTTTCTTCATGGTGTGTGGAGATGGTTGCATCTTGAGAACTCACAGGGTTCTTGGCAAAGGTGTGGTTTATGCTTTTATTTGGCATGTTATCCTTGGTGTGAGGATGGTTTCATTATTATGTCATGGTATACTCTTGATACGCATTTAGAGTTGTGACATGTTATGGTGTGTTCATATGGAACATGCTATCTCTTTAGTTGAGATGGTAAGATCATGTTGTCATGTTTATGTTCCTGAGGCCATGGTTGGAACTTTGACATTGATCTTGGTTTAGTTTCTTGGTATTGAGTACACTGATCATAAGCTGGATACTTCATGATATTGCTATGTTGCATTTGGAGTTGGCATGGATTGATTGGTTACAGGTGCTCATGGATACTTAGAGACGGTGGTGACGCTAATTTCTCTTGGATTAGAGAAGTATTTGTTGGGATGGTTGATGGTTTCAGCAGGAAGTCCGTGGGGCAGTCACCTGATATGGACTTGAGAGGAGATTGTTCTTAGATGAGTCTTGGTTGGAGACTTGGGTATCTTGATGAGCATTCTCATTCCCCACTCTTGGTCTACTCGGTAGTTTGCTACTTGAGAGGTATAGCCCATTGTTTCTCTCAGTTGCATTATATTTATGCTTATCTTTCATGGATATGGATCTTGAGCTATGGTACATGAGTTAGTTATGGAAGGTTCATTTGAGAGATGGTTTAGCATTGGTTATCTCCATGTGCATATGTTGTTATGCTGGTTGAGTTTGGGAAATGGTTTTATATTGGGCATTTTCCTTGGATTAGAAATGGTTATTCCTTGGTTTAGGAATGGTTTTATTGAGTTTGATCTTCTTTTGAGAGGCTTACATCCATGATTAGTTATATGGTATGGTTTGGGTGTTGTTAAGACTTCTTTTTGGGGTTTTATGGAGGAAATCATACTTGCACAGTTTACATCTAGAAGTGTGTGTAGAAGGACATGATACAGGTTATGATTTGCATGGTTTTTCTTGGTCTTGGTTATCTTTTTGGATGTTCAGTTTTTCCTACATTGGATTTGAGATTGGTTAGAGATTGTGATTACTGGTTTGTGCTCATGTTTGTCATGTGAGAGATGACATGGTTATTCCTTTATCTCTTTCCTCTGTTGGTTGTGGTGAACTTGGGAGAGCATTGGAGACTTGTTATGAGAGTTGTTCTTGTAGGATATCAGTTTATGTATTGTGGATGTCCTTCATACTACATGGATTCACTTCTTTGAGATGTGTTGAGTGGATTGGTTATAGATTTGAAATTATCTTTTGTAGTGGGAGCTTCTTATTATATATGTGGCAGGTATTGCTCTTGAGGCTTGTGATTGCAGGTTATAGATTGGATATGTTGGTGATATGAGAATTCACTTGTTATACCTTTGAGGTATGGATAGTTGGATGGGTTTGGAACTTACTGTGGGTGCTATTTCAGCTATGGATATTTTGACAACTATGGATACATGTGATTACCTTTGGATCAAGTTATTTGTGCTTGGAATTTTTAGTTGGTATAGGATTTTATGATCTTCTAATGCGATAGGTTGGGTGGTTTTCTCTTTGGATGGCTTCTATGTATGTCCAGTGGGAGTGGCATAATAGGAGGTGAGATCATTCATGTTCGAGATGCTGGATACTTTGATTTTGTTGTGGGTACCAAGATGGAGCACTTGGTTTATTTTGATCCATGATGGTGGATGTGCTAGGAGGGATTGTTCCCTTGTTCATTTATGTGGCTACGGATTGACCCTATGCAATGTATACAACAAGTGGGAGATTGTTGAGATAATGGGTGTTGCACACATTGCATAATATTGTTTTTTTATTATTTTATTTTTATTATGTAATATTGTACCTAGATGGATGTACAACATGTAAAGATTCCCATGGAATATTCTTGATGAGTTGTATTGTAACATTGTGAAAATATTTGATGTAATTATTTAATATTGGGGAAAAGAATTAAATGCCCAATATTAAATGTGGGGTCAGTGGGTTAGGTAGTACATGGTTTTAGCACATGGTTTATGTAATGCCACTTGGTGGTTTTGTGGGACTTGCTACTATATAAGCAGCCACAAGGGTAGTTGTTGTATAGAGAGAGAAAGAGTGACAAGAAGAAGACAAAAGGCAAGAGTCGAGCGGGACAAGGCTTGATAGGTTAGCCAAGGGAGCATTTGTGAAGGTTGAAAGCATGGCATGGGATGTGTGGATTCATGCTTGTTCACATAGTTTGCTTGGTTGTGGCTATGGCCATGAAGGCTTCCATGGTTGTATGGCAATGGTATTTTTGTTGAATAATACATGGTGATGGATGCTTTTGGAGGCTGGGTTTTTCTCTCAATGAGGGTTTCCCAGGGTATATCTTGTGTCACAATTTTGTGGGTATGTTGTCTATTCTCTTGCATGTGGATTTTAATTCCGTATTTATTTTAGATCTATTATGGGTTATGTGGAAATGGTTATATTATTTGTTGCCAAGTTTCCTTACAAGAACAAGTTCTTTCCTGCTAATTACCAAGTTATCTTGTTGAGAGGGATGCAAAATTTGAGATAAAGAGACATGAATATGAAGGAGTATACTGAGGAATTCTATAGAATGGACATTAGATTTGGACATGTGGATGATGATGTTGAGAAAATTACCAGATATCTAAATGGATTGTGATTTGGGATTCAAGATGAGATAAGTTTTGTGAAATTGGAAAGTGTGGAGGAAGCACATCAATATGCCTTGAAAGCTGAGGAGAATCATTTCTTTCAACCCTGGTTGTTTTATGTAGGAGCATGGTGGGTTGTCTTGTAATCCTTCACTTTTTGTTCATTCTACTAGTTTCTACCAAGCTCCAGTTGCTACCGAGTTGTCTAGGGTTGGCCAAGTGTTCCTTCAGGTGTTGAGTGAATATGTTATTCGCTGATGCTTGGTTCCTTCTTTGGCTACGTTGTCTATCTTTTAGTTCTTAGTAGGAGCCAACTTTCATATTTAATCTGGATCATGAATTTAATGATAGGATCTTGTTTAGGGATGAGTGTTGACCATTTTGGGGTCAACCTTTCTTTGATGTAATGTTCTAGAATCTTCTGTAAGCTATTTTGAAAAATATAAATAGAGTGCTTAGGCTTAGGTTAAGAGAAGAACTTAGAGGGTTTCAAAAGTGGGAGGCATATGTGTCTAGAAGTGTGAATTTGAAGTTGTATCATGGATCTTAAATGTATTTTATATCTGGTCATAACCTAGAAGGCCCTACAACTGGGCATGTAAGTTGATTGCTTGAAAAATCAATAAAAGTATTTTGTTCTCTCTCCCCCCCCCCCTCTCTCTCTCTCTCTCTCTCTCTCCCTCCTTCTCTCTCCTCTTGGTGTTGTTCTTTGTTCTTTATTGTTTTCTTTCATTGTGTTAACTCTACAAGGTGGCTTGGATAGTTGTGTGTGCCCTTGGCCCTAGTTACTTCATTCCTCCTTGCACTAGGTGGTATTAGAGCTTGAGTTTCATTCTTTTAGAGATTCGATCATGTAGAGACCTAAGTGAATTTAGTTGTAGGTTTACAAATCTATGGATTTGACCTATAACTTGCAGAGGGTTACGATATTGTAGGAACTTAATTGTAAAGATGGTTCAAGGTAGAGGAAATACTGACAATGTTGTATTGGATACATTGAGACAAATTGCAGTTAGATTAGATTTTGTAGAGACAACCTAGAGATTATGGAAAATTGAATACCAATGTTGTGTTGGGTTGGATCTCTAACATGGAGAAGTTCTTTGAGTATGAAAACACTCCTGATAATAGGAAGGTGAAAATTGCAGTTACTAGATTGAAAGAACATGAATCAATGTGGTGGGAGCATTTGCAAATTGATAGACAAAGGAGAGGAAAGTAGAAGATCGAGACTTGACTGAAGATGGTGAACAAGGTAAAGAACAAGTTCCTTCCCATTGATTACCAAGTTAGCTTGTTGAGAAAGATGCAAAATTTGAGACAAAGAGACCTGACTATGAATGAGTATATTGAGGAATTCTATAAATTGGACATTAGATGTAGACATATAGATGATGATGTTGAGAAAATGGCTATATATCTAAATGGATTGGGACTTGGGACTCAAAATGAGATAAGTTTTGTGAAATTGGAAAGTGTGGAGGAAGCATATCAATATGCCTTGAAAGCTAAGGAGAATCATTTCTTCCAACCCTGTTTGTTTGATGTAGGAGCATCCTAGGTTGCTTTATAATCCTAAACTTTTTATTCATTCTTCTAGTTGTTTTCAAGTTCCAGTTGTTGCCAAGTTGTCAAGGGTTGGCTAAGTGTTCCTTCATGTGCCGGTGAACATGTTATTTGTTGATTCTCAGTTCTTTCTTTGGTTGATTTATCTATCTTTTAGTTCTTAGTAGGAGCTAACATTCGTATTTAATTTAGATTGTGAATTTAGTGATAGGATCTTGTTTAGGGATGAGTGTTGACCATTTTGGGGTCAACCTTTCTTTAATGTAATGTTCTAAAATCTTCTATAAGTCATTTTGGAAAGTATTAATAAAGTGCTTAGGCTTAGGTTAAGAGAAGAACTTAGAGGGTTTCAAAAGTGGGAGGCATATGAGTTTGGAAGTGTGAATTTGAAGTTGGATTGTGGATCTTGAATGCATTTTGTATTTAGCCATAACCCAAAAAGCCTTATAGCTGGGCATGCATGTTGATTGCTTGAAAAATCAATAAAAGTATTTTGTTCTCTCTTTCTCTCTCTACTTGGTGTTGTTCTCTATTCTTTCCTTCCATTGTGTTAAGTTTGCAAGGTGGTTTGGCTAGCAAGGTGTGCCCTTGGCTCTAGTTAATTCATTCCTCTTTGCACTAGGTGGTATTAGAGATTGAGGTTCATCCTTGTAAAGATTGGATTATGTAGAACACTAAGTGAATTTGGTTGTAGGGTTACAGATCTGGGGATTTGACCTATAACTTATAGAGGGTTATGATCATGTAAGAACTTGATTGTATAGATGGTTTGAGGTAGAGGGAATGTTGAAAATATCATATTGGATACATTGAGACAAATTTCAGCAAGATCAAATGTTGTGGAGATAATGTAGAGGTGAGGAGTACATCTTGATGATGTGAGTGATGATGAAGAAGCAACACTAAACCCTAATCCAAAACCTGAAGAAGATCAAGATGAGGTAAGATTGTTGAGAGTATTATCTAGGGAAAATTCAAAGCCTACTGTAGAAGTTGCTCCTTATGATGGAAAATTGGATACTAATGTTTTTTTGGATTGGGTCTTTGACATGGAGAAGATCTTTGAGTATGAAAACACTCTTGATAATAGGAAGGTGAAAATTACAATTACTAGGTTAAAAGGACATGCCTCAATATGGTGGGAGCATTTTCAAATTGATATACAAAGGAGACGAAAGGAGAAGATCAAGACTTGGCCAAAGATGGTTAAAAAGGTAAAGAACATGTTCCTTCCTACTAATAACCAAGTTAGCTTGTTGAGAAAGATGCAAAATTTAAGACAAAGAGACACTGTGAAGGAGTATACTGAGGAATTCTATAAATTGGACATTAGATCTGGACATGTAGATGATGATGTTGAGAAAATTACTAGATATCTAAATGGAGTGAGATCTAGGATTCAAGATGAGATAAATTTTGAGAGTAGTATCTAGGGAAAATTCAAAGCATGTTGTAGACATTGCTCCTTATGATGGAAAATTGGATACCAATGTTTTGTTGGATTGGATCTCTGACATGGAGATGTTCTTTGAGTATGAAAACACTCCTAATAATAGGAAGGTGAAAATTGTAGTTACTAGGTTTAAAGGACATGCCTCACTATGGTCAAGATGAGGCAAGATTTTTGAGAGTATTATCTAGGGAAAATTCAAAACTTGCTGTAGAAGTTGCTCCTTATGATGGAAAATTGGATAGCAATGTTCTGTTAGATTGGATCTCTGACATGGAGAAGTTCTTTGAGTATGAAAACATTCTTGATAATAGGAAGGTGAAAATTGCAGTTACTAGATTGAAAGGACATGCCTAACTGTGGTGGGAGAATTTTCAAACTGATAACCAAAGGAGAGGAAAGGAGACGATTAAGACTTGGCCAAAGATGGTGAAAAAAGTAAATAACAAGTTCCTTCTTGTTGATTACCAAGTTTTCTTGTTTAGAGAGATGCAAAATTTGAGACAAGGAGACATGACTATGAAGGAGTATACCGAGGAATTCTATAGATTGGATATCAAATATGGACATGTGGATGATGATGTTGAGAAAATTGTTAGATATCAAAATTGAATGAGATTTGGGATTCAAGATGTGATAAGTTTTATGAAATTGAAAAGTGTGGAGGATGTATATTAATATGATTTGAAATCTAAGGAGAATCATTTCTTTCAACCCTGGTTGTTTGATGAAGGAGCATCCTAGGTTGCCTTAAAATCATGCACTTTTTGTTCACTTTGCCAGTTACTGTCATGTTGCAATTGCTACCAAGTTGTCCAGGGCTGGATGAGTGTTCCTTCATGTGTTGAGTGAACATGTTATTTTCTAATGATTGGTTCCTTCTTTGTCTAAGTTTTCTATCTTTTAGTTCTTAATAGAATTTGACTTTCTTATTTAATTTAGATTATGAATTTAATGATATGATCTTGTTTAGGGATGATTATTGACCATATTGAGGTCAGTCTTTCTTTGATGTAATGTTTTAGAATCTTTTGTAAGCCATTTTGGCAAGTATAAATAAATTTATTAGGCTTAGGTTAAGAGAAGAACTTAGAGGGTTTCAAAAGTGGGAGGCATATGTGTCTAGAAGTGTGAATTTAAAGCTGGGTCATGGATCTTGAATGTATTTTGTATCTGGTCATAACCCAAAAGGCCTTATAGATGGGCATGTATATTGATTGCTTGAAAATTCAATAAAAGTAACTCTCTCTCTCTCTCTCTCTCTCTCTCTCTCTCTCTCTCTCTCTCTCTCTCTCTCTCTCTCTCCTTGGTGCTTTTTTCTATTGTTTCCTTCCATTGTGTTAAGTTTATAAGGAGGTTTGGATAGCTAGGTGTGCCCTTGGACTTTGTTACTCCATTCCTCCTTATCTTCTATAAGCCTCTTTGGAAAGTATAGATAGAGTGCTTAGGCTTGTGTTAAGAGAAGAACTTAGATGTTTTCAAAAGTGGGAGGAATATGTGTTTAAATGTGCAAATTTGAAGCTGGATCATGGATCTTGAATGTATTTTGTATCCGGTCATAACCTAGAAGGCCTTATAGTTGTGCATGTATGTTGATTTCTTGAAAAATCAATAAAAGTATTTTGTTCTCTCTCTCCTTGGTGTTTTTCTCTATTGTTTACTTCCATTTTGTAACCTCTGCAAGGTGGTTTGGATAGCTAGGTGTGCCCTTAGCCCTAGTTACTTCATTCCTCCTAACACCACTTGGAGCTATCAGGAAAGAGAAAAATAAATCATGTAAGTTTGGGTCACTTCTAATGTGCATATTTTTCTATGTGCAAAATTCATTTCCAATAGTAGGTACTATAGTGTGGCACAAGAGAAGACCAATGATCAAGCAAATCAATTATTGTATTGAATGATTGGGAGAAAATTTTGAGGTAGTTATGGATGATTACTTTGAGGAGTTTAAAGGAAAAATGAGGAACAGGTTGAGAATTCCCTAGTTGTTGATCACTATTCTAATGATATTTGTTTCATGGTGGACACTAACTATACATATGCACAAGCTATACTACCAAGGGTGTCATGGATAAGGCCTATGCAATATGAGGTAAATATAGATGAAATATCTACATCTATGAAAACCTTGCTATTTGAAGAGATTGACACAAATGCCAAGCCATTAGACACATTTGAGACAACAAAGATAAAAATGATGATGCAATTTTTTTTGCCAAAGATGGACAGAAAGAAGAAGAATAAGATTTTAATCTTGGGGGTAAATTTTGTGAAGGACCCTTACAAATTACTAAAGGTGAAGGGAAAGAAGAAGAAGAAGATCAGTAGTTGTCGAGCCTAAGGAAACAATACAATATAAAACTATGGTAGTAGATCCTAAGGTCAAGAGGGATTTGAATAAAAATATTATACCTCCTACCTCTACACCTCAAAGAAGGATAAAAAGAAAAGGATCAAAACAACACGCCTTGAAGATGCACCAAAGAAAAGCATAGAACAGACAACCAAGACAATTAAGGGAAAAGACACACCAAAGAGAAAAAAGAGATTGAGGAGGGTTAACAAAAGAAATCGAGGAGGACATTATCTATCATGCCTTATAATGAATAAGATAGAGGAGAGACAAGTGAGTTTGGTAATTTGAGAAAACTTCAAATTGTTCCCAGACTATCTCCTAAGAGTGTTGATCAAGTATGTTAAAATATATGAAATTCAATAGGAATTTTAGGTTTTAAATATATTGATTATTTAAAAAAAGGGGTAAAAAATGTATTGAATATAAGAGAAAAACATTACAAAATAAACAAGGGAACGAAGTCCCAAAGAAAGGCAAAAGCAAAAGAACCAACAACATCAATTGTGGCCATTTTCAGCCTTATCTTCATCAAGTATATTCATTAAATCTATGCGGATCTCCTAGGAAATGATTCCCACTCCTCAACTCTCCAACCCTCAACACGCTCTGAAGCCCATTTAGCCAGACAATCAGCTGCCCTATTCCATTCTCTAGGGATATGGACAAAAGTCACCATGTTCATCAAAGAACCAACCCATAAAATTTGTTGCACCACACTAGCCAACTGCCAGTTCACATCAGCTACTTTCTACTCAATAAGCAAATTGATTAGCACCTATGAATCAGATTCACAAACAACTCTCTGCCACCCCAAAGCATACGCTCTCTCAAGAGTGCCCAAGATAGCCAACCCTTCCACCAGGTTGATAGTTTGTATTCCTTCATATCTTGAAAAGAGAAAGATCACTAAACCCAGGGAATCCCTACCTATCCCACCAATACCAGCCGGCCCCAGGTTTCCTTTGGAGGAACCATTAGTATTGATCTTCAAAATGCAATAGGGAGGAAATTGCCATTTACCATTCCTATTAATTTTATTTTTCTCCCGAGCCCTTCTCTTAGCACAAGACAAGGCCAAGGAAGAGCCCATAATCCCCAATCTTTCCACCAACTCTGTGTCCCTTTTCCACAAAGGGAATTCCACATTGCATCTAGCTCCCACTATCTCTTGAACCATACCTAATAACCTTTGCCAAGTTTGTTGCACTAGTCTTTGTTCTCCTTTAAAAATCCTTCGGTTGCGTTCTAGCCAATCTGCCACAATAAGGAAATAGGACCCACAAACCAAACCTCCTACAAAAAAGGTGCCATAGAAGGAAGTTGGCCAATCCCCTACCAAAACTCAATCAATGAAGAAGCATGAACACAAGGCATTTTCCAAACATCCCACCAAAGTTGCCAAAGCTATAGGGAAAAGGAGCAGTGGAAGAACAAATGGGAAGAATCCTCCTCACTAGCCCCACACATAATAAAAAAAAAAGGCTCGAGAAAACCTCTCTTCCAAATGTTATCCCAAGTCAAGCATTTATTCCAAGCCAACATCCAAGCAAAACAATTACATTTTGGCTAGGAAAGCTTGTTCCATACCTTCTTCCACCACTGAATTTCAAGCCCAACCAACTTCTGAGATAATAACCTATCATAACCAGATGTAATAGTATAGATCCCTTTTGGATTGGGGGACCAGGCAAGCACATCATCCTCTGTGAGAGAGAAACATCTTCTACATTAAAGGATGTTCTGCAACATAGCACATTCCTCCTGCAAGCCTGCAACTGGCCACTCCTCTGGGGACTTCCAACTAGCCACCTCCAGCTGACCAGAGGGGACAGAAGATTTAAAATTGCTCACTCATGACCAACCAGCCTCCAGGAATCTCTAACAAAGACCCACTAAGTTGGGAAATTGGGAGACAATGGTAGGGAAACCATCCCAAGAATCAAACCAAAATTGGGCCTCTGACCCCCTCTTGCAGATCTAGAATAATCCATCCTTAATAAGCATGGCCCCTTTCTTAAGGGTATCCCATATCACCAATCCATTACCAACAAGGGGGTACCTAGAGATTTCAAGTTGAGAAATCCCAGGGAGATACTTCTAGGAGATAATTTTGGACCAGCTTTTATCCCACTCATTACACCACCTCCAGTAAAGTTTAGCAGCCAAGGCCTCCCTAGTCATAGCTAATTGCCTCAGACCTAACCCACCATATTGTTTCGGGATACAAACCACTTCCCAAATAACCAAGCTCCATTTGGAAGACTCCAAGAAACTCACCCATAAAAATTGTCTCACCACAGAATCAAGGTCTTTCAGGAATCCAACAGGGGCAACTTGAAGCATGCATCCATAAATGGGCAAAGCCTGTACAACTGACTTAATCAACTAGACCTGACTAGCAAAGGATAGCTAATGATGAGTCCAGTGATTAACTTTAACCCAAAACTTATCCAAAATTATCTTCCAAGACTCCTTAGGAAGTCTCCTCACTAAGATGGGAATACCAAGGTAAGTCAGAGGGAGGTTGCTGATCGAAAATCTTAACGTACGATCAAATCCTTTGTTGAATGCGGCCCGAAGTATTAAATAAGAAAATGGAAGATTTTCCTTCATTAACCTGCTGCCCAGAAGCAACCAAATAAACATCCAAGATCCTTCATAGATTAAAGGCCTCTCGCATAATAGCCATCCCTATCAAAGCAGTATCATCTACAAATTGTAGATGAGTCTGCGTAGGTAAGGTGCCACCCCATTTCCAACCTTGAATGAAGCCATCCTCCACATTCTGCTTAATCCACCTCCCCAAGCCTTCTACCAAAAGAATGAATAGATAAGGGGAAAGAGGATCTCCCTAACAAAGCCCTCTAGAAGCTTCAAAAAGCTCAGAATGACTTCCATTAATAAGCATCGAAAAGGACACTGAAGTTACACAGCTCCAAACCCACTGAATCCATTGCTCCGCAAAACCAAAAGCACTCAAAATTTGATGAAGGAAGGACCAACTCACTCTATCATAAGCCTTAGCCATGTCAAGCTTGATAAAAATTGCTTTTTCATTTGAATTAGCCATAGAATGGATAACCTCAGTTGCAATAACAATTTCGTCCAAAATTTGCCTACCTGCAACAAAACCACCTTGCTCTTCAAAGATCAGTTCCACAAGCCCCTTCTTCAACCTATCTGCAATAATTTTGGCAATAATTTTATAGATAACATTGCATAAAGAGATGGACCAAAATTGGCTTAACTTATTAGCCCCCTCATTCTTGGGAACAAGGGTAAGAAAGGTAGCATTCAGAGCCCTTAACATCTGCCTATTGTGTTGCAACTCCTGAACCACTGTGAGAAGATCAAGCTTGATTATATCCCAGAATTCTTGGAAAAAATCTATTGGGAAACCATCTGGCCCCGACACTTTCCCTTTCTTCATATTAAACACAACCCCTTCAAGCTCATCCAGCGAGATATCTTTCATGAGTTGCTAATTCAAAACTCCAGATATAAGAGATGGAATACAAGAAAGAATTTGTTCTTCCTTAGGAGACCCCCCTTGTGAGTCTTCACAAAAGAGGGATTCAAAATACTCCACTGCCTCCCTAGACATATAAAGAAAGGAAGAAAGAAAATCTCCCCTATCATTCACCAATCCAAAAATAGAGTTACCATGGTGCTTGGCTTTCACAAAGTTGAAGAAGAAAGCTGTATTTTTGTCCCCCTCCTAAAGCAATTCAATACGTGCCTTCTATTTCCAATACAATTCCTCTCATAACTCCCACTCTTCCAACAGTTTGTTAGCCTGAGCCTCCTCTGGAAGCAATTCAACAGTTACCCCTTCCTCCCTTATCCTTCGCGTGACACCATCCAACTCTGCCTAAGCCAAAGCCTTTTCATGGAAGATGTTCCCAAAATGCAAATGATTCCACTATTTGAGCTCAAATTTAACATATTGAAGTAATTTAGAAAAGACATACATTGAGGTGCCATAAGCTAGTCTACCTTTCTTCCACCACTTAGAAACCAAGTCATACAAAGATGAGTCCCGTAACCACATAATCTAGAACCTAAAAGAAGGTTTTCGAAGCATCTAAGCTGATTTCATACATAATTTAATAGGCCAATGGTTTGAACCTCTCCAGTCCAAAATTTTAGAGCAAGAAGTCCACATTCCTCCAACCTAGTAACAAGAGACTAAAAATTGATCTAACCTTTCTGCAATACAAAACTTTCCCACCTGACGGTTGTTCTAGGTAACTAACCATTGTTGGGTTTGATATCCACGAGGTTCAAGGCATTGATATTATCTCAGAGCAATAGTGCAGATGGATCCAACCTCCCATTTCCTCAGTGCTTCTCAACTAAATCACAAATAGCATTGAAATCTCTAGCCAAAATCCAAGGATGAAAGGGCAGCATGCTACGGATCAACCTTAGGTCAATTTCAACACAAATGCATACAAAAGTCATTACCTTTTTACCCAAGGTTTGTGATGATGTCCCAACAGGTTTTCCAAGCACCAAGGCCAAAAGGTGTAACACATCTTCTCGACAGCATTCCACCAAAAATCTCGGCAAGAAAACCCACACTGGTGATTTTGGGGTATCGAATGCCTCAAGGATTTCGAGATGAATAGATTGTTGTCAAAGGTCTTCATCCCTTGACTTAGAACCTTAAGGTCTACAGCCACCCAAAAATCCATTTGGGAACTACTTCCAACCATCGTAACCTTGGCATCCACCATTCTTACAAACAAAGAATGGGAAAAGGGCCTTTACCCACCATAAATCACCCCACACCAGTAGTCCACCTGAACCATGCAAAGGGGGCAGACCAAAGCCTTGGCCCAACACACCATGCCTCAGACTGACCAATCTGCAGCACAAAAAAGACAAAACTCTCCATGCACAACCCTCCACCTGCACTGATTTGAATGCTTGACCACTGGAAATCTAGCCCAATCTGCGACCTAATAGTAGAGCCACCCACTCTGCACCTTGCAACAAAAAAAACCTAGCCTTCGCAGCATAGAAAGAAAACACATAGAGCTAGGGCACGAGTGCCCTAGCTTGAACAGTGTCTCAGATGCTCATCGCCAACCATCACTCCGTCAATCTAAATATATTGATTATGAATATTTAGATAAAGACATTATTGAACAATCAATGACAAATATGATGAAAAATTTCAAATACACACCTGTAGAGATAGGTAAAGGTATAACCAAAGAATTGTACATAACAAATTAGATGCAAAATGGCAATGGGCATTGTCTACAAAAAGACAAATAAGGGAGACAACTCTAGCCCAATCCATGCTAGATTTAGGGAATACTCAAATGTCTATGGCCCTAAAAGATTTTGCAAATAAATTTGTGCCCAAAACAAGAGCCTATAATATTTTGAAAAATTAAATAGAAGAGGTTGTGGAATAAAGTAAATTAGTGTAGAAAAAGGCATTTGGGTTGTTGACTCTACCAACAACAGAGAAGAGGAAAAATAAATTGAATCAATGGAGCTAGTCAATCTGAAAGAGTATATAAGAAGAAAGGAAGTGGAGAGTGGATAATAAGATTTTTTCACCATTGAAGATATTCATGATGAAACACAAAAAAATTGAATTTTCTTGACTAAGAAGAAAAAATGCAGCATTGATAAGTACAACCTCAGATAATCCTCTGCCACACACCAATCCCATGTTGATACAAATCAAGGATTACCCAAGGATTGAGAGTGCACAAACTATGACCTCTAGAATTGATGGTTTTCAAATTATATCAATCATAATTGAGGACAAAGGTCAACAAGATGTAAGTGTTGAGGAACAAGGCAAAGCTCTCATTATGATTCAATATCCAACCCCTGTGACCACTCTTGTTATTCACAAAGAAGAAGAAGAAGAGAAAGAGAAAATAGATAAATACACAAATAATACCTTAAGTCCTCACATTGATAGAATAAAGGAGGCTGAGCAGTAGCAGACTAAAGGGGTCTCAAAAGCAGAAAGAGGCAATACAAGCTCTAGTACAACTACCAAGTGTTATGCCTATATATACTAAAACATTGCTTGCTACACCTAAACAACATTTCCTACCCACTTTGAATGATATTTCTACTACATGACAACATATACAAGGTTTGAGTGTTGAAGCTACACCATTGCAAATTATATTTCTAAGTGTTAGCGTACCAAGATCTTAAAAGATGAAGAAAAAGGTTAAGTCACTTGGGAAAAAAATGACATTGGACGAGCTCATTGTTATTCCAAAGTATGACCCAAACATAATTACTTTTGAACAAATACAAATTTTTAAATAAATCTTGAAGAGATAGAAAAAAAAAAGAGATGAGAAGAGAACTTCGGCAATGACATGTGTTTCATGAAATAAAAGACATTTTTGTAGATCATACTATGAATGGACAAAAACCAATAATCAATCAATTAATTTATATTTTTGAGAAAGTAAACAATGATGATGTTGAGTCTAATGAGAAATTGATGAAATGGTTTGAAAATAAAATTGAGCAAAAAGTTATGGAGTGGTTTGAACAGAAAATTGAGCACAAAGTTATGGAGAAAGTTTCAATAGAAATAGCCATAAAATAGGTTGAACATTCAAATCTTGTACATAGTATAGGAGTTTTGCAGAGTATTTATTCTTTGTATAGAAAACTTAGTGATGTTGAGTTCTTCACATTGGAGGATAAAAAATCTATTGATCAAATTCAAGAAAACTTGAAGTCATCAACAAATTCTTTGAACATGGATGCAAGTTCAAGCTTTTTTCCTTTCAATAGATTGACTTTTGCACAAGAAGGTTAGCTGAGTTACAAGCTAAAGATTACAAATTGAGAGTCAAATTTCTCTCCATTCAGTCCATTTTACTACCTCATGTGGAGGTGATGCAAAAGGAACTTTCAGCTACACAAGTATTGGTTAAGAGAGATCATCATCTCTCTATAATAGATAGTTTGGTTAATCTAGCTACTCCTAGTTAGAAGTAAAGATTCAAGTTTTGGAATCAATCATATCTATTTGGGATTATGTATTTGCAATTATTTTTTAGGTTCATAATTTTGTTTTTGAAAAATATAATTTGAACCCAACACCCTAGTAGCCAAAAGTGTCAAAAACAAGTGGGAAATTGAAAAATTGAAATGAAAAAATGGGGAAATTGAGAAGGAAACACAAGTACAAATCACATATCAAGAACAAGGGGCAAATAAATTTTTGAGTAGGGGGAGTACTTATTTTTTAATTTTTGATGTAATGATAGGTCATTACAAAGTATTTTTGCCACTAAAGCCAAAGGGAAAGATTGTTGATCTGTAAGCCATGTTGCCCATTAGTGTTAAACACTTAGTTTTTTCCTAGACAGTGTTGGTTAGTGATCACTACAACTGAGCCATCCAATATAGGCTGAGTAATGTATGATAGAATTGTTCACATTTTAGTTTGAGAAGAGAAGGTCTTTGGTTGCTAAGTACTCTAGTTTTGACCAAGTGAAAGTGTATGTCAAGCGTGTCAGAAGTTAGTTGACATTGAGTGAATAAGAGATAGTTTATGCCGAGTGACACAATTACCATCGAACATTCAGAAGATGAGAGACAACATGAATATTAGTATCGACCAAGCATTAGGACATTTAAGTGTTGAGTTAACTATTTTTTACATATGTGCTTGTGATGGCACAAATGCTTATGTAAACCATTTTTGGCCAACTTTTACACTATTTATGAATTATAGAGTCAACTAAGAAGGTAATTACATGTTTTGTTAGAGATCATTGATCCCTATGTGAGGTGATCAACCAATTAAAAAATGGAAGGACTAAATGAAAAAATGGATGAATCTAGATCATTTCTCTTTATCTAGAAGGTTCACCAATTATTTATTTAAAGAAGGATACAAACCCTAAGTCATAAGGATGGGCTAAGGATGTGAGATGAGATGAAGTGATAGAAAATTAGGCTATGTTTATGAGAAGCAAAGAGATTAGGTAGAGAAACCACACATAGAATTGAAGAGTAGAACAAAATATATTTGATAAGAAGATCAACTCAAGATTGAAAAGTGAAGATCCATAGTCTAGCAATAGAGTACTAACCAAAGTATTAGGCACTGGAACGTTTTAGCTAATGTATTAGGGAAAATCTCTTAATCGAGTGGTCCTAACAGGCATATTCAAAACTCTTAACAAAATGGTTACTTAGTTTTAAGTTGAAATCCTTTAATCAAGGTAGATTGAATAAGTCTTGTAAGCTCCTAACAAGGCATACCCCTCACAGGGTAGATCACCAGAAGTGATTAAATATTGTAGCCTTAACATAAACACTTTATTGTAGTTATAGTGAAGATTTTTGGGTGTCATCCCCACCCTATTTTTACCTTCACCTTGGAGGGTTTCTAGGTAAAAAATATCTTGTGTTATGTGTGTACATTTTCTTTCATGTTTATGGATGTGATGCTTACTTAGATCTAGTACAACATAATAGTTATATGTTTAGTGATCTAGCTATGAGATGGGTAAATGGTAAATATGTTTTATTTGTTTGAAGAAGTTAAAAGTTTCATAGATCTTGATTCAATCCCCCCTTGTAGTATCTCACTTCACAAAAAGACTTCCAAAAATTTCATCCTATGGAGCACCATACTTGATTGGAGTCTTCTTCCTCTTTTTGAAGCTTGTCTCAACACTAAGACCATAGGCATGAATCTAGGAAAAAATGAAAGCAACCAACCTCCACCACCTAGTTCTTTCCACTAGCATGTGTGCCTCAGGCAGGTCAGTGGTTAACCAAATCAATTGGGGTTGAAGCTCACCTGGTCCACCACCAATCAGCCTCTAGGGATGGTTTCCCATATGCAACCCAATAATAGAATCTCATCTTGACGAATGATATCATCAAAGCCCACACCCCATTTAGAAAAAAAGAATTCCCTTGCCACCATACTTACCTCCATTTTTTATCTAGACACCATCAATCCCAAGGCCATGAAAAGTGATGAAAATTCAAAGTTTGAGCTCAACCTTAGGTCATTATTTAAATATTCTTCACCAAATAAGAGCTTCCCAAAACTCATTGCCATCCAACTTAAACAGATTCCTCAACCATTTAACTATGAAGATGCCTTCAAAAGATTAAATTTGACAAGCAGTTTTAAGAAAAAGAATTTCCTCCAATTTCTTGTTATTGCACTTTGTAACCCAATATCGATGAAGCAAAACAATAGTCTGAACCACATGATTAAAAAATACCTAATTCCCTTAGAAAGAGTGTCATGTAATGATGAGAGTGTTCATAGCACACAAAATCCATGCTTTCCAAATGCATTGGGCTTTTTGCCACCTATTCATCTGCCTCCCATTCCATAAAGAAAAATTCCCAAGATTGTGAACTATGGTTACCAAGAGACCTCTAGTGTTTGGTCATAATGACTTTGCATGCATTTCCATGAGGCTTTGATCCCACACATGAATGAAGGTAGATTACACCTTATGTGCAAGATTAATGGGGGTACACTTTAGATGAATCCTAAAATGATTCAAAATTAATCCCAATGAAACCTTTATCTTTATTCATTCTCACTTAAATTCAAATCATCATGTCAAATATTCCTAAAACCTTTCAAATTTTTAAATCCTAATGAGCCCGCCACCCCAACATTAGAGAGTTTATCAGCTATAGTGTTAGCTTCCCTAAGCACACAAGACACTTTGAAATCATTCACTTCATTAAGAAACACTTAGATTTTCTTGATATACTTGCCCATATGCCACACTTATAAACTACTTTTACCAATAACATTAACCATGATTTGGGAGACTCCTTCAAGATGCAATTTTCGAGCACCTATCTTTAGGCCCAAAAGTATTGCATCCATCACAACCAAACACTCTGCTTGGTTGTTTGTTCCATCCCACAGCTTATTTTTATAGAAATACAAAATGATCCCATCTTCTTCTCTGGCTACCACATTGATTCTGGAGGGTCTCAGATTTCCTTTGAATGCTCCATCAAAGTTTATCTTCACCCACCCCTAGTCAGGTGGAGACCATGTGACACACTGCTTGTTCAATACATAATTAACTCTCAAAGGTCCATGAATGGGCCTATATTTGATCATAGTACATCTTCTCTAAATGAAGGAGTCTTTTTGGTTAAAAGGAAGCAAAGGTCAGGCTATTACATTAGAAACAATACTAGGAATTGCCTTCTCCAATCTCACTAGGAATCTTGGAAGAGCCTTAGTTTTGTCTTGAAAGGTTCATCTATTCCTTTATTTCCATATCTCCCATAGTGTGCTAGATGGAATGATTCTCCAAATTGAAGAGAAGCATGAGGATTGGGTATGAATTAGTAAAGACTCTAGCCAACCCTTTTAGCATAACCAACATTGGACCTGATTACTCTTGCCATTTAAAAATGAAATCCCCCCCTACCCCCCCCCCCCAAAAAAAAAAGTTCTATACATTGAAAATAATAAAAAATATTTTGGAGTTAATAATTTTTAGTCAAATATAATTATTTTAAAGATGGCAAGCTTCTCTCCTTGGAAGACTTTAACTAGAATATTCAGATAATCCAACAATTTTATGTTGCGAAGTGTAGAAAATTGATGCCAGAAAATGTGGAAATTGATTTAATAGCTCACATCGCTCAACATCAGTCCATCAATTGTGTCCATAACCCACACACAATGTTATTACAATGAAGTGATAATTAGGATGAAGTAGCATAACCAAAAATGCTCCAATCTACCACATGTTCATAAATAAGAATGTTATATGTGTTAGCTGAATACAATAGCATTGAAGGACATATATCAAGAAATATTTTATAGCTCATAAAATATCAGTGTTATTGATCTAAATTATGGAATAAAGGTACTATAAATCAAATCTAAATAACATACTTTATAATAATATCCTAATTGTTTCTTATGAGAAGTTTGTCAATTTTTATAACTTATTTGGTTTCTGAATGAGCATCTACATTTTTCTTCAAGTAAAGCAAATATTATATTGGACAATCTATTTTCTTTGTTAAAAGAAAGTATCCATAAGTATTATAATTGTGCACACATTGGGTTGATTGATTCCTTTTTTGGTATAATTTCTATTTGAGATGTTAATCTCTTATAATCCCATTATAACTTTTATGAAGCTCTTTCTAAGGTCATTTGCTGCAACACAAATTTGACATATTATTGTTATTAATTATTAATTGTTTTATTTTGTAGTTAGTGTGGGACTTTGAATATCAATATAGATCCTTCAAATGGGACACAAATAGATGGTGTCCTACTATTTCACCATAATTTTAGGAGACATTATTTGTTAAATTTTATATTGTATCATTTAAAAAAAATTAAAGACAATTGAAGGTTGTAAGGAAGAGAAAGAGCATAAAGCGTTAAATAGATCATTTCAAAGGTAGTCATGCCCAAGGATAATAAAGTGTTATTGTTTTCTTTCATTTTGGAAGAAGTTAAGAGTGTAATTTTACCCTCTCTCTCCAAACAAAGCCTTAGATTCCAATAGTTTTACAATAATCTTCTAATAAAAATATTGGTGTTTTGTTTGTAGATATATCTGCGTGCCCTTATAGGAATCACATAGAAATGAAAGAGCTCAACATCACCTATATTACACACATATCTAATAAGTGGATTCCATCTAGCTTTATAGAGTTTACTCATATATATATATATATATATATATAAGTTTTTGTAACACCATTTACAAAAATTCTTACTAATAATTTCTCCAAAATTGATGAAGCTAATTCCATGTATCATATCAAAAGAACAAAGTGATTTTATAAGTGGAAAGGGGATGGTAGCATTAGTAATCATAGTTGAAAAAAATTCTTTATTCCATTCTCCATGTGAATTCCCTACAATTATTATAAAATTATATAGGATGAAAGTCTAGATGCCAATGTAATTTGGGAATGAGACCTTGGATGTCAGCTTTGCTTTGGTGCTAGCTCTCAATCCACAATGAATGGGTATGGATCATAAACTTTTCAGTTAAGAGTTGGGTAATGATTCAACCTAGGCTAATTATTGTTTTACTGGTGATGACTCAAATATTGTGGGTAAAACTGAGTGACATGGTGTTGATCCTAAAATTCTACAAGAACCACAAGAATATGCATAGAGTCCCCTTAGCTCTATTATTCTAAGATTATCCCTCCTTGAATGAAATAAGTTAATGTAAGGTTAACCCTCACTTGATTGCCCTACTATTTTAAAGGGCCCACCATTCTATAGGAAGGGTCTTTTTTCTTAGAATTATCTAATGTGTAGTTAGATATGTGCCAATTGACTATATAAGGGATGTGGGTTCCTTAATGGAAGCCCTAAAATTCTATCAATGGGAACAATTTTGCATCTCATATAGTTATTGTTACTACCTTGAATCTAGCTACAACTGTAGGGGAAATTGATAGATTGGTCCAATACAATTGGGAGAGCTTCATTCACCCATATAACAATATAAATTAATCTTTGAGTAGTTCATAGTTGGGATTGATAATTAAAATTTAAAAATTTAAGTTTTACAATGGTATTTATCAATAAGTTGCCTATTTATCTAAAAGTACCAATCATTTTTCTATCTTGAATGAATGAATTATATATTTATTTATTTCTCTTTATCTTGGAATGATTTAATAATTTTTATTAGAGTGATATAAAAAGTGGGGCATTTGAAGGCATACTGTAGATTTCTTATTCACTACTTAAGTGCATTTTGGTGAAAATTTTAAATCATTTGAATAATAAGTTTACTGTTCTCATTAACCAATGTTCTTAATCCATGGTTTGCTCTTTATATACTCTTAAGATTTTCGTTTCACATATAATTTTGAAATTTGTGAAGAGTTAATTCATATTTTAAGAAAAACTATAAGGTAATTTATTATTTTTGGAGTGATTTGCATTATTTTATTTATTTGATAATAACTTTGAATCTTACTGATAATTATAAAATTATTTTATGTTTTAGAGATTACTTGAAACGTCTAGTGCATATCATGAAGTTCACAGTTAGTTCTATGTGGAAAGCATTCCCTTAAATAATGTGCATATTGTAGTATTAATTATAATCAATCAAGCATTGATTTTTTTTATGAAACTTTTTGAACCAAACATATAAAATTCAACCTGCTTTCACTTTCAATAAGTACTCCAATATGCAAAACAATACATATACAATTAATTTTGCCTAAATTAAATGACACAAGCAAAATAAAATAAAATTAGTTTGTATGTATGGAACAATAAAAATAAAATTATCCCATCAAATGTTTTAATGTATAGCAACAAATAATATGAGAAAATTGGCTATATATATATATATATATATATATATATATATATATATATATATATATATATATATATATATATATAACCAACCCTTGCACCCTTCTAAATCTTCAAAACTCTTTTGAATCTTTTCATAGTGTTGGTTAACTCTTACACAATATAAACTAGAAGTTGACCAATCAAATTTAATAATATTAAACTTAAGTCTTATTTATTTAGAACTAAGTAAATTAGATCAAGACAAATAAGCCATGACAAATGGGCCAAGAGATTGGTTTTCATCACTTATCATATAAAGAATATTAAATATTTATCATTTATTATTAGTCCCTACCAGGGAACTAATGTTCTCGAATGCACAATTCCATTTATTTTGGTATGACGTAAAATTCCAAGTCTATGGTAAGCTTAAGCTTTAAGGTGCGATTATTTAAAATGATTTTTGAGCTATTTTTTCTATTTTTCAATTGGTTGATGAGAATTTCGTTGGGGTTTTTAGATTTTTTATGAAAACAAAATAAGAAAAAAACTGTGTAAAAAGACACATGGATGCTCCGTTACTTAATGAGGATAGAGGCAATTAAATGTAATTTGCTAGAAAGTGATGAAAAGATAGCTACAAATTAAATACACCAAAACATACTGCGAATACTTTTATTTAGGGCTGCTTTTGCATGTTTCAAAAAAAATATGATATAACAACTTTGTAGAGGGAGATGCAATGTAATTTTTGGCTGGAATACATCCGTTCGTAACTCCACCAGGGAAATGTAAGAGATATTTGCTATTGTTTATGTTTGCTTGTTTGAAATGTTATTATATTATATTTTCAATTTAATAATATATAATAATTATTTCTCAATTTGCTTATATATATATATATATATATATATATATATATATACATGTTTGTTTGAACTGTTATTATATTATATTTACAATATACTAATATATAATAATTGTTTCTCAATTTGCTTTTATAATTGTTTTGATCACTTCCCAATATTATTTATTTCTCACATTTGGCAAGTTGCGGTCCTTGACACGTTGGCCAAAAGTCTTATGCTGCTGAGGTGGACTTCCTCTGCCGTTAAAGGGGCAGCAGGAAAGTGTGATGCTTGTAAGAGGAAAATCTAAGGCAATCTATGTGTAAGATTATCAAATCTGAGTCAGCACAATCCTCTTGCCATAAATATGATTCGTCCTTATCCTTAAAAATGTTATATGATCGATCATACATGTGCATACATGACCATGACCATTCATCACATCCAGTTCATTCGGCATGCCATGTGCTAAAATGAGAGTTGGCATGTGAATAATATCCATGTAGGTCAGTGTTTGTGCAATAGAATGTTTGAGGATAGATCTGACGTGGATAGGTCCAAGGTGGAAGTGCGCCGTACATTATCTATTCCAGCAGGGAAATGAATCGTTAGGATTATCTTTGGATCTAGTTGCCGTTGTCGTATGTGTTAATCTATTCCAGTGGGTCAATAATTTTTTTTTTTATATTTAATAGTTAAGATGCAAGAGCTAGTACTTGAGGTGTACATGCTCTTTGATAATGGATCAATTGTGTGTGAGAAGTTGTTAGCCATTCTTTATGATGTACCAATACATATATACAAAATGTATTTGTGCATGTTAAGGGTTGGATAGATGTTTGGTTGAGTGAGATAGGAAATGTCCAATAAAAAGTAGGCATTCTAGAAAATTAATGTCAACTAGGCAAAAAGACATGGATTGTAGAAAATCAATGTCAACTACTCTCTAGTGGTTGAGACAAAAGTTAACAATCAAAGAAATTAGTGGGTCAATGTCTACTCACTTGTATACCTATAAGCACTTAGGATGAAAAACCCTGTAGTTTATGTTGTGTGTGATCTTTTTCAATGATGGACCATTGAGTGTGGGAAACAAACACCAAACCCCTAGGATGCACCAATACATAAATTGCTCTCATGCACCATAACTTGTATATTGGTGCATGCTAAGGGCTACATAGCTATTCTATTGTGTGTGATATGAAATGTTAAGAAAACAACATGTACAATGTAAACTAGAAATTTTTAAAGCCTTAATCTAACATATTGTGGAAAATTAATGCAAAGGTTACTAAATAGAGGAATTGTGTAACTTTATTGGCACCCGCATCACATGATTATTGGGTTGAAAAGGTTGAGTAGGATCCAAACTGTGTAACATGCATAGTGTAAACCACAAGCTTTTGGATATTTATCTAATGTGTTGTAAATAATAAATGCCAATTCTTACCTAGAAGTTAAGAAATAAATTACTAATAAGATAGCTTGTGCCACTTTATTGGGTATACAATGCATGATTACTGGGCCATGTGTGTGTATTGGATAAATTATGCAAATTTTATGATGGTCAAAGTGAACTGTTAATGAGGCAATAAAAAAATTCTCTCGAGTGTCACCTCAACTAACCATTTTTTGACCCTTGCAAATATAACAAATTCTCACATATTTGTTGTAACTACTTAGAAACTAAAACATGAGCTCTAACCTCTTGAGTCACTATAATATTTTAAACATTAAAAAAGTTAATATCTAATGTATTGCTTAGGAGCACAAGGTAGATGAAGTTAGTTGTAAGGGCTATTGATATTCTTCCCCTATCTATATCTATTGTTTCAAGGTGTGACTCATTACACAACTTGCCACATTAGTACATCTAATGACAAGTGTCCAAAATTTGACTTTTTAAATATATCCACGATGTGAGAATTTTGAAACTATGAGAACACTTAGGTTGACTCTATGTCGACAAAAGTAATATTTGGAGTTTTGAGTTTGAATACAATCTATTGAAATGAACATATGAGTTGCAAACCTTATGATCCTAGCGGTAGATATTTTATTGTATTTAGACTTTTAATACAATTGAAACAGTAATTTTATGTCTTGTCTAATTCAACCCCCCCCCACCCTGGCTCTTAATATAATTTTGTGCTCATCAATTCATATCAAATTTCATTCATTTACACTATAGCTTATTCTCTTGAAGATCTTAAGAGAACACATGGTTTACCAAGAAGTATTGTCCTCCAACATGGCTCTATTGTTTGATGAAACAAATTGCTCTTTTTTATATCTTAACAAAGTGTATAGTACCCAATGGCACTTCAATTTGATATTTGGAAATTCGTGGCAATTGGGTATATAGCTCCATCATCTTCACTAAAATATTTAGCTTAAAAAAAGAGAAGTGAAAATAATGCCAAAGTTATAAATGCAAAGTTTTTGAGATATCAAAATTGGAATATGTCAAAATGATGCATTGTGGATCAATGAAAAAAATGTTGGGAATTTTTAAAATAAAACTATGAATGGTTCAATAAGATAAAGAAATACAACCACAAAACATATAGAAGATTGTTGAAAGCTTAAAAATAAAGGATGCAAGACCGTTGAAAGCTTAAAAGTGAAGGATGACATGAAAAAATTGCATCATATCTATTTCATGTAGATGAAAATGTCAATAATATAAGAGGTTTTGGTAAGATGATAGAAGAAAATAATATTGTACAAAACATATTGAGGTCTCATCCCTTAAAATTTGATGTTAAATTTGATTCTATTAAATTGATCAAGGATCTAAATAAGCTCACAATGGATGAGCTACATGGGGTTCTCACAACTCAAGACATGATGATTGGATAAGGCAATATTAGAGAAAAATGATATTGTTGGCACTTGAGAGTGTTGCAGAGATGTTGTATTAATGGAAGATTTTGTCATTGATGTCAACAAATATTATTTGGTTTATGTGATGAAGGGTGTTCCCCTTAAAACCATAAACTCATAACAGAAACAAAGAAACAACAACAAATGCGAGAACAAAACACAGACTTCTTATTTATGCTACAAATGTGAAATTACAAAATTCACAAGTACAATATGCAAACCCACATGGGCACCTTCACTACAGTAATTTGCAAGACTAAGCTATGAACTATTACCTAGAGCTATCCTAAACAATGTTCGAGCCTTTCTTAAATAGGCAATTTTATGCCACCCAGGAAGGTTCTAGACAATGAAACTTAATATGTAGGGTTGACAGACCCTAACAATACATATAGAGTTGGCCAAATACATCTTTGACAATTATTTCAGATATTTCGGGTAGCCCAACTTCTGAAGGCCATAACTCTCAAACCTTTGCTCTGATTGACTATTATAACCACTTTTAAAAAATGCTAGCTCTTGATCTACAAGCTCAAAATAGTGCGAGCACCCTACCATCGAGTTTTCAGATCTCATCCAAGCACTCTAAGGCCTCCAACGATGATCTTGAAGATTTTTCTACAAATTTTTCCATCAAAAATCTGCAATAACTTCTTTGATACTTAACCTGGAGCAATGAGATTTTTATGCTAGGTTTATAACTCTAAAATGAACCTTCCTGTAGAAAATGAGGACATTTCGAGCTCATATGAAAAACTTACTAAAAATAGAAAATTCCCATAAATAGTAACCACCCTATCTACTAGTCCTTATTAAAATAGAAAAGGCTGAAAATAAAATATTTTTGGGTGATGTAAGATTGCTCTTACACCTAGGATGCTCCTGCATCAAACACCCAAGCTAATTTGAGAAGTGACTCCATCACATCTTAGGTATTCAAAGGAAAACCAAGATGGTGAATCTCCTCCCTTGCTAGCCATGATGAATCCTCTACTAGCCTCCCTTTCCATTTGACTAGGTATTCCTTATAAGTTCTATTCCTTGTACTTTTTCCAACACGACTGTCTAGTATCTTCTCAATCTCCTTTGTAGCCAAACTAGCTATTGGAATACTCCACTGCACTTCTGCAACTTCATCCCCATCACCTCCTTCATAATACTCTATTAAATCTAAAATATTAAACACTAGTGAAATATTCAATTCAGCAGGCAGCTCCACTTCATAGGCATTTCCAGAATCATGCCTTTTCACTATCTTGCATGGTCCAAACTTCTTCATCTTCAGCTTATTATATGTACCCATTGGAAAATGCTCCTTTCTCGAATGAACCATGATGTCATCTCCAATTTGAAATTTCTTATACCTCCTTTTCACATTTGTGTAGTGCCTACCCATAGTTAACTTTTTTGATTTTATTGCCGAACTCTTTTAGGCCAGTTTATGCTTATGCTTGATGATTAGTAGCATTATTTTTCTAGATTATTAGATATTCTTTTCATACTCAGTTGATTTTATGATGAGACTACTTTAATACTAATTACTTCATGTATGTGTGATTATACTTTGATGATGATTATTTACAATGGTTTCAGTTATTTGATGATGTTAGCTAGATAGATTATTTGTACATGTTTTCTATGGATACTTACCCCATACTGCATGTGTAGTGTGCCTGTATGTTTTCTTTATGTATGATGTTTCTGAAGTGGTTAAGGAAGGGAGTTGTAGTCACTTGCTAGTTAGGATCTATAGGATGCACCACTTCTTACTATTGCCTATACAGTTTAGAATATATGTGTTTGTACATGCATGGATTTTATGCAGATTGTAGGTACTGAGTATCAACTTCCCTGAATTGCTAGGATGAGTGTACCCTATCACAATATCTCAATGGTAAGAGAGGAGAGATAAATTCTTGAGTCCAAATCCTAACATTTAAACCAAATGTCCTAGAAAATTAGGACAAATTTCTCAAATGATTACCCTTCTAAATTTGTCATAGGACATAAATTCATGATTATAACCCTTGAATTTGATTTTGTGTGCTATATTTTATGATGGGTTTTTATATTTCATCTTGTAGGTCTTTTCTAACAATTGTATCAGATTAGGGTAAATCCTTAGGGGAAAGTTTGACTTAATAACAATTGGAAAATCCTTTAACATGGTGGCATTCCAAGTGAATGACCTAAAGTCCTCTAACAAGGTGATTGAAATCCCTTAATAGGGTCACATTTAATAGTGTGTGTTGTAACCTTTAACAGGGTTGGCCTTTAATAGGGCATCACTTTAGAAGAATGAAAAAGGAGTAGCATGTTACTGGTGGTTTTTTCCCAAATTGAGTTTCCACATTAAATCATTGTGTCAAGTGTGCTGATGGATGTCTTGTGTTTTATACTTTACATTTTTGCATGTTAATGTTACAGTAGCATATCAGCTTTGGTTAACATACAATGAATGCATGCATGGTTGAAAAAGTTTTATGGGTTCACTGAATTGTGAAAAGTTTTATTTTGTACATCTAGACCTTGAATAACTGATTCACCCCCTAGTTATTCTAAAAGAATTCCAACACACACAATATAATTCCTTGCATTTCATTGACAAATTAGATTTGTCAGGATACACCAATAAGGATTTTCCTTCAATATGTACTAAATAGGGAATGAAAACTCTAATTAAACCTATGACAAACTCTTAAAACATAACCTAACTCTAAAGAGCATAATAAGAGGAGGAAGGGTTAAATCAGTAGTTCAAAACTTTTAAACTCCTAAAAGTTCTCTAAATCATTAATTTAGAATATACATTTCCTTCCATTCCTAAAGGTTTGGGATCATCTGGCATCAATTAGGATAAAAAAATGCAAAGGTTGTCATGTTTAACAAGAAAATTAAAAAACGTAAAAATGCAATTTTTGAAAAGTTGTCATAAAAGTCCTTTTTAACCTTCCAACATTCATAACCATCAAGAGTTAGTTTGAACTAATTGGATGAAGGTATTTAAGAATTATTTGTTAGTTTTATAGATCTCTGATAGATAAAACTATTACAAAAATATAGATGAATACTCTTACTTTTATAATTGCAAATTCAATTTGATTCTTAAATGGTGGCTATTTTGTGACTGTTGATATGACAATGATCTTCAAAGATTTTTGTGAATAGTCTGTACTATAGAGTGCTTGTGATATTTACCTTTCAGCAAGAAGTGTGAAGGAGAGAGTTTATAATAATCTTGAAATGATAGTGCAGATCACTGGGGCTTATTATGCCATGTATTAATGTATATCCACAATGATCTGCCTATCTATATATACAATGGTGAATGGTCATGACCACTGTAGAGTCATTACTCTACGTGGCCTTTGGCCATGAAGAGTAATGCCTCTATAGTGGCATGACTAACAAACATTAGTTTGTGTAAAGTAATACTGCGTAGTATAAGTAGTCGACAATAACACAATGCCATCGATATTATATCACTTCCATTGGTAATAACACAATGGCAATATAAATTAGTCTGTCGATTATATAATCTACCAATAAGAATATCAATCACATGTTTATGGTAATCATTAACAACTCATATGTGTGTGTGTGTGTGTGTGTGTGTGTGTGTGTGTGTGTGTGTGAGAGAGAGAGAGAGAGAGAGAGAGAGAGAGAGAGAGAGAGAGAGAGAGAGAGAGAGAGAGAGAGAGCAATAATAATAATTAGATAGATATGATACTGGTTTGCATACAAATGACTACTTCTATAGAAGGTATACATCAACACTCCCTCTTAGCAAGGGAGAATTAATATACCTTAGATTTTAGAATAGAATATCTGATTACTTTATTTGATCTTAACACTTTGAAACAATGACTAGTGAGATAATAAAAATCACCAAGCTATGAACACTATAATAATGTACATCATGATCTCTAATTGTCTGAAACAATATCTAGAGTAATCATAATGAATATGTTATGTATGATCTCTAATTGGCCAAAGCAATATCTAGAGATTTCCATAGTAATAACATAAAAATTCATTACTCATGATCTCTAATTGTCGGAAACAAAATCTAGAGATGTTCATGGTAACAAATGAGTTCATTATCTATGATCTCTAATTGTCCGAAGCAATATCTAGAGATGTCCACAATAACAGGTCTATCATTTGCAAGATTGTCACCTTACAAATAATTACCTTCTAAATAAATATGTCCATGAAAGATCATCACATTTCATTACATATATGATGCGACTAAACAACAATAGAAGCATAAAATCACATGAATTGAAACTTTTAAATTCAATATTCAATATTACAAATTAATCATACCAATTTTTTCTTTGAAGCATTTCAAATTCACTTTAGTAGGAGGCTTGGTAAAGATATCAACTATTTTCTCATTATTACTGATGTACTCGAGTTGAATGATTCCTCAATTCACCATATCTTGAATGTAGTGGTAAGGAATTTCAATATGTTTGGAGTGATTGTGGAAAACTAGATTGGTTGAAAGCTTGATGCAACTTTGATTATCAAAATGAATCATAGTGGGCTTCAAAGGTCTTTTGAACAAATTTTCTAACAACTTCCATAGCCATACCACTTCTCTAGCGCCCAAAGAAGATACAATGTATTTTGCTTCAGTGGAACTTAATACAATTGAAGTCTATTTTTTGCTAGACCAAAAAACTATACCAAATCCTAGACTAAAGCAATATCCAAAAGTAATCTTACATTTAGTAGGACTACCTTCCCAATTGATGGGGACACAACCCAACAACCAGAATAGACACAATAGAAAGGGGGAATTACATTAACTAAGAAAATAAGCTGGTAGAAACAGTGCAGAGAAAATAAACTCAAAACATGCCCTGTGGGCTTACAATAGCATAAATCTGGAGAATATTTCTCCTTTTAGCACCTCCTCTCAAGCTCCAATCCGAACTGCCTTTTACAATGCCATAAACCTCCTTAAATAGACCCCGGAGGGTTAAGGACTAGGAGTACATTCTAGAAAGTGCTAGTGGGCATCCACCGACAAAATGGAAGGTTCCGGAAGCTGCGTTAGAAGTCGGTGCAATTCTAGAAGAATCCAGAAACGGTAGCCGAACTTCCGGGAGGCATAACTTTTGAACCGTAACTCCGATTGACGAACCGTTTACATTTTCGGAAAGCTCTCAAAGCGCTCTATAGCCCTATGGAGAGCTTTGCTCGTCCCCCATTTTTCGACCCTTTTTGAGGCCATTTAATGCCCCAAACTTGACTCTGAAGCATTCTTAGGGGGTCTCCAAAACCCGAAAAATTGCAATAACTTTCAAACCGTGGGGCCTTTTGACCTGATTCTTTTTCTGGAATGCTCTAAATCTTGATTACATTCATCTGGCCAAGTCACACCTTCTAGGTCACCAAAATGATGGTCAAATTGCATGCTCCTATTTTTTCGGGATTTTTAAATGAACTGATAGTTGAAGTATGAGAGTTGGAACCTTTATTTGAGCCAAATGGGTATCCAAAAATGCAAAGACATAAAATAGAAACTAAGTCTAAGTACATTTTTTTGGGTGACACAGGATTGCCCTTATACCTCTGGATGCTCCTGCATCACCAATCAAAATCCATGAAGTTCAATGTTGACTTTATCATATTTGATTCTCATTCCAATAATACCCTTTAGATATATCAAAATGTATTTAGTTGCATGTAGATGCATCTTCTTTGGTTCACACATAAACTGACTCATTGTGTTAGTAGCATAACATATGTTAGGAGAAGTATTCACCAAATACATTAAAGATCCAATAATATTCCTATGGTAAGTAGAATCTATAGGTTCTAATTTGATCATATCATCCTTCAACTTGTGCAGATTTACTTCCATAGGAGTAGCAGTTGGTTTACATTCCATCATTTCAAATTTTGTTAAAATGTCGACTATATATTTTCCTTGATTGAGAAGAATGTAGTTATCTTGTTGCTAGACGTCTAATCCAAGAAAGTAGTGAAGTAGACCTAAGTATTTCATTTCAAACTCTATTGTGAGTTCTTGTTTGCATTTCTTTATGAGATGTTCCTCACCTGTTATCAAAAAATCATCAACATATAACACAAGAATAATCATATCATCACCATCTATCTTGAAGTATAAGTTAGGATCAACTTCATTTTTAGAATATCCTAACTTCATTAGATAGTTGTCTATCTTTTCATACCATGCTTTGGGAGCCTGTTTGAGACCATAAAGAGATTTGTTTAATTTACAAATGTGAATTTTTCCATCATGAGTGTTGAATCCTTCTGGTTGCTCGATATAAACTTCTTCTTCAATTTTACCATTTATGAATGCTATTTTGACATCCATTTGATGAACCTTCTATCCCTTGGATGCTACAATAGCCAAGATGGTTCTAACTAAAGTATATCTAGCAACTAGTGAAAATATTTCTTCATAATCAATATCTTCTTTTTGTGAGAAACTCCATGCTACAAATTTGGCTTTGTACTTTTCAATACTGCCATTAGATGCATGCTTAATTTTAAACAGCCATTTGGAAGAAACAACTGATTTGTTTTTAGGTCTTGGTACGACATCCTATCATTTTTTAGTATAGAGTTATATTCTTCAATTATTGCTTCTTTTCAAGATTGATTTGAAAGTGCTTCTTTAACATTAGAAAGTTTAGTTTTTATAAGTTTAGTTAATAATGCAACATAACATGATTGGTTTCTTATTCTTTTTATTTCTTGAATCACTTCATTAGGTTCAGCCTAATTTTCTTCTATCATTTTCCTAGCCCAAAGTGGCCTCTTTTTTGTTGTTGACATTTTCAAAATCTTCATGATTAGACATAGTGGAAGAGGATGATTCAATATCATTCTCCCTCTCCATTTCTACTTGTTGATTTTCATCTACTTTAAGAATATATTTAGTAATGTATTCATCACTATTTCTAGAGATATTAAAGGAAATATATTCTTCAAATTTCACATCTCTACTAATCTAAATTGTTCTTTGACTTGGAATGAAGACCCTGTATCATTTTGTTGTTTCACTATGTCCAATAAGTATCCCTTTCTTTCTGGAAGGTTCTAGTTTTGTTATTTTCTCTTTAGGAATGTGTATATAGACAAGACATCCAAATATTCTTAGATGACTTATATTAGGTTTGATGACTATAAATAATTCTTCTAGAGTGGTGTTCTCTAATACTAAGTGTGGACATCTATTTTGAATGTAGAATGCAGTGTTAGAAGCTTTAGCCCAAAAGGAAGTATGAAAGTTTTGATTGTGCATCATTTCTCTGTTGGATTCAACAATTGATCTATTTTTACATTTAGCAACTCCATTTTGTTGAGGATTATATGACATAGAAAAATCCTTCTTAATCTTAATAGCAATGCAAAAATTCTTTAAAATATTAGAGATGTATTCACCTCCATTGTCTAACCTCAGAATTTTTATTTTTTGTCCTGACTGATTTTCAACTAAGGCTTTGAACTCTTTGAATTTTGATAAAATGTCAGCCAATTCTTTCTATTTCAGAAAATAGATCCAAGTTCTTCTAGAGTAATCATCAATAAAAATTACATAGAAGAAACACCTGTTAAGGGAAGGTACATACATAGGACCCCAAAGGTCAATGTGGATCAGTTCAAGAATGGATTTAGATTTGTGAACACTTTTAGGCAATGATTGTTTAGTATTTTTCCAAAAGCACATCCTTTACAAATACTTAAGTGATCATTTTTGGGACCAGGTAAACCTTTTACAATTTTTCCTATGGATGATAATTCACGATAGTGAAGGTGACCTAGCCTCCTATGCCAAATTTCAATGGAATTTGAAGTTTCATGATTAAGAGCTAGTTTTTGATTATTACAAATTTATATAGACTTCCATCTCTAAATCCAATGGAAATGGATTTCTTGATATTAGAGTTCTTTGGCCAAGATAGATCTTTTTCCTCTTGGAATGCGATTCTGAATCCTTGATCAATAAGACCAAAAATAGAGACTAGGTTTCTCTTTATTTCTAGTACATATAAAACATTTTTGAGTTGTAGGGTGATTCTTGAATTTAGATAAATTGAACAAGAACCAATTCCTTTGATATTATGAGTAGAGTTATCTCCAAGGGTAACTTCTTCTAAGGCTTGTTTAGAGAAAATTTCCATTTTTTCTTTAAATGTGCTAAGATGCTCCACTGTCTATGATCCAAGTGTTTTGGTTTGAGTTTAGTTCACTTGAAAGGGCTAAGTAAAAGCATAGTTTTCTCTTTCTTCTTTCTCTACACCCTCTCCTTTGATTTCTGCTAAGGCTGCTTGAATTTTCTTCTTTTCAGGGAAGAAGTTATGGGAGTGACCAATTTTATCACATTTAAAACATCTCACTTTGGACCAATCATGTTGCTTATATGATTTGTTAGATTCCTTTTTGTTGTATTTGAATTTTCTTTTCTTGTTTGATTTTATATGAAGTGCTCGAATCTCTCCCTCTTGATTTGTACTTAGTCCTCTTGAGACTAATCTAGATTATTCTTGTGTGCATTCATTCTTTAATAAATCAAATTTAGGGAGTTTGGGTTGAGATCTTAAACCTCAAATAAATTTTTCCCATGATAGAGGAAAACCTCTTAGTGCTATCATGCTAAGTTCTTTTTCATCAACTCAATTTTGTATTGTTACAAGTTGATCTTTTAATTCAAACATCTTTAGAAAGTATGAAGTAATAGATTCTCCATTTTCATCTTTATATATAGTAGATCTTATTTTAGGGTTAATAATCTACGAGTATTGTCAATTTCAAATGTATCTCAAATAGTGGATAACATTTCAAATGTAGTCTTGAGACTGGATATGGATGGAAGAATATGATCTTTTACAGAATCTATTATAATTTTTATTCCTTTATTATTATGTCTTCTCAATGTTACTTTCTATAGTTCATTTTCAAGCATGGATATGTTTGTTTCAATATATTCCTCTAATTTCATTTCCCTTCATATTATCATTACTCTAATTTTCCATGATGAGAAATTAGATGCACCCTCAAGCCTATCTTCTAGTCTCACATGATTCACCATTTTAATAATATAATTTAGCTTTTGAAAAAATATGAGATTTTAGATTTTAATTCTAAGTAATAGCTTTTCTTATCACAATGGCTCTAATGCCATGTTAGTTTTATAGATGTTTAATTGATAAAACTATCACAAAAATATAGATGAATAATCTTACTTGTATAACTATAGAAACAATTTGATTCTCAAATGGTGACTATTCTGTGACTTCTAATATGACAATGATCTTCAATGATGTTTGCTAATAATTTGTACTACAAAGTGCTTGTGATATTTACCTTTCAACATGAAGTGTGAAGGAAAGGGTTTATAATAATCTTGAAATGATAGTGTAGATCACTAGGACTTATTATGTCGTGTATTGATGTATATCCATAGCGATCTACCTATCTATATATACAATGATGAAGGTTCATGACCACTGTAGACTCATGACTCTACATGACCTTTGTCCATGAAGAGTCATTCCTCTACATTGGCATGACTAACAAACATTAGTTAGTGTAAACCAATACTGCTTAGTATAAGTAGTTGGTAATAACACAATGCCATCAATATTATATCACTACCATCGGCAATAACACAATGCCAATATAAAGTAGTTTGTCAATTATATAATTTTGAAATAAGAATATCAATAAAAATTTTATGCTAATCATTAACAACTCATATATATATATGTGTGTGTGTGTGTGTGTGTGTGTGAGAGAGAGAGAGAGAGAGAGAGAGAGAGAGAGAGAGAGAGAGAGAGAGAGAGAGAGAGAGAGAGAGAGAGAGAGAGAGAGAGAGAGAGAGACAGAGAGAGAGATAATAATTATTAGATAAATATGATACCAATTTTCATATGATTGATTACTTCTACAAACTCTATACATCAACATTATTATATCCTTCTCAGACTAGATCATCAAGTTGTACAGAAAAATCAACATTTTATTAAGGAAAATTTTATTTTCTGGAGCAATATTATCTTGTATGACCTTTTACAGATTGGTGAGGATAGATAATGCACATGTGAAGTTAGATATCTATGTCATTTTTCATTTTCACTTGGTTTGGTTGAATTTTATTAAGTTTGGAGATAGTTACAACATTTTCTTTGACTGTGGGTCTAAAATCCTCAATTCAAGGGTTTGGAGCCAAGCAATGGCCTTGACTTGCAATTTCACCATTTGAAATTGATTTCCTTCTATGAAATGCAAGTAGGTAGGGTTTATTTCAAGAATCCAAAGGCTTAGGACAAGAAAAGTCCATTTTCCACTTCAAACTTGATGCCCTAGGCTGAATGTAACTATGTATTTAGCTTTAGAATGCATTGTTTGAGAAAGTGATTAGAAAAAGAAGATTGTGGGTAATATTTTCTTGATGGAATAGTTCAGCCTTGGTATGTAGGAGTTCACCAAATCAATAGATTAGTTTCATGCACCCAATTGAGGTAATTCTAGCAAGCCCTAGCCTAATTTGATCACCTAGGCTAAAGTGTTGTTTATGGTTGCTTTGTGTTGTTGGAGTGAAACTAAAAGTTGGTGTTTGGGAAAAAGTAAGAGTTGTGTTTGAACTTAAGTCCAATTGAAGAATTCTTGATGCCACAATCTTAACCTTTTTTGGAGAGAAGTTTATAAGAGAGACCTAGTCTACAAGAAGGCCAAAAAGCTGCAAATCTGTAATATAGGTAGTTAGCCTTGTGATGAATAGTTTGGTGATTGAAACAAGTATAAAATTCTTCTCTTGAACTAGTGTAGGATGCCCTAAGCCTTGGGTTAGAATATTCAAACTTATAGTTCCTTGTGAGGAAGTAGGAACTAAATAGTGAAGTAGGAACCTAGGAGAAGGAAAGGTAGAAGGTTGTGTGGTTAAGGCATCAACACATGGATCCATATCAAAGGTTTGGATTGGAAAGACGATCTTGTTGTGTACTCTACATCAAGATGACCCTGATCTGACCATGATCAAATAATTATCATTGGAATAAAATCACACTGCTTCCCAAGAATTTTGATCCTTTGCTTAGAGGGGAAACATATCTATTTCTTGAGAAAGTAGGTATTTTATTCAATGGAAAACCAAAAATCTAATTCAAGTAGGCTATATTTAGATAGTAGTAGTATGCAACTTGGCTAAATTTATTCTTTATAGGTAACTCATGAAGATTTTAATGAAGCAATCATTCAAGTACAAGTGAAAAAGAAGGCAAACTTGAATTACTATGCATAGAAGTATGAATAGACAATCTTGCAGTTGCAACTTAGATTAAAGAGTTGTTTTAATATTTCATTTCATCTTGAGGTCAAACACAAGTGATCTTAAAGTGCTCTAAACATTAAGTATGTTTATTTGTAAATGTTGCAAACTAATACACAATAAGAAAATCCCTTGAAATATTTATGCTTAAAACCTAATACAATTTTACTATTTGGACTATTTACAATTGTGAGCTTACAACAAGAATGAAGATTAAAAATCCTAGTTCCTATCAAAATGTTTGTTTCCAATTGCATCAAAATCATCTATAAAATGGCACAAGGAGGCTTTTTTTTTGCAAGCTGAAATGAATCTTAAAATTTTTTTGCACCATCTCTAATAAACACCTAAATTGCTAATGTGTAGGCAAGAATTAGCATTAGCCACTCTTATAAAGAAAATGCAAATTGGAGAGTTTTTATGTAACTAAAATCCTATGATGATCAAGCAAGAAATTTTTTAAGTAATTCAAATCAATTCATTTGATGATCTTGACAAAATTTTAAAACTAAAAAACATCATTACTTTTGGTTGCAATGAGAATCATTAGTATAAATCATACCTCATTGTGACAAATAAAGCCAAATGTGTTCTACTTGGCTTCAAAAAACTATTTCATAAATCATAACTAATTTTCAGATTTCCTACAAGATAATTATATTGAAAGTGTTGGTGATTAAACTATTCATGACCAAGGGATATATATTTCTTTCCAAACAGAATCAATTTCATAATGTGGAAATTAGCAGAGGGTCTATTAAATGAAACCCAAAATACACTGACCTTTGTAAGCTTTGCTCTTAGTTCATTGACCTCTTTTGAATTATACACCATTAAAATATGTAGTAGAAAAATATGTTAAGATATGACCAAGAAATTACCAAGACAAAAGAGAAAGTACAAGAAATACAGATACACTAAAACCTTTACAAATCTACCAATTAGAATTCATATTCACATGCTAACTGATCATAGACCAAAAATCACTCACCAATCAACAATGCTCCATCCAATCATATGGGGGATGTGCATTCCTATGATTAGTAGTTTGAACCTGCATCAAAGAACAATGGTTTTTGTATGGAATTAATTCTTGAATTTGTGATGATTATGTTACTTCCTGATGTATTGGTGATAATTGTAATAATAGTTGGGGTCCTCTTTGTCAGTATCCTAGACAATTTAATGGATGGGAAGTAACTTGTGATCATATTCATACAATAGTTGTTGATAATGATGTACCTATTGTTGCACCTCCTAATTAAGGTTAACATTCTATATTCAATAGTCATAAAAATTGATCAATATTTAAAGTTAGTATAATATGAATTTGGATAAGAATAATATATATAGCCAAAATCATTATCTGGTAAGAACATTTTTATGTCCAAGAACCTTTTTGAAATATTTAAAAAACTAGTTGGAAGTGCATTTTTATAGTTCTAGTGTAGGGAACCTAACAATTCTTGTTTTGGCTTTGTTTTTTGTTGTTTCTTTAAGGCTTTTTGTGACTCTAGCCATGTTAGTGTGGTGTGTTGGTGTGCTTTGATCAAGTTGATTTGGCTAAGCCTTGTTTAGATATGTGTAAGCTAATAAACACTAGGTGGATAATAGGTGGTCGAAGTAGGTCAAAGTACATACAAGTTATTGGTAAGTGGGATATGAACCAACTAGGTCCTAAATAGTGATTATGCATCTTGTTCAAGTGTTTGGAACTCATGAAATGTAATGTTGGTTGATTAGGGTCCCAAATGTCAAAAGTTGCTAAGTTGTCAAGAAGTTGCTCAAATGGGTCTAGGGGACAAGAGGAGGCATATTGGTTACTAGAGGGCCAAATTATGCCTAAATCTCTCTATTGAACCTGCTTGGTTCCATTCAAAAAGGTTTCAAGTGTCTAGAAGACAAAAATGCAAAAATTGAAATGTGGTCAGTGACTTTTAAAAGTTGCTCCATAACATTTTTGTGCAAATTTTTAATTATCATGTTGAAGGAAGGAAATATGGTTGGTTTAACTGAATGAACACCTTGTTAGGTCCTATAATACCTAGAAGAGGACAAATCTATTAGTTAGATGTTGGAAGAGTTCATTCTTACATTTGAATACAAATATTTTGTTACATTTCCCTTTAACAATTTTTTTATTTTGCAATGCAAGTTTGAAATAGTGGATTGAACATTGAACTTTTTATTTGGATTAAGTCAATTCATCTTTGTACAATTTTTTTTTCTTTAGTACACTTTCCTTTAAGTGTTCAGCTATTAAGGTTTTGGAAATTATTTTGAAATCACCCTGTGTGTTGGTCTTGCCTAGGCAGTCCACACAAAGATGACTCTCCCATGATTTCCCACCATGGAATCGTCATGGAAACGAAGAACATGGGAGAGGAAACATTTTATATAATGTAGCATAAATCGTGGTCCCTAAAAATGTAGTTATCTAATTTTCCAATAATGCCCTAGGCAAGTTTTTGATACTTAGATAGGGAATCATAGTGCTGATATGAAGAGTTTGGGAATTTGAATGTGGATTAGAGTTAAAACAAATTTTGGAGAAGGTAGAGGGATGAGGAATGATGCTTTGTGCAAAAGGAGACATCTCCAAGATCAAATTTGATGCCCTTTTGAAGTGACCCTAGGTGATGCTATAACTTCTTGTTTAAAACCCTTGAAGTTAGGCTAAAATCTTGCTTTCTATTGTATGGATAACATGAGAAACTAAAACCTTGAAAATCCTTGATCTCTTCCAAAGGGGTACTTAAATATCATTTTTTTTACCACCTTATTAAAGGAAATTTTGAGATATAGCTTGATTAGCCTAACTAAGAGGCGTAATTGATTAGGTATGTTTTAGTTGTTTTAACCTTGGAGGGAAAATGGGTATTGCAAACTTGTTTAGAATGGTACTAGGAGCCTATGGGAGGTAAAATATTACTTGTGGAGACACTCAACCCAAGTAGGAAAGAGAAATTTCCCATTTTGTTGCAAATTGGTAAATGAAGGTGCCTAGGAAGAGTACCTTTTGAGAAAGCATTTGAGCCATTCATTGGTGTACCTTGGTAGGAGGTTTGAGGGAGGATAGATCAAAGGTCCTCTAGAGGTTAAGGTTAAGTAAAGAATCCTATCAGGCTAAGTAAAAGCCTAAAAAAATCTTAGGAGAGATAGGGCTGAAGTAAGTGACCTACCTTGTGTTACACAGAGTTCCTAGTGTAGCATGAATGCTGATGATACTATATTGGGGGAGTATCCCAATAATTAAAGATTATTGATTTTTTTCATTCATGACTACATTTGTCATTGATGTCAAAATAGTAATAATTCTATAAATATTGGAATAATAGCAGTTAGTAATCTTATGATGTACAGAAGCTAAGGAATTTTTAGATGATGCATAGTGGAGGACATGTTTTTGAGGTTTTCCTAATGATGTGGTTAAGAGGAACAAGTTTGATTGATGGTATTCGAAAGTTACACTTGATTTACTGGAAGTAGTGTAGAAACTAAGCATTGAGTTCTAATGATCGATTGCTATCTTTCATCTAAGATGTAATGAAGAGATGTACAGTTACACTATGATAGAGGAAAATCATGTGGTGATGCTAGTGTGTGTGCAAGATGTGGTTTCACACTTGTGAACTTTTGTATAGACTATGAGTTGACAGTGCTATTGTATTTATGAATTAATTAATTGTCTTCTTTTAATTAATTGGGAAAGCCTCAAGGCCAACTCAAAGAATTATTATGAAGATATGATATAAAGGAAATTTATTTTCCTTTCTTGTAATGGAAGACTTGGATTAGATGATCAAGTGGAATATAAAGTATTAGTACTTAGTATGAGAAGGAGCAAAATGCTTACTAGATACGTGTAAGTGATTCAAGGGATTATTGGATGTGTAATATGAGATATGTTTACAAGATTTGAAGGAGAAGAAGTTTGGTTGACATGAAAGAGATAGAAGAAAGAAGTACATTTTAGTTCTATTATTCTGCAACAAATAATACATATATCATTTGGATAGTGGGTTCTTTGATCTTAACAACCATGAAGTTGTTTAGGTAGTGGGTCTAACTATCTTCCACAACTCCTAACAGGGTTGGAATCTCCTAACGGGGATTCAAAGTCTCCTAAAAAGGACTCATATGTACTGAATTTTGTAATAGACTCCTAATAAGATGTATCCTCTAACAAGGAATATTTATATTAGTACATCATCTTATGGGTACCATCCCCATCAAGGTTTTCCCTCTATTGAAGGGTTTCCCTAGTTAACATATATAGTTTTAATTGTGTATGAATATCTTGTTGTGGTTTCAATTTATATTACTCACATGGTTAAGTTTGTTTAAGGTTAATGATGGTGAAAATAGTTGGTGAGCTGATTCACCCACCTCTCAGTTATATCAGTGGGCTATATATTCTAATAATTGGCATTAGAGAATCAAGTCCTTGAAAATAAGGCTTAACAACTTTGGGAGATTGATAGAAAATATGTTTAGGAAGGATAGTCCATGATTCGATGGAGCCAACTATGATAGTTGGAAGGAAAAGATGAAAAATCATCTGCTATGCATGGGTCCAAGATATTGGCTTTTGATGAAAGCTAAGAATGCAATTGTTGAAGAATCAAAGCTAGATGAATGTAGTGAGGGAGAAAGAGATTTGTTCATGTGTAGCATGAGAACTAGAGAAGCCCTACTATTAGCTCTTCCAGAGAATGAATACAATCAGGTAAATACATTTTAAACTTCTCATAAAATTTGGAAAGCATTAGAAGTTACTTTTGAAGGTAATGATAATGCAAAAAGAATGGGATCACAAAATTAGATTTACACATTTCAAGATGCTAAGATTATGGAAGATGAATTTGTGAGAAGTTATGTAGGAAGAATATCAAAAATTGTTGGAGGAATCCGATCTCTTGGTGGAACTAAAGAAGATGATGAGGTTATATGGAAGATATTGAAAAGTTTAACATGACCATTCAAGCAAACAACTTAGATGATTCAGCTAGTAATGTCCTGCACCAAAGGTTTCACAAAGAAAATATTGCTTGGAAGATTAGAATTTATAGAAGCAGAAATGAGATAGTCTAGAGAATCAACCAAACTTGAGACTACTTTCAGTTCTCTAAAAATTTGACCTAATCTATCAAGAAGTACAAGTGAAAGATGATATTTTTCTAGTAGTAGCATATCTAAAGAAGGTAAAAGGATTGAAGAAGGAATAGCCCTTTTGGTAATAAGAGAGAAAGATGGTATGAAAATATTTAAGTTTTGGAGTTGTGATGAATATGGTGATTATGCATCTAAATGTCCCAAAAGAGAGAAAACTTTTAGAGGAAAATTTAAGCCTAGAACAAATAAGGATAGAAATTATTTATATGCTAATGAGGATGAAGAATTTGATGAGAGAGATTAGAGTGAAAGCGATGATGAATTAGGATTTGTGGGTATCAAGGAAGATGATCTTGATAGAGTAATTAGAAAAGAGAGAGCTCTAGTTACCCAAGTTGAGAAGAAATTAGATTGGATAATTGATAGTTGATGTTCACGTGACATGACTAGTCATATGAATAAATTTTTTAAGTTTACAAATTATGATAGAGGTATTCTTAGAGTTTCTAACAATGAAACTTGTCATATCACAAGGATTGGATCTATTACTCTTGATGGTAAAACTAACACTAATGATGTTTACTTTGTTGATGGTTTGAAACATTGTTTGTTAAGTGTTTGACAATTGGTAGACAAGGGATATCTATTGAAGTTCATAGAAAAAACTTGCATTATCAAAGATAAAGATCGTAAGTTGACTATTAATGGAACTAGATCCAGAGGTAATATATTTCAGTTGAATCCTACTAAAATAACATGTTTGGTTGCAAAGGTTGACAAAAATTGGTTATGGAATAGAAGGTTTTGTCATATAAAATTTGATAATATTTTGAAGGTAAGTAGTACATTTGTAGTGAGAGATCTACCTAAGATTAATAAGCCTACTAATGTTGTCTGCAAGGAATGTATTTTGGCTAAGCAGAGGAAAGTATCTTTTCCTAGCAAGAAGTTCTCTACTAAAGAGAAATTGGAGATTATTCACATAGATCTAAGTGATCCTGCAAGAACTAGAGGATTCTATGGTGAAAGGTACTTTATGATTTTTTTTTATGATTTCATTAGAATGATGTGGGTAGCATTTCTTAAAGAGAAGTTTGAAGCTTTTGAGAAATTTAAGATATTTAAGAATATTGTTGAAAATGAATTTGGTATCGAGATAAAATGTTCGAGATCAGAGAGAGGAGGAGAGTTCACCTCTAGAGAGTTCAACATGTTTTGTGAAGAGAATGGAATAAAAGATAGTTATCTTCACCTAGAACACCTGAACAAAATGGGATTGCTAAAAGAAGGAACAAGTCAGTAGAAGAAGTACCAAAAGTGATGCTATTTGAGAATGATGTATCAAAGAAATTTTGGAAAGAACCAGTTAAGATTGTGGTATATACTCTAAATAGAGTACAGATTAGAAAACGTATAAACAAGAGACTCTATGAGTTATGGTTTGGTCATTCACCATCAGTCAAGTATTTTAGAATATTTAGAAATAAGTGTTACATAAAGAGAGATGATGATATTGGTAAGTTTGATCCTAGAAGTAATGAAGGTATGTTTCTTGGTTACTCATTAAAAAGTAAAGCATATAGATGTTTCAGCTATAGAACTAAAACAATAGTTGAGTGCACAAATGTAAAGATTGATGAAAAGTTTGGTACTAAAGAGAAGACAGTAGATTATAATTTTGATGAAGATGAGGATAATTTTGGAGTTGTTACATAGAGTACTGAAGTTCTTTTTTAGACTAATAATAACTTGTAGAATGATGTATCTATTGAGCATAGAGAAGAACAAATATCTCAACCTAGAGAAGAGATAAGAGTTGAGATGTCAACTCCTACTTCCAATAGAAACATGGCAAAGAATCACTCTCTGGAGAAGATAACTGGGAGCAAGGATAAAGGTTTCATGACAAGGTACAAAGTGAATGAGGAATTATGTCTAATTTCTCAAGTGGAACCTAAGAGAATAGATGAGGCATGTAAGGCTGATCACTAGATGCAAGAAATGAAAGAAGAACTAGATTAGATTGTGAAGAATGAGATATGAGAATTAGTTCCTAGACCTAAAGAAAAAAATGTTATAGGAACCAAGTAGGTATTTAGAAATAAGATGAATGAACAAGGAGAAGTTGTGAGAAACAAGGCCATATTTGTTTGCAAAGGTTACTCATAGAAAAAAGACACAGATTATATAGAAAATTATGCATCTGTGGAAAGAATGGAAGTAGTAAGGATGTTCTTGGCTTATGCAGCAAACAAAAAGTTCAAGGTTTATTAGATGGATGTCAAATCAGATTTTTTGAATGGAGAACTTGAAGAAGAAGTCTACATCGAGCAACCTGATGGATTCCCTCTAACAAAAGAAAAAGAATTTGTATGTAGACTAAAGAAAGAATTGTATAGTCTGAAGCAAGTACCTAGAACCTAGTATGCAAGGTTGGACATGTATTTGTCTAAGCTTGGATTTATCAAAGGTACAAAAAATGGTAATTTGTATCTAAGAAAAAATGATGATGGTTAGTTTATCATTGTAAGATTTGTGGATGACATAATATTTAGAGGTAATGATAAAAAAAGTGATAAGTTTTCTTAAGAGATGAAAAATGAATTTGAAATGAGTGTGATAGGAGAAATGAAGTTTTTCCTAGGATTGTAGATTGTGCAAAGTAGAGATGGGATATTTATTTCACAAACTAAGTATCTAAAAAGATTTGGGTTAGAAAGTTGCAAACCTATTGGTAAACCCATTATATTTGGTTACAAGTTATCTAGTAAAGATAAAACACCTACTATTAATAAAATGAAGTATAGATATATGTTTGGAGGATTGAAATATCTAACTCACAATAGACTAGATATAGCAAATGTAGTTGGGATTGTAGAAATATTTCAAGATGATCCTAAAGAGTGGCATTATGTAGCAATAAAGAGAATATTTAGATATTTGAAGGGTACATTTAATTATGGAATCTAGTATGATAGATCAAATAATTTCACTTTGTGTGCATATACTGATGCAGATTGAGTAGGCAGTATGGATGAAAAAAAGAACACTAGTGGTGGAGAATTCTTTCTTGGAGGAAGATTGGTTTCTTGGTTGAGCAAGAAATATGACTGTATATCATAGAGTATAGCTGAGGCAGATTATGTTGTAGCAACAAATAACTGTAATCAAGTTATTTTTAGAAGCATGAATACTGATGATACTTATATGGGGGAGTATTGTAGAAAAATGATTGGATCATTATCGTGATGATATGTTACATTCATGAATGTGTTTGTCATTAATGTCAACATAGCAATTTTCTATGGTATCTGAGAGAAGAAGAATGAAAATATCAAGTTGGTATAGATATATTGTTGAGTACTTTCACTAACAAGGTTAAAGGGAGATAATATTAAGTGTCTAATATATACAAATAATCTCAAAAGCATAAGATATTAAGTCTGGAAGAAGTTATGCAAGTTTCAGTGAAGACTATTCTAAGATAGAGTTTACAAAAGTATGTTTTGGTAAACTTGTTATATATCTTAGCATAGTTGTTATTCTAAAAAGACAAAGCTAAATATGTGTAGAATACATGTTGGGGATGATGTGGCTAAGCTTGCTCATCATAATGTTACATGTATGGAAAGTTATTCGAGTTACAAGGTGAAACATTAGTGTTATTGCTAAGTGTAACATGTTCTTAATGAGGTCCTATAGTAATTAATTGAGAAGGTGTAATAGCTGACTCAATGAATTGTGTTATGGATTTAGTATAAAGGAAGGAAATTTTCCTTTATCATGTATGGATGCAAGTGAATAATTGTAAGCAACACAAAGAGCAGAATGTGAAGATAAGCTAAGCAGAGAAAAGTTGGAGAAAACTTTGTTGCCAAGGTTTTATTTGATGATCCAAAGTTTATTATTTGGATCTATGGTTTGTGACCTAGTCTAAAAGGTCTGACAGTGATTGGTCTAGTTGGCAGGACAAAGGAAAGAAGTTAAAGTATAATACAAACAATTATTCTGCAAGGAATAGTTGAGAAATCAGTTGGACAGTGAGTTTAGTGGTCTTGCACTAGAAGTTGTTTGGACAGTGGGTCCTTCTATCTTTCACAACTCCTAATAGGGTTGGCATAACTTCTAATAGGGTTCAAATCTCCTAATAGGGATTCAAAGTCTCCTAACAGGGACTAATATGTACTAAATGCTGTAATATATTCCTAATAGGGTCCATTCTCTAACAAGGAATATTTATATTAGTACATCATCTTGTGGGCATCATTCCCATCGAAGTTTTCCCTTTGATCAAGAGTTTTCCTAGTTAACATAGCTAGTGTAATTGTGTATGTGCATCTTAGTATGGTTGTTTTTTACTTTGGTTGAATGATTAAGATTATTTAATGTTGACAAATGTTTTAATTATTGGATAATTGATTCACCCCCCCTAGTTATCTTGGTGGACAATTATTTTTAACAATTGGTATTAGAGCATTCAGTCCTTGAAGATAAAGCTTAACAACTTTGGGAGATCCATGAAAAAAATTCAAAAATGATAGTCCAAAGTTCAATGGAAAAAATTATGACAACTAGAAGGAAAATATGAAGACACATTTACTGTGTATGGGTCTAGGATATTGGATCTTAACACAATCAAAAAATATAATTATTGCCAAAAGTTCATTGGAGACTTGTAGTGAGGATGAGAGAGAAATTTTCATGTGTGACATGAGAGATAGAGAAGCACTATTGTCTACACTTCTTGAAATTGAATACAACCAGGTAAAGTCACTTGACACTTCTCATAAGATTTGGAAAGCTTTAGAAAATAGTTTTGAAGGTGATGAACATTCTAAGAAATTGAGACTAAAAAGTTGGATTTGTGCATTTCAAGATGCTAAAATGATCGAAGATGAATCTATAAGAATATATTTAGCTAGGATATTAGAAATTACTGCATGTATCAGATCTTAAGGAGGAATCAAGGAAGATGATGATGCGATCTAGAAAATATTGAAGAGCTTAACACCACCATTTAAGCAAGAAGTTCAAATGATATAGTTGTTGATCTCTTGTACCAAAGATTTAACAAAGGAAACATTACTTGGGAGACTTGAAACAGTTGAGAATGAGCTTAGATAGTCCAAAGAATTAACCAAATTAGAAATAGTTTGCAATGCCCTAAATATTCAACCTAGTTTATCAAGAAGCACAAGTGCTAGAGGAGACATTGTTAGCAGTAGCAGATTTGATGAGGACAGAAAGATAGGAGTAGCCATTCTAGTAAAAAGAGAAAAGGATGGTAAGACAACTTTTAAAGGTTGGACTTGTAATGAGTTTGGTCATTATGCATCTAAGTGTCCTAAAAGAGAGGAAAAATATAAAGGAAAGTTCAAACCTAGAAGAGATAGAGAGTCTCTATATGCAAATGAAGAAGATGATTCTGATGAACAAGAAATAAGTGCTAGTGATGATGAAATAGGATTTATAGCAATCAAAGAAGAAAGTCTAGAGAAAATGGATTTGGCATCATAGGTTGAAAATAAATCTAATTGGATAATTGACAATAGTTGTTTACATCATATGATTAGTGATATGACCAAGTTTTTTGACTTCAAAAGTCATGATGAATGCATTTTCAGAGTTGGAAACAATGTTGTGTGCCATGTTAAAGGTATTGGATCTATAACTCTTGATGGTAAAAATAACACTAAGGATGTATATTTTGTTGATGGTTTGAAGCACAATCTTCTAAGTGTTGAAAAACTAGTGGATAAAGGTTATTAGTTACAATTCATAGAGAAGACATGCATGATCAGAGACAAAGATGGAAAGGTAATTGGAATAGGAACTAGATCTAGAGGTAATGTATTTATGCTAAATTCAACTAAAATGACATGTTTTGTTGCTAAGGTAGATTATAGTTGGTTATGGCATAAGATATTTTTTCATATAAACTGTGATAGCATTGTGAAAACTAGTAGTATGTTTTCAGTTAGAGATTTGCCTAAGATTGTTTATCTTAATAACACAATTTGCAAGGAGTGTGCATTGGAAAATTATACCATAAATTCTTTTCCTAACAAGAAGTTTAATACTAAAACTAAATTGGAGATTGTATATACAGATCTTAGTGGTCCTACAAAGACTAAAGGATTCTATGGTGAAAGGTATTTCATGATTTTAGTTGATGACTTTTCTGGAATGATGTGGGTTGCATTTCTTAAAGAAAAATTAGAGGCATTTGATAAGTTCAAGCTATTCAAGAATAGAGTTGAGAATGAATTAGGTATGAAGATTAAATGTTTAAGATCACTCACCTACAGTTAAGTATTTAATAATTTTTGGTAGCAAATGTTATATAAAAAGAGATGATGACATTGGTAAGATGGATGCTAGAAGTGATGAAGGTATGTTTCTTGGTTATTCATTGAAAATAAGAGCTTATAGATGTTATAATCTAAGAACTAAGACTATTGTTGAGAGTGAAAATGTAAGATTTGATGAGAAATTCTTGATGCAAGAAAGAGTAGTTGATTAAAATTTTGATGATGAGAATGTTGTTAAAGAATCATCCACCAGAGCATATCATTGGAAGTAGAGATAAAGGTGTGATGACAAGAAGCAGAATCAATGAAGAACTATGTCTGATATCTCAAGTTGAACCAAAGAATGCAGATGAAGCATGTAAAGATGACTATTGGAAGGAAGCTATGAAAGAATAATTGGATCAAATAATAAAGAATGAGACATGGGAATTGGTCCCTAGATCAATAGACAAGATTGTGATAGGAACAAAATGGGTATTTAGGAACAAGAAGAATGAACAAAGTGAAGTTGTAAGGATCAAAGCAAGATTGGTATGTAAAGGTTACTCACAATAAGAAGGAATAAAATATGATGAAATCTATGATCTCATGTCAAGAATAAAAGTAGTAAGGTTATTTTTAGCCTATGTAGCACATAAGAAATTCAAAGTGTCTCAAATGGATGTCAAGTCAGCATTTATGAATGGATAACTTGAAGAAGCAATATACATAGAATAGATTGAAGGATTTCTTTTAATAGATGAAAAAGACATAGTATGTTGATTGAAGAAAGCATTGTATGGCTTGAATCAAACACCCAAAAATTTTGTATGCAAGGTTGGACAAGAATTTAAAAAAGTTTGTATTTAGCAAAGATATGACAGACACTGATCTATATTGAAAACAAATAGATGATGGATTGATGATTTTGAAAATATTTGTTGATGATATCATATTTGGAGGGCATGATGATGAAAGTGATAATTTTTTAGAAGAAATAAAGAAGGAATTTGAAATGAGTATGATAGGATAGATGAAATACTTCCTAGGATTACATATTGTATAGGACAAAGAAGGAATATTTATTTCTCAAACTAAGTATTTGAAAGATCTATTGAAAAGGTTTGGTTTGGAAACATGTAAACTAGTTGGAACACCTATGGTAGCTAAACACAAGTTATCTTCAAAGGATGAGACACCTACTATTGACTAGAAGTACAAATCTATGATTGGAGGGTTAAAATATATGACTCACACAAGGTTAGATATAGCAAATATAGTTGGAATATTTGCAAGATTTCAATCTGATCCTAGAGAAACACATTATTCAGTAGTTAAAATAATATTTAGATACCTTAAAGGAACACTAGATTTTGGATTATGGTATGATAGATCTAATGATTTCACTTTATATTCTTATACTGATGCTGATTGGGTAGCCAGTATGGATGATAGAAATAGTACCAATGGTGGAGCCCTCTTTCTTAGAGGAAGATTGGTTTTTTGGTTAAGTAAGGAGCATGATTGTATCTCATAGAGTACAATAGAAGCAGTATATATTGTAGCAACAAACAATTGTAATCAAGTTATTTTGATGAAACAAATGCTAAAGGATATAAGAATAGAATTGAGTGAACTTGTTGTCATACATTGTGATAACACAAGTATAATGAATATGTTAAAGAATCCAATGTTACATTCTAAAACTAAGAACATTTCTATCAAGTATCACATGTTGAGAGAGAAAGTTGCAGAAAAGGAAATCGGATTGGAGTATATAAGTACCACAGAGTAGATTGTAAATATTTTCACTAAGCCTCTTCCCAAAGAGAATTTTGAGTATTTGCAAGGTATGCTAGGGGTTACGCCCCTTCCTACATCAGAGTAGATGATTCAAGAGTGCATCAGTCCAATATAATAGAGCACTATTATTTGTCTAGATTGAATGCTGATGATTCCTATATGGGGGAGTATCTGTGATGGAAAGAGTCATCTAGGACTCTTGTTGGATGTTATTTTGAACAGTGTATTTGGACACTCAAGCAAGCAAGAGACAATTTTTGTAGAGATTGATGGTTTCTGAAAACTTTGACATTAATGTCAATGGGGAAGAGATTACAACATGAAAACCAATTTGATATAGAGCACATTGAAGGGAGATATTGCAACATGATATAGATTACATTGAGGTATATTGATGGGGGATAATGATTGATGAAGAAGATTTGGAAAGAAAGATTCACAATCTTTTACAGTTGGTATTTTTGGAACTAGATGTTTTTCATCTATGTTGAGATCAAATCGAAAGGAGGAGACTATTGGAAGAATGCATTTTGATGATACTTATATGGGGGAATATTGTAGAAACATGATTAGATCATTATCATGATGATATGTTACATGCATGACTGCGTTTGTCATTGATGTCAACATAGCAATTTTTTGTGGTATTTGACAGAAGAACAACAAAAAAATCAAGTTGGTATAGACAGATCATTGAGTACTTTCACTAGCAAGGTTAAAGGGAGATAATAATAAGTTTCTATTATATGCAAATAACCTTCGAAGTATAAGAAATTAAGTCTGGAAGAAGTTGTGCAAGTTTTGGTGAAGACTATTCTGGGATAGAGTTTACAAAAGCATGTTCTAGTAAACTCATTATATCTCATAGCATAGTTGTTATTATGAAAAGATGAAGTTAATAATGTTTAAGATATATGTTGAGATGATGTCGCTAAGACCACTCATCATAATGCTACACATACAAAAATTTACTCAAGTTACAAGGTGAAAGATTAGTGTTATCGCTAGGTGTAACATGCTCTTAAAGAGGTGCTATAATAATTATTTGAGAAGGTGTAACAACCGACTCAGGGAATTTTTTTATTGATTCAGTATAAAGGAAGGAAATTTTCCTTTATCATGTGTGGATGCAAGTGAATGATTGTAAGAAACATAAAGATTGAAATGAGAAGATAAGTTGAGCAAAGAAAAGCTGGAGAGAACTTTGTTGCCGAGGTTTTATTTGATGATCCAAAGTTTATTATTTGGATCCAGGGTTTGTGACCTAGTCTACAAGGTCTGAAAGTGATTGGTGTAGTTGAAAAGATAGAAGAAATAATTTAAAGTACAATATAAAAAATTATTCTACAAGGAATAGTTGAGAGATCAGTTGGATAGTGAGTTTAGTGGTCTTTCCCTAGAAGCTATTTGGATAGTGGGTCCTTCTATCTTCCACAACTCCTAACAGGGTTGGCACAACTACTAACAAGGTTGGAATCTTCTAACAGGGATTAAAAGTTTCCTAATAGGGACTCATATTTACTAAATTTTATAATAGAATCCTAATAGGGTCCATCCTCTAACAAGAAATATTTGAATTAGTACATCATCTTGTGGCCATCATTCCCACTAGAGTTTTCCCTTTGATCAAGGGTTTCCCTAGTCAACATATCTAGCATAATTGTGTACGTGCATCTTAGTATGGTTTTTTACTTTGGTTGAATGGTTAAGATTATTTAAGGTTTATAAGTATTTTAATTATTGTATAATTGATTCACATCTTGCCTCTCAGTTATCTTGGTGGATTGTTGTTTCTAACAATTGTGTGGATGAAACAAATGTTGAAGGATATTGGGATTGAGTTTATAGAATTTTTTATCATTTATTGTGATAAAACAAGTACAATAAGTATGTCTAAGAATATAGTATTGCATTTTTAGACAAAGCACATATCCATAAAGTATCATGTTTTGAAAGAGAAGATATCAAAGAAATAGATAAGGTTGGAGTATGTAGGTACTAAAGATCAGATTGCAGACATCTTTATGAAGCCTTTGCCTAAAGATACTTTTGAGTACCTAATAGGTATGCTAGGGATTATGCCCCTACCTACTTCAAAGTAGATGATGCAAGGAGTGCATTAGTCCAGAGGTACAAAGCACTATGGTTAGATTAGACTGAATACTGATGCTTCCTCTATGGGGGAGTATCTAGTATGTATTGAGTCATTAAGGACTCGTTATTTTGGTATTTTGTATTAAATAGTGTCATTGGACACTTGAGATAATTAAAAAAGTTGGAAGAAATACATTATAACAATTGGTATTTTGTACTCGATGTCAATGGGGGAGAGAATGTGTGCATGAAAAAATATCCTAGGCAATGGGGAGAGAAAATATGAAACAAGCACCTATTGAGATGTCAATGTGGGAGTGTTATCTCTTTAGGGAGATTTAGAAAGATTCATGTAAGTGTGTAGAAGAATATGTAAGTGCTTAAAATAATATGTTAGTGCACAGAAGGATACCTCTATGAGGAAGATAGGTAGCTAGAAAGGTGGTGTAAGTTGCTCACCATGAACAACTCATGACCAACAGCTAGAAGATTTTAGAATGATGAAGAAGATTTGAGAAGATGATAACAATAACAACATCGTATAGTTTGGTATTCTTGGAACTTAGATGTTTTTCATCTATGTTGCCATCAATGCCAAAGGGGGAGATTGCTAGCATGAATGCTAATGATACTACATTGGGGGAATATCCTAAGAATTAAAGAGTATTGATATGTTGCATCATTCATGACTTCATTTGTCATTGATGTCAATATAGCACTAATTCTATAAAGATTTGAAGAATAGAAGTCAATACTCTAATGGTGCATAGAAGTTGAGGAAGTTTTAGATGATGTATAGTGGAGGACATATTTTGGAGGTAGTCTTGATGATGTGGTTAAGAGGACTAAGTCTAAGTTGATGGTATACAAAAGTTACACTTGATTTACTAGAAGTAGTACAGAAACAGAACATTCGAAAAAAAAAAGTTCTGATGATCTGTTGCTATCTTTTATTTGAGATGTAAAGAAGAGATGCATAGTTACATAATGATATAGGATAATCCTATGGTGACACTAGCATGTGTGCAAGATGTGGTTTCACACTTGTGAAGTTTTGTATAGACTATGAGCCAACAGTGCTATTGTAATTATGAATTAATTAATTATCTTATTTTAATAAATTGGGAAAGCCTCAAAGCTAACTCAAGGAATTATTATGAAGATATGGTATAAAAAAAGGTTGTTTTCCTTTCTTTTAATGGAAGACTTGGATTAGAGGATCAAGTGGAATGCAAAGTACTGGTGTGTAGGGTGAGAAGGAGAAAAATGCTTACTAAATATGTATAAGCAATCTAAGGGATCATTGGATGCATAGCTTGAGATCTGGTTACAAGATCTAAAAGAGCAGAAGTCTGGTTGATATGATAGAGATAGAGAAAAGAAGTACGTTTCAATTCTATTATTCTAAAAGGAATAATATAGATATCATTTGGACAATGGGTTCTTTGATCTTAACAACCTTTAAGCTATTTGGGCAGTGGGCCCAATTATCTTCCACAACTCTTAACAAGGTTGGCACAACTCCTAATAGGGTTAGAATCTCCTAATAGGGATTTAAAGTCTCCTAATAGGGACTCATATATATTGAATGTTTAAATAGACTCCTAACAGGGTCTATCCTCTAACAAGGTATATTCATATTAGTACATCATCTTGTGGGTACCATCCCCACTAAGGTTTTTCCTCTAATCAAGATTTTCCCTAGTTAACATATCTAGTGTTAATTATGTATGAGTATCTTATTGTCATTTCAGTTTATATTACTCACATGGTTAAGTTTGCTTAAGGTTAATGATTATGAAAATAGTTAGTTAACTAATTCACCCACCCCCTCTCAAGTATATCAGTGGACTATATATTCTAACACCTAGGTCTAGGTAAATCAAATTATTGTATTCCTCTTAATTCCATTAGAGAAAAATCACTAATTGTTAACCAGGAGAACATAACATGCATTTTTCTTACTTGATAATGCCATATCATGTACAATAACATCTTGATTGGCTACCACCTCAACATGCTAAATACATCAAACATGCTCCAATCATTTACCATGATGTTCAACATGCTCTAAAATATTCAAAAAAAGGTTAGATGAAAAATTGAAATTAAAGATGTTCAATTCTATTCATAAATATGTAATTCATTTCCAATAGAAAATTAATAACTCCACCACTATAATGCACATCATGGCCTTCATCAGGCATAGGTTCTTTGATAGGATTTGAAGGCTATAGTGAAATGTTATGTGCATTGCTATCATATTTTGATATATAAAACAAAAATAGTCAATTTATGTTCAAAATTAACACCAAATACGAAATTTCTCAACTATTCAATAGTCAATTTTGTTGGAAGCATGAATGATGATGATATTCCTATGGGTAAGTATTGTAGAAAGATGATTAGATCATTATCATGATGATATGTTACATTCATGATTGTGTTTGTCACTGATGTTAACATAGCAATTTTTTGTGGCATTTGACAGAAGAAAAATGAAAAGATCAAGTTGGTATGGATGGAAAGTTGAGTACTTTTAGTAGCAAGGATAAAGGGAGATTAAATTATGTGTCTATTATATGCATCTAACCTCAGAAGCATAAGATATTAAGTATGGAAGAAGTCATGCAAGTTTCGGTGAAGAATATTTTGAGATAGAGTTTATAGAGCCACATTCTGGTAAAATTGTTATATCTCTTAGTAGAGTTATTATTCTAAGAATCTAAAGTTAAGGATGTGAATAAGACATGTTGAAAATGATGTGGACAAGCTCATTCATCATTATTTTATGTGTATGAAAAGTTATTCAAGTTGCAAGGTGAAAAATTAATGTTATCACTAAGTGTAATGTATTCTTAATGTGGTCCTATAATAATTAATTGAGAAGGTGTAACATCCAACTTAGGGAATTATTTTATGGATTTAGTATAAAGGAAAGACATTTTCTTTTATCATAGATGAGATGGTTGAAGTAATTGTAAGAAAAAAAAAGAGAAGAATGTGAAGTTGATCAGTGCAGAGTTGAAGTGAAGGAAACTTCATTGCCGAGGTTTTATTGTGTGATTTGAAGTTGGATACTTGGATCTGAGGTTTGTGACCTAGTCTACAAGGTTTGACAGTGATCAATTTGATTGATAGGATAGAGTAAAGAATTTAAATTAAATTACACACAATTATTCTACAAGGAATAGATGAGGGATTAGTTGGATAGTGAGTTCAGTGGTCTTGCCCCATAAGCTATTTGGACAATGGGTCTTTCTATCTTCTATAACTCCTAATAGGTTTGGAATCTTCTAACAAGGATTCAAAGTCTCCTAATAGGGACTCATATGTACTAAATGTTGTAATAGACTCCTAACAGGGTCCATCCTCTAACAAGCAATATTTATATTAGTACACCATCTTGTTCCCACTAGGGTTTTCCCTCTAATCAAGGGTTTCCTTATTTAACATATCTAGTTCTAATTGTCTATGTACATCTTGTTATGGTTACTATTTACTTTGGTTGAATGGATAACATTGTTTAAGGTTGATAAATTTTTTAATTATTAGATAACTGATCCACCCCCACAAGTCCCCCCCCCCCCCTAGTTATCTTGGTGGACTATTTTTTCTAACATTTGGCATTAGAGAATCAAGTCCTTGAACATAAAGTTTAACAAATTTGGGAGATTCATGGTAGGCATGTTTAGGAAAGATAGTCTGAAGTTTGATGGAACAAATTATGATAGCTGGAAGGAAAAGATGAAGACACATCTATTGTGTATGGGTCTAGGATAATGGATCTTGAAAAAATAATCAAAGACAATCATTGTTGAAAAAGATTTGGAAACTTGTATTGAGGAAGAAAGAGATCTTTTTATGTGTGACATGAGAGCTAGAGAAGCACTATTGTCTACACTTCCTAAAATTGAATACAATCAAGTAAATTCACTAGTTACTTCATATTTGATTTGGTAAACTTTGGAAACTAGTTTTGAAGGCAATGAACATTCTTAGAAATTGAGGCTACAAAATTGAATTTGTACATTTCAAGATGCTAAAATGATGGAAGATTAATCTATACGAACATATGTAGGTAGAATATCATAAATCACTATAGGTATTAAATCTCAAGGAGGAACCAAAGAAGATGATGAAGTTAGATGGAAAAGATTAAAGAGCTTAACACCACCATTTAAGTCAATATTTCAAATGATATAGTTGTTGATATCTTGTACCAAATATTTCACAAAGATGAATTTTTTTGGAAGACTTGAAGCAATTGAGAATGAGTTTAGATAGTTTGGAGAATTGACCAGAATAGAAACAACTTTTAGTGCCTTGAATATTTGACCTAGTTTATCAAGGAGCACAAGTGCTAGAGGAGACTTTGCTAGTAGTAGAAGATATGATGAGTGTTAATTTTAGATTGGTTTTGACCAATGAGTGTCTATACACTTAAGTCATTTACTTAGTTCATGTTGAAAAAGTAACATATGCCAAGCACAACATATAAGTTAGAGCATGCAGAGTAAATAGTGAATGCTGAGTCACTCAAGTGGCAAGTAGATAGTATGTGCTCAGTGATTTAGGAGCCACACAGGCAGTGCATACCGAGTAATTTAGATTTAGATGTCGAATGATAGTATTGAAGTCATAGTTTTTGTCGAGCACTAGGGACTTTAGATGCTGAGTAACATAGTTTTGACATAGTTGTTTGTATTGGCACAAACTACTATGTAAACCATTTTGAGCTGACTTAAGGATTGAATTATGATCTTTGTTGATAAGGACAAATCTTATATGAAAATGCCTATGTGTTGCATGCATCCAATCAGATAAATGGAAGTTTTAAGTGGCAATATGGATGATTCAAAATTGTTGATTCATACCTAACCCTAAGTCATGTAAGTCTTCTTAAGGAGGAAAATACCCTAAATGTTCTATGAGTGAGAAAGAGATTTTACATGCACAAACATGAAATTCATGGTGACCAAGGTATTATGATCTAAGATATATTGTAGAATCAATTAAAGGATAATAAAGAAAGGAAATTGTGAACAATAGAGAGACATTTGATCGAGAAGGATCAAGTACATATCAGTATAAAGGTGATCTAACATCAAGCAACAAAGTGATAATCACAAGATCATTGCTTAGACATTCTAATAGGTGAATCAGTCAAATATCTTAATAGAGTAGTCCTAACAGGTAGTATTGTTACCTCTAACAAGGTTCTTACTTAATTGCGAGTTTAAGTCCTTTAACTAGGCACACTTCTAACAAGGTGTTGAAATCATTTAATAGGGTAAGACCTAACACTCTTTGTAAGCTTTTAACAAGGAAAACCTTTCATAGGGTAGATCATGTTTCATGATCAAACATTGTAACCTTCATTTGATACACTTTATTACTATAGTAGTGAAGATTTGTGGGTATAATCCTCACCCCAGTTTTAGCTTTTCATTGAAGGGTTTTGAGGTAATCATTTATTGTGTCATATATATGTGTCAATGCTAACTTGTTTGCATACTTTAGATGTATACACTTTACATGTTATTTCAGTTTACTTAATGAATTGTGAGATGGATGTATAGTGAATGTTTTTATAGGTTAAAGCTTAAAGCATTGATTCACCCTCCCCTTAGAGTTTACCTTTTCTATTGTAATTCTAGCAATTATCATCATTGCTAAGTTCTTTAAAATTAAAGCTTTGCAACTTTGAGGAAATATCTTTAAAATGGAAGTCTACAAGTTGGGAAAAGTTATTGAGAACCAGGAGAGTAAAATATAACTCATTCTACATTAGTTGAATGAAGCAAGAGAAGAACTAAAGAAATCATTAAGAAGAAGGAATGGAATTAATATTGATGAGAATCACACACAATACAAAGAGATGGACACTACTAACTATTTGTAGATGGAAACTCCAATCAATTTGATATAATATTTGTAGATCTAATGGAAAAGAATAGAACGCTAGCTAAAGAGATCATAAATCTTAAGAAAGAGCAAGAATCACAAGCCATATTACTATGTGACGTGACCGAACAAAAAAGAAAGCTATGGAAGAAAAAGTCATGAATGAAGGTGACAAAAGAGTTTTAACTAGTAGACTAGAATATAGATCATTAGAGGTAACTAGGATTGCTAACATGCAATTGGAAACTTTGGGTCAAATGATGATTGTAAATCATGAATTGAATGCAAATGATATTGAGATCACAACACTGATGTTGCCAAATGAATAGTTGAGAAATGATTTGAAAAGGGAAAAGGAGTTTGTTGAAATTTTCAATAAACCTAGTGAAGACATCAAATACTTTGAATAATTGATGAGATTACATATGCATGAATAAAGATGCAAAGTGCTATTAGAAATCAAGGATAAGTCTTTAAGTTTTGTTAGTTTTTCATGTTACTATCGAGCATGAAAAGTTTCATGTGGTTGCCAAGTGAAATTTTAGTGGATGCCAGGCTAGAAAATTTGTTAGTTATGGCCAAGCTCATAGTGGTTGCCAAGTGTATGGAAAGATATGTGGATGTCAAGTGAGCTAGAAATTGAATCGATGTTGAGCTTACAACTGTGTAAGCACTTAGTATTAAATGCAATATTTTACGGGCTATTTGATCAATTTCTTATTCATTTGACATCATTCAAAATTGAAGAAGTGCATGAAGAGCTAAAGATGGTATGGAGAATTTGATCTAAGCATTTGTAGGAGATTTAAAAGACTATTTGAAACCATTCTAGGAAAATCCATAAGGTATTTACCATGTGCCAAGCTACACAATTTCAAATTTCACAAACCCTAGATATATGTGATGGCGTCTAGTTCTTCAAAAGAAAAAGGTGTAGAGGGAAAAGAGGTTTTGAATGTTCAATTAATTATCAATGAAATTAAACATATTTTTAAGGAAATTCTAGATATAACTTAGAAGTAGGATCCCTTCAGTGCATTGTCTATGATACCACCTCAAGTCTTGATGATTCAAGATGTTAGGAATTGTTACACATGTAATATTGGAAGCATAGGAGACATGGAAAAAAAGAAGTATATGGTAAGCTATGTGAAAATGGAGTGTTGAAGGAGGAATTCAAGATTGTAGAAGAGAAAGGGTTAAATCGTGCCCTAGATTTCCCCAACATCTTCAAAACAAAGTAGATTAAGATTGTTTTAAGTAGAATTCATGATAGCTCAGTAAGGTTAGAGAATGGGCTAGTAAAAATCACAAAGAAGATTGTTCATAGGGTTACATGGTATCCAACCCTAGATCAACAAAATACTATGAGAAGTGAATCAAAGGAATTTATCAAAAATAACACAGGGGCTGTATGGAATAAAAGGGGAATAACCATTGATACTATCACAGATCCCTTGATAGCTTTTGTAGTGAGGGTAATAGCACACAAGTTTTATTAGTCTAGTAGATTAAATAGTGTACATTTCATTTCATTAGATATGGGCTACAAAATTGTAAAGAAGGATCATACTTATGATCTTGCCAAGTTATAGTTGCAATAATTAATTGAGAATTTAGAAGCTACAAGGAAAACCAAGAGTGCATAGTGTAAATTTGGATCTATTCTACTATGTTTTTCTTTCTATGTGTAGAATACATTTCCTACATTTGGTAAGGTTTCATGGAAGGTGAATAGAACAATTGCATTATAGATAGGAGAATTTATTGAGAAATTACATGATAACTTTGAGTTAGTAATGACTAGTTATTTTGAGGATTCTTCAAAATCTATGAAGAAGGGATTAAGGATACTAGTCTCACTAGTGGAGGAACATTTTGATGATGTTTTCTTCCTAGTTGATATTGATTTCACTTATGTACAAGAAAAAATTCTTAGGGTGAGATGGATAAGGCCATTAGGATATGAGATCAATGTTGATGAGGCCTCTACAATAATCACAACATTACTTATAGAAGAAGTGGACAAGGAAGCCAGAGCATTTGGTAACTATGACTTGGCCAAATCAAAGATCACTATAGAATTAAATACTACTTTTGTAATTAGAAAGAAGAACAAATTGGTCAAGAAATTGAAAGAAAAATTTGGTGAAAGAGCTAAGGAAGAGGAATAAGAGGAAGATGAAGATGAAGAAGAGGAGACATAGGCACACAAACCATTAGCACTAACACAACGTCAAGAAGAAGATCAACATGAGGAGGAAAAATAAACTATAGAAGGTTCTAAGAAAGAAGAAGCTAAGGAAGCTCCTATAACTATTGAAAAGAAGAAAAGAAAGGAAAAGACTCAAGTGGTAACAAAACTAAAGAAGGTTGTGAAACCTATTCAGCCCAAAACTACAACACTTACCACAAGGGGTAGTACAAGAGTCACTACATAGAAGGCTAAAGAAGAAGCCAAGCCTAAAGAGTAGGAAGGTGGATCACTAAAGAGACCAAGAAGGAAGTATGTTGCTTAGGTTGAATCTATTGAGGAGAAGACTAAATCTGATGACAAAAACCAATTCCAAGTGGCAAGTCATAGTCCCTCCTTAGACTTAGATAATTTATGTGAGAAAATCAGAAATAATGTTGATTTATTAGGTTTCTCTCACATTGAGTTTGATAATCTTGGAAAGATTGAGAAGAACCAAGTAGAAGAGGTAGTATATGCCATGATGGCTATATTTAAAAAGACACCTCTATAAATTTCCAAATCCATTCGTAAAAGCTTATATGATAGAGTTGAGTAGAAATGGCACTATTGTTTAGACACTAAGAAGAAAATTAGGGAGACAACTTAAACTTAGCAAGGCAAAATGTCTAAATCCATCAAGAAATATGTTGTACAATTTCTACCAAAGTATGGGGCATTTAGCATATTGCAAAACAACATAGAGGATGTTGTACACAATTCTAAAAAAATGTAGAAAATTACATATGGACTGTCTATTGGTGTGTTTTCAACTACTGAACAAAAAAGTTCAATAGCAAGATAATAATACCCACAAATCTAGGGACTAGCTACTTCCCATCAACAATTATGTATGCATATTATTTGGAAAAAACTTCAAAAAAACCAAGACTAGCTTTCTACTCTTTAGGCTCTGCAAAACCAAGGTGGTTATAACTAAGGGATGATTCAAAATGAATGTTGTTGTATGAAAATTTTATTAGTTTCATTCTGATTCTCATCTTCTATCTCTAACATATATGTAGTTTATCCATTTCTTAACATTTTTAGATGATATACATCCCTTATAAGTAGATTTGGTCACAATTTTTCTTAGATTTGCAAGTGCTTCCAGCAATAGTAGCTAACTAAACCTTAAAGGTGATAGGAAAACAAGTGCTGACCATCGTTGAAACTCTTCAAAGAGTAAAATAAAGTTGATTTAGGTTTTAGATTTGATGCTTATTCATGATCTACCTATCTGCAGATTGGATTAATTAGATTAGTACCTATTCCATTGGGATTTAGAGTCTACTCTAATTTATAGATCTGACTTGTTGTATTACAACAAATATTATCAACAATTCTTACTATAATTCATTCTTACAAACATCCTTTCTACTACCATAGCAATCCCATTAAATTCACTAAAGAATTTACTTAATTCATTGAGTTAATAGCAATAATGAATTGACATACAACCTTAGTGAATTGCATTCAAGTGGAAAAGCTTTGCTCACACAATATCAGAATAACTAGGTAATAACAACGGAGACAAACTTTAGTAAGAATAGATATGAGGATAGTTCAATTTTGTATTAATCTCATTTGAAGATTTGCATGCAATTGTAATAAAACTTAGAATGACTGTAGAAAAGACACTAGACCCCTATAATATCAATATATTCCAAGTATTTGTAGGGAGTATACATCATAAGTTTTCACACATAAATTGGATAGAACAATACTCAATATAAACTCAATTTGTATTAGAAATCATACCATTTTCTAGCCTTGGAATCTCACTTATATAGAGTGAGATGCAACAAGCTTCACGCATTGAGAATTGACAGGTGTCCTTTTACAAAAGATATTTACATTTTTCCTAACAAGAAAAGACAAAATTTTGTATAATAGAAAGGTAATACATCATGTTATTCTCTTGGTAGGCTCCTCTTCTGTTACATCTTCAAATGCTACAAATCCCATGACTGACCTTTATTCACTCTGAATCCTCAACATATGTAGCTATAAAATTTTCTAGTGATGTGTCAGGCTCTAATTCCTCCAAATTCACCTCTACTCTAGCATTTCCACTCCTATCATCATGTACTACCAAGGTGACAGTTATATTTGCTTTCATTTCTACCACCTCATCCATCTGGTCCACTGTATCTTTCACATGAGATGATTGCCCTTCTTTGTCTTCTTTCCCATGCACATGTGGAAGTGTGTTGATGATCTTTATTTCATCTTCATTTGTTTCATCATCACTTTCAGCTCCTTCCAACTGTTCATTGAAAGAACTATCTGCCATCAACTTGTCAAAAAGCATGTCATCTGGCCAATTAAATTGTAGAATATCCTATTGCTTCTTGATAACATATTAACCCTCTTTTTCAATATCAACAATATCTTATTTCAAATAATCAAAGAATATTTGGACTTTCACCATTTCTTCTATTGTGGTGGCCCACCATGCATACCTTATCTAATTAATGACTTTATTCATTCTTAGACAAAACATATCATCTAATTCTTTTGCCCATTCATCTTTACTTTTCAATTTATTTTTCCTACCCAAAGCATGTGGGAATAAATCAAATTTATGGCTCTTATACTTATCCAAGTAGCCAAAAATTCTTCTTTGTAGGTAAACTCTTTTATCATCAAATTTTGGAAGATCATTAATAATATCATAGGTTTTTTCAATATAGTCATGAGAAAACCTTATAATAGAATAACACAAAAAGGTAATTTCTTTTCTTCTCTTATCACTCTTATTCACAATAGGCTTCAAGACCTCATCACTTGATTTTATTTCATCCCATATGTTTATTATTCTTGTTAATTGATCATAAAACACTAGTCATTCAATTTTGTCTACCAAATACATGAGAGCCTTTCTCAATTTGTCTTCATATTGCACATTTAGCTCTACATGTAAAGCCCACAATTTGCTCTTTTCTTCTTCAAAATCTTCAGCCGTGTAATACTGTGGCCTTTGTGGAGTATTTGAAATTTCTATGAGAGGAGTGGATTTAAAAGGTTCCACTAGAGGGTGATGGCATGTGATTCTTGGCCTAGAAGATCTCCCCATTACCTTATTTTCAAGTTCAATTATTTTTTGAACTTCTTTATTATAAGCCTCCAAAACTCTCTCATACTTACTCTACAGTTCAAACATTGTCTTCTCTTCTTTTTCTATAGTAGCCAAAATAAACTAAGATGTTCCAACACCCATATGAGCTGCCTATACATGGGAGGTATTTGCTACTCTTTTTACAATGATATTTCCAATTAACCTAGAGTCATTTGGTTGTGATGAAACAACCCTTGATCCCTTCCTTAATGACCACATAACCAAAGTAGCATGGTCCTCATTGAAAGTAGTACTTTTGAATTCTTTCTTGTTTTGGTTCTATAGATCCAATTTATTTGAAATAGAATTAAAAATTATAGCATCTGCTATGTCCCAATTGGGTAGTAGTAATATATTTGATGCTCTCACCATTTGCCTCCCCTCTCTAGGAGTTATACTTTGGAATTCCTACATCATCTTTTCTTTTACTTTATTTTGCAAGGCTACCTCCTCCAACTTTGGATGCTCTATTCTTAGCTTATTACATCTTTCTTCATACTTTCCTATGTTTTTTCTCCATGAAAGCTGGTGGAAAGCTCTAGACTTAACAAAACTATCATCTAACAAAAATCGTTGACTAGTTTGCTTTATCATAGGGTCTAATTCCCTTCCTTTAAAATCTTCTACTATCAACTCTAGGCTTGGCATATGAGGCTCTTGGGGGTTTCCATCATCTAATTCTACCTAGGTAATAAAAATTCCTCCTTGTGACCCCAGTTGTTCAGTTTTCTCTCTAGTAAGCTATTCCTCTTCAATCCGTAGAGGGGATTGTATAGGTGAATATTCCTCAATGTGAGGACCTTGATCTTTTGTTATTTTTTTCCTCTTAAGGGAGGGCTTAGTAGGTCTTTCTTCTAAGACAACACTAGTGGATCCTACTATTTTTTTACCTTTATCCATAGTGGTCTTCTTATTTTGAATTACATTGTAACTAGACCTTTTTTGGACAATCAATTGTCCTGCCCCTAACTTGGGAATGAATCACAGTCTCCTCATTACCTGCTTAGCTTTATCTGGATAAATATTAATAATTTTTTTTTTCTCATTCATAATTTCCATTATTTTAGGGAAAGTAATCATGAGTTTATTTATCCTATCTACCTCTATGATGGCATTACCCAGAGGACTATAATTTTCATCAAAATAATGAATAAAAACCCTTGAGATGACTCTCTATTTTTCTTTCTTGGTTTCCTATTCTTGCAAGGAGAACTCATTTCTTATTATGTCTTTAGGAAAATATGACTCATGATCAATTTTTCCAAGCTTGACTCTATGTTTAAAGGACAAGTTATAGAATCCCTTAGTGTCACAAAAATGGGGATGAGAGACAACCATCTTGTACTGATCTAGTATTTTATGTAGAGAAAGCTAACTCCCTTTTGTCATTGCAAATTGGTGGGCTATAGTGCATGTTGGGAATATTGACCCTCTTTTCCTTTTCAACAAATAATTCTCCTCCAATCCTCCTAGATACCACAAAAATTTAGCTACCCCTACCTTTAATTGCACCTGGTAAGGTAATACATGAGGAGTACCTTTGAAACCATAAATCCTAAAGACAGTTGAAACTGAGTATGGGATGATACTCCCCAATTATGTGAAACTTTTAAACCAATAGGATTATCTAGGGGCCTAATAAGACTTACTATTTCCATTGCCACTTAATAATAGGCACCTCAACTTTGAAGAAAAGTACCTACCAAACCTAACAAAACTAGCCTTTTCTACTTCCTAGGTCATATCTACACTCCATAACTAGACTGGAAATGCTTCCCCATCCTTTTCTGTATTTAATTTCATTTCCTTACCAAAATATCTTACTCCTTTGAAAAAAAACATATGCATCAACAAGGAATATTGACCAAAAATTTTCTCCACCTTGCCTCTTACAATCCCAAACAAGCCATTGTGAATTTCTTCTACTAAATAGGAGGCAAAATAAAAAATAATATCCAGACCAAAAGAGGAAATTTGAATGATCACATACATAAAACCTATGGGCATAAACTCCTCTTCATCTTCATCAAAAATTCTACATAGAGTCCTATATGCCTCCACAACCCTGGTATTAAAATACACCCTTTTGAAAGGTTCCCTCGAAGATGTTGCAATCATTGGCAAATTTCCAATTTTTCCTGTATGTGCCCTCAGTGAATCTTGCCTAATTGCATCCTTCTTTGACACATATTCTTTCTATAATTCTTGTATGTCAATGGGCACATGATAGTCTATCAAAGGCCCTAAGCCAAATACCTCTTGAATTTCCTCTGGGCTAATTATGATCAGAATTTCACCATCAATCCTTCACACTATAATTATTTTATCATAATTTTTTGCAACAACTTCTAGAAGCTCATAATCGATAAAAACACTTGGAATGACTAATTTTCCTAAGTCAAAGTTCTAGATATTGGCATGTGGGGCAAATAAATTCCTTTCTAAAAACCATTTCTTAAATAAAGAAAGACTAGTTTGAGAAGTTTTGGCATCCCGAACCCAATTCCCCTTATCGTATAACCCATCTGTAATTTTGAGCCTAGGGTTTAATAAGGTTAACTTTTTCACTTTTATAGTTTCAATGGTAGACTCAGGGAGCAATTCAAGCAGGTCATCATGGATATTCCTGGCCAAATAATCTTCTTTCCTAGAGAATACTTTCTTGGGAGGTATACTGGATATAGTTTATAGAAAACTAAATTGCTACAAAGGTTATAGTCTATGGGAACTTACTTAATTTTCTTGCTTCCTCTTCTCTACAGTCCTGCAATGTATTGTGAACAATGGGAAATTGCTTCACATTTTGATCAAGCTTAGCACAAATTATCACTAATTCCTTCTACTTTGGAAGCTTTAATTTTTGTTCACATGGGATGGAAATGGTTAGATCTTCTGCAATATACTCTATTTTTTTCTCGCACGCGAAGCTTTGATTCCTCATAAATGAACTGTAAGGGAAATAGAGTGGCACCACCTTCTATGTTTAAATTCACACCATTGAACTCAAAAAATATTATGATCCAGGGGTTAAAATAGGGATGATTAATTTTCCATTTACATGCTGGCAGTCAATCCAATGAAAATTCTCCACGTGTACTTTTTTTTCACTACTGGCATTTCAAACTAGACCCACTAATCCTTGAGGACATGTGTTGATGAGTTGCTACATCACTATACATAAAGAATGAGCATGTTGCCTATGTGATACAATGATAACCATTGATTCCATCTTGATTGAGTGGAGGACATTTGATTCATTACTTAATGATAATGTGGTGGGTCCCCTATCCATTTTCTTTACTTGCTATGTTGCTATCCTTAAAACTGGAGCAACTCTCCATAGCAATGAAGTGGTAGCCATAGATCTAAGCTTAATCTTAAGATGAGGAAACTAAATTACATCCATATAACTATAGTGGATCCCTCAATCACCATGTCACATTTAGTAAATAGCACACAAGTTTCCATAGTGATTTAGCGATGATCATTGATCGAATTCAATCGAACAACCACTATCTTTCATTTGACTCTTGACTTGGGTGTGGGTCCATGTTATTGATGACATGGAAATGTCCTATCAAACTAGCATATAATTTAATATTTTGATCCTTGTTGTGACATCATGTGATTTGGGTGCCACTACATACACATTTTTAGGCTAGGTGCTATGTCGCTACTAGTGAGGCACGAAGATTTTGTAGTCGCAACATAGCAACCTCTAGTGTTCTTAAATTTTTTGGTGCATATGTGTTTCTATCAGGATGCCACCATATCCAGGAGATTACATGGTTCACTTCTAACAAAGAAAATATTGGGACCCACCTTTAAAAAATTGCTACCATAAAACCATTTCTCGTCAAGGCACTATGGTGCTACAGGTGAGATTCTTTCATTTTCCAATCATGACATAGAGACCTGTTTAAGGCTTTAGAGATTCCAATGTGAATATTTTTTTTCCATTTCTACCATCATTACCACAATCAATGATTTTGACAAAGAAATAAAATCACATGACCAATTTTAATGACAGGAACATTTCAGCACCCATCCGTTTCATAATCTCCCACCTTTCACAATTTTTGTCAAGGCACTATGTTGCTAACAACAAGGCACATTCATTTTCTAGTTGTGACATAGTGCCTCATCGAGAAAACCAAACTCTGGTGATGCAAATATTAACCTTTTTCAAGTGGTTTCTTTTTTGATACTAGCAATTCTAACATGAAGCATGTGACCAAAATTTTCAAAACAACATAGTTTTTGGTGTCGACCCTCCATTTTATGACACCGCTAGTCCATTTCATGGTAGTCACTATGTCGCTATCATTAAAAACCTTGCATTTTCACATAGTGACAATGCAACAGCCTTAGATCTTATAAAGATCAGATGGTGGGAATAAATTGGGTAAAAGGCAATTGGTATAGTGGAAAAATTAAATGGATCAAGGAATAGTCAAAATTCAAAAAGCTTAACACCCGATAAAATTTAAAAAGTATAAGGCCTATCATGCTTAATTGGGACACAAATTTTGATTTTAAAAGGGTTTCTCATAGTTTTTTTTATGCAAATGATAGAAAAAAAAACCCTAGTAAGCAAGGTATAGAACTTATTCTGATTTTAAACCTAGAATCTGGAAAAGAAAAAATTTGTAAGAAAATCAAACAACACTATATGAATAACCAAAGAAGCTAATCAAGTACCTATTGAGGTAGGAGATGATGAAGAAGATGACAATGAATAATGCATAGTTGAGGAAGGCACTGATATGAATATTGACAACCAAGCACCAGTTGAGGAAGAGCAACAACTAGAACATAGTGTACAAGATATACAAATGTTGAGTGCCAACCCTCCATAGGTGACAAGTTTAAACACTAAAACTATTAAAGGATATTTTTGATACTACTACTTAGAAAATCAATCCCCTTATAGAGGAATATTTGAAAAGGATACTTGTTTAGTCCACTCTCCAGGATAAACTATGTGACAACCTTGTATTGGTAAGTATGGATGAAATACAAAAGATAGAATCTATAACTATAGGGGAGGACATGAAAATAGAAGAAATACCTATAATCATTCCTCAAGTCACTAGTGTACAACCTTCAAACCCATAGTTTTTTATCAAAGGAAGGAGACAAAAGGTTTCACTATTAGTACACTGATGCAAGACACTCCAATCTCAGAAGATGTAAAAGAAGCTAAAAAAGACAAGCTTGAGATAGTTGGAGCAGACAAGGTTGAAACACCAGTTAATGATGGGAATCAAGGCCAAATAGGTCAATTAGATACACCTACACCTCTAGCAAAAAATCAAGGTGCAACTGAAGCCATAGAGGTAGAAAGGACAAGTCTAAAGAGAGTAGTTTAATACCCAAGCCAAAGGAGCTACTATAAATCCAAGCACTGATGACATTACCAGAATCCAGTACTCCTATTCAAGCTCTTTAGAGGCTGAGCATATATGCTACACCATTGCAATATTCAGTGCCAAGTCCTAGCTCATATAAGGTAGAAGAGGTAATTACTTATGGAAACATTAGCCTAGATGAAGAGATTATATTGCCTAAATTTTATTATACATCAATCACAATTGAGAAGATGGGTATACTACAAGAGGGCCTAATAAAGAAGAAACATCAAGAACTACTAATAACAGAGCACAAGTAGAAGTAGTCTTTGATTGATATCAAGGAGATTTTCTTAGATGCATTTAGTTTTCTTACTCTAGATGAAACAAAGCCCATAATTGAACAACTAACCAATATAGTGGAAAGGGTTAGTGACACAGACCTATATACTAATGTTAAATTATTAGAATGGTCTAAAAGAAAGTTTCAAAATTAGGAACATGAGAAGATATCCAGTGGTATTGCACTAACACATGTTGATCTAGCAACCAAGATAGAGAGTGTGAAGAAGGTACTAGAGAATTTTTTTCTCTTTTTACACCAAACTATGTAATCCTATACTCTTCACACAAGAAATAAGGAATCAATCTTGGGTTTGGAGAGTCAAATGCATTCATCTGGTGCTATATTGACCAAGTCTCTAAATCAAAGTTAGAAACATTTTAGGACCCTCTTGCAATCCCAAAGTCAATTATCATTGCTACAAATAAATGAAGCCAACATTAGGGCTAAATTGATCAGCATCTAGTCCACATTAACTCTGCACATGGATATTTTACACAAGAAGCTAGGCTATGTAGAAACACTTATGAAGAACGACCACAATATTTATACATTAGATGGCTTAGTACACCTTGCTACTAAGTTGGCCATCCAAATTAAGTGTTTGAAGGTAGCTTGTGACAATTGGGATGCATCTCCTAAGATTATACTTGAGGTCCATAAATCTTTTTTGGACAAATATACTCTAAGTGTATAACCCAGTGACATGAGTGTCAAAAAGGGGGAGTGAGAGCAATGGAGGAGCAAGTAAGAAATAGAGACAAGATATATCTATATATAAGGGGGGAGTAAGAAATAGAGAAAGAGTATCAGATAATGCAAATCTACTCAGAAGGAGAAAGATTTTGATATAGAGTACAATACAGAACTGAATCAACAACTTAGGGGGAGTTATGAAATTTTGAGTTTTAATTCATGTTGCAAAATTTTGATATTTTTAAATCTTCTATAGAAGTTGAACAAATATCTATGTTATGCTCATAGGAATAAGATTATTAATGTATGACCAATTTTTTTGACACTCATGTCAAAGGGGGAGATTGTTAATCTTAGATTGGTTTTGACCAATGAGTGTTGATACACTTAAGTCATTTACTTAGTTCATGATGAAAAAGTAACATAGGCCAAGTCCAAAATATAAGTTAGACCATGATGAGTAAATATTGAGTGTCAAGTCATTCATGTGTTGAGTCACTCAAGTGTTGAGCAGATAGTATGTATCAAGTGATTCAGGAGCCAAGCAGGCAGTGCAAGCCAAGTAATTCAGATGTCAAGTGACAATATCAAATTCATAGTTAATGTTGAACACTAGGGACTTCAAATGCTGAGTAACATAGTTTTGACATAGCTATTTGTATTGGCACAAATTACTATGTAAATTATTTTTGGGCTGACATAAGGACTGAATTACGATCTATTGTTGATAAGGATGAATCTTATACATGAATCTCTATGTGTTGCATGCATCCAATCAAATAAAGGGAAGGTTTAAGAAAAAATATGGATGAATTATAGCTATTGATTCATACCTAACCCTAAGTCACCTCAATTTTCTTAAGGATGAAAAAGCCCTAAATGTTCTATGAGTGAGAAGGAGAGTTTTCATGTGTAAAAAAAACATTCATGGTGACCAAGGTATTATGCTGTAAAGAATATTGTAGAATTAGTTAAAGGAGAACAAAGGAAGGAAATAATGAATAGTAGAGAGACATCTAATCAAGAATGATCAAGTACACATTAGTATAGAGGTGATTTGACATCAAGCAACATAGTGCTAATCACATGATCATTGCTAAGACATTCTAATAGGTGAATCAGTCAAATCTCTTAATAGATTAGTCCTAATAGTCTTGTATTAAAATCCACTAGCAAGGTGCTTACTTAATTATGAGTTCAAGTCCTTTAATCAAGAACACTTCTAATAGGGTGTTGAAAACCTTTAATAGGGTAAGACCTAACAATCTTTGTAATCTTTTAACATGGTAAACCTTTCATAGGGTAGATCATGTCTCATGATCAAATATTGTAACCTTCATTAGATACACTTTATTACTACAATAGTGAAGATTTGTGGGTGTTATTCCCACCCAAATTTTAAATTCTCAGTGGAGGGTTTTTATGTAATCATATTTTGTGTCATTTATATGTGTGAATGCTCACTTGTCTACATACTTTAGATGTATATGCTTTACATGGTATTTTAGTTTACTTAATGAATTGTGAGATGGATGTACGGTGAATGTTTTTATGGGTTAAAGTTTAAAGAACTAATTCACCACCCCCCCCCACTCTCAGAGTTAACCTTTCCTCTTGTAATTCAAACAATGAGGATAGAAAGATTAAAGAAGGAGTAGCCCTTCTGGTAAGAAGAGAAAAGGATGGTAAGAAAATTTTTAAATGTTGAAATTTTAATGAATTTGGTCATTACGCATCTAAGTGTCCTAAAATAGAGAAAAAGTATAAAAGAAATTTCAAACCTAGAAGAGATAGAGAGTGTTTGTATGCAAATGAAGAAGATGAATCTAATGAACAACCAATAAGTGGTAGTGATGATAAAATAGGATTTGTAGCAATCAAAGAAGAAAGTCCAAAGAAAGTAGCTTTAGTATCATAGGTTGAAAAAAAATTTGATTTGATAATTGATAGTTATTGTTCACATCATATGACTGGTGATATGAACAATTTTTTTGACTTCAAAATTCAAGATGGAGGCATTGTTAGAGTTAGAAATAATGCAACATTCCATGTTAAAGGTATTGGATCTATAACTCTTGATGGTAAAACTAACACTGAGGATGTATATTTTGTTGATGGTTTGAAGCACAATCTTCTATTGAAAGATTGGAAGGATTTTTGCAAGCATGAATGCTGATGATATTCTTATGGGGAAATATTGATGATATGTTACATTCATGACTAATTTTTTCATTGATTGCAACATAGCAATTTTCTATGGTATCTAATAGAAGAAGAATGGAAAGATCAAATTGGTACAAACGTCTGGTTGAGAGTTTACACTATCCAAAGTTATGAGAGATACTTTTGAGTATCTAGTATATGCAGTTAATGTTAGAAGATGAAATGATAAGTCTAGAAGAAGTTATGTAAGTTTTGGTCATGTCTATTGTAAGATAGAGTTTATAGAGGCATGTTCTAGTAAATTTGTTATATCTCTTAACATAATTGATATTATGTGAATCAAGGATGAGGACATGAAGAAGACATGTTGGTGATGTTGTGGCTAAGCTCGCTAATCCTAATATTGTGGGTATGGAAAGTTATTCAAGTTTCAAGGAAAAAGATTAATGTTATCGCTAAGTGTAACATGTTCTTAGTGTGGTCCTATAATAATTAATTGAGACTGTCTAACAATTGACTTAGAGAATTGTTTTATGGACTTTCTATAAAGGAATAAAATTTTCCTTTATCATGGTATAGAATGAAATAGATATGAATGGATGTAGATGATAATTGTAAGTAGTAGAAAGTGCAGAATGTCAAGTTGGGCAAAGCAGTGTGGAAGTGAAGGAAACTTCATTGCCAAAGTTTTGCTAAGTGATGTGAGGTTTGGAATTTGGATATGAGATTTGTGACCTAGTCTACAAGGTCTAACAATGATTGGTTAAGTTGATAGAACAAAGGAAAGGAGATAATATTAAATTACATCTTTGAGCAGTGAGCTCTTCTTGTAGTTGAAATTGCATGTTTGGGTAGTGGGCTCTTCTTGCATACATTGTACCACACCTCCTAATAGGGTTGGAATCTCCCCATAGGGTCTATCCTCTAACAAGGAATATTTATATTAGTACATCATCTTGTGCGTATCATTCCCATTGGAGTTTTGCCTTTGATCAAGGGTTTCCCTAGTCAACATATCTAGTGTAATTGTCTATGTGCATTTTATTATGGTTGCTATTTACTTTGGTTGAATGGTTAAGTTTGTTTAAAGAAGATAAATGTTTTAATTATTGGGTAACCGATTCACCACCCCCTACCCCTCTATCAATTATCTTGGTGGACTATTGTTTCTAACAATTGGTATTAGAGCATCGGGTCCTTAAAGATAAAGTTTAACAACTTTGGGAGATCCATGGAAAACATGTTTAGGGAAGATAGTCCTAAGTCTAGAAAAGTAAAATTTGACACTCAGATGATGGAAATTCTTGGTGAATTATTAGATTTGTATAAAGAGTAGAATATTGAGTTTTTAGATCTAGGATATTTTTGTTGTATATAGAAGAACATAATTTCAAGCAAAGATGAATCCAAATTTGAAGAAGACATGAAGATAGAGGAAGGTATTGATCTACTTAAAAAGAGAGAAGCAGAAGGTATGAAATTTCTCTTTTGTTGGATATGTAAAGAGTTTGGTCATTTTTCATCCAGATGTCCTAAGAGAATAAAAAAAACTAGAAAGAGTTTGCTTTCTGATCAAGTTGAAGAAATTAAAGCTAGTATGGAATGAGTATTGAATGATTGCAATAATAAGCCTAGATTAGTTAATATAGAGGAAGTAACTTTAGTGGCTATTCTAGAAAGTGAAAATGTGAGAATTGATGAGAAATTAAGAATAAAAGAAAGAATAGTTGATTATAATTCAGATGATGATGTTGTTACTAAGCCAAGGAATGATGAGGTATTTCTTAAGACTAATAATGATTTGTAGAGTGAAAGAGAGCCAAAGTAGGAACTAAGCATGGAACCTTTAGTAGAGGTAATAGTTGAGATAACAACTCCTACTTTAGGAAAGACTATGATAAAGAATCATCCATTAGAGTAGATCATTGGAAGCAAAGACAAAGGTGTGATGAAAAGAAATAGAGTCAATGAAGAACTATGTTTGACATCTCAAGTTGAACCAAAGAATGCAGATGAATCATGCAAAGATGATTACTAGAAAAAAGCCATGAAAGAGGATTTGGATCAGATAGTAAAGAATGAGACATGGGAATTGCTCCCTAGAGCAGTAGATAAGAATGTGATAGGAACCAAATAGGTATTCAGGAACAAGGTGAATGAACTAGGAGAAGTTGTAAGAAATAAAGCTAGATTGGTATTTAAAGGTTACTCACAGCAAGAAGGAATAGACTATGATGAGACCTAAGCTCCATTGGCTAGAATAAAAGTAGTAAGGTTATTCTTAGCATATGCAACATAGAAGAAATTCAAAGTATATAAGATGGATGTCAAGTCATCATTTCTAAATGGAGAACTTGAAAAAGAAGTATACATTGAGTAGCCTAAAGGACGCCCTTTAATATATTACAAGGACATAGTATGCAGATTAAGGAAAGCATTGTATGGATTGAAGAAAACACCTAGAACCTAATATGCAAGGTTGGACAAACATTTGACAAAGCTTAATAGAAAAGGTATGGTAGATAGTAATCTATATTAGAAAGAAATTGATGATGATTTGATGATTTTGGTAATATTTGTTGATGATATCATATTTGGAGGAAATGATGAAGAAAGTAAAAAGTTTGTTGATGAGATGAAGAAACAATTTGAGATGAGTATGATAGGAGATATGAAATATTTCATAGGATTAAAAATTGTATAGAATAAAGAAGGAATATTTATTTCTTAGACTAAGTATTTGAAGGATTTATTGAAAATGTTTGGTTTGGAAGCATGCAAACCCATTAGAATAACTATGCTAACTAGGCACAAGTTATATACAAAGGATATGACACCTACTCTTGAATAGAAAAAGTATAGATCTATGATCAGAGGATTGCAATATCTGAGTCACATAAGGCTAGATATAGCAAATGTAGTTAGAATTGTTGCAAGATTCTAGGCTAATCCTAGAGAAACACATTATGTAGTAGTGAAAAAGATATTTAGATATCTAAAAGGAACTTTAGAATTTGGGTTGTGTTATGATAGATCTAATGATTTCACTCTAAGTGCTTATATTGATGTAGATTGGATAGGCAATATGGATGATAGAAAAAGCACTAGCGGTGGAGCATTCTTTCTTGGAGGAAGATTGGTTTCTTGGTTAAGCAAGAAGGAGGATTGTACATCTCAAAGTACAATAGAAGAAAACTATGTTGTAGCAAAAAATAATTACAATCAAGTAGTTTGGATGAAGAAGATATTGAAGGATATAAGGATAGAAATAAATGAACCTATTGTTTTACATTGTTAGAACACAAGCATAGTAAATATGTCTAAGAATCCAGTGTTTCATTTAAAGGCTAAGAACATTTCTATCAAGTATCACATGTTGAGAGAGAAAGTTGCAGATAAAGAAATAAAATTGGAGTATGTGAGCATGAAAGAGTAGACTTCTTAAAGAGACTTTTCAGTATTTACAAGGTATGCTTAGGGTTATGCCCCTTCGTACTTCAAAGTAGAAGATTCAAGAGTGCATCAGTCTAGTGTAATTAAGTACCATTATTGTTTGGACTGAATGCTGATTCTTCTTATATGGGGGAATATCTATGATGGATAGAGTCATCTAGGACTCTTGTTGGATATTTTTATGACCAGTGTCTTTGACACTTGAGCTAGTAAGAATTAGTTGTTGTAGAGTTTGATGCAGAGATGTTGGTTGCTAAAACCTTTGACATTGATGTCAATGGGGGAGAAGTATTGCATGAAAAATATCATCGAACATTATGAGGGAGAAGTATTGTAGAAAGCACATTGAGGTATATCAATGGGGGAGAATGATTGAAGAAGAGGATTTGAAAAAAAAAAATATTAACAATCTTTTGTTCTTTTGTTGGTATTCTTGGAACTAAATGTTTTTTCATCCATGTTGCCATCAATGCCAAAGGTAGAGATTGTCGAAAGATTGGAAAGATTATTGCAAGCATGAATGTTGATGATATTCCTATGGGGGAGTATTGTAGCTATGTTACTATGATGATATATTACATTCATGATTGAGTTTGTCATTAATGTCAACATAGAAGTTTTCTATGGTATTTAACATAAGAACAACAGAAAGATCAAGTTGGTATAGATAGTTAGTTGGATGTTTACACTATCTAAAGTTACAAGAGATACTTCTAAGTATCTAGTATATGTAGTTAACATTGGAAGATGAAATGATAAGTCTAGAAGAAGTTATACAAGCTTTGGTGATGTCTGTTCTAAGATAGAGTTTATAGAGGCATGTTCTAGTAAATTTATTATATCTCTTAGCAAAGTTGATATTATTTGAATTAAGGTTGAGGACATGAAGAAGACATGTTGATGATGACCTAGCTAAGATTTTTCATCATAATATTGTGGGTATGGAAAATTATTCAAGTTTCAAGGCAAAAGATTAATGTTATTTCTAAGTGTAACGTGTTCTTGGTGTGGTCCTATAATAATTAATTCAAAATATCTAACAGCTAACTCAAGGAATTGTCTTATAGACTCACTATAAAGGAAGGGCATTTTCCTTTATTATGTATGGAATGAAACAGATATAAATGGATGTGGATGATAATTGTAAGCAAAAAAAAGTGTAGAATGCAAAGTTGAGTAGAGCAGTGCAGAAGTGAAGGAAAATTCATTGCTGAGGTTTTATTGAGTGATCCAAGGTTTGGTATTTGGATTTGAGGTTTGTGACCTAGTCTAAAGGTTTGAAAATGATTAGTTTGGTTGAAAAAAAAAAGGAAAGAAGGAGATAATAGTAAATTACATGTTTGAGGAATGATCTCTTCTTTTAGTTGAAATTGCATTTTTGGGCAGTGTGCTCTTCTTGCATACATTGTACCACAACTCCTAACAGGGGTTCAAAGTCTCCTAACATGGACTCATTGTACTAAAATTTATAACAAACTACTAATGAGGTCCACCCTCTAATAAGGATTATTTATATCAGTACATCATCTTGTGGGCATCATTCCCACCAGGGTTTTCCCTTTGATCAAGGGTTTCTCTAGTCAACATATCTAGTGTAATTATCTATGTGCATTTTATTATGATTTCTATTTACTTTGGTTGGATGTTTAAGTTTATTTAAAGAAGATAAATGTTTGAATTGTTGGATAATTGATTCACCCTCCCCCCTCTTAGTTATTTTGGTGGACTATTGTTTCTAACATCTTCTAAGTGTTGGTCAACTAGTGGATAAAGGTTATCAGTTGTAGTTCACAGAAAAGACATGCATGATCAATGAAAAAGATGGAAAGATAATTGGAATAGGAACCAGATCTAGAGGTAATGTATTTTAGTTGAATCCTACTAAAATGACATGTTTGGTTGCAAAGGTAGATGACAATTGGTTATGGCATAACAGATTTTGTCATATAAACTTTGACAGCATTGTGAACACTATAAAACCTACTAACATAATTTGCAAGGAGTGTGTTTTGGCAAAGCATAACATAACTTTTTTTCCATACAAGAAGTTTACCACTACAAAAAAATTGGAGATTGTACACATAGATCTCAGTGGTCCTAGGAAGACTCGAGGATTATATGGTGAGAGATATTTCATGATTTTACTTGAAGAATTTTCTAGAATGATGTGGGTTGCATTTCTTAAAGAAAAAATTGAGGCATTTGATAAGTTCAAGATATTCAAGAATAGAGTTGAGAATGAATCAAGCATGAAGATTAAATTTTTAAGATCAAGTAGAGGAGGAGAGTTTACTTCAAATGAGTCTAACATATTTTGTGAAGCTAATGGAATCAAAAGATAGTTATTAGCTTTGAGAATCCCTAAACATAATGGTATAGTAGAAAGAAGAAATAGGTCAGTAAAAAAAGCATCAAGAGCTATGTTAGCTAAGAATGATGTATCCAAGATGTTTTGGAAATAAGTTGTGAATATAGAAGTCTAAATTATGAAAAAAGTGTAGGTCAGGAAAGACACAAACAAGACCCCTTATGAACTATGGTTTGGTGCCTCACCTATAGTTAAGTATTTTCAAATTTTTGGTAGTAAGTATTATATCAAAAGAGATAATGATATTGTTGAGAATGATTGAGGAAGATTGTTAAAGAGGTAGATTGTTGAAAATAGATTGATATGATTAATATGTTCTAATCATTGTTTTGTCACTGATGTTAAACCTATTATTTTTTGATAAGGCAACTGCTTATATGATTTAAGTACTATCACTTATTTGATTGATGAAGAGGATTTGATCAAAAGATGTAACAATAGCACCTAGAGAAAAGGTTGAGTTATGATATAAAAAGGAGTACAAGAATTAGTTAAGATAGTGATAACATGATGTATTGATAATCTACTTCAGGTTATAAAGGATAGCTACACTAAGAAAGTATAGAAGAACAAGTTACACAAATTTTGTCTACCAAGCTTGATTGAGTGGATAGTAGGTGCTAAGGAAAGTTAGTGCAAGCCAAGTAGAAAATCAGTTGGAGTCGAGTAAAAGAAAAGTTTAGTAGATGTCGATCAAAATAGTGGATGTCAAGTAAAGTTTAGTTGATGCCAAGCACCAATAAAATTTAGTTCATGCCAAGTGATTTTATAGAGGATGCCAAGCAACACAGTATGTGCTAAGCATCAGAAGCAAGTTAATGCTGAGCTAGTGTATTATTTGAAATATCATGAATTTGATGAATCTAAGATGATGGAGAATGAGCGACAAAAGATCTTAATATCTTATTTATAGGAATGGCTAGTCATGAAGCAAGTTTTTCATGTGCAAGAACCTAAGGAAGAGAAGGAGTCAAGAGTTTTGCTTCATCAAGTGACCTAGAGAAGAGTCTGCATTGGCATGTTAAGAAAGAAAGCTTAAGGGTATGAATTCTTGAAGGTTAAATAAGCTATCAGAGCTAGAATGAGTGAAGGCCAAGAATAATGGAGGACTAAAATAGAGATCTATAATCTGAAAATGGAGTTGTAAGTTGTTTTCCAATCAAGCCTTACTATTACTTTCTAATAGTTGTATTAGTCTAGAGTAAAATCCTTTGGATTAAGGTTGACATAATAGTCATTTGTAGTTCCTTTAAATGGGTGACATTCCAAGTAAATGGTCTAAAGTCCTCTAACAAGGGTAACTCCTAATAGGGTGATCAAAATCCTTTAACAGGGTTACATTTAGTATTGTGTATTATAAACTTTAACAGGGCTGGCTTTTCATAAGGCATTACTTCAGAAGAGTGAAAAAGAGTAGCATGTTACTGATGGTTTTTCCCAAATTGGGTTTCCATGTAAATCATTATGTCAAATGTGTTGTTGAATATTTTATGTTTCATGTTTATATTTTTGCAAATTGATTTGACAATAACCTGCAATGTTTTAAGTGATTGCATAATCTTATGGATGCATGCATGATGATGAATGTTTTATGAGTTCACTAAGCTATGCAATTTTTTATTTATACATTTGGACCTTGGATAACTAATTTACATGCGCCCCCCTCCCCCTCCTTCTTGGTTATTCTAAAGAATTACAATAGATATTGGTAAGTTTGATGCTATAAGTGATGAAGGTATCTTTCTTGGTTCTTCATTAAAAAGAAAAGCTTATAGATGTTATAATCTAGAAACTAAGACTATTATGGAAAGTGCAAATGTGAGATATGATGAGAAATTCAAGATACAAGAAATATTAGTTGATTACAATTCAAAAAATGATGTTTTTACTAAACAAAGGAATGATGAAGTATTCCTTAAGACTAACAATGATTTTCAAAATGAAGGAGAGCAATGGTAGGAACAAAGCTGGAAACATTCAACAAAGAGAAGAGTTGAGATAACAACTCCTACTTCAGGTAAGAACATGATAAATCATCCACTTGAGTAGATCATCTAAAGTAGAGATAAAGATTTGATGAAAATAAGAAGAATAAATGATGAACTATGTTTGATATCTCAAGTTTAACCTAGGAATGTAGATGAAGCATGTAAAGATTGATGAAACCATAATATGGTGTATTTTGTCATTTCATTTTCAATTTAATTTTCAAACACCCTAAAAGAATTTGATGTTCAAGAAAATGATGTTTATGATGATTTTAGAAAAATCTGTGAATAATTACTTTTTAGGATTAAAATGAATAAGTTGTGAAAAGATACGCCATTTAATTACAAAATAGTAAGAATGATGCTTTTTCTTCCTTAGCTAGGTTGGGTAGTTCTCGTATAGAAATGTGACATTCAGTAAACTAATTTAGATAACATGTTTTGAATAAGTCTTGATGTATGTTATTATTTTGGAGGTGCTAATATTTTATAGATATTAATGCAAAGCCAAATCAACCAAGTGGGAGTCAAAGTGGTTGTTCACATTAATAGACCAGCCTTGAGTAGAGGAAACTAAGGGGGTGTGAGCTCCTAAATTATTGTTCTATTTGGCACCAAAATTAATGTGCATATTGTAATAATCAATGCCATCATTTTTTTTGGTAGTTGATGAGTCTTGAATCTAGGAATTTTGTTCCTAGTTTGTGTTTTAAATAACTGGAAGTCTATTTTCTAGAGATGCTAAGTTTTAGTCAGTCATTTTTGAATACAAGAAGAAGTTTCTACATTTTAAGTACTGAATATAATATTGTTGTTCATTAGAATCTACATTATTTTTTTATGAATAAAAAGATTATTTCAGGTTTCCATCTCTGATTTATTATACTTCACTTCTTTGTGGGGGCCCACATAGGGAGTGAACTAATTAGTTAGCATAGGATTTACATTCAATTCATAGAACCCAAGTAGATGTTGTTGTTCTTGCAACCACTAATAACATAATTAGTGGACTGTTCCTATATCATAGGAAGTTGAAGTAATTCTCAGCTATATTTTCATGCTTTATTAAAAATAGATTTGGTTCTCAGCTTTAGCATAAATTTTCTATAGCTAAGCACTTGAATTTTTGTAGAGTAGTTCTTAAGTTGAGACAAGTTTGAAGCATATATTTTGTGAATGCCATTTAAGTTTACGTCCTTGGTTGATAAATTAAATGAGTCCAAATGAGTTGGATAAGAACCACTTGAGATGTCCAATCTTGGGTTAAGTAGTCCATTGCTATAGGATTTTGATCCCTTTCTTTGACCAAGCATTGTTAGCATCATTGCCAAGGATGGTGTTAATTGAAACTAATCTTTCTAATTGTATTTCTATTCCTTATAGAATAAAGTTTAGTAGTAAAGAAGCATGTTATGCATAGAAGAAGAGACCACTTAGGGAGATTCCTTCCTTGTGATAATTAGGAAGAACCATTCCATGATGTTCAACCTAATCTAGATGAACCCCAAGGAGAGAACAACGAAGATGAACCCTTTAAAATTCCATTTGTTGACATCGATGCTAAAATAGAAGAATTATTCCATTTGAATGAACTTTTTGATGAGCCTAAATATCAAGATAATCCATTAGCCATTTTTATCTATTAAGCACCACCTCTTCCTCCAAGAATGGCTTTGCCTACCTTTCCTTTTCCGATCCCAGCTCAACAAGGGAACCAAAATTTTGAAAACATACCTGTTACTGCACTTCTAAAATTCTATGGCCTTATTATAGAAGACCCTGAAACCTTTCTTTTCAAATTTGACATTCTATGTAGGATCTATGACTACACAACTGATGCCCATAAGTTGAAATTATTTCCCTCTACTCTAAAGGAGGTTGGTCTTCGATGGTTCATGGGGTTGGGTGCAAATGTTGTAGCAAATTGGACTAAAATGAGTAATTTGTTTCTTCAAAAATATAAAGAATATTGCAAAGATCAAGATATGAAAGGATCCTCCTATTGTCCATATATTGGGACAAATTTTTGATTTAATGTTGAGCAAAACCCTGATGCCTAAATATTCTAATCCAGGAAGTCATGTTGTTACCATATGTATAAATGACATCCAAATTTAGAATGTTTTGATTGATTTAGGAGCATCAATTAATGTCATGAGCAGAGAAGTCTTGTTAAGACTTAGCATTATTAGATTAAGGTATACTCCTACAATACTTTAGTTAGTGAAAAATTCAACTGTCAAACTTGATGGAATGATAGAAGATATTATTGTAACCCTAGATTCCTTGGATTTTCCTTTAGCCTTTATTGTTCTATCATTAAGAGGCACCCTTAGAGGATGTCCATTAATCTTAGAAAGACCACGGTTGGCTACTATAGATACATGCATTGCATGTTGATTAGGAAAAATGTCAATATTAGATGGTACAAACACTAAAATGCTAACTCTATACTCTCCTACACAATGTCAACTAGATCTTGACCAAGTTTCTTGGCCAAACCCTGGTCATGATCCTCTAGAAGTTAATTCTATTCAACAACTCATGATGCTAAAAAGAAACCCATTTTTTGTATCCCAGGAAGAAGATGACATATTGGCAACAATCTTTACTAATCATTATGATTCTAAGGAGTCTTCTTCTAAAAATCCTACTAGCTCCTTGCAAACTATATTGCCTAAATGTGATGCACTTCAATCTCCTATAGAACTTGATTACCTTCATACATTATTACCCCATGAAATTAAATCTGCATCAATAGAAGAGATTTTAATGATGGACAAGGTAAAGAAAGTAGAGATTACTAAAGGGAAAGAGCATAATATCAATAATGACCTTAGTGCATCTTAGATGACAAGTACCATTAAGCTATTGCAAAATACTCAACAAGCCTTTGCATGGGACTATATTGACATGAAGGGTTTAGATCCTGGTTTCTATACACATAGGATATTTATCAATGTAAAATGTAAGCTAGTGAGACAACCTCAAATGAGGGTAAACTCAACATTGAAAGATATAGTCAAAGTAGAGTTACAAAAAGTTCTTAATATTGGATTTATTTATCTTATTTTTGATAGCTAGTGGGTTTCACCTTTAGTTATTATTCCAAAAAGGGGGGGGAAATGGAGAGTATGTGTAGACTATAGAAAGCTTAATAAAGACACTAAAAAGGATCACTTCCCTCTACCATTCATTGATCAAGTACTAGATAATTTAGCAAGAAAAAGATATTTCTTAGTTCTAGATGGTTTCAGTGGCTATAATCAAATCTAGATCTCTCTAGAAGATTAAGATAAGACAACATTCACCTATCCATGGGGAACATTTACTTACTCTATCTTACCATTTGGATTATGTAATGCACCTACAACTTTTTAGCGAGTGGTACTTAGCATATTTTCTGACATAGTTGCTAATTGTGTTGAGATTTATATAGATGATTTCACCACTTATGGTGACAGATTTGAACAAGCTCAGTCTAACTTGGAGAAGGTGTTAAAAATGTTTCAAGAGTACAACCTTTCTCTTAATAGTGAGAAGTGTTATTTCATGATGGAAGAAGGAGTTGTTCTTGGGCACTACCTTTCCTCTTTTGGAATTCAAATGGATCTTACAAAGATTGATGTCATTACTAACTTACCAACACCAACCAAGCAAATAGATGTCAAAAGGTTTCTTGGACATGCTAGATACTACAGAAGATTCATCAAAGGTTTCTACAAGCTTGATGTTCCTTTGTATAATCTACTTAAAAATAAAGTTGAATTTGAGTGGACAAAAGAATGTGAAATAACATTCTAGCAATTGAAGGATGTTTTGACAACAACACCTTTTCTAGAGGACTTGATTGGAAGCGACCCTTCAAAATTTATACTGATGCATCCAACATTTCTTTAGGGGTAGTTCTTAGACAAAAGGAAGGTAGTATTGAGCATGCCATTTATTATATTAGTAATAATTTATAGGGTGCTGAGATGAATTATACTGTCTTTGAAAAATAATTGCTTGTTGTTGTGTATGCACTTAATAAATTTTAGTATTATATCATAAGCTATGAGGTTTTTTTATACACTGACCACTCTGCTATAAAATACTTGATGAATAAACCTTCCATCTCTAGTAGATTAGCATGTTGGCTACTCCTCATGTAGGAGTTTAATGTAAAGATAATAGATAAACCAGGTTGAGCTAATATAGTAGCAAATTTTCTATAACGACTTCAAGTACCTAATGATCCTATAGCCATAGATGACAGTTTTCTTGATGAGCATCTATTTTCAATAGAAATTTATAACCCATGGTTTGTAGATATAAAAAATTACCTTGCTACAGGAAAAACACCACCACCTTTTCACCTAAGCAATGCTATCTCTAGGTGGAAAAGAGTTTCAATTTCTAATGGATAGTTGGATTGATGTTCTACACTGGACTAGATCAAGTAATTTTTTGGTGTGTAAGGGAAGATGAAACTGATGAAATCCTAAGGGCATGCCACGATGAACCATGTTGGGGTCATTTTCTAGCAAAACAAATAGCCTATAAGATTTTACCAATTGGTACTACTACCCTACTCTGCACAAAGATGCAACAAAGTATACATGGTGATGTGATCAATACCAATGCATGGGAAGACCCACTAAAACTAATGAAATGCCCCTGTAGCCATAGGTGGTAATCACACCTTTTGACAAATGGGGTATTGATTTTGTCAATCCAATAGAACCCTCTTCTCATGGAAAATCATACATTTTAGTATGTACTGATTATGCAACTAAGTGGGTTAAAGAACAAGCTATGACATATGTACGAGATCACAAAGTAGCCAATTTTTTATATGAATGCATATTCACCAAATTTGGAGTACCTAGGGAAATTATCATGGATCGAGGAGCTTAATTCACATCAAACTTGAATGCATAACCCATGAAGAAGTACATGATCCATCATGATACATCTTCCCCATACCATCCACAAGCTAATGGTTAGGAAAAAATCAAAAAAAAAAAAAAAATCAAAGAAATCCTTACTAGAACAATTGCTATTCATAAATGAGGCTGGGTTACCAAGCTTCCTGAAGCAATTTGGGCTTACAAGACTACATGGAAGAGCACCACTAGATTTACTTCATTTGAATTACTTTATGATAAATCTACTTCTATGCCTATAGAATTTGAACAGAAGACTCTAAAAACTACTTTAGAGCTAGATGTTGATCTTTCAAAGGCTTAGGAAGATAGGATACTATAGCTCAATGCCCTTGATGAATACCGTAAATGTGTCTTGCACAATATCGAGATAATCCAACAACAATGGAAGAATTGGCATGATAAGCTCATTTGTGACAAGAATTTTTCTATTAGAGACTGGTCCCTCTTGTATGATTCCCATTATCAAAAAAATTAGGGCAAATTCCAAACCCATTGGCTTTGACTGTACAAAATCATTTGTATGTTTGAGAATGGTGTAGTGCAACTTTCTACCATTGATCCTATTCACTTCAAACTCCTTGTTAATGGACACCATTTAAAACTCTACCATAAGCCATCTGATTGAGAAGAGTTCTTGCAACAATTCCACTCATCTACTTATCCCACAATTCCTACAGCAACTACAAATGAGTTTCCCACTCATTTGCTATCCTCTCTCTGAAAAAATTTCATTTGTCATAATAAAATACTTTCTTTGTGAAAGTATTTTCTCCATAATAATTCAACATCACTCCATTTCTCTGATCTTCCACCTCACCTCACCCTTCATCAACTTGCATGATGGTATCAAATGATAATATGACTTCACCGATCCATACACATACTCAAGTTTAAACTATTTCTTAATATGTTGTTCTATTTTTAGTTACCTTTGTCACTAGCAATTAAAGGAGCTATTGCCTAATTTAGTTTGGGGGAGGGGTATTATATTTCATTTTTTTGTTATAATTAAATGTCAATGTTTATGCTATTCTTTATGTGCCACCACATATTGCATCCTTTCCATAAATCATCATAAGAGAATAATGTGATGTGACAACCACCTTTATGCCACATACCTTTTGCAAGTTGGGAAGTACGAGTTCCAACTAAGGTACTTAATAAGAAATTAAGTGATGTTAAATGCTAAAAATATCAGTTGTTTAAAATAAGTACTATTACTTGTCTTCCCATCTATTGTAAGTTTTTCCATTTTTGAAAAAAAGCTCCTGAAATCACTCTGGAGGAACAATGGGGGGTGGTTTGTTAAGAAGGGAACTAGCTAACCATACAACATTGTTGGGCGACCCAGTTTTCCTACCTATGTTTCAAGCCAGGGGGTGGAGAATTACATGTTCAAACTATCTACATGGAATGAGAAGCTTGCCTTAGAATTTTTGCGAATGTTGAGGAATGGATTTGCTACAGTTAGAGGAGTAAGGGTTCCATTTTCACCCGAAATTGCAGCAGACATAATGGAATTGCCACTAGAAGGAGAACAATTTTTAGATACATTAGACACAGTTTCAGCTAGATCCCAATTTATAGTGCATATAGACCCATCACTTCAAATAGACCAAAAACAAGGTACAATCTACACATCTTTTCTAACACCATTTAACGAATGTGCTAATTATATTGTGACATATTTTACTTGTGAGGGGAGACATTCATATTTGCATGCCATGTATTTCAAATTTTTGAGCTACCTAAGACATGATGACTACCCTTTGAATATTCCTCATTTCATGTATCACATTTTGTTAAAAAGAGTTGCTACAATACAAAAAGGAAACCCAAAAAATGTTTCACATCACTATTTTATTAAGCTCATCATAGAAAATCACTTAGGGAACAACTTGGGATATCTTGCAATGATTTTGTTGAAAAAAAAGTGTAAAACCCTATTAGGCAACCTACAAAGCAAGTTGAAGAGGAAAGAGAACCTTAGGAAAACCCTGTAAACCCTAGCTCCTCCTCAACTAGACCTAAGAGGTCATAGAGAACCTCAATTTCTGCTCTGTTAGCTTCTACCTCTAGGTCGGGACCAACATCTGATAAGGGTAAAAGGAAAGTTAAAATTTCCCCAAATACTAGCTCTCCTATAGTTCCTATGGTTTATAAGAAGAAAATAGGGAATGTACAACAAACATCCCCAGAACCTCCAGCAACATCAAAGAACATAGAATTACCCATTAGGCATGAATCTCAAAGAAGCCAATCGATGGTAAAACCTAATGAAGGTGTTTCTTTTTAATCCCCTATGTCTGAAAAATGTAGTTAGTGAAAAAGAGTAATCCTCTTTTTTTTGACAAAGATAAGATCATCATTAAAGAGGGAGAAAGTGCAAAATGTGTACCTATAGTAACAAGAACATCCTCTGTCCATCCACCTATCATTTCCATAGATTCAGATAATGATGATAGTGTATCTGTTAAAATTTCAGATTCTCCTCCACCTCAAAGAGAAAAATTTCATGAAGAAGATGTTGGAATATATTTTGATGTAGTTAATACTATTGCTAAACATATTCTTTCTCAAGGAATTGATGCTTTAGCATCCATAGCCTAGCAAACTGATCCTATTGATCCTTCACCTAAGGCACATGTTACTTTTTGTCCTGGTTTCACTATCTCATTATTGAGCATTATTTCACAACCATCTAACTAGTTAATTTAGGAGAGATAAGAATGGAAAATAGAGAGAGAGAGACCCTAGAAAACACCATCTTCAATCAAAATCAAGAATTGATTGAGAAGGATGAGGAGATTGAGCAATTAAGTGGTAAACTTACAAAAGTCACTGCCATGATTCCTGAGCTAATATCATGTTGTTCTCATTTTCCTATTTATGGTCTCTTTTTGAAGGAACAATTTATCAATTACCAGATGACTTGTGTAATGTAGGATAAAAATTTAACATTGAATACCCCTCACAAATTCTTCCAAACTTTTCATGTTGCTCTTGTAGCCATCAAAAAATTGTTTTGTGAACTCTTTTTATGTAATTTAGTAGTCATAGATAATAGAGAGTGGAACCCTCTACCTTATGTGGGTGATATTCAACTCAGGGCATTGATGTCTTGTATTCAAAATGAAATTAGTAGGGAAAACCAGGCCCACTAGTACAAGGAATTAGGGTATGAGATGCCACTTTTCCTCAGGCCTAAGGCCAAGGATGCCAAAAATTTGTACTATGAATGGTTGAAAACTTCTTACACAAAACCCAAAATTTGGATTATTCCTCCTTTAAGGGAAATAGTTTATTAGGAATATAAAGCTATGGTAGAAATAGATCTTCCTATAGTAAAGCAGGCAAATCAATGGAACTGGATAGGGTTGAGTGAAGACCTATAGAAGAGGGAACTTCATTCTCTATTGAATTTTATCATGGCCACTCGATAAGCACCCTGGTATATCAAGCTAGGGGAAGAAAGGAAAAATTATTGGATTCCTTTAACTTTTTAACCTCCATTGTTGTTGTCCCCATTGCTTGCTAATTCACAAGATTTAGAGAAATTTGATATGATAAAAGAGCTCCACAGATGGAAAAGGTGTAGGGAGAGTAATGGTTTTTATTGGAACATTGCTATAGGGGGTAAAGGAAAAAGTGTTGCCTTAGACTTCAGTATGGTTGTGAGGGTGAAAAATTTCATGTTTTCTTGAGTACAAGTCAAATTTTTAGCTGGAGGGAATGATGAGACCAAAATATGGTCTATTTCATCATTTCATTTTCAGTTTAATTTGCAAACTCTCTAAAAGACTTTGATGTTCAAGAACATGATGTTTATGATGATTTCAGAAAAATGTGTGCATAATTACGTTTGAGGATTAAAATGAATAAGCTGTGAAAAGATATGTCATTTAATTACAAAATAGTGAGAATGATGCTTTTTCTTCCTTAGCTAGTCTGGGTAGTTCTCTTGCAACAATTTGACATAGGGTAAACTAATTTAGATAACATGTTTTGAATAAGTCTTGATGTATGTTATTATTTTGGAGGTGCTAATATTTTGTAGATATAAATGCAAAGCCAAGTCAACCAAGCGAGAGTTAAAGCAGTTGCTCACGTTAATAGACTAGCCTTGAGCACAGGAAATTAAGGGGTCATGAGCTCGTAAATTACTATTCTATTTGGCACTAGAATTAATTTTCATATTTTAATAATCAATTTTATCATTTTTTTTGGTAGTTGATGAGTCTAGAATTTAGGAATTCTATTCCTAGTTTGTGTTTTAAATAACTAGAAGTTTGTGTTCTAGAGGTGCTAAGTTTTAAGTACTGAATATAATCTTGCTATTCATCAGTATGTAAATTTTTTTCGTATGAATAAAATTATTATTTCAAGTTTGCATCTGTGAGTTATTATACTTCACTTCTCTGTGGGGACTAGATAGGGAGTGAACTAATTAGGTAGCATAGTATTTATATTCAGTTTGTAGAACCCAAGTAGACCCTGCTATTCCTGTAGCCACTAAACATAGAATTAGTGGACTATTCCTATAGCATAGGTAGTTGAAGTAATTATTAGCTATATTTTCATGATTTAAAAAATATATATTTGGTTCTTAGCTTTAGCATAAATTTTTTGTAGTTAAGCACTTGAATTACTATAGAGTAGTTCTTAAGTTGAGATAAGTTTGAAGTATATATTTTGTGAACATCATTTCAAGTTTATGTCCCTGGTTGATAAATTAAATGAGTCCAAATGAGTTGGATAAGAACCACTTGACATGTCCAATATTGGGTTAAGTAGCCCATTGCTATAGGATTTTGATGCCTTTCTTTGGCCAAGCAAAAAGGACTATTGAAAGCAAGCTATGAAAGAGGAATTCAATTAGATAGTAAAGAATGAGACATGGGAATTGGTCCCTAGACCAACAGATAAGAATTTGATAGGAACTAAATGGGTATTCAAGAATAAGATGAATGAATAAGGTGAAGTTGTAAGGAACAAGGAAAGATTAATATGTAAAGTTTACTTACAATAATAAGTAATAAACTATGATGAGACCTATGCTCCTATGGAAAGAGTAGAAGTAGTAAGGTTATTCTTAGCATATGTAGCATAAAAAAAATTCAAAGTATATTAGATGGATGTCAAGTCAATATTTTTTAATAGAGAACTTGAAGAAGAGGTATACATTGAACAACCTAAAGGTTGTCCTTTAATAGATGATAAGGACATAATATGTAGATTGAAGAAACAATTGTATGGCTTGAAGCAAGCACCCAAAACTTGGTATGCAAGGTTGGACAAGAATTTGAAAAAGCTTGGATATAGCAAATGTATGGTAGATAGTAATCCCTATTGGAAAGAAATTGATGATGGATTGATGATCTTGGTAATATTTGTAACTGATGATATCATATTTGGAGGAAATGATGATGAAAGTGATAAGTTTTTAAAAGAAATGAAGAAATAATTTGAAATGAGTATGATAGGAGAAATGAAATATTTTCTAGGATTACAGATTATGTAGGATAAAGAAGGAATATTTATTTCTCAGATGAAGTATTTGAAAGATTTAATAAAAAGGTTTGGTTTGGAAACATGTAGACCCATTGGAACACCTATGGTAACTAGATACAATTTATCTACAAAGGATGAGACACATACTATTGAGTAGAAGAAGTATAGATCTATGTTTGGAGGTTTGTAATATCTTACTCACACAAGGACAAATATAGAAAATCTAGTTGGAATTGTTGTAAGATTCCAAGCTAATCCTAGAGAAGCACATTATGAAATAGTCAAAAGGATATTTAGATACCTGAAAGAAATATCTAAGTTAAGATTATGGTATGATAAATCTAATGATTTCACTCTATATGATTATACTAATTCTGATTGGGCACACAATATAGATGACAAAAAGAGCAGCAGTGATGGAGCCTTCTTTCTTGGAGGAAGATTAGTTTCTTGGCTAAGAAAAAAGTAAGATTGTACCTCACAAAGTACAATAGAAGAAAAATATGTTGTGACAACAAAAAATTATAATCAAGTTATTTGGATGAAGCATATGCTAAAGGATATATGGATAAAATTTAGTGAACCTATTGTGATGCATTGTGACAATACAAGCACAATAAATATGTCTAAGAATCCAATGATGCTTTATAAGACCAAGCACATCTCTATCAAGTATCACATGTTGAGAGAGAAAGTTGCAGAAACAAAAATTAGATTGGAGTATGTGAGTACTAAAGAGTAGATTGTAGATATTTTCACTAAGCCTCTTCCCAAATAGAGTTTTGAGTATTTGCAAGGTATGTTAGGTGTTATGCCCCTTCCTATATCAGAGTAGAAGATGCAAGAATGCATAAGTCTAGTGTAATAGAGAACCATTGTTTATTTGGAGTAAATGTTGATGCTTCCTAAATGGGGGAGTATCTATGAATGGATAGAGTCATGTAGGACTCTTGTTGGATGTTGTTTTTGAGCAGTGTCTTTGGACACTTGAGCTAGCCAGAAACAATTATTACAGAGTTTGATGGTTGCTGAAACCTTTGAAATTGATGTCAATGGGGGAGAAGTTTAGCATGAAAAATAGTTTGAGCACATTTAGGGGAGAAGAAAATATTTTGGAAGAAGTACAAAATTTGAAAATGATTGATGAAGAGGATTTGAAAAGAAAGGTTAATAGTCTTTTGTAGTTCGTATTCTTGGAACTAGATTTTTTTATCTATGTTGCCATCAATGCCGAAGGGGGAAATTGTTGGAAGCATGAATGCTAATGATATTCCTATGGGGGAGTGTTTTAGAAACATGATTAGATCATTATAATGATAATATATTACATTCATGACTATGTTTGTCATTGATGTCAACATTGAAGTTTTCTGTGGTATCTAACAGAAGAACAATAGAAAGATCAAGTTCTTATAGTTAGAAAGTTGAGTACTTTTAGTATCAAGATTAGAGGTAAATTATACTATGTTTCTAGTATATGAAAATAACCTTGTAAGCATAAGATATTATGTTTGGAAGAAGTTATGCAAGTTTTGGTGAAGGCTATTTTGAGATAGAGTTTACAAAGGCATGTTCTGGTAAACTTGTTATATCTATTAGTAGAGTTATTATTCTAAGAAGCCAAAGTTAAAGATATGAAGAAGACATCTTAGCGATGATGTGGACAAGCTCGCTCATCATAATGTTATATGTATGGGAGGTTATTCAAGTTTCAAGATGAAAGATTAATGTTATCACTAAGTGTAAAGTGTTCTTAATGTGGTCCTATAATAATTAATTAAGAAGGTGTAACAACCCACTCATGGAATTGTTTTATGGATTCAGTATAAAGGAAGGAAATTTTCCTTTATCATAGATGAGATGGATAAAGTAATTGTAACTAGCATGAAGAGTGCAATATGAAATTGAGTAGTGTAGATTAGAAGTGAAGGAAAATTCATTGTCGAGGTTTTATTGTGTGATCCAAATTTTGATACTTGGATCCGAGGTTCATGACCCAGTATACAATGTCTAATAGTGATTGGTCTAGTTGGCAGGATAGAGGAAAGAAGTTAAAGTAAATTACATACAATTATTCTTCAAGGAATAGTTGAGAGATTAGTTGGATAGTGAGTTCAATGGTCTTGCCCCAAAAATTGTTTAGACAGTGGCTCCTTCTGTCTTCTACAACTCCTAATAGGGTTGGCACAAATCCTAATAGGGTTGAAATCTTCTAAAAATGATTCAAAGTCTGCTAAAAGAGACTCATATGTACTAAATGTTGTAATAGACTCCTTGTTGGGACTCAAAATTAAAGGCTGAATTTTGAGTACCATTAAGAAATAAAGCCCTATAAGCACTTTTTAATGCATGCATACCTATATGTACATGTGAGGCTTAAGAGTTGTCTAATATTTCTAACACCTTGCATTTAGTATATCAACTCATCCCATGATGATAAAGTTCCATTCCAAGCCATTATGTGAAGTCCCATTTTGAGCAATGTCCAATTCTGCATTTTTGCTTGTGTCAAACAACGATAGAAGGTTGTGTTTGCAATTGAATATCTCACACCCAGTAATGTTTCATGACTCAATAATTTGGGAGTGTTTATTATCTATACCAAAGGGGCCATGTTTTAGATTTTGAGTTGATTTGAATCTGTTTGACTAGGTTTTGAATCCCTCAAAGTTGGTCATTTATTGTTGTCATGCTGATGTGAATTGTTTAGAATTCTGCGAGGCTTTGTTTGACTTGTTATAACTTTGACCTAGTTGACCAAAATGATGAAATTCCTTTTGCATTGAATTTTAGAGGTTAGATTTATTTCTATTTTTCAATTTTGAGCTTATGACAAATTTGTTTGATCAGTTTTCAAACGTGATTCCTAATGCAACTTTGAATCTTTTACTGGTGTTAAGAAGTGTAGTTTTATCAGTACCCCTATTTGTGATGTCATATCTCAAAATTTGTGATATGTGAGATCAAATAGATTGTACCACTATGTTCTCCTCTTAAAATATTTTACTATGCCAATTTTCAAATCTTGATGAATTCGTTTGCACACTTTCCTAGGTCCATTCCATTTGCAAACAATGCTTTTCTGCAATTGTTTCCAAGATACAAATTCTGAGTAGCAACTTTGACCACTCACCAAATGCATCCTATTATTTTTCATGAGCCCTAATCCTAGATTTATGTTTTCCTCATGATAGTGAACCAACACCCTATTTTTCATTTACCCAATTTTCAAAGCCAAATCTGAATGTGATTTATTGTTTTCTTACATGTTTTCTTGTAGGCAGTTCTGAGATGACAACTTTGGTAGTCAATATCTTTAGACTAGGAATTTTTCATGAGTATGAGATTTGACAAGGTAGGAATATGTGGAATAGAGAATAATCATGTTCAATTCATGAGCCCGATTAGGTTTTTGGGTTAGTTTTTAAGGCCAGACAAAGGACCTCTTGGCACTAAGTTGGTAGTTTATAGGAAACGTTAAATATTAGTTTTAACTGATATGAAAATGATTGGATTTTGATCAAATCAATGTCAGGTGACTAATGGATCAATTTGATAGTTTAGGTGTTCAAATTTTTTATTTATTTTTAGCTGGAGCCACTTTGGGCCCCGACTAATCTAGTTAGATTGATAAGGTAATAAAATTAGGTGGAGAGATTTAATATGTTAAAGGATAGACCTTATTACATATCCTAAGTACACTCTAATTCATAATGGAAGAAAACTCAAAGGTTTTTTTGATCCTAATGATTGGTGGGAGTTGTGGCATCTAGTTTTTGTATGGGTCAGCATTTAATTCGAATGGTTAACTATTTTTACCAAGGGAGGAGACTATAGTTTGGAACCACCACTTCTTTAGGAAAGAGAGATAAGTGATAACTTGAGTAGGATGGTGTTTAAAATTTAGAATTATATGCATTTTTGTAGACAAGTAGTCATTGTGTGGGGCATTGTAAATCACAAAAGAGACAAAGGACATGAAGCTTGTTTCTTGTTAACAAAGAATGTGGAGATTGAGAATGAGTATCTTTTTATTAGGGACCCATAAAATTTAAAAGAAATTTTGTAGTTTGATCTTACTACAATCTCCTTGGAAGCATAATTTTAAAATACTACAAAAGGTATAAAGGTGTTGCTTGCATGGGGACTATAACTTGAAGAGGCAGGTTGAGAAACTAAAAAAAGAATATATTGAATTATATACTATGTATACCTACTAGATAGTTCATTGCTTAATATCTATAGGGTCCCTTAGTGAATAGTAGGCATAGTCATGTCCGTGCACCACCATCCATTCCTTATCTCTAGGTGGACAACCAACAACCACACATTCTTTCTTTGGACTTTCCCTCTCCCTCCATGCATTCATGTTGCAACTGTGGAGTAGGGGAACCTTCTAATCCTTGTAATATTGGAAACGACCCACCATTAGCATTAACACTACAATTCAATTGTAAAAGTTTATAACAGTCCAAAAAATTGAAGAGGAAGCTACAAAGCCACTCAACATAGGTAGCTCACATTAAAACAAGGTATAGCAGAATGTTGAAAAAGAATGTCCAAACCAAAAAGAGAATTAAGGCCTGAAAATATTGCAGGAGAAGTGCCCATGATGTGAAGGAGTCTTGTTAGGCTAGAGGAGAATAAAAATCTTGTGATCATGCCTTTTGAAAAGAATATTGAAAATGAAGCATGTGGGAGTTGTTAAGAAGACTTGAAACTATCATTTTTACCTTAACACCACATAATTTGTGGCCTTGCCTTTGACTATTTGAATCTCATGGCATAGAAAGCCATGAGAAAAAGGAATATTTCAAATAATTTTGATTTCAACATGTAGTGAATGGAAGTAGAAAGGAGGCATAGTGAAACAAGGAAGCTGCTGCATATAAAAGGCAAAAGCTTAATGTAGGCTAGGAGCAAGCAAACCACAACATGAAAAGAAAACTCCCACACCCTACATTATAGAGGCATCTAATATGTTCAATGGCAATAGACTTTTTGTAATTGTCCAGTGGCAGAGGTATAAGTCTACATCATACAAAGGAATACGTGAGCTTGATGAAGACATTTGAAGCCACATGGAGCCCAAACATTTCAAACTAGCACCGAGTAGAGCAAATCCAAAGTGGCAGTAGGAAGCCACAACTTGTGAGGGAGGAACTGATGGGGCAATCAATGCTAGATTAGGCCATAGAATGGAAGGAAGACCCCATCAAAGGAAGTGTTGGAAGCTCCATCGTATGAGGGAGAAGTTTTGCAGGAGAAAATAAGAAGACATTAATCCCACATTGAGCAAGCTACAAGAATTTTAAATCTATAAATACTAAAACACACCCCCTACTTTTTGTCTTAAGATAGGTGGCTTTTTTAAAAGGCAATTCATGTGGAGGGGCCCACTATGGATGGCCAGTTAGGAGCACAGAGTCAAAATTTTGACTGAAGAAGCAAAGGAGAGTTGCCAAGAAATGTTGCCAGAATCTAGTGGTCGCTATGTCGCCACTAAAAAATGAGAGGTTTTTCGGCAAGTGACATGGTGACCTGCCAAAAAACCTTGAAATTAGGTGAGGAAATTGTGGGTCTTGTTCAACACATTTGGCAGGGACATGGTAGCATTAGCAAATAGGAAGGTGACAAGTGGTAGCATGTAGTGATGGATTGATGAACCAAGGTGCTGACATGGCAATCTAAGATCAAAGAGGCATAGGATGGTGACATGTGGCAGATCTGATGATGGTTGCCATGTTGCCAAAGAAAAGTTGCATGAAATTTACCCATGCAACATGGCAACTAGACAACTGGCAATGACGTGGTGAAATATAGGACCAATGAGATGATGCCATGTGTCATCTAGGTCGCAAAGGTTGTACAACAAATCATCAATCAGCCAATCCCATGATGACACATGTCACTAGCAGTCAACAAGTTTGACCCATATGGAATCTATGAGGGAAAATTCAAATAATTTTAGAAAATATTTTTAAAAAAATTCTCCCTTGGTTAAACGTGCAAGTTTTTAAATGCATTTGGATTTTTTTTTATAGTCCAAACTCTAGAAAAGGTAAAAATTTTGCAATAATAATGTGCAAGGCCATAACAAGAGCCTGGAACTTTGAATGGCTACCAAAGGGGCAATTTTTGTCTAAAATAGGCACTTCAATATATAGTTGGAATTGGGAAGAAATTAACTTTTTGAATATGAAGTCAAAATTTGCACAACTATTCACAAGTTCGATCTATAAGTAGATTTGTAATTTCTGGGTCATTCTTAGCATAATGGAAGAATTCATCATTGATCATAAAATTTGTTAGAAGGTAGATATGAAAGAAAGTTTAAGCTTGAATGTCAAAAAAACACTTTTGAAAAGATTATCTTGCCTCTAGAGGCCATTTAACTAATTTTTGCCTTTGCCTTGATTTGATATCTGCCATCAAAAGCAGTTATTGTGCCATCAAATGTTTGAGATATCTTTATGCTTTTGAGAGCCAAAATGGAAGAGGATTTGATTTACAAGTTACAAAGAGAGATTAGAGAGATTCTTTTCACTATTAGGAGATGTTTTCCAACTGGACACATGTCAGATGCACAACAGATCTGAGAATTCACTCTCCTTTATATCATTCCCTTTCTCGCCTTTTGTAGAGGTTCTAGTTTTTCAGTGTGAAATCGGTTGGTTCCAATTTTGGAGAGAAAAAGATTGACTACTGTGACACCATTTGGGTTTCCATTTTTTGATATGTCTTAATAACTGTGAAATCATTTCATTTAGCAATTTCTCTTGTATTGAGCAACGCTAAGTTTTATGTAGATAGTTCTTGTTTGTCAGGTGATTTTTGAATCAGTTCTATACATCTTTCATGTATTTGTTTTCAAAGAGAATGAACAAAGCAAAGCAAGGAGTTTACATTCATTTTGGATCTTGTCTCCTATTCATGAGTTTTTAATTTCTTCTAATTTGTGAACCAAGAGCATGAATTAGGTTGCATTTTGTTTAAAAATGCATGTGGTTGAAATGTCTTGCTTGTTGAAAAAAGGATCACATAATTGCTTGGTATTTATCATAGCGTTTGTAGACTTTATGATGGGATAATTTGAGTATGAGATTCATTTTGATGTAGATGTCTATGCACAAGGTGAATGATAGATCAAGGATTATGATGTAGGAGTTATGTCAAAGGTTTCCATAAGATGTATGGTTGTAATTCATGTAATTTCCCAATAGATAAGGCACTAATTAGCTATAGGATCATTCTATTGTGTTGCTCATACCTAGGTCTTTTTGTTATCAACATATTAAATATTGTTCCCTTTATATTGAAAGTTATTCAAAGTCTAACCCTCACTTAGGTTATGAATTAAATTGTCTTACATTTAGCTAATATAGATCTATGTTATTGCATGAGTCATCAGGAGAAATAAGGGTTAAATCTACTATTAATAGATTCAGGAATATGTTTAGCACTAGTACCTTATAATTTGAATCTAATGTCCACTCGCCTAGGTTTTGCAGAGCCTAAAGTAGAAGAAGGGTCTAGCCTTATAATTGGCCAGTGTCTAAAAGGATGTGTTAAGGATGGGAGTTAGCTACCCCTAGATGTGTCTTATTCTCACCAGGGTAATTTGAAACCTGTAGTGTTTCAAAACACCAACAAAATGGTGACTCTACTAAGGAAATAACATGGCAATACACCTTGTCAAAAGGAAAATAATCTCTGGTGTTAATTGAATACTTGCAGTCCTATTTCTTAGTATGGTTTTGCCCATCTGAGTCACCAAAAAAATGGTGACTCATCTGGGGACTATATTGAATCCAAATGGTAGACAAACCTTGAGAATTTGAAATAAGGAGATTCAATACAATGGTAGAAGTCCATAAAAAGGTTTTAGTAGTAAGTTCTCTAATGTTATTTCTAGTTTCCTGCTCTGAATCATGCACCCTAGTAAGGTTTTATCCATTTTCACTAGTAGGTTTGAGGTTGAGATTAAATATGTATTTAAGAGTGTTTATCTTCAGTCTATTGAACCAAATTTTTTTTTGACAATGCTGTTGTAAATTTAGAGTCAAGAATGAACATAAGTTTGTGTTCCCTTTTTGAGTTTATAAATCTAGAAGAGTGGGTTGATGGTTTGCATTTCTCCTACATGTGAAGGTTTGGTTCAGATTTTTCAAGTGAAAAATTATGTTTTATTTCTCACAAAGTGTGGGTGGCAACTCTAAAATCTCTGTTCCAATTTGTTACTAGTTGATTCCATTACAAAATTTTGATGGACTTTCAGTTATACAGGAAGATCTAAAGCTTTTGATAGTCTCTTAAAAAGGAAGTCTAAATTCTTGATAAGGTTTGAAGTATTTTTTGTAATCTATTGTTATGAGAAATAAAAGTGAAAAAAGTAAATCAAAACAGTGATTTGTTCATCTTCTTGCAAGGAGGTGGCAGCTCTACAATATTTTTATCAATAGTGTGAAGGATTTTCATTATGCGCTTATGTTAGATCAGCAGATCAAAATCTTGTATAAACAGTTGAGGTATTTTGGTTTTCATGTTTTCTTTTCATGGAAGTCAAATGTTAAAAACATGGTTGCCTCTATCCAGTGATTTCCAGCACTAAAAGAAAGAGGTATAAATTTTATTTTAAGATGGAGTTAGATTTTAGATCTGAGATTAGTTTTCCAAGTTCTAAAAGTTTAGAGACTATGGCTAACAATATTGTTATGTTAAATAAACCAATCTACAAAAGGATTGTTAATGTTATAAAAATTGAAGTATGAAGTACTCAAGGTTTAAATGTTGAACAATGTTATTTAAGGCTTAAATTAGTAATTAGAAAGATGATTTTTCATTGTAGACCCAAAGAATCTTCCTTGCCTAGTGTTTTCCTTAATATTCTAGTGCTTGATTCAGTCAATTGGCCAGCATCTATCAGATTACAAAGAATTTTGCAAGTTGAAAGATTCATTGAAGAGATGGAAAGTGGTAACTATAGAGTTCATGTTATATCTTCTAATGATAATGAGTGTGCTAAAAGTCAAGCTAGTAATAAATATAATGAATCCATAGAGAAAGATAATTTGTCATCTGAATGTGAAGAGAAGGATTCAAATGCCAATGAATTAGGTAATTGCAATTAGAATAAGGAAGATGGATATGAAAGTGAAGATAAACTTGGTTACAGTAAATATGATGTTGAGGAATTATGTAACAGTAGTAGAGGTAATTAATTCCATGATAAGAATGAATATTATAATGATGCTGATTTTCTAGATTGTTATACTAATGATCTTGTTGTTGTAAGTTCTTCATGTTATCTGAATAATAATCACATCCAAGAGAATATTTGTGAGGCAGTCTTCTTGAGCCCTAATGAAATTTCAATTTTGTTGGCTCGTGATTTTAAAAATCATATAAGTGTTTCTAAGGATCTTCATATTTTCCCTCATAATACTTTCTCATTCAGTCAAATCAATTCCTTGAAGTTTGATATGGAACTTTTATAGAAGTAGAATTCAAAAAATCTTTGTTAGACTTTGGAGGTGTGTATCACAATACCTCAAATGATTTTGCACATTATGATTTATTGGATGTGGAGGATGTTAGAGAAGGGAAGTTTGATATTGTTTCAGATTCTTCTCATGTTGATTTTGCTGAAATCTGTTTTGATGTTTCATGTGATGAAGAGGAAAATAATGAAAGTTGTCAATCAGATTATGAATTTTCTTTATGTGTTGATAAATCTTGTAAAGATAAGTTCAAGGTTCATTATGGCATTCAGTTAGATGAAGAAAATGATTGTGATCAACATAGTTTAGATCAGCACTTTTAGAATAAGTTTTCACGATTGGTGACTAATTAGTTTTTTGAGTGTGAAGAGGTTTTAGCAAAAGATAAATTTGATTTAATGAATGGTATGACTACAAATAGGGAGGGATCAGATTTTACGTACTCTTCACATCTAATTACATAAGATGAGTTGCAAAGTTTTGACATATGCAACTTATTGAACAAAGTAGAATATGAATCATTCATGTTTCTAGTTGAAGGTGCCCATGAGTCAGTAGTGATGATCAGTTTTAGTTAGATATCAGTAGTTATGATCACACTAATTAATATTTTCATAGTGAGCAAGATGAAGAAAGTATGTCTAGTTATTATATGCATTATGAAAATGATGATGATAGTTTTGTTTGGCCCAATGAAGTGATTGAAGGTGCTGATGTGCTGGGTGAAACAAAGGAGAATAATATTTGTAGCTTACCTTAAGAAGATGTAAATGAGAATTAGGTATATGACAGAGGAAAAATATTTTAAAAACTTTCTAGTGGCTCGGGGCCGTTGTTTGTACATAGTAGGAGTAGTTGTTTCTTGCTTTCAATAAAGCTATTCAAGAGAGAAGTTTTTGTTGTCAAGTGTATGGTCTTCTTCTTAAAAAAATATGAATCCTTTCCATGCCCAAAAGGGCCATGCATCCCTAGAAAGAGCCACTGTTAGGACTCAAAATTGAAGCTCAAATTTTGAGTACCATTGAGAAATCAAGCCCTATAAGTACTTTTTGATGCATGTATATTTAGTTGGGCTTGTGAGGCCTAAGAGGTGTTTAATGTTTCTAACACCTTGCATTTAGTATATCCACTCATCTCATGATGATAAATTTCCATTCCAAGTCATTGCTTGAAGTCTCATTTTGAGCAATGTCCAGTTTTGAATTTTTGCTTGTGTTAAACAGCAACACGAGGCTATGTTGGCAATAGAATTTATCATACCTAGTAATGTTTCATGACTCACCACTTTGGGAGTGTTTAGTGTCCATACCAAAGAGCCTATATTTCATATTTTGAGTTGTTTCAAATCCATTTGACTAGGTTTTGAATGCCTCAAAGTTGGTCATTTATTGTTGTCATACTAATGTGAATTGTTCATAATTCTTGGAGGCCTTCTTTGACTTGTTATAAATTTGACCCAATTGACTGAAATTATGAAATTCCTTTTGCATTGCATTTTGGAGGTCAGAAATTTTTTGTGTTTCAATTTTTAGCTTATGATGAATCTATTTGATCGATTTTCAAACGTGATTCCAAATGTAACTTGTAATCTTTTATTGGTGTCAAGAAGTGCAATTTTGTCAACACCCCAATTCGTGATGTCATATCTTAAAATTTGTGATAGGTGAGATCAAATGGATTGTACCACTATGTTTTCCTCTAAAAATATTTTAACTGTGCTAATTTTCAAATCTTGATGAATTTGTTTGCATACTTTCCTAGGTCCATTCCATTTGCAAAAAATGTTTTTCTGCCATTGTTTCCAAGATACAAATTTTGAGTAGCCTACTTTGACTGCTCACCAAATGCATCTTATTATTCATAATGATCCCTAATCCTAGATTTATGTTGTCCGCATGATAGTGAACCAATGCCCCAATTTTCATTTCCCCAAGTGTCATTTTATCCTATTTTCAAAACCAAATCTGAATGCGATTTATTGCTTTCTAACATGTTTTCTTGCAGGCAGTTCTGAGATGGCAACTTTGGTAGTTATTATCTTTTGATTGAGAATTCAAAATGAGACAAGATTTGAGATGAGCATGCAGAATAGAGAATCAATATGTTCAATTCCAGAGCCCGATCAAGTGTTTGGATCAATTTTTAAGGCCAGTCAAAGGACCTTTTGGCATGATGTTGGCAATTTGTAGGAAAGGTTGACAATTAGTTTTAAGTGATATGACAGTGATTGGATTTTGATCAAATAAATGTTAGGTGACTAATGGATCAATTTGATAGTTCAGGTGTTTGAAAACAATTTATTTTTTACTCAGACCTACTTTGGGGCCTGACTAATCCTATCATATTGATAAGGTGATAAAATAAGGTGGAGAGATTTAATATGTTAAAGGGTAAAACTTATTATATGCCCTAAGTACACTCTAATTCATAATGGAAGAAAACTCAAAGGTTTTGTTGATCTCGATGACTGGTGGGAGTTATGGCATCCAGTTTTTGTATGGTTCAGCACTAAATTTGAATGGTTGATGATTGTGACCAAGGGAGGATACTATAGTTCGGAGCTACCACTTGTCTAGGAAAGAGGGATAAGTGATACCTTGAGTAGGATGGTATTGAAAATTTAGAATTATATGCATTTTGGTAGACAAGTAATCATTGTATGAGGTATTGTAAATCACAAAAGAGACAAAGGACATGAAGCTTGTTTCTTGTTAACAAAGAATGTAGAGATCAAGAATGAGTACCTTTTTATTAGGGACCCATAAAATTTAAAATAAATTTCATAGTTTGATCTAACTAAAATCTCCCTCGAAGCCTAATTTTAAAATACTACAAAAAGTAGAAAGGTGTTGCTTGCACGGGGACTGCATCTTGAAGAGGTGGGCTGAGTAACTAAAAAAAGAATATATTGAATTATATACTAGATATACCTACTAGATAATCCAGTGCTCAATATCTATAGGGTCCCCTAGCGTATAGTAGGCATAGTCATGTTTGTGAGCCACCGTCCATTCTTGATCTCCAACTGGACAAATGACAACTAGACATTCTTTCTTTGGACTTTCCCTCTCCCCGCATGCATTCATGTTATGACTGTGGAGCAAGGGAACCTTCTAATCCTTGTAATATTGGTAGTGACCCATCATTAGCATTAACCTTCCAATTAAATTATAAAAGTCAATATCAGTCCAAAAATTTGAAGAGGAAGTTGCCAAGCCACTCAACGTAGGCAGCTCACATTAAAACAAGACATAGCAAAACGTTGGAAATGAATGTCCATGCCAAAAAGAGAATGAAGGCATGGAAATATTGTAGGAGAAGTGCCCACAATGTAGAGGAGTCTTGCTAGGATGGAGGAGAATAAAAAATTTGTGATCATGCCTTTTGAAAAGAATATTGACAATGAAGCATGTGGGAGTTGTTAAGAAAACTTGAAACCATCATTTTACCTTAACACCACATAATTTGTGGCCCTGCATTTGACTATTTGTAACCTATGGTAGAGCAGACCATGAGCAAAAGGAATCTTTTAAATAATTTTGATTTCAACATGTAGTGAATGTAAGTAAACAAGTGGCATAGTGAAACAAGGAAGCACTGCATATAAAAGGCCAAAGCTTTATGTAGGCTGGGAGCAAGAAAACCACAACATTAAAAGAAAACTCCCACACCCTATGTTATAGAGGCATCTGATATGTTTAGTGGCAATAGACATTTTATAATTGTCTAGTGGCAAAGGTATAAGTATACATCATATAGAGGAACATGTGAGTTGGATGAAGATGTTTGAAACCATAGGGAGCCCAAATGTTTCAAACCTAATGCCGAGTAGAGAAAATCCAAAGCAACAATGGGAAGCCATAGCTTGTGAGGGAGGAACTGATGGGGTAGTCAACACTAGAGTAGGCCATAGAATGGAAGGAAGATCACATCAAAGGAAGTGTTGGAAGCTACATGGTATGAGGGAGAAGTTTTTCATGAGAAGATGAGAAGACATTGATTCCACATTGAGCAAGCTACGAGAAAGGAAATCATATGGAGGGGCCCACCATGTATGGCCAGATAGGAGCACAAAGTAAAAATTTTGACTAATAGAGAAAAGGAAAGTTTTTGGGAAATATTGCCAAAATTCAATGGTCATTATGTTGCCATCAAAAAATGGGAGGTTTTTCGGCAAGCAACGTCATGGTGACTTACTGGAAAACCTTGAAATTTGGTGAGGTAATTATGGGTCCTATTCAACACATTTGGTAGGGACATGGTATTGTTGGTAAATAGGAAGGTGAAAAGTGGTAGCATGTAGTAATAGATTGTTGAATTTAGGTCCTAACATGGCAATCTAAGATCAAAGAGGCATAGGATGGCGACACGTGGCAGATCCGACAGTGGTCACCATGTCTCCAAAGCAAAGTTTCATGAAAGTTACCCATGCAACATGGTAACCAGACAACTAGTGATGATGTGGAAAAATACAAGACCAATAAGATGATGCCACATGGCATCCAAGTGGTAAGGGTTTTATGACAAAGTAATAGTCAGCCAACCACATAATGACATGTGTCATCAATGGTCAACCCAGTTTGACCCAAATGGAATTTGTGAGGAAAAATTCAAACAATTTTAGAAAATATTTTTAAAAAATTTCTCCCTTGGCTAAACATACAAGTTTTTAAATGCATTTGGATTTTATTCTATAGTCCAAACTTTAGAAAATGTAAAATTTTTGCAATAATAATAATGTGCAAGGCCATAACAGGAGCCTAAAAATTTGAATGGCTATTAGAGGGGTGATTTTTGTCTAAAATAGGCACTTCAATATACCATTGGAACTGGGAGGAAATGAAATTTCCAAATATGAAGTTATATTTTTCTCAACTATTCACCGGTTGGATCTATAAGCAGATTTCTAATTTTTAGGGCATTCTCGGCAAAATGGCAGAATTCTTCATTGATCATCAAAATTGGTTAGAAGGAAGATATGAAATATTGTTGAAGCCTAAATGTGGAAAAAACAATTTTGAAAAGACTATCTTGCCTCTAGAGGCCATTTAATTATTTTTTTCCTTTGCCTTGATTTGAGATCTGGCATCAAAAGTGGCTATTGTTCCATCAAGTATTTGAGATATCTTTATGCTTTTGAGAGTCAAAATGGTAGAGGATTTGATTTACTAGTTGCAAAGAGAGATTAGAGAGATTCTTTTCACTATTAGGAGATTTTTTCCAAGTGGACACAGCCAAATGCACAATAGAATTGGCAATTCACTCTCCTCTATATCATTCTCTTTCTCACTTTTTGTAGAGGTTCCAATTTTTTAGTGCGAAACCAATTGGTTCCAATTTTGGAGAGAAAAAGATTGACCAGTATGACACCATTTGGGTTTCTAGTTTTGGATATGTCTTCATAACTATGATACCATTTCCTTCAATAATTTCTCTTGTATTGAGTAGCACCAAGTTTTATGCAAATAGTTCTTATTTTTTAGGTGATTTGTGAATCAGTTCTATACATCTTTCATATATTTGTTTTCAAAGAAAATGAATAAAGCAAAGCAAATGGTTTACATTCATTCTAGATCTTGTCTCTTTTTCATGAGTTTGTAATTTCTTCTAATTTGTGAACCAAGAACATGAATTATGTTGCATTTTTTTAAAAAAATGCATGTAGTTGAAATTTCTTGCTTGTGGAACAAAGGGCCATGTAATTGCTTGATATTTATCACAGGGTTTGTAGACTTTATGATGGGATAATTTGAGTATGAGATTCATTTTGATGTAGATGTCTACTCACAAGGTGAAAGATAGATCAGTGATCTTGATGTAGGAGTTATGCCATAGATTTCCATAAGATGTATGGTTGTAATTCATGTAATTGGCCAATAGATAAGGCACTGATGAGTTGCAGGATCATTCAGTCTTGTTGCTCATACCTAGGTCTTGCTTTTATCAACATATTAAATCATTTTTTCCTTTATGTTGAAAGTTATTTGAAATCTAACCCTCACTCAGCTTATGAATTATATTGTCTTGCATTTAACTACTATAGATCTATGTTATTGCATGAGTCATTAAGAGAAATAAAGGTTAAATCTACTATTAATAGATTCAAGAATATGTTTAGCACTGGTACCTTATAATTTGAATCTAAGGTCCACCTACCTAGGTTATGCATAGCTTGAAGTAGAAGAAGGGTATGGCCTTATAGTTGGCCTGATGTCTAAAAGGATGTGTTAAGGATGGGAGTTAGTTGCCCCTATATGTGTTTTGTTCTCATTAGGGTAATTTGAATCCTATAGCATTTCAAAACACCAACACTCCTAACATGGTCCATCCTCTAAGAAGGAATATGTATATTAGTACACCATCTTGTGGGCATCATTCCCACTAGGGTTTTCCCTCTGATGAAGGGTTTCCCTAGTTAAAATATCTAGTGTAATTTTCTATGTGAATCTTGTTATGGATATTGTTTACTTTGGTTGAATGGATAAGATTTTTTAAGGTCGATAAATGTTTTAATTATTGGATAACTAATTTATGCCTCCCTCTAAGTTATCTTGGTGGACTATTGTTTCTAACAAGTTTTGCATGTATGATTTGATTAATTTGTTTGTGCAAAATTATATAAAAAAAGGTTATATAAAATTTCATTTCTACTACTTATAAGTTGAGAGCGAAGTTTCATATAGCCACCAGAGCCAAGTTTGTGTTGGCCAACCTTTTGTACTCTCACTTGTGTAGATTTTTATGTGTCCTATAGTCTATGAAAAGTTTTAAACATGTTAGAATATATATTTATAAAGATCACTAATTAGTGCATGATTACATTCTACTTAATACTATCATGACATACCTTTTTTTTTTGTCTTTTGGTTCAATTCCTTTATCCTACAACCTTTTCTCTTTTGCATCTTCTATTATTTCATTTCATTCCATCGGTGGAATCATAGAAGGATGCTTGTACTTTGGGTTAAACTTTAGAGCCCTTCTATATTGGTCTTGCATAGTCTTTATATGTTTGGATGCTCTTTTAATAAGTAGGTCCCTATCAAAAATGTTTTTTTCCAAAAAGGTCCTCAAAACATGCAATGAGCTAATTTTTTAATTTAGGACCCTATTCATTCCACCTTTTTTGAAAAAATAAAATTGTTAGATCAATAACTTTAATATAGTATAATAAATGAAAGAAAAGAAAAATATTGTAGCAATGATATGAACTATGTACCTTTAACATATGGTGAGTCCAAATAGCTTCAATTTCATTTCAAAAAGAGTATCATAGAAAACATCATGGGATTATTAGTTCAAAAAAAGTTATGCATAAGAAAACTATAATTACACTAAAAATAATAATAATTTTAAAGTACCTAGAAGCTTTGGTAATTTTAACAAAAGCATAGTTTTCTTATTCAATAAGAATGACCATACAAATGAACTAGTGCTAGTAACATGGGCTAATATAGGAAATGGTTAAGCTTCACTAGTAGTTGTCTCTCTTTTTCTATCAATTGTAGGTGTATCTAGTAGTGCACAAAATAGGTCCACAAGTATAAAATCCACCCAACCAAAAAAACAATGCATGATTAGCATATAACAAAATATAGAAAAACAAGGTTTCACTAGTTGTACTTGGTATAGAAGATGTATGGAAGCTCCTTGTTACAATGTAGTCAACAATATTAGAGCGGTGAACAAAGGAGGCCTTCACACTTCGTCATAAGCTGAAGAATACATTTTTAGCAAAGAAGTTTGCAATGGATAAAGATCAAAAGGGATACTAGCCAGAAACATCTTAAAGGTTAAATGAATGTTTAAAGGTTTAAGGATACTTACTTGAAGGTTGTGCACTACAACCCTCACCATATTGACCACACGGTCTCATAGGTGTCACAAAATCCTATAAGAAGAATACGTAATATTTTAGATCATGATCCATAAGATAGTATAAAATATAAACATCGATTAAACTTTTATTAATGCTTAAGATTAATTACTGCTTACCTTCAAAAAATTGACTCTACATATCAATTCATCTTTGAGTGACTTTGTCTCCTAAGTTTTGTTTTGTTCGAGGACAAGGTTAAGAATCTCATTACTATATTTTTTATAAGTTGACTAGCCATTAAGATGAGGTTAGTGCTACATGAAATGTCATCTAAAAATGACACCTCAATTTCAAATTACATTTGATCTGCTCTCACTTTTTCTTTCCCTATCAAAAAGTATCAAGTTGTGACATCAATATCAATAAAATTCCATCAAAAAAACTCTAAAGCCATAAAAAAAAGAACATAATAATATGAAATTTGTTTCTATATAATATTTACAATTACAGTAATTAAGGTTTACCTTTGTCAAAGAAGTTCTCTGAGGAACATCTCTACTTGTATCTTCTGGTGGATCAATGTCACCCTATGAAAAATATTAATAATTCTTAGCAATCAATAGTGAAGTGAAAGTAATAGACTTAGCAAAAAAGATTATTAATAAAAATTTATGACCCCCCCAACAAGAAAACATTGTAGTTATTTATTGAATTTTCTTTTAATATTTTGACTTCTAGTTGATCTCCCTATTTTATACCTACTAAATGTCTCACTTTTTTCTTCTATTCCCACATTTTTCTCACTTGGGAAAGATAGATCAGACAAATTATATGTATAGGGTCTATTGACTTTTACCTGTCAATCCATGTCACTATGTATGATCTTGGTCAAAGGCATTAAATATCCTGCATATGTAAATCATTTATCTTAAGTTAGCCAAAAATTACATGATAAATGCTACAAATTACGTAGAAGAAAAAAATTACATGATGCATTCATCAAAATTATTGTATATTTTTTAATTTCTTACCTCTACTTTATGTCTGGTAGCTATGCAAAATCATTGTAAATGTAGACACCTAAATTTGATTACACTATTTTAGTAATCCTATTTAGTTATCTAAAAAGGCATTATTAATTAAATTTCTATTTAACTAATCCTTTTTCATCCCCTAGTTGATTAATTTAATTAATCATCTATAGTCCTAATTGATAAATCAAATAATCTATTATTTATCAATTAAATCCTTTTCTCCTATCTAATTCCAAAAATCCCCATTTATTAAATAAATCTATTTGATAAATAAAATCCTCAAATTCAAAAACCCCTAACCTATCTCTAATCCTCCATTTAGCCTAATCCACCCCATCCACCCATACTAACCAAGCTTAGTCACTAACTCACCCACCCTCATTAATGCCATCCACTTGCACATCTCTAACATCCCTAATCTAATCCTAAACCCAAGCCTAATCCACCCCCTAATGTTGTCACATTCCTTAAACAAGTTTAAGACTTTCCTAATCCAAACCAAAGTCTCCCCTCAAAAAACCCAACCACTAAGTCATGAGTGCTCTTACAAAACATAAAAGACTCTTACAAGCCCACTCATGACTCTTACATCCATCTTACACACTCTTCCCTCTTCCACACTCATTCCTCTTACATCCCTCTTACATACTCAACCCCACTCATCATGTCTTTAACCAACCCTTTACCCTACCCTCTCACACTCATCCTCCTTATGACAAGTGTCACCTTCCCATTGGTGCTAAACAAGCACAATCCATGTGCTCTCCTTTGAGTGCATCCTAGCCCTCCTTAAGCCTTCATCCATCCTTGCATCTAAGCCCTCCATCCCTCTACCCCTTAGCCTATAAATTGAATCCCATCCCAAGCCATTTCATCAACAATCTTTGAGCTAAAGTTACCATGCTATTTTGAGAACCAAAGCCATCAATATTACCCTTATAATGCCAAATTGAGAGCTCACAAAGCTACCAATTTGCCATTACCCATCTCCATTGAAGCAAATTTTGAGCATCTTGAGCATACATCCACAACAAAAGGACACATCTACAGAATCAAGAAAGCATGGAGTGTTTTCTCTTGTGAGTTTTGCACTTCTTGTATTCTTTCTTTGTCTAAGCATATATGTGAATTTAGTTTTTGGTTTGTGAATGTTTACTTTATTTGTTAATGTTCTTTGCATACTAATTCTTGTTCTACAGTAAATACTCCATGATAGTAGAGTTCAACACATAATAACTTAATTATAAAAACATACAAGTCAAACAAATTTCTATGAAATGGTGGGGCTTCTTGTCTGTAGGGCCTACAACCAAGGTTCAAGTCCCCACAGGGCCATTCTCTACTATGGATCTTAATTGAGAATATGTTTCCACTGACCCTTGGTAAAATAGTGGGGCTTCTTGCCTGTAGTGCTTACAACTAGGGGTTAAAAAATTTAACGTAGAAGAGAAGAAGAAGTTAGTGAAGGTTGAGACCTACTATGAAATGGATTCTATAAAAAATCTATGGAGGTATGTTTTAAGGGCTGTCATTGAATTTATTTCCTTGGATACTAGATTTGACAGAGTTAGAACATACCACTTTGTCTTGCTCAACCATTTTCAGCACAAAATTAAAATCTCTTTTCCTTCCTATCTATCTACTTCATTGAGAAAGAACATTGCGAGTTACAAGAAGAAAACCAATGCTAACTCGACTCTTCATGAGGGTTTTCTCCTTTTGGTTTATGAATATCTCAAGACCCAAACTAGGGGTAAATCCTTAGGCCACTCTAGGGATGTTTTAGACGACATCGAGAGCTCAAATTTTTCATCTAATTCTAAGGAAATCTAAAGTCTTGGTTTAGAGGAAGTAGATGTTATCCCCTCGATGGGTAAGAAGCCAAAGGGGGGTGAAATTTTTTCTCTCTCCACTAGTAATTTTCCAAGCAGGAAGAGCCCCAGAGGCTAAATACCCAAATCTATGGCACAGGGTGAGGAAGAGTTTAATGACAATGGGGAGGATATGGAGTTAGAGGATGAGAATAAGGGGGAGGATGTTTTAATCCTACCTGGTAATCCTAAGAAGAGGAAATTTGAGGAGGATATGCCTCTAGACAGGAGAAGTGATAAGACCCTTGAGACTCCTAGCCCTCCACCTTCCCTCCCTTCACCCCACGGGAATAAAATGGAGATCTTGGTTATACACAATGGTGAGGAGGTAATTAAAGAAAGGAGGAGGATATGGAGACACTTCAATGCTAAAAGTGCAAAGATGGGGATCATCAGAGAGATAATGAATCCTCAAATCCTTGAAGATAAGGAGGGAAATGTTCTTTTGGAAGATCATGACTCTAAAATCTCTCAATGAGAACATCATCAGCCTGGGTGAGTTGCTGAAAACTATAGGCATTGGTGGGGAAAAGGACAAAAGGGTCACTAATGACTACAAGCTGATCAAGGAGGAAATGGATGTGACCAAGGGCCATGAGCTTGTGACTATGGGGATCCAAAGAGCCTATGAAGTGGCTACAACCATGTAGGAACTTGATATGAAAATTTTACAATAAGGGTTTTATTTCTTGTCATGCCCTTTTTTCTATTGGGTTTGTTGGCTTTTCGTTTCTAGTTGGTGGCATATCTTTTGTTATGGGATTATATAGGTTGTTCTACTAGCTCCAAGATTTTATTTATATTATGTTGCCCACTTTTATGTAAAAACTTTTGGGTATTAGGATCCTTGTAAAACCTATTTTTCTTAGTCAAAAGAAATTTTTTGAGAATAAATCACTTCATCCTTCTTGACATTGATTGTACCTCAACATAAATTTCATTGATCATCATCTTCATCCATGTCATCATCACCATCACCATCATTGTACTTCTCACTTTGATCATCATTGACACCACCACCATCTTCATCACCATCATCATCATCTTCATCACCATTATCATGACCATCATCACCTGGATCATCACCATCTTCATCATCATGATCATCATCACCATCATCATTAGCATCACCAGAATCATCATCATCATCATCTTCTTAATCATTGTGTAATAGTCATTCATTATCATCATTTACTTCATCTTTTAATTCTTCAATATCTTCTTCTTCCATCACATTATACTTTACTAGCATTCCTCTTGGATAATGTTTAACAACAAACAACCAACCCAATTTATGTGGAATGCCAAAGGAAAACATTTTCTCACATTGGCTTGGAAGAACATAGGTCTCATCTCCAACTGACTCAAATGACCTTTTATTAATCATTGTAAATCCACTATCATGTTCAATAACAATCCTATCAAGATCATTTTCAATTAGCCATAGCCTATACCACTTGATGACAAATAGAACTAATTTGAATGAATTAAAGTCACTCTCAAGCATATCATCCAAAATGCCATAGTATATATTTTTAGATTATTGAGGATATATGTCATTTCTAGATAAAATATTGGTGACCTTGAAGACTGCACTTATCTCAGAATCATAGGTTTTCTTCATTTTGTCTAAATTTTTTATGCAAAATTTATAAGCATGGTAGTACATAACTTTGTGTTATTTGATTTCTAATTAGTCAAACATGTCAAGATTATTTGTATTGATTTGAGAGTTGATATTAAACTTATGGGTCATAATTAGTAATCTTATATGTACCTTTCTATCTCTTAAGCCATATGTTAGATCAAGTACGATTGGCTAACATTAAGATCTCCATTACAATGAGCTTCTTTAATCAATAATACACCACCATCGTATGTTAATGAGTGATAATTTTCTTGAGACTATTGAATCCATACCATCATTCAATCAAAGATTGTTTGTAATATAAAAATATAGTGCATCCCACTCATGCCCAACTATAAAGAAAAAAATTAAACTAGTTAGAAACAACTTATATTGGTGATGGAAAAGAATTAATTAACTACAATAAAATCTTATAATTATCTCTCATTTTCCTCAATATACCTTTCCTCATCAAGTACCCCCCTTTGAATCTATTATGGAGTTAGGATCCGAAATGTAATCTACATAAATCTTTGATGCAAACTTGGGAAGATATTCATTTATGTACACCATTGTCTAATATACCATATATCCCTCTATCATAGAATCCTTAGGATGTGCTCTTTGTCAAACCAAGCCCTTCATAAATTTCAAGTGCCTCTCAATAATCCACATTTTCCTAGCTTGTACAAGTCCACACAATTCAATCTCCTCAACTTGATCTATGAGGTAGTGTTCTTGAGCATTGAAAAGAGTTGAAGGTAGACACTTTTTCATTTCACACATAAGCTATGAAACTTTTCTCTTCCAATAGTTTATATCTTTATATTAATTTCTTTAGATGATAACCACCTAAAATATATTTGACATGAAAGAACATATAAACAAGGTTTTAGATAAAATATATAATAAATTACATAAAAATTAAAGCAAGTCATAAATATAATATATGTACAACGAATCTAAGTGTAATTATTTGCCTAAGGGAAAAATTCACCCAGGAACTAAGAACTCAAACACAAGCACACAGTAGACCAAAGTAGACAGAGTATAATCAGAATAACAATGTATTCAATAACTAGTTCATCAAAGTACACTAGGAGTGCCTAAATATAAAGGCCTTAGGAGAAATTCTATAATGCATAGAAGTTAGCATAATGATGTGTCATACAACCAAGCACATGTCCACCAGATATGGGTTATCCTCCATTAAGCACAGAAGTAAGTGCGGTGATGAGAGGATAAGCCTACAAGGGTGTGACATGCAAAATAGTGTTGTAGACACCATGTGCTTAAATAGAGTTGTATACTCTTGTGTTGTCTACATGACAACTCAAAATTTGTGCAAACTCCTAAGTTTCTGACAAATAAAAATAATAAAATAATGAAAAACAATTAAATAATGCATTAACCTAAGTAAACTTAAGTAAGTGTAATAAGTAAATACTTATTTACACCAACACCCCCGCTTAAGTGCAACTTAGGGCAGGGCCCTTAAGCTTATGAACTAGGATGAAGATGCATAATGGGTCTCAACTATTAGGCCATATTAGGTACCCATGTACATAATGAAGTGCAAATCTCCCATAAAGTGAGGAAAGAGGGATAACCTCATGGGAAAAATCATCCCCAAAAAGAGAGATTAATATGGATGCATCAAGGGATGGAGTAATCAAGACCCCCCCATTACAACATAAATCTAGTATATACAAAAGAGAATAAGAGAAGGAAGAGAGACATAATAGGCTCCCCCACTCCCCCCCCCCCCAAAAAGAAGAATGCCAATAAGTGAAAGCTACTCCGATGAAGAAGCTAGTCCAAGAATGTAGAATGATGTTCCTGCCCTTAAGAAGAAACAAAGGCAAAGGTACAGCCCTAAAGATGTATGGTGGCCCTGAAACCTGCTGAAGTATCCCTGTACTGATGCTGAAGTTCACCCCTTCCAATTGTGCTAAAAAGAATGAAGGCAGATCTGGCAAGGATGTCTACTGAACCTGTTCCACTAAACCATCTATCTCCTCTACTGACAAAGAAACCTCCACTAATTACTATTCATAAGGATCCATAATCATGCCAACCTATACAAATTGATCATGTAGAGAATGGACATGAGGGTTAGAGTGAGCCCTCACAACAACTGTAGAAGAATCATTATCAATGAGAAGATGTAAGTCCTCAAGTCTGTCTCCCAAGTCAAGTGAAGCTGGAGTTGGAAGATGAGATGTACCATACTGAGATGGACCTTTCACTATGGAAATATAAGCTCATGGACTAGACTGATGTGATCTGTCACTGCAACTATCAATAGAACCCCACGTGTCTAAACCTATTAAAGCACTATTACTGGTGTCAATATCAGTTTCCACTATGTATGATGTGCGGAGAGGAGTAGAGGAAAAGCTAGGAGAACTTTCCTGAAAGTGAACATCCTTCTCCACAAAAGTCTCATGTGTCTCTAGATCCATTAGTCTATAAGCCTTCACATTGTCTTCATAGCCAATAAAGGTACAAGGCCTAGATGTCCATGCCTTGCAACTCCTGGAAGAAAGGTTTGCCCATGCTAGACAACTGAAGACTCTTAAGTGATTCAAAACTAGTTTTTTGCTGCACGATGCCTAAAAGTAGTCTTGCCATCTAAGGCTGGATGAGGAGATCTATTGAGTATGTGAGTAGCACTGCTAATGGCTTCAACTTCAAGTGTAGGATCGAGAGACTTGGCCTTAATCATGCAACTTGCGATGGTCTTGAGAGTCCTAATCCTCATAGTTGCAACATCTATCTTGTGTGGACTGAATGCTGGTGAGTTCTGAAGATCAATCCCCTCAATTTTGCAAAAGTTCTTAAGTCTTTTGTCAACATATCTATTCTCATTGTCCACCCTAAGTACTTTGATGGATTAACTTGACTTGTGTTGAACATGAGTCTTGAAGTCTTGAAGTTTATGAACCACTTCATTCTTATCATGAAGGAAGAAGACCCAAGTGAATCTCAAAAAGTCATCAACAAATGTGAGTATGTAGTAGCCTTGGCTGGCTGAGGTCACTGCAAAGGGTCCTGCTAAGACCATGTGAACTAGCTGAAGAACAACTGGAGCTCAAGAAGACTTCCCTTTATCATACTTCTCCTTGAGATTCATATCCACTAAAAAAGATGAACATTCTCCCTTAGAAAAGCTGATGTTGGGTAAACCTTTGACCATGCATTTTGAGAAAAGTTGTTGAAGAGAGCGAAAGTCAAGGTGACCAAACTGCTCATGCCATAAGTTGATTTGTAAAGTAGAGTGAGTTAACAAGGCTTGGGAAGGACTCTTAGACACAAAGTGGGAGAAGGAGTATAACCTCTTGTCATCATTGACTTTCCCAACTGCTACCAATGAATCATCTTTGAGACTTTGCACCATCACTGAATCTGGAAGGAACTCAACCTTATGACCATCTCCAAGGTGAGTGATTTGGTAAACTGATAGGAGATTGGAGCTTAGATTTGGAACATAGAGAATATCTTTGAATTCACCATTTTCCATTTCAACATGTCCTTTTCCTTCAACTTCCATCTTAGTATCATCTCCCATGAAGATGTGTGGCACCTTTGATTGCTTCAATGAAGGGAAGTCTTCCCTTGAAGAACCCATGTGGTAAGAGGCACCTGATTCAAGTATCCATTCTGAAGAAGAAGTTGTGTTTTCCATAAGTTCTTGACCTTTACCCTTTGAAGAGGTAGGAGTAGAATCCTTGGAAGTACTTGGCACTTGAATCTTGTTCTTCTTGAGTAGATTTTCTAACTCATCGATTCTTTTTGTTTTGCAATGATGCTTGTCATGATTTGGCTTTTTGCAATATGCACAAAAGAGTTTTTCCTTCTTTTCATTACTTCCTTTCTTGTTTGAAGAAGAACTGCCTTGTTGAGAGGAGTCATGTTGTGTCTTAGATTGTGTTTTCTGCTTCCACTGCTTCTTCTTCTTGTTGCTTTTTCCCCCTTGACTACATTTGTGATCATCACTAGCCACTAAGGCTTTGGTCTTAGATGACTTGAGAATTCCAAAATCCACCAAGTGAGATTGTTCAACAATCAACATGTCTACAAATCCATCAAAGGAAGGCTTTTGGTAACCAGATCCCATGGCTAACTTGTGAGTATTAAAACTTGAAACAAAGTTGGGATACTCAGAAGGTAGTTTCTTCAGGATGTGATGAATCAACCTGTCATCCTTCATGGGATTTCCACAATCTTTAAGAAGTGCCCTATACTCATTGACTTTAATGATGTAATCTTGAATTGTGTCATAATTTTTAGGATCCAAGAGAAGTAGATCATCTTCAATCTGAAATCCCTTTTCTTCATCCACTTTACCATACAACTACTCAAGTTTATCGCAAGCTTCTTTAGATTCTGAACAATTTTTAATGTGAAAGAGAAGATTCCCATGTACACAACTCCTAATAGCACCTAAAGCTTGTCGATCTTGAATTTTCCAATCAATGAGCTCTTTAGCATCAGTAGGTTTGATAATTGTACCATCTACATAAAGACTATATCCTTTTTCCATTAATCTACTCCATGCAATATCTTTAAATGTAGAATAGTTGCGTGAAGTTAGAGGAGGACATTTAAAACCCATGATGCATAAATGAAAAGAGCACAATAGATAGACAAGAAACACTATACACCCCCCCCGCCCCCTTTTCACTCAATCAAAAGACCCCTGCAAAAAAAGATGCTTTGGCACTTTATAAGTAGTGCATTTACAATGGGCCACTTGTCAAAATGAACAAAGTGGACTATCTGATTTGGCTTTTACAACTACCTTATGTGGCTTAAATCTATCACTTAAGCACTGTAGCTTAGTTTTACAACAATTCTTAAAAAGAATCAAAGCTTACAATGCCAAAGAAGGTCTAATTTTGAAAGTGATAAATTGGTCCACACAACCCTATAATTTGACTTTAGATCTAGAAAGTAGACAAAAAAATACACACTTTCAAAAAAATTGGAACTTGAAAAAGTGAACAGATGTGCCTGTACAGAGCTTTCAAAGTTGCAAAACACAAGATTATGCAGGTAAAGTCACCAAAAAATGCAAATTCTACAAAATTTGAGTACCAAAACCAAAAAAAAATACCACCACTAAAAATTTCAAGAAGTTCTACCTGATTTCAAAAAAAATTGTACCTGAATCGGACTTTGAATGTCCAAGATATGAGCTCGCAAAGTCATGTTGCCAAACTTAAAAGCAATCTGAAGAGGGGTCAGGAAGGAAAAATGTAATGCTAAATTTGATGGTCAAAAGGCCATCACTACAGTTATAAAATATCTAGGAATGCTGGTCAAACAAGTGTCAAATTTAACCTAGCATTCTGCTGATGTCAGCAAAAAATCAGTGCCCTTGGATGACGTGGCAGCTGAGTGTGTTGTTTGTACTATACGAAAATGATGGTTGTCAAATTTTGTACTGTTGACATGGTAGTACCACCAGCTGTCCACATGGCTTACATGGAAATTCTAGGCACATGGCACAAATGGTGATGTGTCCTTGATGAGGACGTGGCAGAGGGGTCCAACGTGAAGGAGAAATAGTCCACGTGGATTGGTTTATTATAGTTGCAGTGTCACCTATTGACAAGAGGCCCCATGGCTTGCTACAATGAATGAGTAGCTACAAAGTTTCAAAGGGGCAAGAATTTCTAACTCTGTGGGTGGGAAAAGACTTAAAGCCATGCCAAAAATTGCAAAAAATTGTCAAAATCGTTAAAAAGTAACTCATGATGTTAGAAAGAGAAGTCGCTCGCTTGTGACTAGAATCTTAATAGGAATGTCAAAAATAGACTATGCTTCCAAAGATACTATGATGGCCAGGATAAAACACTTGGCTAGAGTCTGCATAGGTGAATTTGAAGCCGAAAAAACCTGAATGCCAGCTGGAAAGTGAACTGCGATCGTGGATAAGGTCTTAAGCATCGTCGGAGTGCCATTTGCTGGGATCTGACTACAATGCAAGTGCTAGAAAAAGGTTTTTGATGAGAGACTTGGCCTTAATCATGCAACTTGCCATGGTCTTGAGAGTCCTAATCCTCATAGTTGCAACATCTATCTTGTGCGGACTGTGTGCTTGTGTTTGAGTTCTTAGTTCCTAGGTGAATTTTGCCCTTAGGCAAATTCTTACACTAAGAAATAACACTTCTAACCTCATGTATTTTCCAAGATTATATATAAATTTTTTAATACTATTATCAAACTAATGTGAGAGGGATAGAGCTAGGATGTATTGCAATCATTAAAAAATGATCTTTTTAATATATTATGAAATAATACCATAAAAAGTACATGCAATTTTATAAATATATTATATATAGAGAACATAACTTACCTTGACAAAGCTATGCAAATCATTTATTTTCAATCCTTTAGTGAATGTAGATTTCCAACTGGTGTAACATGGAGGTGTGAATATCAAAGAAGAAGGTAATTCTCCCATAGAAGAAGATGATCATGAGGTAGAGAACACAATTGAAGATGTTGGTATTGGCACAACTAATAATGTGCCAGAGAATAGGAACTAAGAAGATGTTACCAACACAACTAAAGAAGATGATAAAGATGATGATAGTAGTGCATCTAATGATGATGATAAAGAGGACCTTGATATACCTATAATTGAAAAGGCATACAAGCCCCTGTACCAAGGCTCCAAAATAACACTTCTCTTTGTTGCATTGTTGTTGGTGAACTTCAAGGTTATGAATGGTAAATCTAATGTAGCAATCTCAGGTATGCTAAGGTATAGTATCATTTTTGTCATCTTCTATATTGGCATACCATTAATGTTCTTTATATTAACAAAAAAATTCCATAGGTTGTTAGGTGAGTGTTTTTTACCACCATCAAACATTCTACCTCACTCTTACCAAGAATAATTAGCCATTATCAAAGATAATGGAATGGAGTATCAAACAATACATGCATGTCCCAATGATCATATTATATATCATAAACAACGTAAATTTTCAAAACAATGCCCTAATTATTGTATTACTAGATATTGATCAAATCAAATAACTAAATAGGTGTCTCACAAAGTTCTTTGGTACATTCTCATTATTCTATGTTTACAACGATTATTCAAGAACACTAGCTTGGCATAATTTATGGATTACCATGCATGCAATAGAAGTCAAGATGAAATTATGAGAATGCCTATGGATGGTTTTTCATTTAAGGACATAGAAGATTGGTGGCCAATATTTAAAAAAGAACCTTGTAATCTCAAGCTTTCATTGGCAGTAGATGGTGTCAATCTATTTGGAGAGATGAGATTTGTTTACTCAATCTAGCCTATTTTTGTTATTAATAATATCATTCCTCCTTGGATGTCTATAAAGAGGGAGCACATAAAGTTGGAAATTATTGCACCAAGTATTTTTTTATTTAGTAGTCATCTAGATTAATTTATAAACACAATATCAAAATGCTCATAGTAATTATGTTTTGTTTATGTTCATTCAATTAGGAAAGTACCAAGTGAAAAATATGAATGTATATATTAAGCCTGTGATTGATTAGTTGTTGGAGTTATGGGGGGTCACTATGTATGACATCTTTAAACCAATAGGTCAAAGACAATTCCAATTCTGTGCAATGCTTGTATGGATAATACATGATGCGCCTGGGCTAGGACATTTTTGTGGTATGTAAAATTGTTAATGTATATTTTTGGTGTGTAATAGTGCCAACACATTTTTTTTTTATGTTTAAGTTGCACATGATAATTGTAAATATGAATCTTCTACACATGTCATTAAATTATACACAATCTTGTAGTTCTTTAGACAAATGGAAAATTTGAATCTCCAATTTGTGGTCCAAAGGTGAAATCTTGTCATTCAAAATATTTAGGAAAGCAGATGTTCAATGAGCATAGACACTTTCTCCACAAAAATTATAAGTATCAAATTACTGAAAAACATCTTTTCAATGGGAAAGAAGAGACAACATCAAAGCCACAAAGAATGGCATCTCACATATGGAAGTTGGAATACAATAGAATGAATCGTTGAGGTTATGTAATTCCATATAATGTAAGTTTTTGTATGAAATTTAAATTTGGATATTGTCTTTTGTTTACTAATGATGTAATTGATGTTTGTGAAGGTGATCAAGGAATTGCTGAACAAGTTCCAAAAGAACTTAAAAACTATCTTAGACAATTTAGTAGATTTATGTACTATGAGAACCTCCCAATTATGCATTTGTTTGATGCTATGAATATTGGAAAGAATGTAATAGAGACACTATTGAAAATATTGGATGAAAGCCATGACAAAGAAAAATTGATCAAAATTTTTAATGACATTCATGAATCGAATTATGCATTTATGTTTTTCATTGAATTAAATAGCAATAGAAACCAAATTAATATGAGTGTCATTCCTTGGTTATTAATGCAGCAAAAAATTGATGCCATATTTGAAGCCATAAAAAAAAATACTAAATTTCCCACAAGATTTGTTGCAAACATAAGCAGTCTCATATCAAAGAAAGGTGATTTTTGGCAAGTGTTGAAAATGCATGATTGGCATACCTTCATCAAGGTAAGTCATGCTCTTCTCTATTAACAATACATTTGTAAAACATCATGTACTTTTCATTATTTTATTTTATTATATATTGAAAATATCATTTTATTATTATTGCAATATGTTCTACCTCTATCTCTCTCACACAACTTTAACAATATGAGTGTCAAAAAGTTATATATGATCTTGGAAAATACATGAGGTTATTGTTATGATTAACCATAGACAAAAATAACAATTACATGCAAATATAAACAATATTAGAAAATAATAAATCACATAGAAGAGAACACAAGACATCAAGATTTAATGTGTTTTGCCCAATCCCTAGGCGGCGTCCACCAAACAACAAGTCCAATAGTATTCCAATCTAGTGATTACAACCTAATTGCAATCTTTAATCCCTTAGAACTCAATACCACCACAAGAAGTAATTATTGCATCACACATTATGAGAATCTATAACCCTAAGCCCATTTTATACATGTATTTTTGCTACTTTAGGGTTAAAATTAGTTACAACATGTCGAACATAAGATTCCAATAAAATGGTCCCCCCCCCCACACACACAAAAAATCTCAAGCTGTGTTGGTAGTGGCTTGAGGCCCAACTTGACCCTAAAGCTTTCCTAGGAATTATGGAGTATGTATAGTACTTCCTTGATTAGTCACCACAAACTAAAAATATCCCACTTGGGGACTGATCAAGCTCCACATTAGACTAAAATCTCCCACTTGGAGAGTAGTCCCATAGCTATTTCGCTACTCCATGAGGCTCCCACTGGATCAAATCACCCTAGACTCTTCTTTTCTTTTATTTTGTTTAGTGTAGAAGACCAACCAAAGCTAAAAAGGAGTTCAACTTCTCCCTTGTCACTACCTTTGTAAACATATCTATTGAATTGTCATTTTTATCTATCTTGTCTAGCTTTAACTATTCATAATCAAAAATGGATTGAATGAAATGGTACTGCAAATGTATGTGTTTTGTCTTTGAATTTAGAGAAGAATTATTTGCAAGATGAATGACACTCTGACTATTTGGAAATAAATAATTATCCTTTTGTGGGTGTCCCAATTATTTGAAGAAGAAATGAAGTGATATCATCTCCTTGGCTACATCTATAGTAGAAACATACTCTGCCTCTATAGTGGATAAAGTCTTCACCTTCTATAACCTAGAAACCTAACTCACTGCTACCCTACCAATAGTAAATACATAGCCTATAGTACTTCATCTAGTATCAATATCTCTACCCAAATCTAAGTCAACGTAGCCCTACAAAAAAAAATAGATCCCCCAAAATATAAACACTTAATTGATGTTCCTCTCAAATATCTAAGAATCCATTTAGCTGTATTCCAATGCTCAAACCCGAGATGACTCATATACCTTCTAAGAACTCCCACTACATGTGCAATATATGGCCTCATACATACCATAACATACATCAAGCTTCCTACAACCAAAAAAAAATGTACCTTGGACATATTATCCTCATCTTCTTGTGTCTTTGGACACATCTCCTTAGTCAACTTCAAATGACCAAGTAAAGCACTAATACATTAGGGGTCAATTTGCGACACCAATTTGTGATGACAGGAAAATGTTATGTGTTTTTGGCTTGTTTTTTCAATTATAGCTCAACAATGTCACAATCACGATGTCTGGTAAAGTATGTGTCACAATTGCAATGTATTCGGGCTATAATTGACAAAAAAAAACATTTTTTTGTGTTTTTTTTCAAGTATACAATATATGCTATTTGAAACATTTTTGCCCATCATGTTTTCGTTGGTATAGAGACAATGTGGGCAAGGGGATTGGAATGCTTTGAGAATTTGGATTTTGAACAGGATTGAGATATGAATTTTCTTTAGGGTGTTTGGTGATCTTGAAATTCAAGCATTTTGTATTTGGAGAGGGTGTCCACTCAAGTGAGGAGATCAGTTCATTTGTTAGATGTTATTTGATTGCTTCAATTTTTGTTGAGATTGATACAAATGCAATGACATCTTTTATCAGATTCAGTGAGTGAGATTTGTTATATCTTCATTTTATTCTATTTCTTTTATGACTGTAGTGGCACAAACCCTCCAGTACCAGCTACGAAACCAACATACATTTCTTCCTCTAGAATCTCAGACATACATTAACCATGTTCCAAGGGAAAGCCTAGGTTTTGTACTATTTAGAGTAGCTAGTTGAAGGAAGGGTGATTTGCAGGAAGAAGGGTCTCACTGCCAATGTTTGGTATTTACATATCTCCATTTTTTTTAATGTTAATTGTTATGCATACAAGAATGTAGGGTTGTAGTTTTTTTTAATCAGTTATATGTTAGTTTGAGATATTGTTATTACTTTCCCCATAAGTTTTCCTATGTTAAGAACTATTCATTCTATATGTTAGCTATAAAAATAATTCAATCATGTATATAAGAATGTTTTCTTCCCATGTTGTGCTTCATTCTCCTTAATGTGTGATGGTATTGTCCTTTTCTATTTACCCTTTCATGCATTCTATTTTATTTCTCAAGAACTCCAATCCATGTTGATCGCTCTATATTTCTTTTCAGGATACTCCTGCGATGGTTATACTTCATAACCACCAATGTATTGATTGCTTCTCATTTATAACCCAATACTCACATTAATCTCCAATCAATGCAATTGTGAGTTTGTTCAAATTTGTGACAGGAAATATTGCAATATTCAGAAGAAATTGTTCTTTCACTAAAGAGAAGGCACAGGAAATGAAAGTTACTCTGATACCATGATAATAATATGAATAAATTGATAATAAAAAATTATTAATCTAAAGGCCAATACTTATATTTCTATTGCTGCCTATTATATATATTTTCTAAGTCTGCCCTCATACTAATATATATACGCACTACCACTTAAAAGTCATACTTTATTTGTAACAACCATTCATACAAATGGTGATCATTCATAATGAAAATTAATTATAATTATTTTTATAACTTATATATATGCATGTATGTATGTTTATTATTTCCACATATATATTAAATATATAGATATATATACAAACTCATATCCATTCCAAATAATAACCAATATAGTTCATATGGAATTCAAGATTAATTCTATATTGATCCATTACTGATCTAGCTGAAGCTATAACACTGACATCAATATCATAGATTCATGAATTAAAATACAATTGGCCACAAGTAATATAGGCTTATAGAACATACAGGTATATACCTATGCTCCACGGTATAGTGGCCCACCTAGGGCAAGACATGAAAAATAGAAAATTGTATTTTTCAACCCAAAAAAGATATAATACACTATACATTGAATGCCCTCAAAAGGCTATGAAGCATTGTGGGAGTTTAAGAAAATGGCATGTTTATTCAACAAACCCTGGTTCTAGCAGTGAACAGGCCAATGGGTTTGGAATTTTATTACACTGCGCCAAACTATTCACAAAGATCTACCAAAAAACATAAGAAAGGAATCCAAGAAAACTAACTAAGAATAACAAGAAAATGTGAATTTTAATTCATATTAAGGTAGTTTTTCGAGTTGCAAGCCAGACTGTGAGAAAATTGTAGTGTAAATGCTATTGCTTGCTATTAAGGTTTGAGAAAAACCTCAACCAACATGTACACCAGGCCTTGGATGACCTTATATATCTCCATATGCCATGTTCCAACTATTGGAACTGACCCATAACCACCTTTAGAGATTTTGTAAAATCTTGCCCAAATGTTGAAGTTAAAATGACAACTTTACAACTTTTCAGCATCTTGACTCCTATCAACCTACCATCACCTCAAATCGATGCAGAATGCCTTCCTCAGCTACATGAACCATGTCTCCATCCTTTTCAAACAATTACACACTTTTTAGGGTCATTTGACATGATCTCATTTTGCCAAACTTGGTAATTTCTTGTCACCTATTGGCAACTTTTGCCCAAACACACACAAACTACCCTAACACACCACTTAGACCCTCTTGGAGTCTTTATCCATCAATGACTTGGCTAGGATCACAAAGACACACAAACTACCCTGACACACCACTTAGACCCTCTTGGAGTCTTTATTAATCACTGACTAGACTAGGATCATTTACAAGCTAGAATATCTTGGGGTTTTAGCCCAAATCCTAGGTCCTTCTACACCACGGTGCTAGGAACATGTCAAACAGGTCTACATGAGAAAACTAGCCAATTCAAAATAATGTTGAAAGAAACATAGAACTGGAATGAAAAGGAAAAAACTCAAAGAATTTTTTTTTGGTTGATTCAATATTGCCAAGAACCACTTATGCTCCTACATCACCTTTATAAACTTCTAAATTTGGCATGATCTTTAATGGATATCCACTCATCAAAATTCCCATTCGGCACAAGCATAGATTAAGTTTATGAGAATAAAACAATCATGTGTCCCACAAGATGACATATAGTTAAGAAACCTTTCAAATACTTCATACAAACATGTGTCCCACAAGATGACATCTAGTGAAGAAACCTTTCAAATACTTCATAGGCTTGCAATTCCCATTCCACATCTAGTAAAGAAACCTTTCAAATATTTCACAGGCTTACAACTCTAATTCCACATTCTCTAATAATGGTCAAAAGGTTATAGAACTAGGCTTTATTCTTGCAAATGGCATTTGATTGTTAGTTTATGAGGCATTTTCAATAGATTTAATTGTGTATATCTAGCAATCATTACACACCATGAAACAACATACCATACTAACTCTAGAATTTTATCAATGTTACTTGGGATGCATCCCCAACCTAATTTCCCTTGTCCCAACATCAAGGACATTTCCAAGTCTTGGGAACAGCCAATAGACATCCCTCCCACGTCCTGATTTTTGAAAAAAAAAAGGAATGTCCCAGAAACTTGGGGACTACGCCCAAAATTAGGGGGCATGCCAAGATGTCCCAAGGATGACTATAGACATCTTGGAAGTCCTAGTGAGAAATATGCATCCCCAATAGGATAGGCTACATCTACACTTTAAAAACACATTTTTCTTTTATAAAATTTTCTTTTTTAATATTAATATTGTTTGGTAGTTAATTCTTGCTATTTGGGGTCCTCTATTTAGTAGTTGTCATTATTACAATAAGAATGTTACAATCATGTCACATGCTCATAATCATATAGAAAACTATTTGTAAGGTTTTGGGAAAGTATGAAAAGTGCATTACAAACCTAGACCATGCATCTTTATGTCATTTTATGGTAATACATCAGTTCTAGGTTGGTTTTGTGTTGATTTGGGTCCTTTGTGGAAGATTTCATGAATTTTGACATCTTACAGTATCATCTTGATCAAGGTTACAATCATGTTGCATGCTTATAATCATATGGTAGACTGTTTACTCATTTTGTGGCAATACATCAATTTTTTAGACTCGGGTTATTTAGAAGCATTAGCATTAGCATCAGCTCCAGCAACTAGCTCCACAATTAGCAACCCTTCTTCTTGCTGCTTCACAATATCTTCACTCTAATATAGGATCTCAATTGATGATTGAACTATGGTTGGAGATTCATGATTTTCCACTAGGTGCATCACAACCTCTTCAATTATATCTTGTTGCATGGGAGTTTCAAAAATTTCAAGTCTTTTTTCACTAGAATCAACCTTACCTAACTGGCATCCATCTTCCTCAAGTGGTTCATTCGTTTCCTTTATTTTTTCTGAAGACTTTGGTTTCTCTACTTCACCATGCTCCTCAGTAGCACTTGGATGAATGGTTGGCATATCAGCAGCTACAAAATTTGAGGCCTCTTCAATCATGGCTCTCTCATCTAATTGAGCCTTAGTAGAAATCTCACCAAGTGATGAAGCACACACCTATGACAGACCATTCAATGTCATTCTTCAAAAAAAACATAATCTTAATTTACATTGAAATTAACTATAATAAAATTAGAACAAAAGTGAATATAACAGATTAGAGAGCATTTGGCATCCCCAAATTTCCATAACAAAAAATGAATTGTCTCTTAACATATGAACATAACTCTCCTGTACTAAACGATAATTGTGTGGTTTTTTTTATTTAATAAATATAATTATGGAGAGGCAAAATTGATAAAAAAAATTGGGATAATTTTGCTAGAAGTGTTAGATGATACTCATCAATGGCAAGTTAAAGCAATGCAAAGTTCTTCTTTTCCTACAACACATATAACAACAATGTAAACTTATCTTGAAACTTCTTCTTTTCCTACAACACATATAACAACAATTATAAGTGCTTGCAAGGTATATACTTATGAATAAATATTACATCCTAATTTAAATGTATGAAAAAAAATTTCATTCCTTTTAAGCTTCATTCATCTTGAGGTGCAATTCACAAACTCAAGAATAGTGGCTTTTTTTCTTCAGGACACTTTTAGGGGAAGAGTATGTGAATCCCTTGCACAAGTTATAGCCGTGTGCTCGGGTATGAAAATTTTATATTTTTTAATCTAATGTATATTTTAACTAGACTTTTAGCTTATATGTTTTGAAATTGTTGTTAGGCCTTGTAGCTTGTATAATTTAATTGCTGGAGAGCTTCTATAGCTAAGAAAGAAGGTCGTTGCACGAGTTATAGCCGTGTGCTCGGGTATGAAAATTGTATATTTTTTAATGTAATGTATATTTTAACTAGACTTTTAGCTTATATGTTTTGAAATTTATTTTAGTGGCTTAATGTTGTAAGGTCTCTTTAAATAAGACCTTTAGGCGGTTGGTCAAAGTTTTACAAATAATCTTATCCACAAATTTGCCTGGAGCAATTGACTGAATGTTATAAAAGGTGATTGGGTTAAATGTCTTAGGAATAAAGTAAAAGAAAGTATTTTTAAAATATTAAAGTATTTAGCTAGGTCTAAGAAGATTTGTGTACTTTTGACAGTTTTTCTTAGTTTGTGAAAGTTGTAGACTGAAGCTTTCATAGCTCAATTTTTTCTTCTTGCGAAGAATGATCATGTCAGATAATATAAGTGAAGAACAAAATAGGGAGAAAGTCGCTAGATTGTGGTCTAACTTGAAAAGAAAAGGTGATGGAAAATGTTATTATCCTTGCAAAATTTGTAAGGGCTTAAACCATAGAAGACTACTAATCAAAACAATTAAGAGATATTGTAGGGAGAATGGTCACATTGAAGGAGGGCATGACTATCATCCACTGGTAAGTTGTTCATTATATCATTTTAAAAAATTTATATACATATGAAATCACTTGATGATGAGTTGATGATCATGGTTTATTTATGTTAATCAATTTTATATAGATTTATTTCCCTAGGGAAGTACATGATATGAACCAAAACAATCTGAAGAATATAGTTTTTGAAGTGGAGGAACATGGAGGTGCGAATATCCAAGGTGAAGATAATGATCCCATGGAAGATGACGATCATGCACCAGAAAACACAATTGAAGATGATGGTATAAATACATTGATCCATGACACATTTAGTTCGAGCGTATCTAATCATGATGATGATGATAGCCTCAATGTACCTCTACTTGAGAAGGCATACGAGCCCCTATACAAAGACTCCCAAACAACTCTTCTCTTTGCTATATTGTTGTTGTTGAACTTGAAGGTTATGAATGGTTTATCCAACATAACAATGTCACGTATGTTAAGGTATGTCATATATGTCTTTATAGTTAACCAAGGGTGAATTATGTACCACTAATATTGTTTATATTAACAACTTATATTTTTTGTTGTAGATTGATAGGCGAGTTTCTTTTACCACCATCAAATATTCTACGTTGCTCATATCAAGAATTATCTACTGTTATGGAAGATATTGGAATGGAGTATGAAGCAATACATGCTTGTCCCAATGATCATATTATATATTATAAAGAACATGAATTTGCAACACAATGCCCTATATGTCATACGAATCGATATCAAATAGATCGACTAACAAAAAAGGTGCCTCAAAATGTTCTTCATTACATCCCCATTATTCCATGGATGTGACAATTATTCAGGTGTAGTAGCTTGGCTCAATTTATGGATTATCATGCACACAATAGAAATAGAGATGACATTATTCGAATCCCTGTGGATGGTTCAGCATTTATGCACATAGAGGAAAAGTGGCAACACTTCAAAGAAGAACCTCGTAATCTCAGGCTTTCATTGGCAGGGGATGGTGTCAATCCATTTGGAGAGATGAGATCTGTTTACTCGATGTGGCCCATTTTTATTATCAACAATAACATTCCTCCATGGATGTCAATAAAGAGGGAGCACATTATGCTGGCAATGATTGTTCCAGTTATCTTCTCATTTGATAGTTATTAATTTACATGTACTTACAAATATTGCAGTAAAATGGTCACAATAATTATATAATTTTATTGTTCATTGAATTAGATAATTATCAAGTTAAAGATATGAATGTATATATTGAGCCTCTTATCGACGAGTTGGTGGAGCTATGGAATGGTGTCACTATGTATGATGTGTCTAGACCAATAGGACAAAGACAATTTCAATTCCATGCAATACTTGCATGGACAATACATGATGCCCCAGGGCTAACACATTTTTGTGGTATGTTATAGTGAATTCAAGTTGCGTACAGTAATTCTAATTATAAAAATCAACATATTTAATAATCCAATTATATCATTATCTTGTAGGTCTTCAAACAAAGGGAAAATTTGCATGTCTAGTTTGTCATCCAAGGATGAAATCTCATCATTCAAAAAGTTTAGAAAAGTAGGTGTTTGATGAGTGTAGACACTTCCTCCATAGGAATCATAAGTATCAAAGTACGAAAAAACATCTTTTGAATGGGAAAGAAGAGACTACATCAAAGCCATGAAGAATGACACCTCACCTATGGAAGTTGGAATATAATAGAATTAATCTTCGTGGTATAGTCATTCCACCTAATGGTTTATGTTTTTAATTTATATATTTCTATTGTGATTTTTGTTTACTAATTATGTAATTGATGATTGTGAAGGTCGTCAAGGTAGTACTAACAACCTTCCAAAGGGACTAAAAAGCTATTCCAGACAATTTAGTAGGTTGCCCTACTACGAGCACTTACAAATTGTGTATTTATTTGATACTATGCATATTGGAAAGAATATAACAGAGACATTGTGGAAAATATTGGATGGAAGGCATGACAAAGAAAAAATTGTCAAAATTTGTAATGACATTTAGGAATCCAATCATGCATTGAAGAATTTCATTCACTCAAATAGCAACAGAGATCAGATTACTATAAGTGTCCTTCCTTGGTTATTAATAGAGCAACAAAGTGATGCAATAAAAGAAGTCATACGAAAAATTTGATTTCCCACAGAATTTTCTGCGAACATAAACAATCTCAGATCTAAAAAAAAGTGAATTTGGGCCAGGGCTCAAAATGCATGATTGGCATACTTTCATCAAGGTAAGTTGTGTTCTTTTGTATTTACAATATATTCATAAACTACATGTATTGTTTGTTATGTTATGTTAGAAAAAAATGAAATGATTGGTTTATAACTACTGCAGTACGTGCTTCCTCTTTCTCTCCTAGAGCCCTTCAACAATAACATCAAACAAGTGATATACGATCTTGGAAAATACATGAGGTAAGCAGTAATATCTATTTAATTTGTTGTATATATTTATTATATTCATGATTTTTTTTTCTTTCTATTTAATCTATTGCATATTATTTTGTAAAGTATCGTATCTATATATTTTTTGTGACTTGAATCTCTTAATGTAGGTAGTTGTCATCTAAAGAAATCTATAAAGAAGATATAAACTATTGGAAGAGAAGAATTCCTCATTTACTATGTGAAATGCAAAAGTGTCTACCTCCAACTTTTTTCAATGCACAGGAACACAACCTCATGCACCTAGTTGAGGAGATTAAATTGTGTGCACCTATACACACTAGGTCAATGTGGATGGTTGAGAGGCACTTGAAATATTTGAAAGCTTTGGTTCGACAAAGAGAACATCCTGAGGGTTCTATGGTAGAGGGATATATGGTATACCAGACTATGGTGTACATTACTGAATATCTTCCTAAGTTTGAATCAAATATCCATGTAGATCGCATTTGGGATCTCGAGCCTTTTAAAAAATTAGAAGGGGAGTACTTGACGGGGAAAGGTACATTGAGGAAAGTGGGAGGTAATAAATCATAAGATGTTATTTTAATAAATAATTTCTTAATCTTCAAAATAAATCGGTTGTAAGTTGTCTATTTTTTTTTTTTTAATATAGGTGCTCAAGAGTGGGATGCACTACATTTGTATATTGCAAACAATCTAGATTGTATGATGGTATGGATTGAACAATGTCAACATTCTAGTAGGACATTAACATGGGAAGGTGTATCTTCATTAGTTAAAGAAGCTCATCAGAATGGAGATTCCAATGTTATGCAAAGGGATATAGATTTGGCACACGGTTTAAGAGATTTCCAGGTATGCACAAATTTATTAATCACCCATATGTTTATCAACTCATGATACAATAATTTTGATATGTTTCACATATTATTACAGGTTAAACACCACAAGGCTATGTTTTTTAATGGTCAAAAATTTCGTGTCAAAGTGTTGGATGACACAAAGAAAACTTGTGATTCAGGAATAATTGCAGTCTTTCAGGTGACTAATATTTCATCTAGAAATGATTTACATCCTAGATAGTCTGAAAATTGATACTATGGCATTTTGGATGATATACTTGACTGTGGCTTTAGTTCCTTCAAATTAGTACTCTTCATTATCAAATCGTACAGGCTACGACTTAATCTAAATGATCTTGATAGAACTGTTATTGAACATGATAATGGATTTACAACAGTTAATACAAGGTTGTTTGAGCCAGTTGGGGATGAGCCCTATGTTCTTCCAAGCCAATGTGAGTAGGTATTTTACTCAAAGGTTCCACATAAATAGGGTTGGTCATTTGTCATTAGACATGAACCGAGAGGAAGGCCAATAAAGTGTAATGCGATGGAAGAAGAAGATATCGAAGAAGTAGAAGATGATGTAGATGCTGCTACTAATGATGATGATGAAGATGATGTTGATGTTGATGATGATGATGACGATGATGCCGATGATGGCGAGGATGATGATGATGACAACAATGATGATGATGACGAGGAGGATGATGATGATGATGATGATGATGATGACAATGAGGATGATGATGATTAAATTTAGAGGTATGTCATCAATCCTTAATCTATTTAATATTCATTTCTTGATAGAAATATATTTGTCTTATATGGTTACATAGTTTATTCATTATCTATTTAAAAGCTACAAGTTTCAACTAGAAACAGAACACTGCTAATCTAAATTAACTATTAATCTAAATTAATTAAATAAAACTATTTAAAACATATATTGATGCGTGAATTTATTGAGCCTTATTTTCTTTCAGGTCAAAAGCATTTGTAAGTGTTGTGTTTAGAAAAGGGAATTCATTAAATATCTAAAAGAGGGAGTTGTACCTAGAATAAAATTCATAGGGAAAACATAATATAAGTGCTTAGCCCTTCACTACACCTACTTCCCTAGTAGGCTTATAATATAAGCTTGATTTAAGTGTTATATTGTGTACCTTTTAATGTTTTTAATATTTATGTGATGCTTATGATGAATGTGATTATGATTATGGTCTGATTATGCTCACAATAATTGAATTACATTTGCATGAAACTGAACCCCTTTCAGGAGCATCCCGCATAGTCTCATGGATCGAAAAGTATAAGTCAATACTCCTTATAGACAGTCTATTTAATGCAATTATCAATAGTAAGATTGATGTCTTCTAAGATCTCTCCCATTTTTAGGTACCAGTGGGTAGGTATTTTTCAGAAGTGTCTTCCTCGAGTGAGGGAAATATAGGAATAGAAGAGGAAGGTGAGACATGTAGTTTATCTAGAATAGGGAGATTAACTAGAGGTCAAAGGACTAGAAGGAAATTCAATAAACACATGAAATTTTTCCTTGCTCAAAGGGGGTCATGTTCTTATGATGATGAGATAGAAGGCGACATCAAGGTGTCCTTGAGGTACCAACATCTACAGAAACATTGGGTACCCAGGGAACTTCCTCCAATAAACACTGATTTTTGTGTTAACGAGAGGATATATTGCATAGTAGCATCATCATTACATGGTTTGGGCCTATTTTCTATGGATAGCATAAAGGTGTCTTAAAACAAAGTTTCTAAATTGATGGAGTATGTTGGACCATGTTACGATTACAAAATTTGGATGCATATTGTTTAATATAAAAAAAGTATGTGTAGGTATGCCCTCTCGGCAAATTATATACAATAACTAGACAATAATCAAAGTAAAAGTGTGGCTATATACATTGATGGAAGGCCAAAAGCAACAGGGATATTTTGGGTTTTATAAATAATATACGACCTGGGTCAACTATAAAGCAACCCAATTGCATATTTGAGGCACGCGAGGGAAATTGTGTATTCATCTATGCAATAAAATCAATACGTGTAGGGGAGGAGCTTCTTATTGATTAAAATTTGAACTGCATAGATACAAATGAGGCTACTATCATGGGGGTGGTACATACTATTAAACCAACTTCTAATCAATGACTCCAACATACCATTTAGTCAATAAATTTTTGGCAAACATTTTTATACTTGATCTTTTACACAGGGACACAATATGGAGCAACTGCCCGGAGGGGATGCTAGTGATGTTCTTGGCTCATCTACACATGAGTAGGTAAAACTAGTTGTAATTGTGCAAAATAGATAGAAGAAAAATTTCATTTTTTTAATGTTATTTTCTTCATTTTTTTGGAGTAATTTTGATCATACTAATACTATTGTTGTCATAGAGGGCCAGTGGTCGGAGGGAGGGAAAGGAACCTACAGTCTCTCAGTAGCCCACCCCTTAGGAGGACCTAATTTATATTGATTTAGTAGAGACTGATGACCCAATCAGTTTGATTAAAAATTTGCTAAAGAAAATTGGCAAAGAAATTATACATTTGGCAACCATTAAGCCTACTACTCAGGAAATAAAAGATAGGGCATCTAAATTGTTGCACATCTCTGAAACCTTAAAAGTAAGTATTAATGAAATTTTTAATTATAACAAGAGTTCAATAATGGTTTTTATGTTATGCTCTTTTATGGCATTAATTAAAATATGGATGTGTTGTCTTTATAGAGTTTTTTGCATGATTTTGAGCCCCATTCCCATGATGAGGGTGCTGCAGGTGTTTCAGGTAGATCGCATGTTCCATTCCCCACTTGTGTTTTCCACTAAATATATATAGGAATTATCATAATCATTGACAATACATGCTTGAACAATCCTTTTTTTTAATGCTCTAACAATCTTGTCCATGCTAGTCCACACGTTCTATATTTATGCACGCTCTAACAATTTTATTCTTCAACTTCAGATCCTGTGACGATGCCGCCTCCATCCAGGAAAACCACAAATCTCTTTTCAACTACTGAGTCAACAACACGCAGCTTATAGGCATTGACTATTGCACCATCTACTGGTACACAAATCCCTCTTTTTCTCTCTTTTGTTATGTGTTTAAGTATTATGTGTTTAGGATTTAGATTGTAATGACCCCCCTTTGGTAGTCACTCAACGTTTAAACCTTTTCATAATTTTTTTACAACTATTTGTTTGATATGCCTTTGGTTTTTATAATTCATGTGAATGATTAACCAGACTCACATGTCTACTATCTTTGAACTCAAACATTACTTTTTCATTTATTTTTAACATCTTCTTGCATGAATCATCACCTTATTTTGACTATTACAATTACCGACTCCTATTTAGTTGCTATTTCAATGAGTACACCAAGCCTACACAAATTATACTTATTCACTGCTACATGAACAGATTTACATTAACAACTAATGTTGTCATGGCTTTTAAAAACTTCATTATGGCTTAATACATATCTGGTGGGCATGCATGGCCTTTCCTATAGATAGCAATGAATGTGAATGTTCTTCCTATATGAAAATTCTTCCACCCATGAGTTCTAAAAAATGTCTACTTCTACTTAATCTATGCTTGTTTTGCCACATCGACGAGGAATGGAGCTATCAGCTTGCATAAAAGGGTATGGGTACACATTCTTGCATAGTATTCTAACCATTGGCACATAGATGTATAGCCTCATATCCTTGTGATGCCTCAGGAAGCTCATGTGTTTCATCATATTGTAGCAACTATAAATTTTCCTATCTATTCCTTGCTTTAGCTATCTTGACATTGATCACTATCTCCATTGGAAGCCACATGATGAATTGTTATGCTTTCCTTCTTCATGTCTATTTATTTGACTATCTTTTGCTAATCTCTTGTATTTTGTTATGTTTTGAGGTCTAACTCCTTTCTACTTAAGCCTATATCCCTCATGTCATGACCTGGCATACCTTTTGTGACTATAGAGTGGTCAATTCTTTCATAATTAAAATGGTGTGCATACTGAGCTGCAACATCTTCACTACAATTAATTGATAAATACATGCATTATGGCTCCTATTTGATAGAGTATTGCCTAGTCCTATCATGTTGAAAGTGGAGTATATTCTCGAGGTGCACCATTGTATAGATGCAACAAATCGACCAGCTTCAAGGCCAAAGCCATTATTTGAGTTGTATAGCTATAAATATCTTTGTCCATTTTCTTACCATGTTTATGTTTACAAACTTTTCAAAAAATTTGGCCTCAAATTTGCCATGATTTTAATATGATTAGTTGTCCTTTACACTCTCTAGATGAACTTTTTTTAGCACTTGGATGACTAAGCCATGTTTTTGTTTGTGATATTTCATAAGACCATCTACCATATATATCTGCATGGCAAGCCCTCAATTTGGAGAAATTATGATCAATAGTATGCCATTGCAAGGTGTAAAACATAGATGGTATAACAATTCTACAACTAGCATTAAAAAGAACTTTCCTGAGCTAGTTTTTCCACATTGTCAGACAATTCCTTTTCAGGAATCCATAGTGACATTTTAGAGTTGGTTCTATTCCTTATTTTGTCTGTAGGGAACATTGCACTAATGCACCTGGGACTACAAAGAATTATAGCTAGTTGGAGAGGAAATAAATGTTAAGATTCAGGATCATTGATTAGATGTTCAACCATATCTACTGAAATTTGATTTCCAAGCAATTCCCTTCTTAGCTGAAGCTTTTCCAATTATCTTGCAACAAAAGCTTGATATGCTTCTGTAATAGAAACTTCAACTTACCCCTTCTACTTGATGGCAAGTGACCTGACAGACAAGTCACGAGATTGCATACATTCTTGAGTAGTATCTTATTGCCCAGATATAAAAAATGTATCATGAATAGCCTTTAAACCATCTTCATATTAAAAACATATTTGGCCATATGACTTAGTTGAAGACTGAAATGATACTTCAGCATGACAATTAGATTCCACAAGATGGCTCTCAATTTTTTGTATATGAGGCTCCTACTATTCTTGTTCAAGCAAAGAATGTGATTGTTGGACTTTGAAACTAAAGGCTTTCTCTTCCTAGATAAACCTCACTCAGACAGTATGCACTTGATGTTTTAAAAAAAAATCTCTTTTAACATTTTAGCAAACAGTTTGTATGCATTCTCCCCAACTTTAGCTTCTTTTGGCATTACGCCAAACAACTCATGCCTAAGTTGATGCTGCAATTCAACTTCTAATATTCAAATCCACTGAAAATCAATGTTCTATATGTAAAATTTATGAGAATCCTCATCAAAACTAACATATGATTTTCTGCAAGGCTACTTTATGACATTCTTGGAGCAGACCACAACTAGAACAACATAACAGCTAGAGGTTAAAGATAATTCCTGCAGTTGTATGCGCAATCAAAGTTCAACTTTTTTTTTTTTTACAACTTTTTAACATCAATTATCATTTGTTCTTTTATACTTCATGACAAAGACTTATGAAACTTATGAATTTTTTTGCAATAGGAGTTGCAGCATCGTTTCCTAGATGTTCCTATGTTCCCAGTATGGGAACGGCGAAGGATATCATATTGATCGTCAACAATGATGAAGGAATTCCATTAAAAGTAGCCAAAGTTCTAGGTGCTTTAAATTTATTATTCTCTAGTGATATAATAGTAATTTAGTTTTTGATCACTCTTCATCTACTAATGATCCCATGATTGTTTTGTAGGGAATGATGTTTTTTGGAGAAAACTTGGTGATGAGTGTTTGCAAATATTCAGGCCCACCCTGTGTACCTGGTGGAACATCATATCCTAACTAAAACTCCAAACCACTATTTTGATTTCATATCATTGCTAGAATAGTTTTCCTTTTCATCCATTTCTTGAACTATATTAAAGGTAGCTTCACTTCATTTATGAGTCTAACATGTTTTTTTTTACTTAAAATGTGGAATAACCAAGACAAACTATTGAAGGATGATCTTATAGAGAGCATGACCCAACTCTTTGGACCTCGTGCATTTGAGAGAAACAAGCTCCTTGAAAACTCTAGTTTATGTTTGAAGTATATTAGGGACCAGTACAGAAAAAATTTATGGAATAACCCCAAGTATGAGCATCCACCCTATGTTCCTGAGGCTAAGTGGCAGGCTCTGATTTTGGATGGAAAGTATAAAGCTGACAAGAAAAATAATATTACACTAGTAAAGAGTACAAAAAGTATGTGATACTATTGAGAATGTAATTATGTACTAATTAACCTCTATATTTATACTATCTAACATATTTCAAACTTTTCATAGATTGCCTGAGACATCAAAGGCAACAAAGGCAAGACTAGAAAAGCACGGGACACACAAGCTCAGCTTTGGTAGTTTTTCAAAACTTCAAGCATGAGTTTTAAGTATTAGTAAATTAAAAATTGTATCAAATTTTTTATATATTGTGATAGGAAATGCTAGGATAGACCAGCTTGTCTATGCTCCTAATCCTCAAATTTTGCAACTTTTGTATTTCCTTTTGATATTTGAACTACCCTCCATTGGTTGATGAAACAATGTAATTAAAATTCACCATACCACGCAAAAATGTAGAGCTCAGAGTTCAAGAGATACCTCATAGAAGAGGATAAGAGAATTAGCTTCCAACAAGGCTATAGAGCCGTGGCTGAATGGCTATGAGCTAAAATCAGTGTGGAAGGTTCTAATAATGATGCATCTGAGCCATAGGTAAATAAGCTAAAAAAAATTTATTTCAAATTGAATACCTTCCCAATTAGTCTATTTGATGTTATGTTCCAATATAAAGTGAGTATATCTGTTTTAAGCAAGCAATGATAACAATGCGTAGGATGTTGGAATGCAGCCTAACAATCTATGAATGTTGAAGGTTCACATGATGCGCATCCTAGTGGTGGAGGTATACATTTGCTATTAAAATTTTATATGTAGTTGCAATTGGTGTTTGGATTAACGTAACATTTTGTATAGCAGCTGTAGAGGATCAAGGGGTCGATGTTCATGAGCATGTTGACGTTGAGTCTAAACAAAATGATGTGGTCAGATCAAGTAAAGAGCACCATAGTTATGTTATTTAAAATAATTAAATACTTATAACAATTATAATAAATTATTTTTAATTTAACTCTTTTATTGGTTATTGCAGAGGACCCCCCTTTGCAACAGCATAGGAATTTGAGATCATCAAGAACAAAGAAAATAACAACTAATGAGTGGGGAATTGATGATGACACTGATGCTCCTCTTAGAGCTTACATAGAAAAAAGAAATAGAAAGAAAAAAAAGAAATGATTTCCATCTACATACATTAATTGATAATGACTGAATTTTATGTCTCAATGAATTTAATTATGTGCTAATGAATGTTCATGAATTATGTGTTCATGCAAAATATTGATGAATGTTGCATGTTTACAAATCTAATGTATTAATGAATTTTATCATGTGATATTGATTGAATGTTACATTTTATTAATGGTTGAAAGAATGAATGAATGTTAGATGTTAATGGGGAATGTAGAGTGATATTAGGGGGAGGGGGGTGGGGCTAAATGAGCTTCCACCTTCACGTGGTTGGCCCTGTTTAGTAGAGAATATTACACTATTCTCGAAACAAAGTGAAGCTCAATAAGATACTAAATATTTATCTATTTTGTTCTATGTTTAGATTGTTGTCCTATGCATCTAAGGCTTCATGCTTTGAACTGTCATGAAGTTCTAAACTTGTAGGTTTTTTATTGCATCCTTCAATCTCAGCATTGTCTAGGGACTATGTTATCACCAATGATACGATTATCATAATTAACTAGGGACTAATGTATTATCAATGCCAAATGTATTAGTGAATGGGAAAATTTGACTAATGAATTACTAAATAATATATACTTCTAATTAGGCCATGACAAAATCATAGACAAATTCATTCAAGCAAAGCTTAAAGATCTCCAAACATTAGAACTGTACAAAGTGAATTACGCATATCTAAAAGGTGATATAGTAAATGTAGCTAGGAAAAATTAGCTAAATTTATGCTCATTTTGGCTATATTTCCCTCTTCTTCAGGTAGGTCTTTTCTCTTGCACCTCAGCATGAAAAGGATTGTTCTTGTTATTTGTTTGTTTAACTATTGTTTTTTCATTGACTAGGATGTGGTAGGCTTGCAAGTACTAGTGTAGGACCAGAAAATGGGTTAAGTGCATAACATACTATGAGTAAATCATGAAACTCAATAATCATATATTAGCACCCACTAGTCTACCATGAAAGCCAAACTAATAAAGAAAGCAATAGAAACCCCCTTTTTTGTTTGTAGCTTCCATGTCCTTCTTTCTTCTCCAAATGATTGTAGCTCTAATTTGCCTATAGGGCACACAAGATTGAAGCCAAAGCCTATGATATGGATAATGCCATGAGAATACTAGAAGTGTGATTTTAATGTGAGAGAAAGAAGTGTAGATGCAAAGGAGTGGAGACTCAAAGACTCAAGAATTTGGATTTTCAAGACTTAAAGCATTAAGATTCGAAATGAGAGAAAGAGTGTCCATTTTATAATTGACATGGAGGGTGAGAGAATTGGATTTGTCACACATATATATGCGATGTGGCAAGAGATTCCTTTGAGAATCCATGACGCGTATGAAAAAATATGCCAATTGTAAGATTCTATGACACGTGAAAGTCAAACTTGGCTAAATGTGGAAGAGAATCTATGATGCATCATAAGACACCTCAACCCACTTAAAGGCAAGAATCTATGACGAATAAGCCAAATAGGGACATGCGTAAGAGATAAGAATATCTAATTATGATATATCCCATCCAAGTGTCAAAGGAGAATCCATGAGGTTTCATATCCAAGTGTCATGATGATGAAATATTTTATTGATTATTTGAATTAAAAATCATTTTATTCCACAAAATAAGAATTAGTAGAAAATGGAATTAATGATAGAAAATGGAACTTAGGAAATTGTAAATTTCCATGGTTTGTAGATAATGAATCAATTAATTAATAAAATTAATTAATTGAGGATGATAATTAGGAAGAATAATTAGAAAGAATAGGATTAAATTATGGGTTACTTAATCCTATAGAAAAAATTAGTAGATAATTGGCCAAATTGATTAAATGAATGTGACAGTATCCTTTGATGAAAATGTGACAATGATGGAAAGTAGACCAAAGCCATGGTTAGATTGATTGATTGAAGTTGATAATGTTCCAAGGACATATGACATGAATTGGTTGATATGTAACATTTAACCAACATTGTAAATGCTATAGGATTGAAATTGATCGAAAAAGGTTTGATTATAATAACATTGATGGACACTATCAATATTATTAAAATGATTGATGATGTCATGATCTAACATTGAAAGCCTTAACAATGTCAAAGATTGGATGGCATGAATAATAGTTTGACCTAGCACTGAGAGCCATGATAGTACTAAGGTCAAATTGATAAGATTGATAGGTTGATAGGTTTCCAAGGCACTAAAAGCCACAACAATACCTAGGATAAGATAAATGATGATTGATTTGGGATTTTTGATATGTTTTGGGTTGATTAGGATTGATTTCGAGTGATTCCAAGTTGATTTGGGGTAATTTTGAGTTGACATGACATTGATGTGAAAGAGGATACAAATGATGAAATACGGTCAATCTAGCCAAAAGATCAAAGTTAGTAGAATGAGAAAATGGGACAAATTAGTATGAAGAAGTGATGAAATCATAGATGCGAACCATTTTTGAGCATATACATTTTGCCCCTCTTTGATACAATCTGATTTAGAGCATTGTGTCAAAGAATGCTAATGAAAAAGTCATAAAAGCATGCCCCAACAATGTGGTATATATTTATGCCCCCTTGAGAAATTGACCAACATAGGCATATGATAGGTTGATTTCATCGACAATGAGAAAACAAAGCCATAAGAATTGACGGATTGAAAACTAGAGTTAAAATGCAAAAGTTATGGCCTTCAAAGTGCAAATAGGCATTGTGACCAACATAGAAAGGGTCTTTGGCACCGCCATCTATGTAGCAGCAAGTTATAAAAGGGCTTTGAGAGGAGTTTGAAGGTCATTTTCACTCTCTCATTTGGAATAAAAGAGCTCTGGAGCAAGGAGGATGGATTGACTACCTAGGGAGCAACATCATGGTGAATGGGTGCGGAGCTTCTGACAGCGAGCAGATGCTAGATCTCCAGTGAGTACATCGAGGCCATATTTGTACTTTTTATGTTTTTTTTCTGCTTTTTGCTGCATTTTTGTGGTTTTTTACTGCTTTTCAGGCACCTAGGAGTCTGTGGGGGGAAACAGGGTCAAACAGGGTCAACTAGGGGTCCAGGGGCCAGTTAGGGCTTCCAAATGCCCCAACTACACCCAAAACACAGCCAAGTGTGTCAATGAAGTAGTTGGAATTCCCAAGTGTGGCAATGATGTAGTTGGTATGACCAACTATGTCAATGATGCAGTTGGGAACCCCAACTGCACCCTAGGATGCTCTAGGGCTCCGATCGAGGTCTGAATGGTCTCGGATCAAGCTAAAACTTGGTATAGGTTAGCATAACCCTAGGGGGATGTTAGAAACATGAGAAAATTTAGTCAAGGTGGTCAACATGTTAATAATTTGGTCAAACATAGGGCAGATGTGGGTCAAACTGAGGTAAATGCTGATAGGGAACTGTGCAAAGGGCCTAAAAGGGTGCAAACAGACTCGAAATGACTCAAAATTTGGAATACATGTTCAAAACCATAGGAAGAGTTGAAAACATAGGTTAATTGAGGCTAGGATAGTAAAAAAAATCAAACTTGGTCAAACTTAGCTCTGATGGAGGAAAAAGGTTGACCGATTAATAAGGATAGGGTCAAAATGATGCAAAAAAGCTTGAAATGACCCAAAACTTGGAAAACATGTTCAAAACCCTAGGAAGAGTTCAAAACATAAGTCAAATTAGTTCGACATGCTCAAAAAAAGGTCAAACTTAGTCAAACTAGAGTCAAACTAAGTTAAACTTGGGTCACAAGTAGGGTAAACTAAATGCAAACCATAGAAGGTTGACATAGGCTATGTGATTATGTAGGAGGAGCTGCCCCTATTATGGGTACAGGGACATAAACCATGAAGCCTTGGACTAGGTCATTATATGACACCTGGTGAGTGAGGGATATTGTCTAGGTTAGGATTATATCATGTGACATTTATGCCAGAGGTGAGGGGGAACAGGGCTTTTTTGAAAGCTTTGACAGAGAGGTGGCAGTCAAAGAAGAGTTCATTCCACCTACCGAATAGGGAGGTGACCATGACACTAGAGGATGTATGGCATATCCTTAGGATCCCAATCCATGGAGAGCTAGTAGTGTATGACCCAACTAAAGGGTGAGCAACTCTACATCAACTATTTGGATGCGAAGATGTAGAGCTAGGGATTCGAGACTATGAGATCAGATGGGACTTATTGGTGGCACGCCATGAGTGGATGATGGTTGAGATATGTTGGGTGATTGGTGGATTACTGATACTTGATAGAAGGGGACATGGATTCCTAGTTGGATGGGGTCGAGTACTTGAGCAGATGATTATGGAGGGCACCATGTTTTCTTGGGGCCCATGCATGTTGGGGATGTTATATTATTATCTGCATCAAGTAGCATACAGAGGAGGACTATCCTTTAGCACTGGTGGCACATTATTAAAAATCTAGGTCTATGAGAATATTGCAATATTTAGGCCTTTGGTAGAGTGAGTGTTGGTGGATGATATGCCATATGCTTACAGCTATAAAGGTGTCCTAGCCCGAGGACCATTGGGATATGCGAGGTATTTTTGTAATCTGATAGACACAATGACTCAGTTCATATGGAGACCATACAAAGATTTCCTTGGATGGGATGATGATGAAATCCACTTACCATACTACAAGTAGGAGTGTTACCTCATAGGGCGCACAGTGATTGGTCACCTAGTTATAGAGATGTACCTACCAGAGCGGGTGTGAAGATAGTTTGGGGAGACACAGGATGTACCTACAAGGTTAGCACTATTTTCCCAATCTAGAGTAGAGGTGTAAGAATGGGGACCACCCATGAAGACACAGGTAGCATATGCACAGTTATCAGAGTTATAGCTGAGGCTATGGGGGGTAGTAGTAGATATAGTGGATGCAGGTACAACAACAACATATGATAGGTTGTTTGTACAGCATCGACTGAGACCATTGATAGATCTAGCAGTACTAGTACCCCAAGGGAGGCCACAGGATAGGAATTCAGCTACAATGGATGTGGAGGGGGATCCTATGGATGACACTGAGAGAGCATTAGTACTAGTACAGGTAGGGCCTAGTCATTTAGATCTCTTGGAGGTGATTAGAGGGCTACAAATTCAGTTGGGTCAAGTTGTGGTAGAGAGGGATGCTATGATAGGAGAGAGAGATGTGGTTACATTGGAGAGAGATTGGGTGATGGATGAGAGAGACCAGGCTAGGGTTGAGAGAGATGTAGCTATGCACAGGGTAGAGATGGCAACACAAGAGTCTCAAGAGTTCATTAGTAGCATCAGAGATGCAAATTTCCAAGATCTATCGATGATGATGAGCAAGGCTCACATGGAGGCATAGTATTGGCGAGATCAGTATGAGAGGGTGGTGCCATTGGGGCAGAGGGTAGAGAGTTTCTATGCATTGAGATCTCATTACCGCTGGACACAGAGGAGACAAAGTAGTGCAAGGGTGATGGAGCCTATGAGGCCACCACAGAGAGTAGAGGGATCCTCCTCAAGGCTGGATAGAGGCCATGAGGCTAGGGATAGCATGGGATGACACTAATAGACTCACACATAGAGGGGCCTCTCTATGTTACTTTTTTCTTTTTTATTATGCTCTTTCATGGTTCACACCTACAGGCAGTTAGTGTTAATGTAAACCATGGTCACATACTCTGACACCTTTGTGTGACATTTATGAGATGGACTTATGTTATGATGATTATATTTTATGGACTATATGATGACTTATGTTATGATGCCTATATGTTATGTTATGCATGTGCTTTATATGTTTTATATGGATGCATTTATGCTTTTTGTGTGGACTTATATATGATGACATCATGTGTTGATTTATCACATGTTAGGTGTAGGAAATGCCATATTTTATTTTTTCCACATGTTTTTCTCATGAATGAATGCTTAATGTAATGTGAATGATATGGAATGGATGTAAATGAATGCAAATGAAATGTAAAATGATAGGGAATGAATGAAAATGAAATGTAAAATGATAGGGAATGAATGCAAATGAAATGTAAAATGTATGCCAATGAAATGTGAATATAACATAAATGCCATTTTTATTGCTTTGGGTCATTTTGGACTTTGGACATATGCAGGAATGCAAAATGATAATGCTTTTGGTGTATCCAAGTATGAGACCAAGGTAGCGGATGAAAAAAGATGCAAAAGACTAAGGAAATGAGATGAAGAATTGTTAGTATGATGGGAAGACTTTTTCTTGTAGAAAGTGCACTATATGTCAAATGGAGCTTTATTTTGATATGGCAAAAAGAATGCAATGCATCATGGCATAAAGGGCTAGAGTGTAAATGCAAGCCTTTTGCATAAACAAGCAAGATGCAGATAGAAAATGACCTTGTCATTCCTAAGGCCTATGTACATGCCCTAGACTCTCAAAGGTGCATTGGAACAGACAAAAATAGAAAAAGATTACCATGAACTATCTTGGCCACTCTCATAGATCAATTTATATCATTGAGTAGCATAGGGACATGATCAAAAAACAAACTAAAAATAAATCACTCACTAAACAACGTGAGCCAACAACTATTCTTGTCCACTATTACATTCTTGTTAATGTTTTGGGTGTGTAGATAGTGTTTGATATGTTGATAATGTGATAGTTCTAGTTATGGATTCAGTTGATAAGTTCATAGTGACATGTTGGATTGATTGTTGGTTCATGTTTCTCAGATATTGTGACTGGCATTGAAGTGTAGTACTTTGATTTTCAGTCTGCAAAGTGCAAGTGTTTACGCCAAAAGGGGTGGTTATCCACAGTGAACATGTACAAGGTTTATTGCATATTTTTGATTGGTTTTATGATTTTTAGGGTTTTTGATGATATTTGATATTTTTGCATTTTTTTAGGATCGTATTTGAATGTTTAGGATTTTTTCAGGACATTATGTGATTTTTAGTGATTTTTTCAGGATCGTATTTGAATGTTTAGGATTTTTTCATGACATTATGTGATTTTTAGTGGTTTTTTCAGGATTGTATTTGAATGTTTAGGATTTTTTCAAGACATTATGTGATTTTTAGTTATTTTTTCAGGACATTTTATGATTTTTAGAGATTTTTTCAGGATCATATAAGCATATACAAGTGTTAGCTCCAATCCATTATGTGATAGGTCCCATGTATAAAAAAGTGCTTAGGGATATACCCCCAATTCAAGTTCAAACTCATGCACCATGTAGGTAATATGCCCATAGATAAGATGCAAACTATGTACAACGGCCAATGGAAAAGTGTGTGTAGATTGGTGATGCATAGGAAAGATAACAAAGAACATTAACCAGTTCGTGAGCCATGATAAGAGACCAAGGATGTCTTGCAATATGAAGGATATGATCAAGGAATGATAGAGGGGGAAAAGTCTAGATGGAATCTTGATAGATGGAGGAGCAATAACTGATTACACATGGTGCCTATTTGCCAGGTTTTCACCATGGTACTTGCCCAAAGTGCCTATTTGTCAGGTTTTCACTTTTGGACAAAATTTTTCTCTTGACTCAAATTTTCATGCCAAGATGCCTATTTGCCAGGATTTCATCAAGGCATCCATTTTTTCATGACTTTTTTCACTGTTTTCTTTCCTTTTTTTTTGTTGAATTTTTGCTATTTTTAAAAAAAATATTTTTTTCATGAATTTTTGCTATATTTTTGGTATTTTTTCAAGACTTTTAGATAGAATCAAGTGTAGTACTTGTGAAGATGCATGCTGTTGATGGACATGGGCAATGGTTCACCCTCTGGAGTTGCAAGCTGATATACTCCAGACCAAAAAGATGCAGTAACTACATAAGGTCCTTCCCAATTTGGCTCAAATTTGCCTCGTTTTTCTCTGTGCTATTGTGTCTTGTAGTTCATCTTTAGGACCAAATCACCAACCTCAAAATGATGACATCAAACTTTCTTATTATAGCTCCATTTGAGTCAGTTTTGGTAAGCTTGCAAGTGTGTCAAGGCAGCTCGTCTTTGTTAATCAAGCATTTCTAGCTCATGGAGTCTAGATATTTAGTAGTTTTCATCATCGACAACATCTTGTAGGGATACTCTTAATGATGGAATTTTGATTTCAATGGGAAGTATGGCCTCAGTGCCATAGACAAGAGAGTATGGTGTTGTGCAAATAGGAGCATGGACACTTGTTTGATATGCCCAAAGAGCTGGATTTAGCTGGAGATGCCAGTCTCGGCCCGAATCATTGACAGTCTTTTGGAGAATTTTGATGATGGTCTTGTTAGATGCTTCTGCTTGGCCATTGCCCTGTGGATGGTAAATACTAGAATATCCATGGTATATGTTATACTTCTTGCAAAGCTTGTCTACATCTTTGTTTTAAAATGGAGTACCATGGTTAGTAATAATAGACAAGGGGACTCCATACCAACATATGATGTAGTTTACAATAAACCTTGAGATCTTCTTGCCAGTGGTGAAAGGCAAAGGGACAGCTTCAACCCACTTGGTAAAATATTTTGTTGCTATGATAAAGAACTTATGACCATCAGAGGAAAAAGGAGAAATAGCTTCAATAAGATCAAATGCCCATTGTGAAAAGGGCCATGGTGATATGACTGGCTACAATTCTTGTGCTGGTGCATGGATTAGACTGCTATGTATCTGACACTTATGATATTTTTTGGCAAAGTCATGGGGATCCCATTCCATGGTGGGCCAATAATACCCAACTCTGACAAGTTTCTTGGCTAGACTTAGACCATTGAAATGGCCTCCACATATACCTTTGTGAACCTCATGCAAGGTAGTTTCAACTTCTTGCAAGTCAAGGCATCTAAGAAGGGTTTGGTCAAAAGATATCTTGTAAAGGGTGTCACCGATGATTACATATCTAGCGGCTTGACAAATAAAGGTTTGACAGTGATTTTTGGATAAGTTGGGTGGTAGGATTTGGGCATGTAGGTAATCATAAATGTCTTGATACCAAGGAGAGTTGGGACCAACAAGTTCACACAAAAACACAAATTGGGAGAGCTCAAATGCTGGAATCAAAAGTTGCTCAATAAGAAATTCACAACATTCCACATTTTGAGGCATATCAATCATAGAAGAAATGGTAGCCATAGCATCATCTTGCTTGTTGTGTATTCTTGGTAGCTGATGAAAAGAGATAGTAAAAAATTTAGTAAGGAAGTCTTCCATCTGCTTGTATGGCATTAGTTTATCATCTTTGGTTTCATAGTCATCATTGACTTGGTGGATGACCAACTAGGAATCCCCCAAAGACTTGTAAATGTTGAATGTTCCATTGGATGGCTATCTTGAGCCTTGTGATCAATGCCTTGTATTCTGCTATGTTGTTTGTATAGTGGAATGCAATCCAATAGGACTTGGGGATTATGTCTCCTTGAGGAGTGATAAACATAATGCTAGCTCCTGAACCAATTCGTGTATGTGATCTATCAAAATGAAATTTCCATTCATTAGCTACATCCATGTGAAATATGGCTTCATCTGGAAAGTCTATCAACATGGGATGATCATCTGACATAGGGGCTTCTGCTAATTAATCTGCTATCACTTGCCCTTTGATTACCTTTATGTCTACATATTCTATGTCAAATTCACTAAGGACCATGACCCATTTGGCTAAGTGCCTTGTGAGAGCAGCCCGATTGAGGAGGTATTTCAGTGGGTCAATCTTAGAGATGAGCATTGTTTTCTGATGGAGCACGTAATGTCTAAGATTTTGGGCTGCAAAGACAACAACAAGGCATGCTTGTTCAATTAGTGAATAATTTACCTCATAGCCCACAAGTGTTCTACTAATGTAATATATGGGTCGCTCTCTTCCTTGTTCATCATTTTGTGCTAAGAGAGCCCCTAATGTTGTATCTATAGAAGATATATATTAGATGAATGGTTTGCTTGGAATAGGAGTGATTAAAATTGGTGGATGTAGAAGATAATCCTTGAGTTGTTGGAAAGATTATTAGCATTTCTTATTCCATTGAAAGGATACTCCTTTACATAAGAGGTGTTGAAAGGAGTGACACTTATCGGCCAATTGTGCAATGAATCTACGGATAGACTACAATCTTCCTTGTAGCCCTCTTAGGGTTTTTAGATTTGTTGGAGGAGGCATGTCAAGTATTGATTTTACTTTCTCAGGATCCACTTCAATGCCTTGTTGAGAAACAATGTATCCTAGGAGCTTTCCAAAGACAACTCCTAATACACACTTTTTTGGATTTACATGAAGCTTATATCTTTCCATTTTGGTGAATATCTAAACTAGGATGTCCAAGTGCTCTTTCCTTTTATAGGATTTGAAATTAAGTCATCAACATAGTCTTCCATGAGGATGTGCATGAAATCATGGAAGATTGTAGTCATTGCTCTTTGATATGTTGCCCCAGCATTTTTAAGACCAAATGGCATGACATTCCAGCAGTATGTTCCCAAGGACATGTGAAAGTTTTCTTGTGTTGATCTTCAGGGGCTATTCTTATTTTATTATAGCCAGAAAAGCCATCCATTAGTGATAATATCTCATACCCAGCTGTCATGTCTACAATGATATCTATGTTTGGTAAAGGAAAATCATCCTTGGGACATGCCTTGTTAAGATTATGAAAATTAGTGCATATCCAGATGCCCCCAGAGTGTTTTCTTACTGGTACTAGATTAGATATCCACTCTACATAATCAATGGGTCTTATGAAGTTGGCATCCAATAGTTTCTTCAATTCAGCTTTGACAAGGAGAGAAACTTGAGGATGCATTTTCCTCAACTTTTGCTTTACTAGTTTCATTCCTAGTTTTAGTGGTAAGTGATGAAGGACTAGTTCAGGATCTAATCCGAGCATATCTACATAAGACCAGGTGAAGTTGATCTTCCTCTCTAGAAAGAATCTGATGAATTCATCCTTCTCTTCTAGTGATAATGAAGCTACAAAGTGTATGACTTTGGGGTTGTTAGGAGTCCCTAGATTAATCTCTTCTGTCATCTCCACAAGTAATGTTGATTTTTCCTTTAATGGGGTTGTGTCCAATCTTCCATCCTCAGGCACCTCAGAGAGGTTTTCACCCTTGGATACATCCTTTATTTTTACTTTTTCATGGTCTAATGGTGCCTTTCAATTTTCACCAAGAGACACACTTGTGTCTTTTTTTATCATTTTCTCAATTTTGCGACTAGAAGATGGAGTTGACTCCCCAAAATATGCCATGATGTTTAGATTAATGGAAAATCCAAACTTGTGATCACCTTGTGGTACATCTTTACGAAGCTCAAAGAATTCTATGATGGCATCATCATTTTCAAATTGATCAAACATTGGTGGTCCTTGTTGGTCCCAATCAATAAGTTCAGGGAAAACTAAGGAAATGCCATCATTGGTGTTGAATAAGCTTTGGTCCAAGGCATAGATATGGATATCTACTTTAGTGATGTCATCAAGATCATGTTCATAAGTAGGAGGGCTTGGATCCCAGAATTTTTTGATCAAAGGTGAAGAATTGGTTTGAGTGACAGGTGGATTGACATATTTATCTTCCATGGGTAAGCTATCTAGGTCTACAAACATATGATCAAGACCGAGAGAGGTATCAAGATTGTCAATGTTAGATACAGATTGGGTGGGTTCAGGTTGGTTTTTCTCAAATGCCTTGTCATCATTTGAAGCATTCACCTCCTCAAATGAGGATGACTTAGTATTAGGAAGACCCAAAACAAATGGTTTGAATCCAAGTCCCAAGCTATGAGGTCATCTTGATGCAGTGATGGGTTGAACAATGCCTAGTTTTCTGAGTCCTAAGCCACTACATCCATCATATCCCTTTTTATGCATGATGGTGAATCCAGGTCCATACCTGTCGGGGGATATGGGAGTAATTTCTTGTTCTTCTCTAGCCTTTTCAATCCATGTAGAGGTATTTTCATAGACATGTTCTTCATGTAGCCTGCCTCCACTAGTGAATGCCATAGAAGGTCTATTTTGAAGTGCAATCTTAGGCTTTTTTTGTATAAGCTAAGGTTTACCATATGACTTGGGGGATAAAGGAAGTTTCTCAGAAAGGCATGAGACATGGAGTACTCACTGCAACCTTGGTCTTTTATTTTAAGCTTTCCTTTGGATGTGAGTGTGAGTGTGGAAGGATCAACATACTTGGAGGACTCTAGGGGATTTGCTACATGGTTTTTTGGGACTTGGTATGCAGCGGTTCCTCTAAGATTGGCACAAAATTGGAAGGGATCTAGATCACCGGGGATGGTTACCTCTACATTATTATAGGAGAACTTTAGGCATTGGTGATATGTAGAAGGAACTGCTTTCATAGCATGGATCCATGGGCAACCTAGTATCATATTGGAGTTCATTTCTATATCTAGGACCTAGAATAAAGTGTTCTCAGTAGCTAGACCAACTCTAATAGGTAAGATGATAACTCCTATAGAGAAATTCTCACCATCATCATAGGCTTTGATTGTGATCCTTTGAGAGGGATCCAAATCATTTTCAGAATAACCCAAACCTTTGACTACTTTAAGTGTATAGATATTTAGCCCTGCTCCTCTATCTATCAAGACATGTCTGACTTTAACATTATGGACAAAGACTTCAAGGTGGAGGGGATCATTGTGGTTTGGTTTGTCTTTAGGAATATCTCAGGGTGAAAAAGCAATATGTTGTGACATAGATAGGTTCCCAACCATGGCTTGGAACTGGGCAACATCAATGTTATCTTGGACAACTAACTCTTTATGGTCTTGATCCAAGATCTTCTAATGTTGGGGAGATGCACGCAGTAGGTCCAAAATGGATATTTCTGCAGGGGTTTTTCTAAGTTGTTAAACAAGGCTATAATAAGATGAAATAGGAGTAGTAGGTCTTCTTGGGGGTGCAAATCTAGTAGAAGTAGTAGGTCTAGATGGGGCTCCAGGTAGGGTGATCTTGCTATAGTGTGTAGTGACAGCACAATGAGGGTCTTTAGCCTTCAATGTGAATGTGGATATGCAGAAATCAGACTCATTAAAGCAATTGATGGTGTAGTCATAGACGATGCGTGTGTAATTCACATTACCTTGTGGGTTTGAGTTTGAACTTGAGGGTTTTTCTTTGTCATGATTACCCAAAGGTTCTTTGAAAATAGTGTAATTAGAGTTGGATGCTAATAGTGATGGATCAACCGTGATTACACCATCATCAATAAGGTCTTGTATTGCATGTTTCAATTGGAAGCACGATGAAGTCTTCTGTACTTTGGTGAGATGGAAATCACAATAATTTTTATCATCCCACCAATCTACTTTAGTTAATGGATCATCTTTGATTGGGGGTAGCTACAAGAATTTATTACTCTATAACTATTGTAATGCAGTCTCAAGTGGTATTCCCAATGGTGTGAATTTCCTATCTTTGGTTCTAGGATGTCTTCAAGGTTTGTCTTACGTGGAAGTCTCGATTTTATATTGTGGAGATGATGTTTAATTAGAGGTTTGTGAATTTTTGTGGTTTACACCTTTCAAAGTCAGTTGAGGTTGTGTTGTGCTAATCGTGTGGGCATCCACAATGCCATCATTAGTCACATTCTTGTTTTTGGAGAAATTTTTTGCCTTGTCATTAGATGAGTTGGTATTTGTGTTTTCTTTGTTTATCTTGAGGATTCCCTTATGGATAAGAGCATCTTCAATACTAGCCCCTTTTTTCATCAGTTTAGAAAAGGTGCTTGGAATCTTGATTTTGAGTTAATACATTAAGTCTGGCACTAATTTTTCAATGCACAGGTTTACTTTTTGTTCTTCAGGAATGTCTAGTGAGCATTGACTAACTAGGCTTCTCCAACGCATTAAGAATGTGATGAATGATTCTCCCATCTTCTATTTAGTTGAGCACAAATCAGAAAGTGTCACCTCATTTGTAATGTTAAAGAAAAAGTGGGATATAAACTTGTCTACTAGCTCTGACCAAGATTTGATATTACCAGGAAGTTTGGAGTACCATTCAAGTGCAGGCCCACCTAGAGAGCGAGGGAACAATCTCATAAGGTAAGTGGGCTCATCACTAAGTTTGGTACATGAAGAACAAAATTCTTAGATGTTATCAATAGGGTTTCCTTTTCCTTGGTATTTTTCAAACCTTGGAGCCTCAAAGTGTCTTGGGAATGGAGGCATAGATAGACTTTTATCAAATGGGTTAGGACGTAGGTCCCTTCTTGTATATAGAGCCTATTTCTTTTGGACTCCCACTACCTTGACTTGTTTGGAAAGTTGTTTGAATTGTTGTTATAGTTCTTCATTGGGGTTTTTCATGATGGTCTTTCCTTCAAGTCTTTTTTGTTTCTGAGTAGATAGTTTACTGTGGGGAGAACTATGTCTACTTGGTTCTAACATTTCTATGTCTGATGAGTCTGATGAAGTGTCGCTAGGTGGTGGAGTTATGTTGGCACCTAGAAGATAGAAAGGTCCTTATTGTTGGGGTACTTGTTGTGGTATTTGATGTGGCACTTGTTTTGGGATTGACTGCAATTGTTGTACCATGTGTTGTTGTTGTGCCATGTGTTGTGGTTGTTGTTGGGATACCTCTGTTGGTTGTATGTGAGACCATGTATGTGCTTGTTGTTGTAGAGGTATTTGTTGAGGTTGTTGTGGCACATGTTGTTTTTGTAACAAATGTTTCTAGTATGCAATTTTTTGCTCAAGGCATCTTTGGTATTCCAGCTATTGCTTGAGTTGCTTTTTTTGTTTAGCAAACATTGCTAGTTGTTGTTGGAATTGCTGCTGAAATTGTTGTTGATAAATTATGTGTAAGTCAAGTTGGTTCACATGGGACTGTGTATTAGGAATGTTGGATGTTTTCCCCATTTGAGGTTTTTGTCATTGCGGTTGATGTTGTTGTTGATATGTGGGATGTGTGTTAAGTGGATGTATACTTGGTTGCACCTTGGAAGTGTGGAGTCCTTGTACCATTGTAGGTTGTTGTTGTCATGGGGGTTGACTAAGTCCTTGAGAATTGAACATCATGTTTGGATTGTGGTTTTGGTACCTTTTTGTGTTAGATGTTCCTACTTGTGCCATCATATTGACTTGACTCTGAGATGTGTCCATTATGGGAATGGGTGTAATGTCAATAAGACTTTTCCTTTGTATGTCCATAGGGATGGTTGCACTTGATGTTTCACATGTTATATTTATGAGGGGCTCCATAGTGTTTGATGTCATAGCACTTGGTAAAGTTAGGAGCAAAGGTGTAATTTTTTTATTTGCCTCCAAAGAAGGTTTGTTTGGCATCCCTAGAGCACAAGTCCCTTTAGGTACATCTTGTTGTTGTATCATGTGGCTAAAATTAAGTCTTAATGTCCTTTTGGGGTGTTTAGGGATTGGTGGTATTTCGTCAAACAAGGGGTTAACATTGATGTGTTCAAATGTACTTTGGAGGATTTTGATGGTTGACTCTTGATGGGACCTTATAGGTGCCATTATTGTGTTTGAAAACTCCAAATGTTTTTTTCCCTTATCTAAGTCCAAATTTATCATGGGTTGTATGTTCTTAATAGTTTGTTTGATGTTTGGACTTGGGTCCTTCCACATTTGGGTTGAATTTGGCAATTTCTTGTGCTGCCAAAAGTTTGAAGTTTTTACGGAATTTTTTGTCTTGGAATGCTCTAGCAATTTCTTCATCAGTGATTCCATAGTTAGTGTTAGAGTCATCACTAAGTTATAAAGTACCTTGTTGTAATTTTGATGTGTTATAGTTGGAGGTACTTGTGTTAGGTTGGCTAAATTCAAAGGAGTGTGATTGTTCATCTTTAGGTGTGGTTGGTACACTTCCTCCTCCTGGTGGTATTGGCATGAATATAGGTTCAAAGTCAAGACTCCACTCAACCATCCCATGTGTGGGAAAAGTGTTTAGAGGAAATCTCATGGTAGGTGCATTGTTCAAGGTTTGTTGTGCCATAGCTTGATTATGAGGATCTTGCGGATACATGTTCAAGGGGTCTCCTAGTAATGGTTGTGATGCCTCGATTTGTTCTTCATCAAAGGTTTGTTGGGTTTTCTTTCTCTTTCTCTATCTTGGATGAGGTTTTGGATGTGTTTGTGCCTCAAAAAACAAAGGTTGATAAAGTTCCTCGGGTCTTTGAGTTGATTGTGTCCTAGTAAGTGTTGGCATGATACCTAAGAGTGCAGATACAATGGAAATTTTGAGTATTTTTGAGTGATTTAGAGTGGTGGATATTCAAGATATGAGTGTTTTTGGGATTTTTAAGTGTTTAGGGATGTTACGCAATGTGAGGAAATGCTAAATGAATTATGGTTTTGATGTGCAAAGTACAATTGTCCTAGGGATGTTATGCAAATGCAAATGCAAGGTGATGTTTTGAGGGTATGCAAAATGAAGGTTAGGGTTATGTTTTGGACTTGGTAATGACACTAAGGTAGGTGTATGCAAGGTATACTATGAAAAGGACGGTTTCAAAGGGTTGATAATGGCGTTTAGGATATGAAAAATGAGGGTAAATGATCAAGAAGGCAATTTGGTTGATGGATAATCTAATAGGGTTTGGTAGTGAGAATGATGCTAAGGTTTGGACCATGCAAGATGAAGGGGATATACCACTAGGGTAAGTCAAAATGACATTTGGGGATGCTAGGGATATGATTATGCTATGACAAGGGTATAGGGAAAGTTTTGAATTTAGGTAAAACCTTTAGAAAGTATTTTTCCTAGGAGTTTAACCTTGTGATAAAGGACTATGGATCTTGACAAAAAACTGATAAAAGACAAAAAGATCAAATTGATAAAAGATGAAAAGGTCAAATCTATCAAGACATAGACATATTTTGACCAACGAAAAAATGATAAGAAAAGATAAAAATACTAGTCAAGATCCATTATCCGTCAACATGAGGAGATACTCTAAGACTCATACTTTATCTAGATTTTTGACTGAATTCAAAGGTTTGGGGGTTCAAAATGATGTTTTGGGGGCTCAAAATGGTGGTGATACTGATTGGATGTGTGATATGGACAATTCCTATAATGCAAAAGGGGATTCTGGGTGCAAGATGCGGTTTTGGGTCAAGTGTAGAGCGGGGAGGTGTAGAAGCTCCTAGATCCAGTTTTGGGGTCCTAAAGTGCAGTTCGGAGGCCCAAAATGGTCATGCAGGTACCCAAGTGTGTCATAAAAATGTCAAGTTTACCCTAAAAGTACCAAATATTTCATTGATGCACTTGGAGCTAGTTTGGGCATAGTTGGTAGTTTCTGGGTGCAGTTGGTAAGCTAGGAAGAATGTTTGCTAATTCTGAAGGGTATGGTTACCAAACTGATATGATAGGAAGCTAAGATGCTAGGATTGATTTTAGGATGGGTTGGGAGATGCAAAATAGAGGTTATGACCTACATAATTATTTCTTAAGCGAAGGTGATGAAGACTAGGTGATGTAGAATCTGGGCAAGCTAGTGCAAGGGGAGCTAACCAGGTACCTAAGGACCCTGTTGAAGCCCTAAAATGTTATCTGGAACCCAAAACTAGATCTCAAGACCACCAAGTGCACCCAGATAGTATAGAATATGTCAATGACATAGTTGGTAGTTTTATGATGCAGTTGGTAGTTTCAAGGCACAGATGGTAAACTGGGCTAAAACTAAAGCAATTTTGGGAGCTATGGTTTCCAGATTGATATTACAAAGAGGTCAATAGTAGGGGATAGTGTTAGGGCTAGTATGAATGCTCAAAATGATGGTTAAGACAACCAAAATGATGGTTAAAGTAGTCCAGATGATGAATAGGTATGCAAATATGCAAGGTGGTGAATGCAAAGTGCTGATTGTGAGATGGGAATGCAAAAACTAAGGGAGATAAATTGAACCTAAAAGGATGCAATATGAAAGGTAATAGATACTAAATGAGAACTAAAAGGTTCAATATGAAGTCTATATGATGTATGAGTGAGGCCTATACTATGGTGCATGCAAGTGAAGTCTATGCAAGTGTGAGATCTACATTTTGCCAAGCACGTTTAAGAGCATAAGTCGCCATATTTTTCAAGGTTTGAGTGTGTTGAACCAAATTTTGCAGACTTTGATAAAGGTTGAAATGTTTTGGCAATGTGTGATGTTTTGAAAAATTCAAATGATATCTAAGGTGTAAATTTAAAATTTTTTCTTTTATCTCGATTATGTTCTATACACATGCAAGACACATTAAGACAAGAATAATTGTTGTTAAAAGTTAACAAACACACCACAACCTAGGCTTTTAGGACTATATCCACTGAATTCCTACTTGAACCAACATTCAACTGTGCTTATCCAGAGTGGACAACCTAGGATCTTAGCACCACAGGCTCCCCCTTAGAGTGCACTCACTTCTCAGGGCTACCAATATCCGCTTCCCAAGGGGCATGACTTCCCAAGGGACTGTCACTTCTACTAAGGACCGCAAGAATGTAGGATGTCTTCACAAGAATGGGTAACCCCTTGAGCTAGTGGATAGAAAGTATTTTTGCCACTAAACCATAGTTTTTAGTAAGGGCATTACGTTTGGCAAGTGAATGATAAACTTTCGCAGAAGGTCTCCCAGCCTCGAGAACCGAGGTTTGACGCACCACAAGGGTACTGGAGGAGAGCTATCATGCAACAATACTGCCAACATGGCTTTCACCATAATTAAATTTTATATAGTGGCTAGAACGTTGACCTGGCTTTTGGTCCATTATCACGTTGAGGTTGTCCCTTGGCATACCCAATATCGAGTATCTTGGTCCAAGGTAGGCCTCCTATAGAAGTTACATGGATTTCTCGTACACCCAAGATCCATGAATGGCGAGGGGAGAGGATACATCCAATGCAACTCCTAGGAATTTAACACTGTAGACATGCCAAGAAAAAAATGAAAAGGTTCATTTTAAGCACCAAATGAAATGTTATCTAATCTAGGAAATCCACACACATAGTTTTGAAAGACACACAAAGTCTTCGACAATGTCCTGCAAACAAAGCATTAGTAGTTTATGATCATGTCTTTATCCCATGATTTCCACACACTAAAAATAGACCATTAGTAACACAAAATCATCTAATCTAAGTTCTAGAAGGAAATAGAAACCTTATGTATAGATTCTGATTAATGCATATGCTTACTGTGAACCCGAGTGTGCTCTGACAGAGTAGATTGCTCCCTAAAAGGCCAAAATGGCTCTGAACACCCCCAAGTGTGCCCAGATAGTGCAAACTACATCAATGAAATAGTTGAGGCCTAGTTGGGCATAGTTTTTAGGTTTAGGGCACAGTTGGGAAGTCAGGTGCAAAGTGTGGGGAAATGGTGCCTAGACAAGACCCAAAAACTGAAATTTTCAAAGCTACACTCCCAAGTGCCCCCAAATAGTGTAGACTACATCAATGATGTAGTTGGGGCCTAGTTGGGTGTAGTTGGTAAGTTAGAAACAACAAAATGAGGTTTTTGTGGCTTCTGGACTCCTAAAACTGCTCCTAGGGGTCCCAAGTGCGCCTTGACAGAGCAGGGTGCACCCTAGGATAGCAAGCTAACAAAACACATGAAACAAGAGCACATAAGAATTTTTATAGACCCCCTAATTAATATAGGTGTGAAGAGGAAGAGAATAAAATTGTTATACCCTTCCAAGTGAGCTCCTTCCTTGCACCTACAAGCACAAAAAAGGAAAACCCAAGTTAGATATGCATGTTCACATCGGGTTCACCAAATGTAGGACCAAAAAATGGGTTAAATGCATAACATACTATGAGAAAATCACAAAACTCAATAATTATATATTAGCACCCACTAGTCTACCATGAAAGCCAAACTAAAAAAGAAAGCAATAGAAACCCCCTTTTTCATTTGTAGCTCCCATGTCCTTCTTTCTTCTCCAAATGATTGTTGCTTCAATTTGCCTATAGTGCACACAAGATTGAAGTCAAAGCCTATGATATGGATAATGCCATGAGAATACTAGAAGTGTGATTTTAATGTGAGAGCAAGAAGTGTAGATGCAAAGGAGTGGGGACTCAAAGACTCAAGAATTTGGATTTTCAAGACTTAAGCATTAAGATTCGAAATGAGAGAAAGAGTGTCCATTTTATAATTGACATGGAGGGTGAGAGCATTGGATTTTTCAAACATAGATATGCGATGTGGCAAGAGATTCCTTTGAGAATCCATGACGCGTATGACAAAATATGCCAATTGTAAGATTCTATGACACATGAAAGTCAAACTTGGCTAAATGTGGAAGAGAATCTATGATGCATCATAAGACACCTCAACCCACTTAAAGGCAAGAATCTATGAAGAATAAGCCAAATAAGGACATGTGTAAGAGATAAGAATATCTAATTATGATATATCCCATCCAAGTGTCAAAGGAGAATCGATAAGGTGTCATATGCAAGTGTCATGATGATGAAATATTTTATGGAATATTCAAATTAAAAATCCTTTTATTCCACAAAATAAGAATTAGTAGAAAATAGAATTAATGATAGAAAATGGAACTTAGAAAATTGTAAATTTCCATGGTTTGCAGATAATGAATAAATTAATTAATAAAATTAATTAATTGAGGATGATAATTAGGAAGAATAATTAGAAAGAATAGGATTAAATTATGGGTTATTTAATCATATAGAGAAAATTAGTAGATAATTGGTCAAATTGATTAAATGAATGCGATCGTATCCTTCGATGAAAATGTGACAATGATGGATATCGAATAAGATGATGGGAAGTAGACCAAAGCCATGGTTAGATTGATTGATTGAAGTTGATAACATTTTGAGGACATATGACACAAATTGGTTGATATGTAACATTTAATCGACATTGTAAATGCTATAGGATTGAAATTGATCGAAAAAGGTTTGATTATAATAACATTGATGGGCACTATCAATATTATTAAAATGATTGATGATTTCATGATCTGACATTAAAAGCCTCAACAATGTAAAAGATTGGATGGCATGAATAATAGTTTTACCTAGCATTGAGAGCCATGACAGTACTAAGGTCAGATTGATAAGATTGATAGGTTGATAGGTTCAATTGATAGGTTGATAGGTTTCCAAGGCACTGAAAGCCACAAAAATACCTAGGATAAGATAAATGATGATTGATTTGGGATGTTTGGTATGTTTTGGGTTGATTAGGACCGATTTCAAGTGATTTCGAGTTGATTTGGGGTGATTTTGAGTTAACATGACATTGATGTGAAAGAGGATACAAATGATGAAATACGGTCAATCTAGCCAAAAGATCAAAGTTAGTAGAATGAGAAAATGGGACAAATCAGTATGAAGAAGTGATGAAACCATAGATGTGAACCATTTTTGAGTGTCTACAACTAGGTTCAAAATAAAAGCATGGAAAATTTCATGAACTTTCTATGTCTATTAAATCAATGTTAATATTAGTCATTTTGTCAATGTAGATTACACATTTTGTCTATTGTTATGTTCAGTCTGGATGATATGCATATGATATAGAGCAAATCTTAATGTTTTGATTTGTAGCTAAACGAGAGTGTTGGTTGTAAGGAAAAGAATATGGAGATTAAGAAGAAGGTTCTAATTATGTTTGCAGTACTCTACAAATTTTGTATTTGTGGCTCCACAAAATGAGGTCATCATTTTCTTGTATTATTCTTGCTTGAATTGTTGATTGATCACAATTTTCTTGTATTAGTCTTGGTTAAATTGTTAATCAGTATCAGTGAGTGCCAAAGTAATTTGGATAATGAATTGCACAACATAGACTTAATGCTTGGAAGTTATAATTGTGTTTTATATATGAATAGTGCTTAGATTGAATTTCTTTTGAGATAATCATTGTTCCAAAATTATAAGAGATTTTAAGAAGTTTGTGTCTGAAAATCAAATACCATATATTATTAAGGATATGAGTTCTCTAAAGTCCATTATAATTGAAAGCAATCTTGTAGGTTAAACTAATTTAATAGATCTCAATGACCTATTGTAGCTGAAATTTATTTTATGTACATTTCTAATCACACTCAATAATGTATTAAAGAAAGAAAAAGGATCCAAAAGTTTAATCAAAAAACTTGTTTTCAATGTGTGTGCATAGTTTTCTTCTGATTTCCTCTTACTAGTGTTATATGATGTTCTAAAGTTTCCTAAAGAGGAACATCTCTATCTAACTTGGTTATGCTTGTTGTGGGCATGATCTCAATGTGGACATCCAAGTTTTTCTAGAGTTATGTGCATACTAATAATTCTTAATGTGGAAGGATTTGAATTGATATTACCTATCAATAGAATTATTTTTAGTGGTATGTAAGGGAATAATCTTTTCATGATCTACCAGTCTAAAAATTGATTTCTTTTTTCTTGAGGCAATGTTGGTGTGCTCAATACTTACTCTTGATGCTTTGATGTTTTTATATTCATTTTATTAGTTTTAACTACCTAATGTTAAAAATCACTACTTCAAACCTACTCATCAACTTGGCTCTGAGTGCAAGATCAACCTACTTTCTTCCCTCTTTCATTGCTGAGAAATGTTTTCTATTACTCCACCTAGTGTTTCATGTTGCTTCTATACTATCCTTGACAACCAACTTACACCACAGCTTATGGGAGCATTTCTCACAATCTTCATTCTAGATTAAAAACTATCACATATATTCAATGATTTCTTTCTTCCTAGTTAATAAATTAATGGGTATTATATTTTTTTATACACACCTATTGGCCCTAAGCACTAATTTGTGTGTGTAATATAACCAGTGACAACACCACACCATGGTAGATTCATAAGGGAGGCAACAAAATCTCCCATAGTAGTGACATATGACTACATAATTGTGGGATGAGGAACAACAGGATGTCCACTAGCAGAAACACTTTCATAGAACTTCACAGTATTGTTTTTGGAAAGAGGAGGGAGCCCATATGGGAATAACAACATTACGATACTAGAGAATTTCTTAGTGAATCTGGCAGACAATTCCCCAACATTGCCCTCCCAACTATTCATGTCAGAGGATGGTGTATACAATCATAGAGCATGTGTGTTAGGAGGAAGAATTCATTAGTCAACTTTTCCCATTCACAAATACATTTTATTGCATCCTTTTATCTCAGAACTATCTTGGGACTATGTTATCACCAATGATATGATTATCATAATTATCATAAGGTGCTAAAGAAAATTGGCAGAGAAATTATACATACTTAGGGTCTCACCTCATTGTAACTGAGCCTAAATTGGAGAGTTCAATCTTCAGAAAAAATTGCAAACCTTACTTTGATTTCCACTTTTTTGTATCATGGATTGTTTAAGTAGTATACAAATCTAGTCCTAATTTCATTATTGTTTTTTCTTGTGAAGGTATATGGGCAAGTATCAAAACTATGCACTATTTTGATGGGAAAACTTATGAATGGGTGGGAATAAGTCGACAGCATAGTATTATGGGTAAGGTAAGTATTATCTTCATGCTCAATTTTCCTTATCCAAGTAGAAAAGTATACTATTTCTTAAAATTTCCAATCTAATTATATAGCTCTAGAAATAATGTATTCATAAGGTGGAATATTTACCTATCTCATCTTTTAGAATTTTTGATTATATCTCTCAAATCTTAGGAGATTAGTTTTATGTGATGATAAAAATCTTAACTGAATTGAATCTAGAAATCAATCACTATGACTATAATAAATAGTAGAAATTTAACATATGATTCTCTATGATTATAACTAAGAAGGATATATATGATATAGATTTCATATATATTTTCTTTACAATGCTGTTTAGATGAAATTGGGAGGGTTAGGAGAAGACAACATATGTAGTGATTAAAGTTGAATCATTGTAGCTATTTTGGATTGGATGACTTAAAAATCACACATTAAGGCTTAATTTTTAGGCTACAAATATTAAATAATCAAAGTCTACTTATTTTTTTAAGGTTTTTTTTTTTTTATGTCTAATGTTTAAGAATGGTCGTTCTGAATTATATAAAATTTTATAAGAAAGAATGGATTGACGCAATTTTGATTTGGTTGATGGTAGTCTTATGTGATTTCCATGGGAGAACATTATAAAGGAAGCATTAGGGCTCATCTAGCTGCAGAGATTCATTATGAAGTCATGTCATCTATTTTGGGAAGGTAATAGATATAAACTTCAGAGCCCTATTAGTCAGATATATTTTGTATAAAAGTAAAAATAATCCTCTAGACCCATTTCTTTACAAGAGTCCATTAGATTCTACATGGATCAAGGGGAATATGTGAATTTCTGATATTCTTCTTCTTGATTATATAATAGATCAAATTATGCACTATAATTTGAGTCCTTTATAAAAAAACAATTCTATGCTTATGTAATACTGACATTTCATTTTTCAGATTCATTTACATAAATTAGATGTTACATATTTTTTAAAGATTATTTTACCCATCATTTAGATAATCCTCAGAATTTATATTGTTTGATTCAATTCTAAAATCTCAATTTTTTATTTAGTGATTATAAAATTAAACAACAATATTTATAAAATACAATCATAAACATATTTTTTCTTGATAAATTTTTGAAATACTTTTGTTTTCTTGTTCATATTATACAGGTCTATTGATATGTAGATTTTTGTTCCTGAATTTGATTGTATATATATTTTTGGATCAACATTCTGTCATCTTGATGATAGATTGCAATCAAATCGAAAGACAAAAATCTACCATTCAAACTAATCAATCATTTCTTTCATTTTTTTATCCTTCCAACCATCCATTGTTGAGTTCAATCCCTCTTTATTGTAACTTAATTGAGAATGTGAAACATTTAAAAACCTTCCCAAATCCCTACTTTAGCCTTATCAAGGAAAAATAATATTTTTTCTATTCCTCTGTTTCTATGGATGGCAGTTATTCATTTTTTTCTCATAAATTCTTCATTTTTTTTACTGTTTTGTCTAATTTTTTTAGCAAGGATGCAGCCAAGGAGTCAATATTCTATTCATACTTTAAAACTATTAATGAGTTTGCTGCTAAACTCCAGGAATATCATGCTCTTGCCATTTCAAGTAAATTCTTACAACTATGATTTTTTCTTCTCATTATGTATTGGCAAACCATATGTTCAAGATCCCTAACACAATAGTTCTACTTTAGAGTTCCTAGGAGTAATATCCATGGTTCCTAATAGTCTACAAAAGTTGTAGACTACTTATTCATGGGCTTTCTTGGGCCTAGAAAATGCCAATCAACAAATCCTTCCGTAATCACTTTGGAACAAAACAAAATTTAGACAAGATGTCATTATTGCTAACTTGGATTCTGGTAGAAGCTCATCGGAAGCCCTATCGTTAGACTATATATACAGGGGATTATGTCATATATAATGCAATATATCTAATCTTGTTTTTCTTCATGTTAGGTGTGTGGCCTGAATTTGCAAGCTTCAGTGACAAGGGTTATGGCCCCATTCCTTCATGGTGGAGGGGAATCTACCAAAATAACAATGGATTCACTTGCAACATGTACTCTCTTATACCCATCACAAAATCCAATCCAGTATTCTAAGTTTTCAAAACATTTTTGAGCAATCCAAATGTCAATTTAGAGTAATTAGTGTAGAAGATGCTTTATAGTTATATTCAAAGTTTTTGACAGATAAGTGTGTGCGAGATGTTCTAATTGTTAAGAAGAACTAGGGATCTTTAGTAATTAGATAGAGTGAATAAGGATCTAAGCTTTCAAATAATTTTTGGGTTATTGCGCTTGTATATATCCTCGATATAACTAATCCCTAAAAGAGATTTCCAAGTATTAGAGAAAGAATGTCCCTTTTTAATGGATTTTTTGATGAATGTCCCTTCTTAATATCTTCCTATTCATTCTGATGATGGATCACGAAGTGTGATCCAAAATGTTGATACTAAAAATAAATATAATCAAATTTAGAAATCTATGATAACAATTATGATTAGATTGTGGAAATTTGATATCTTTGGTGGATTTGTAGAATCAAAAACCTGTGTCTTAAGATTATTTGTTCTCCACCAAGAAGTTGATTGGAGCAAGGTACTTTCACAAGGGATTTGAGGTTGAAACTAGGCCTCTTGAAGGAGGGGAATAACTTTCAGCTTGAGACATGAATGGGCATGGATCTCATACCTTGTCCATATTTGGTGGGAATTTTGTGGAAAAAGAAAATGTTTTTGGATATGCCAAGGGAGTTGCAAAGGGAGGTGCTCTTGCTGCCACAGTTGTGACCTACAAGGTTTATTGGAAGTCAAATAGTAGCAGCACAGAAGTTGGATGCTATGATGTAGATATTCTTGCATCATTTGATCAAGGGATATATGATGGAGTAGACATATTCTCTATTTCTCTTAGAGTTGTTCAGGGTGGATTACTATGCCTTTAGGATGTAGTTTCCATTGGAGCACTCCGTACTATCCAAAAGGGAAGGGTTGTGGTTTTTTCTACAGGAAACAATGGCCCAAGTCCAGGTAGTGTGTTGAATGTTGCTCCTTGGATTTTAACTATCGGAGCAAGTACTAATGATAGACAATTCACCTGAGTTGCTTTCTTGGGAAATCAAAAGAATTATAAGGTGATCATTGAAAAACTATTTTATAAACATATCATTTTCATGAGTTTTTTTGTTTTGAAATTCCTTTAGGGTATCATATTTAAATCCATATTTTAGGATGGTTATAAATTGAAGGGCATTTTGTTGCAGATGAAGGGAGATGATCTATAGAGAGCACTGATGTTTAGTCTAGAGGGCAAGGTTAATATTAAGTTATTTGCATCACAAAAACATGCAAGCACACTCTAATTAGTAGCCATTCTTGGCCTGGACAAAAACTAGAACCTAATTACCAAAATTGTAAAGGTAATCTAAAAGAAGGCAACAATTTTTTGTTTTGTTTTACTTTGTATCCATCACAATTGTGATGTCAACCACAAGCATTGTGATGGGCTTGTTGTAGCAGTGATGTCCACTACCATCGCAATTGCTAGAGTTTTCATCATAATTTCGATGCCAGCCACTAGCATTGTGATGGGCTTGCTATAGTGGCAATGCCCAACAGTCATTACAACTTCTAGGATGTGCATCACAATTGCGATGCCAGCCACAAGCATTGTGATGGGGTTGGAGTCACAATAAAGGGGTTGCATAGCAATGGATATGCATCATAATTGCGATGTCATATGCTAGATGTCATAATTTGTGACAAAAAAATAATGATATCTATTACTGTCACAGTGGTGACACATGGCTGTCGTAATTGGGAGACGTATCCATTGCAATTTGATGCCAAATGCATTAGTGAAGATGTGCTGACAGCTTTAGCATTCTCCATAGAGAAATTTTGCAACACCTTTCCAATATAATCAACCTGAGACAATGTTAATTTTTGGTTCTTCCTATCTCTACAAATCTTCATACCAAGGATTATTTTTGCTTCCCCAAAATCCTTCATAGCGAATTAATGTACAAACTAAAATTTCAATGCCTTAATGTGATCCATGTTAGACCTACCTACAAGAATATCATCAACATATAAACATAAAATAATGTAGTTGTCATCATCCAACCTCTTAAAATGAAGACAATGATCTGAATGACACCTATTGTATCCATGCTCACGCATAACATTGTCATATTTTAGATACCTTTACCAAGGTGCTTGCTTCAAGCCATATAAACTTTTTTGTAATATGAAGACTAAATTCTCCTTACCTTTGACCTTAAATCCCTATAGTTATTCCATATATACTTCTATTGGAAATATAAGAGGAGTAACTAAGAGGGGATGGATGAATTAGTTACCACAAAAACAATTCCAAATCCCTTAGATGTCAATAGAACTTCTTTTAAACTCACAACTTGGTTAGAACTAGATTTACATTGTAACTTGGTTAACAATGCAATCTAATATATTAATGTGTATTAACCTTTAGTAACTTAGTTGCAGAAGGATAAAGCAATAAGAAAATAACATGAACACATGAGACACTAAGATTTAACATGGATAACCACCAATGCAACTAGTTACAACTTTTCACTCTTCTAAAGTGAGCCCTATTAGGAGCCAACCATGTTAAAGGTTGCAAAATAAATTGTTAGGTGTGACCCTATTAAAGGATTTAAATCCCCTTTTTAGGAGTGTCCCTTTTAGAGGTCTTAAGATACTTCAATTTAGAAATTCCACTTGGTTACAGGATTTATGAAATAACTATCAAGTCAACTATGTTAACAGATTTCTTCACTACTACAATTGCTAGAGAGTAATAATGATTAAGTTGATTTATGAAGAAAGTAGATTATAGATTCATATCACAATTCTAGCTTATCCTTTGGATTCTCCTTGATCAAAATATTCTTTGTAGCTCCTTGGGTACTCTTCTCTTAATCATATATCCTTCTCTTTTCCCATCTTATCTTCTTCACCACTTGCTCATGTTTCAATCCACATCTTGACCCTTCATATATATGAAATTCAATGTCAAGTCAACTTGAATACCCTTTCAAAAAAAAATGACATCCACTGAGTCATCTTTCATAAACCACCAAATGGATAAAACTAATTTGTTGAAGGTTAGCTAAAATTGGGTCACACTGAGTTCCTTGGTAACTGACCTGACTTGGTTTATAATGAACTCCTCATCTTCTAAAATTTTTCTCTATGAATATTGGAGTCTGCTGAACTCTATTCCAATTGGTAGTTCTTGATAAGAGTATAAAATTTGTGTAACATCAATGATAATATATAATTGAATGATTATTATAAAAAATCTCCCTCTTTGCATTGATAGCAACACAACATGTCATTAAGTAAATAAAACTTAGAGCAATCAAGATTATTTGTAAGATTTTATAATATCCTTAGTTTCATTTTGATTCTTTATCCATCTATTAGAACTCCCTATGATATTCTCCTTCTACCATCTTATCTTCAAACTCCACTAGATCAAGTTCTCCCTCTTTTATATTACTACCTCTAATTCTAATTACACCAATCTCTCTCAATGAATACATGACATAATTCTCTCCCTCTTTGACATAAAATTCTAAAGACTTGACATAGTGATTTTATAATGTACCTAATGTACTTATTCATATGCAATGAACTCTAACTTTGTTGCATCAACTTGATAGATCTTCAATGTAGTTTGGTTGATGTGTCACTAATCTATACTCTAGTTGGCATCAGATAGTGGAATGACCGCTAGCATTCCTCTTAAATACAAAAATGAATCCTTAGGTAATGGTTTGGTAAATATGTTAGCAATCTTCTCCTTTTTGTTAAAATATTCCAATCTAACCTCTTTATCTTGAACTAATTCTCTTAGAAAGTGATACTTGATTGCATTATGTTTTGTCTTGGTATGCATCATTAGATTTTTAGATATATTGATTGCACTTGTGTTATTACAATAGATAACCACTGGATCCTTTATTTCTTCCTTCATTCCTAATAATAGTTTCTTGGACCACATTATGTTGGAATAATTAACTATTGCAACACCATATTATACATCTACTTCTCTTATCTAAGACTTGGTTCCCACAGACTGTGACTTGGGTTCCTCTTGTTAATCTCATATTGGTTTTGATATATTAGGGACTACACACTTAGTTATATTCCTAAAGAGCATTGCAAGTAGGCATTATATACCAAGCATAAGTTTTCAGATAATGCAAGTCGAGCATAATATATAGTATATGTCGAGAACTAGTATTTCCAAGTACATAGTTAGTGTTGAGTCATTCTAGTTCTGAACAAGTTAGTTTATGCTAAGTGATTTAGATGCCAAGTGAATAGTGAATTCTAAGTCATTTAGGAGAAAAGTTATAACATTGAAGATAGATTGGATGCCAAGCATCAGAGGATTTAAGTGCCAGGTAAACAATTTTTGACATAGTTGTTTGTAATGGCACAAACTTCTATGTAAACCATTTTTGGAAAAACTTAAGGATTATTTTGCAATTCTAGATGATAATAATGAATCTATGTTGAGAATCCCTATACAATACATGTAACCAATTAAATTGAGGGATGTTGTATGAGAAAAAATTGGTGAATCATAATTGTTGATTCTGACCTAACCCCTAAGTCACCTAGGTCTTCTTAAGGAGGAAAAATCCTAAAGAATCAAGCATGCATAGATGGAGTGAAGTGAGAAGTTTGCATGCGTAGATAGAGAATTCATGGTGACTAAGGAGTTGTGAATTGAGATATGCAATGCAGAATTAGTTAGAGAGAATAAAGGAAAGCATAGAAGATAGAAGTGATACATCTTATTAGAGATGATCAAGTATACATCACAAAAGAGGTGATATGTTATCTAAAAAAGGATTTCTAATTGAAGGATCAGGGTTGAGACATTCTAACAAGTGAATCAATAAAATCTCTTAACAGATTAGCCTTAGCAAGTTTGAAGTTCTAGCAAAATTTTGTGTAAATTTTTTAATTGAGTGCTTACTTTATTGTAAGTTGAAGTCCTTTAACTAGGCACACTTCTAACAGAATGTTGAAATCCTCTAACAAGGTAAGATGTAACAATATTTGTAAGCCTTTAATAGGGAAAAGATTTCACAGGGTAGATCATAGTTTATGATCAAATATTGTAACCTTTATTGGATACACTATATAATTGTAGTAGTGAAGATTTGTGGGTGTCATCCCCACCCAAGTTTTACCTTCTCATTAGAGGATTTCTAGGTGACCAAATATTTTGTGTCATATTTGATGAAAGTTTATTTGTTTTCATGTTATGGATGAACATGCTTTGTTTGGTATTTTAGTTTATATGCAAATTGTGTGATGGATGTGTGGTGAATGTTTTAGTGGATAAAGTTTTGAAGGATTGATTCACCACCCCCCACCAAACCTTCGCCACCCCCTCATCTTGGAGTTTACTTTCCCTATTGTATTTCCAACACCTTTGTCTAAGACTCAATTCAATCTAACTCCAACTTGGGTTGCACTAGCTACAAATTAGTTGACACTCTAGATTTGGGTGACTCAGGTGGGCTAATATGCTAAATGCTAGGTAAGATATGAAGTTCAAAGTAGACAAAGTTTTTGTAATCCTTAAGTTCCTTGTTGCTTTGTTCTTCATTCTATTTTGCAAACACATCAATTTTTTCATGTGCACTTTTTATAGCCTTGTAAGTAGCAAGAGTTTCATTTTGATTCTCTATCCATCTATGAGAACTCCCTCTAAGATTCTCCCTCTACCATCTTATCTTCCAAACTCCATCACATCAAGTTTTCCCTCTTGCAGATTATTGCCTCTGATTCTGATTATACCAATCTCACACAATGAATATATGACATGATTCTCTCCCTCTTTAATATATAGACTATTGTTATTATTGGTTCTTTGGAAACCAATCTTTACTAGATATCCATGAAGTCTCTCATACCATGCTCTAGGAGCTTTCTTTAGACCATATAAAGCTTTGTTTAACTTACAAACCATGTATCTTTTGTTTGGATCAATGAAACATTCAAGCTGATCAAATTGACCTCTTAAACTCTTTTCTTTGGCTCTCCTCACATTGTCATCTCCTCCATAGATCTTTTGTAGCTTGTTCTAGATTTCATGAGTAGTAGGAAAATCTTTGATTTTATCAAATTCAACATAATTGAAAGAAAAATATATTTCAATCATCATTATGTTGTGATTATTTTTATCTACCATCTAATCCATAGTCAAAGGATCAAGAGGTGACACATACTGGTTGTCTAGGAATTTTAGGCTCGTGACTCCAATAAAATTGAAACACAACCTCATGAGTTCCTACCATGCTTTGAAGTTATCTCTGTTCAACTTGGGAATCTCTCTTCTGTAAGACATCTTGATCTTTAGCTTAGGTCCTTGAAACCTTTTTTGCAAGCACCAATAGCTCTAATACCTATTATTGTAAATATAAGAGGAGTAACTAAGAGGAGAGGGGTGAATTAGTTACCACTAAAACAATTCCAAATCCCTTAGATGTCAATAAAACTTCCTTTAAACTTACAACTCGATTAGAACTAGATATACATTATAACTTGGTTAACAAAGAAATCTGATATATTAATGCATGTTAACCTTTAGTAACTTAGTTACAAAAAGATAAAGCAATAAGAAAATAACATGAACACATGAGACACTAATATTTAACATAGAAACCCAATTTGGAAAAACCACCAATGCAACTAGTTACCACTTTTTACTCTTTGTAAGGAGCCTTGTTATGAGCCAACCCTATTAAAGGTTACAAAACACACTATTAGGTGTGACCATGTTAAAGGAATTAAATCACCCTATTAGGAGTGACCTTGTTAGAGGTCTTAAGACACTTTAATCTAGAAAAGGCACCTAGTCAGAGGATTTAATAAAATTTCTATTAAGTCAACTTCATTGAGAGATTTCTTCACTGCTACAATTGTTAGAGAGTAACAATGATTAACCTAATTTTTGAAGCAACTAGATTGCAGATTTAGATCACTACTCTAGCTTATCCTTTAGATCCTCCTTGATCAAAATATTCTTTATAGCTCCTTGAATACTTTTCACTTAATTAGATATCCTTATCTTTTAACATCTTATCTTCTTCACCACTTTCTCATGTTCCAATCCACATCTTGAACTTTCATTTATATGAAATTAAATGTTAAGTTAGCTTGAATACCCTTTCAAAAAAACAAATATGATTCACTAAGTTAGCTTGCATAAATCAACAAATGGATAAAACTAATCTATTGAAGGTTAGCTAAAATTGGGTCACTTGTTTACCCTTGATTTCCTTGGTAACTGACCTAACTTGGTCTAGAATAAATGTCTCTTCTTCTAAACTTTTGCTCGGTGAATACTAGTGTCTTCTAAACTATTAGTGCTTGCTAAGAGTATAAAATTTTTGTAACATCAATGAAAATATACAATTGAATAATTTTTATCAACATATCTCTTCATACAAATCACCATGAAGAAAGGTTGTTTTAATATCAAGCTTCTCTAAATGAATATCTTCAATAGCCATAATACTTAAAACAATATGAATAGAATTCATTTTAACAACAAGAGAAAATATCTCATCAAAATCAATGCCCTTTTTCTGTGGAAATCCTTTTACAACTAACCTAGCTTTAAATAGTTTCTTACCTCTATCCTCTTCTTTCAACCTGCAAACCCATTTATTTTGTAAAGCTCTTTTACTTGCAGGCAACTTACTTAAATCCTAGGTCATATTTTTTGGCAAGGAGTCCATTTCTTCTTTCATTATAGACACCCACTGAATTTTAGTATCCACATGCACAACTTCATCATAACATATAACTTCACTAGCATCTATTAGTAAAATAGAGTACAAAGAGGGAAAAAATATTTTTGGAGGTCTACCTCACCTTGTTGACCATGTAAAATTCACTAGAGTGTGGTATTTTTTGTTGCAGTGGTTGCAGATCATGAGGAATTTATAGAACATATTCTTTTGGAGTATCATCCAACACTATATGTTCATCTTCTTTCTTCCCATGTTGCTACAACAGATCTTTATACAACACATTCTCATTGAATATTACATCCTTGCTTCTTAAAATTTTATTTTTTTCAAAATCTTGAAGCATATAACCAAATTCATTAATGTCATATCCAAAAAATATATATTTATTTGACTTAGCTTCCCGCTTGGTTCTATTTTTAGAATCTATATGTGCAAATGCTTCACAACCAAAGCTTTTGAGAAAAGAATAACTCAACTTCTTACTGGTCCATGTTCCTCTAGAATCCCAAAAACTAAAGGAGTATAGGGACTTGTATTAATAAAATATATAGTAGTATTGATAGCCTCTGCCCACATGTTTAAGGGCAACCCATCATGCAACCTAATGCTCCTTGCACACTCTGTTATTATCTTGTTCATGCATTCAACTACTCCATTTTATTGTAGAGTCCTTCGAACAATTTTTTGTGTTTCAAATACCATTAGTGCAGCAATAATATTTCAATTAATGACTGCAATAATCACCACCTTTGTCATATCTAAGATATTTTTATTTCTTACCAGTCTCATTTTCAACCAAGAATTTCTATTTCGTAAAAAATTAAAATATGTCAGATTTCTTTCTAAAGAAATAAACCCATACTTTTCTAGTTGCATCATCAATAAATGTAACATAATAATGAGAGCCACTAAGGGAAGATACTGTAACTGGTCCCCATACATCTTTATGCACAAGCTCTAATTTCTCATTTTTTCTTTTCCTTCCTACTCTTCACAAAACTCACTCTCTTTTGTTTTCCATACACACAACTTTCACATAAATCTATATTGACACATTAAAGACTTGTTAATTAAGTAATTCCATGCCTTTCTCAATTATGTGCCCAAGTCCATAGTGCCACAATGTTGTATCAGAATCAACAACAACTATTTTTTCTCCCTATTCAACTACAACAATTGTTCCTGAACATTCATTTTTCTTTGAAACAATTAAAGTAGAAGGAACAATATGACCTATAGAAAGATATAAGTTTCCTACTTTCACACCATTTTCTACTACAAAGGAACCTTTTGAAACCTTCCAATTTTTGTTATTAAAAGTAACTACACAACTCTCATCACTAAGTTTCCATGCTGAAATTAAATTCCTACTCAGTCTTGGAACATGTCTTACCTCATGTAGTAGCCAATGATTCCCATTCTACAACTTAATCTTAACTTTCTCCTTTCCAACAATTTGAAAGGGTTCATTATCCCCCAAATAAACAAGCCCAAAATCCCCTTGGACATAATCAATAAAATAACCTCTATGAGGTGTAGCATGAAATGAAGCCCTTGAATCTAAAACCCAAGTCATCAACACTTTCTAAAGAAAGAAGAAAAGCATCCTATTTGTATTTATTACTTACTACCCTTTTAGTTTATCTCCTTTATTATTCTTTCAAGTCTGACAATCTTTCTTCTTATGTCCTAGCTTCCCATAGTACTAGCAATCTCTTGGTCATATGGATTGAGGCCTCTTTCCCTTTGACTTTCCTCTTGATTTTCCATGATTTCCATAATTACTTCCTCTCTCATTCATTTTTACTCTACTTTGTGCTTTCAAAGAACTTCTTGATGTAGATCCACCTGAGGCTTTCCTATGAGTTTCCTACCTTAGAATAACACCAATCACATTATCAAATTTTAGGATATTAGATCTAGAAATAGAGATAATCACAGTCATTACCAAGCCATTCCATCTTTTTGGCAAAGAACAAAAAATCAAGAGAGCCCTAATTTCTTCATCAAAATTTATATTCACATAAGATAACTAACTAGTAATATTATTAAACTCATGTAAATGATCTACAATAGATCCACCTTCTGCCATCTTCATATTAAATAAGCACTTCATGAGAAATACCTTATTTGAAGTGGAGGACCTTTCATACAATTTCACTAGGGTTTTCATCAACTCTTCTATCGTCTTCACTTTTGTAATATTAAAAGTCATTGATGGTGCCAAGCATAGTCAAAATCTTCCAAGTACCTTTTTTGCCTAAAATCTCCCAGTCCTCATCTATCATAGTTCCTTTTTTCTTGGTTTTTCCTTTAACAACTTCCATAAATCCTTCTGATAAAGATAGTATCCATTTGCATTTTCCATAACTAAAATTTCTTCCCATTAAACTTCTCCACTTTTAGGTTACCCTTGTCTGCCATCGCTCCCACTCAACTATGAGACTCCTACTCAATCATGAGACTTTCTTGTAGAGGATAATTGAAAAAGACAACCTCACTCTGATATTAGTTGTTAGGATTAACCATAGATAGAAATAAAAATTACATGCAAATATAAAAAAATATTTAAAAAACTAAAATATTATGCTTGAGTGGAATAAATTAATGGAGACAGTATTAGATGATAACTGTGTCAATCTCTTGGTTTCAAGAAATATAAAAGGAGGCCCTAGCCAATATACAATCTCAATTGATATGCATAGGACATCAGGTGGAGGTGACATATGCAAAAAGTTTCCATTTTTGTTATAGGTCATTAATTAGGTATTTTAAGTTATAGACCATCATGAATATTGTAATTTTGACTCTTATAGCTAAGGGTAATATCCTTAGCATGGAAGAAAATGAAGACTTTTTTCTTTGCTCCCTTACTGAGGACATTCTCTCAGCCATAGCAACCAGAGTTCTAATGTTCACGATGGTCTATAAATTAAGAAAACTTATACACCTATTAAAATAATGTAAACATGGTCTATTTTTTTAGCTCCATTGATTGTCCATGCATATGGAATGCAGTTTCACATGCATTCTCAATTTAGAGTGGTTGAATCTTATTTTGGATGGGAGGGAGAGATGCTAAAGACATATGGGTGCTTTAGTGGCTAAAGATAATGATTCTTCACTATTTACATTCTAGTTCTATCATTGACTTCCTTATTTTGACTATTGGTACACTCTAAATTTTCATGTTATTAAAAGTAATATTTTTTTTCCTTTGTTGAAATGTGTCATGCCCTCATTCACTAAAATTGATCTTTTCTAATTGCAACCATATTGGTAACATATTTATCTTAGTCTTCTTAAAAAAAAATTCATAACACTATGGCTCCTAATATGCATATAGCACACTCACCAATGCAACAAAATTGGAACATATCTTGAAACTTTTCAACATATATGTAATCTTGCATGACTATATCTCCTTTTGGCCTATGAATGATATTTAAGTGAATTCTCTTCTTCCTTATGTCATTTATTTGGGTTTTTTAATCTATATGAGATTGCTAGATTAAAACATGTCTGGGTGTGTATATCTTTTGGTGTCATGATGGTTCATAAGTGCATGTATGGGAAAATTAGTTTGAACACTCTATTTTGGTGCATCACCCCTTTAGGTTAGAGTAGGTAGATTTTCTTTCATGCATTTCTTCTCCTTTTCCTTTCCAAGTGTAGTTAGGTACACCCTGATAGCAAAGAAAGCCGACCTTCTCTAGAGATTCAACCTCATAGTTCAAGTCCCACAGCTTGGAGGTTTTTTCTATGTTTCACAAGGTTGTCATTAGGTACAAACTTTGGATAGGGATGCAAGCTTTTGTGACAGTAGTTTTTGGCATGCCCTATGGGACAATATTCAAAAAATTTCAAGTCTACTAGAGTCAAAAGGAAGCTTTCAAGATTAATGCAAAGAAGATAGTGTTGCTCTCAGTATTGTAGGCCTTCAAGAAGCTCATCCTACAAAGAACTTGGCAACTCTTCACCCTTCACATCTAGTTCAAACTAAGTTGCAGTGATTCATGCCCAAGGCTAAAACAAGGCAATCTTCTAGAGGTAATTTTTAGTATCAAGAACTCTCATTTTCAAATCCTAGAAGAAGAAAGACTAGAGTATCTTCATCACCAGTTAGGAGTATAGCAGTAACAAATACATTTGTAAAATCCATCTCTACTCCTCCTATGGTTAGATCTCATCTGAGGCTGCCATCTACTCATATAAATAGACCATTATTCCATATGAAACAACCTAGAACTCATGCTTTTTCCACCTTTAATGGTGGAATTCCTCTTTCATTAGACTAAAGACATGACATTCCAGTAGCTACACTTAAAAGTATACATGAATTTACTAGTGAAACTTATATCCCTCCCTCAGAATATATTCAAGAGGTTGCAAATGTTTGTATATCTATGGTATTACAAAAGATGATGTGGCTAGTAGACTCCTAGCTTCATCTTTAAAAGGAAAATCCCTACAATAGTATAGGAGCCTATCACATGGTTCTATAATAGATTGGGATGGATTAGGAGCAGGTTTATGTAAGCACTTTGAGGATAAAAGTTACTATTTGTCACTTTTAAAATAGCTAACTACTATAAAAAAAAGCCCCCACATGAGTGCATGACTAATTTTAACTATAGATTTTAGAAGACATGGGATAGAATACCTACTTCAATAAATCCTACCCCTAGTAATGCCTTCTTACACTACCTCAAAGCTTTTAACAGTGACATTGCCACCACAATCCAAACCATGGGAGGAGACACTTTACCTAATGATTATGAAATTTCAATAAGGGAAAAAACCATATTGATACAAGGAGGAATGTTAACCCCAAGGCCTCCTATGCCCTTCTTCCCTAATGTCCCATATCACTAACTAGTAATGGTCCCTATTCCCACAACTTCCACATCACAACCCCTTGCTATAGTCCCTCAAGCTTCCACATCTTCAAATGGAATAGATGAAGTCAAGGAGATGATGCAATCTATGATGTTGAACATAGATAAAATATTGCAAGGCTAGGCAAAGAAATTGGAAGATAGCTTCTCTATGATGCAAAAGGTGGGCAACAAAGTGGTGACATTGGAAAGGTAGCAAGATCAAGGTAGTAATGCTCATCAATTGCAATATCAAACTCTAAACAATGGTAGGCCTCCAAATCATAACTACATGAACAATTCTTTTGATCAAAATAAATAGAATAGTCATGCTTCAACCTCAAATGAAAACCAAAGTAGGGCCAAAGTCCCTCAAAACAATTTGGCCCGAGATCAAGATTTGTGTCCCTCTTGTAACTACTCCTATGCCTATTGCATGTGTTAGAAGGCTAAATCTTATTTGTCTTTGACCATTCAAGAGCCTACAACAGGGTAATCATACAAGGAGAACCAACCCAACGATGCATCCTATATGCAAATACAAGGTGATTACTCCTTTATGAACCATCAGGTGGAGGAACGTTGTAATGTAAACTAAGATTCCATTACTCACAACACTAGGAAAAAAAGAAGAGCTATTGAAGATGCTCCCTCTTCTCCTCCTAATCAAACTTCAATGTCAAATGTAGTACCTCATGTACAAGTAGAAGATGATCGATCCAATGCACCTCTGCAAAAAAAATAGAGTAATTCTAAAGGAGATGTGAATAGTCCCCAAGTTGTTCCATCTCAACCTCAAACATATAGTTCCCAAGGCTTCTACCAAAGTAACTAATGTCTCATTTAGTGTGGTAAAATAGATGAGGAAGACAAATGTGAATATTTCCATATGGAATGTTATTCCTACTATACCCATGCAAAAGAGGTTGTTGCAATAGGAGTTGGAAAGTATTGAACCAAAGGTTCAACTACCTAGCATGGAAAGTACCACAAGCCTAGTACAGCCATCAAAGGAGGTAGAAACAAGTAAAAATGTTAGACCTCCTCCATTTTATGTTTCTCTAGTTATAGGGAATAAATTAGTCCACAATTCCATGATTGATTCTGGGGCTAGTAGTTTAGTAATGCCTAAGGGTTTGCCTGATGCTTTAGAGATGAAATATGAACCCATTGTTAGGGATGTATTATAGTTGGATGGTAGTACTATCAAGACTATAGGGATCCTTAGGAATGTAGAAATGGCCCTACATGCATGCCATAGTTTTACTGTAACTCAAGATATATCAGTTGCTGAAGTCAAGCCACACTTTGCCATTTGTCTTTTCAAGATACTTCACTACACAAATAAGTGGTTATATATCTTCTGATTGGTCATACATTTTTTTTAGAACAAGATATGGGACCAAGGCTTCAATCAGAGTAGAGCATCTAGCCCTCCATCATATTGAACCCTACACCCCTAATCTCATCAATATGAATTGCACTATCTTAGAAATGGATGAGAATGAAATAATGAATGATCATACCACTTCTCTAGTAGAGATACCTGATTTTATCTTAGATGAATGGGCTAATGTATATCAATTTGATCCGATATCAGAAGCCTTTGAGATGGGTCTTGGTACATACTACATGTCAAAAAAGGATGATCTTCTCCCTTACCTTATGAAAACCAAAGAAGATGTGAGTGGGATATGGAGTATGTATTTTGATGGATCAAGAAATAAGAATGGACTAGGGGTTGGTGTGATGTTGATTTATCCCACACAAGTAAGGTACTACTTCTCCTTTAGGCTTAATTTAGTTGCACTAATAATGTGGTAGAATATAAAGCTCTAATTTGGGGTCTCTAATAGGCACAAAGAAGAGGCATCAAACTCATAAACATATATGGGGATAGTGAGTTGGTTGTTAATCAAATTAGAAATTAGAATATCTTGAAGAAAAACCTTCTCAAATCATACAAACATAGAGTTTGGGATATACATAAAGGCTTTTAGGCTTTTAATATTTAGAGTTTCCCAAGGAACAAAAATAAACATGCTAATAGAATTACAAACATTGGTGCTCATTATGATATACCAAAGCATGTTACTGATGAAAAGAAGTAGCAAATTAGAATTATTGTAAGGCCTTACATCGTAGACAATTGCACAAATTGGAAAGTATTTGATTCTAACTTACAGATTGTTAATTTCTTGCAAAATGAAGCAAAGTTCTCTACTAGAATTCTGTCCAAGTTGCAAATTTAGTATGGGGACTAGATTATGAACCTAAACTCTAACAAATTACCTAAAGGTCTAGTCACCTTAGAGGGCATTTTCAACTTTGATGATCAAGTCAAAAGTAGAGGTCCAAACCTGACCACAAAGAGGGATGACTACACTCCTATCATTGTTGCTAATGGAAAGACTCTTAACTTGGGAAAGGTATGCACTGAAGTGAAACAAGAATTTTTCATTAATTTATGTCAAGAATTCAAAGATGTTATTTCTTTGACATATGAAGACTTAAGGGGTTTTGACACAAATTTATTTCAGCATACCATAGATTTAAACCATGATGCTAAGCCTATTAGACAAAAGAAAAGGCCAATCAACCCAAAGATTGAACCTTTAATGAGAAAAGAAGTATCCAAAATTATAGAAGCCAATAGTATTTTTCCTATTAAGCACTCTTCATGGGTAGCCAATCTTGTTCCTCTTAGAAAGAAGAATGGGGAAATCAAATTGTGTGTAGATTTTAGGGATCTTAAAAGGCTTCTCTTAAATATCACCATCCCCTTCCTTCTATGGAAAAAATTCTATCCAAAGTTAGTGGCTCAGAAAGGTTTTCTTTCTTTCTTAGTTTTTCAAGCTATAATCAGGTGCTAATCCAAGAGTCAGATAGATGTAAAACAACATTCACTACCAAATGGGGTACCTGTCCTTATTGTAAAATGCCATTTGGACTAACTAATGTAGGTACCACATTTTAGAAGGAAATGGAGATGGATTTCAAGGGTGTGCTAGAAAATTTTGTATTAGTCTATCTTGATGATATTTCTCAAAACATGCAGAAGATCACTTTGATCATTTGAGATAGATATTTGAAAAATGTAGAGTATGGTGTGTCCCTGAACCCCAAGAAGTGTGTATTTTCCACTAACCAATGAAAGCTCCTAGGAAATATTGCATCAAGAGATGGGCTAACAATAGATCCAAAGAGAGTAGAAGCAATTCTCTCTCTCCAACTTTCCAATCATAAGAAATGATTATAGATTTTTCTTGGTAGGATACAATTTTTTAGAAATGGTGAAGCCTCTCATAGCTATGTTGAAGAAGGATATGGTGTTTACTTGGACCAAGGAGGGGAAACTTATTTTTGCAGAGATCAAGAAATCAATTGCATCAGCTCCCATTCTTGTCAATCCCAAGTTTGATGGAGACTTCATCCTTTACTCCCTTAGAGGAGAATCAAGTATATCAATTGTTCTAACATAGTTAAATGACGAGAATTTGGAACAACCCATTTCCTTTTTTAGTGAAGGGATTAAGGATTATGAAGGAAGATACAACTATGTAGAGAAATAAGTCCTTGTTGTTGTAAGGGCTCTCAAAAAATTTAGACATCTTTTGTCTCATAACAAGGTTCAACTCTTGGTTCCACATGCAAGTGTAAAGGATTTCTTTTCGAACAAATGTATCAATGAAAAAAGATTTGGATGGATCACAAAAGTCATGGAATATGACATTGATATTAGGATCACCAAACTTGTGAGAGGTAGGGGATTCTGTGAGAAGATGGTCTATTCTTTTGATACACCCAAGGAAGCTGCCCTCTTAATACAATGTGAGCAACCAGCAGAGAATGAAAATCAAAATGACTGGTTTCATGATATGACTACCTCCTTGGTAGAGGGAAGATATCCACATGGCTTGAATAGAGCTAAGAGACGACAATTTAGATTACAGTCTATCCCTTATGCATGGTGGATGGAACTCTATTCAAGAAGGATTTTAATGGAGTCTTATTAAGATGCATTAATACAAACCAAAAGAATGATCAAAGAGCTTCATGATGGTCCTAATGGTAGCCACTTCTCAGTAAGGACAACTGCAATGATATCTAGTAGTAACCAATGGGGATTGGATTTCATAGGCCCTATTAATCCATCTTCAAGTGTTGGTCACAAATGGATCTTGGTAGCCATGGATTACTTTACCAGATGGATAGAGGCAATAGCATTAAAGGATGCCACATAATATTTTTTTATTTAATTCCTTGATGTAATCATGACCAAGTTTGTTGCCCCTTCAACCATTATTTTAGATAATACAAAACCTTTTGTAGGAGCTCAAATTTGTGCATGGGCAGTTGATTATAATATCTACTTGAGCACATCCTCAAACTACTACCCTCTAGGCAATGGATTGTCTGAGTCATCCAATAAAAACCTAATCAAGATTATGAAAAGGACTATAGAGGACAATCAGAGATGTTGGCATCAAAAGTTGAGGATAGCACTATGGGCTGATAGAATAAAACCTAAGAGGGCCATAGAGAATTCACCCTTTATGTTGGTATATGGAAGGGAAGCAAGGATTTCAATTTCATTAGAGTTTCCATAACTAAAACTAGCTCATCAGCTGGAGTTAATGGAAAATGATGCCATGATAGCAAGAATAGCAGAATTGATGGAACTAGAAGAAAAAATGAAACATGCCATGCAGACCCTAGAAACACATTAGCAGTAGGTAAAAAAGAGTTTTGATAGGAAGGCTAGGGTCATAATCTTCAAAAAAGGTGATCTAGTATTAAAATGGGATGTAGATAGTACAAAATTGGGTAGGCACTCAAATTTTGATACATTATGGAGTGGTCCCTATGTAATTATCAATTGCAAAAAAACCAACAATTTTCAACTCTCCAGGCCTAATGGTGAAGTTCTCCCAATCTTAGTTAATGGGATTCACCTTAAACCTTTCTTTTAGAGAAAGTTAAAGGGTTTTTTATACATATTAGATTAGTTTTCTTACTTTCAAATATGTGCATGAGCATAGGTTGTCCCTCTAGAGGATAGGAAGTTTTGAAGTTTTGAAGGTTGCAGAGGTTTTTTTGTTCCAATATTGGTTGTAGAGAGGCAATTTTGAAGTTTCCTGGATATGTTTTCTACAATTTAACAATTTTCTAGGTGGATTCCACATTTTTTATGACTCTATATCCCAACAGATGGTTCAGGTCACTGGTCATATGCATAGTAGGTTTGCACCCCCTTAAGTCACCAAAATTGTTGGTCAATTTTTCCCTCCCACCAAAATCACCACATTTGAATTTAAAATATAAACAACCACTTCCTATTTTAATATTTAATGCCATGGAGAAATAATATCATAAGATCAAGAGCCAAAAGACAAAGGCCTATGATGCTACAACAACGAGGTCATCGTAATATCGTGAGACAAGGTCATATGGTCCTCTGATACCATGATGTGGTCAAGAGGTTAGCAAAGTGAAACACAAGGGTTGCAATGTTATGCCAAAATGTAAGGTTGGAGAGTCATAAGATAAAATAATCATAGCATCAAGAGAAAGGAAAAGAAGCATTACAATGCTACAAAGTGAAGATGTCATAGGATTGTGCAAGGGAATAGATCAAGCTCTAATGTTACAATAGAAGTCTTCACCATAGCATTGGGAGGGATAAATTTTAGTGTTACTATGCTACAAAAGTCAAAGGATATTGTAGGATTAGGATATCATAAGATCTTATGAAGTCACTAGATTTTGTATGGTCATAAAGGGGATTTCATCATGTTCTAATCTTATGTTGAACATGTGGGGCCAGCTATTCTAAGGGCCACATGTTCTATGTTCTACCTTCTACCATCTAATGCAAATAGATCAAGGGTGGTCACTTTGTCACTCTGAGAAGTTCCTCAATATTTAGTTATAGCAACAAAGTGACAAATTTCCATGTGGTAGGTGGGTTTGTTACTTTTGTAGGCTGTGATGTGGTGGGTCAGTGTCAGACAAGTTGGCAAAGGACCTTATTTCTATTGGTTGGTGCACTGGCAAAATTGATGAATTTTTGGGACTGTCATATGGAGGAAGATTGAATTCTCTCATTATGTTGCTATGGGAAAATGATTGACCTTTAGCTATAGCAACATAGCGAGGATTCACCATGTATTCTAGTGGGCCTAGTTTGGTAGGTGTAGTTAAGAAAGGAAGCCATAGTTAAAGCTAACCATTATGTGACATCACAGTTAAGTTGGAAAGTTGGTACAGTTAGTAAGTGATATGGTCAACCACATGGAGACTTTTTTGGGGTGGCAAAAGGAAATAAGATTATTGGCCTACATGGCCCATCTCAGTTGCAAAATTTAGTTGACTTTTTGACTTTGCTGATTTGTCAAGCCAAAAGTGAGAAGGATACTTTTTCTTGCATGACCCAATCTTATGATTGTTTCCAACCACTTCCCAATGAATGCTACATCCAATGAATGAAGGAAGACACTCCACTATCTCTAATTTTATCCATCTACTTGATTAGAGTGATTTAATAGCATTTTTCTATCTTCTCAAGGCTATATTTTAAAAAAATATTGGATTTCATTATGTGTGGATCTATGCTTAAATCAAATTTTCCCCAAGGTTTTATGATTATTCTCTGAAGCATTTAAGGTAGTGGTTGTGGAGTAACTCTAGCTAGAAATATCTTAGTTATGCCTGAGCTATAAAGGCAGTTTTTGTAAATTTTGTTAAGGTCAACTCTTCTCTATGTTCTTTGATATTGCTATATAAGTGCATTGTAAATTCCCTTTGCCTTTGAATTTATATCACATTCTACTTTATCTCTTTAGACATTGATGCATTGTGCAAAGATCTATTTGCCTCTCATTAGTGTATTTTGGATATTTGTAATCTTGCATGACTGTATCTCCTTTTGGCCTATGAATGATATATAAGTGAATTCTCTTCTTCCTTGTGTCATTTATTTGGGTTTTCTAATCTACATGTGATTTCTAGATTAAAACAAGTCTAGATGTCTATATATTTTTGTGTCATGATGGTTCATAAGTGCATGTATAGGTAGAGATTAGCTTGATAACTCTATTTTGATGCATCACCCCTTTAGGTTAGAGTAGGTAGATTTTCTTTCATACATTCCTTCTCCCTTTTCCTTTGATGCACTCTTTCATGCATTCCTTGTAGATTTCTTTGAATCTCATACACAATTTGTGAGTTTCTTGCACAATGAGGTAGAATTCTCAAAAATAAATTAGCTGAAATTGCATGACCAACATGGAGATCAAATCATCAACTTAGCTCTAATAAATTACCTAAGGGTCTCATTACCTTAGAAAGTATCTTTAACCCTAATGACCAAGCAAGGGAAAGAGGCACAAATATTGTTGCAAATGAAGGAGACTATGTACCAATCACAATTGCTCATGGAAAGATGCTAAACTTGGGAAAGGTATGTTTTGAAACTAAACAAGAAAATTTTGTTCATCTATCTCAAGAATTCAATGATATATTATCTTGGTCATACAATGAGTTGAAAGGATTTGATCCTAGTCTGTTTCAACATACTATAGATCTAGTGGATAATGTCAAGCCTATTAGGCAAAAATAGAGGCCAGTGAACCTCAAGATTGAGCCCCTAATGAGAAATGAGTTGTCCAAATTGATTAAGGCCAATATCATTTTTCCTACCAAACACTCCTCTTGGATGGCAAACCTTGTCCTTGTTAGAAAAAAAAATGGAGAGATTAGACTGTGTGTACATTTTAGGGATCTTAACCAAGCCTCCCTTAAACATCACCATACCCTCCCCTCTATGGAACAAATATTTTCTAAAGTTAGTGGTTTAGAGAGATTCTCCTTCTTGGATGGGTTCTCAGGTTATAATCAAATGTTTTTTAAAGAGACTGATAGATTTAAAACTTCTTTCACTACAAAATGGGGTACCTATGCCTATAGTAAAATTCCATTTAGACTAATGAATATAGGTTCCATATTTTAGAAAGTAATGGAGATGGCCTTCAAAAATATGATTAAGAGGTTTGTGTTGGTTGACCTTGATGATATCATAATATACTCAGAGAATGTAGTAGAGCATTTTAGTCACCTTAGGCAGGTATTTATGAGATGTAGAGAATACAGGGTGTCCTTGAATCCAAGAAAGTGTGTCTTCACCACTAATCAAGGGAAGTTGTTGGGACATATTATATCTCAAGAGGGATTGACCATTGATCTAGAAAGAACAAAGTTAATACTTGCCCTCTCTCTTCCTAGTGACAAGAAAAGTTTGCAAAGCTTTCTTGGTAGGAAAAATTTTGTAAGAAGGTTTATTCCTAACCTAGCTACCATGGTGAAACCTCTTATAGCTATGCTAAAAAATAATATGACCTTCTCATGGAATAAGGAAGGGAAAGCAAGTTTCAAGGAGATTAAGATAGCCATAGCTTTAGCTCCCACTCTCATTAATCCAAATTTTGATAAGGATTTCATCCTTTACACCTTGGGAGGTGAATCAAGTATTTATGTTGTCTTGACATAGCTAAATGAAAAAAATGAAGAGTAGCATATTGCTTTTTTAAATGAAGGACTCAAAGAGTTTGAAAATAAATATAGCTATGTGGAAAAGTAGGCCCTTGTAGTCATAAAAGCCTTGAATAAATTCAAACACTTGTTGTCTCATAACAAAATCCACTTGCTAGCTCCTCATGCTAGTGTAAAGGATTTCTTTTTGAGCAAAGACATCAATGAGAAAAGAGCTGGTTGGATCACCAAGGTAATGGAATATGATGTGGATATTCATATCACCAAGTTGATAAGGGGAAGGGGATTGTGTGAACAGATGATCTCATCTTATGAGATTGAAAAAGAGGTTGTCTTGGTGTTAATAGAAAAACAAGAGACAAGAAATGACAATCCTAAGGGTTGGATGGATGATATGAGGGCCTTCTTGACTAGGAATGGGTATCCTTAGGGGCTGGATAAAACTAAGAGAAGACAATTTAGACTGCAGTCTATTCCTTATGCTATAATTAATGGTGTCCTTTTCATTAGATATTTGAATGGAGCCCTACTAAAATGTGTTGATATAGATCAAGTAGAAAGGATAGTCAAAGAACTTTATGATGGTCCTAATGATGGCTATGTTTTTGCCAGGACTACTGCAATGAAAATTATGAGAGCCAATTACTATTGGCCATCCTTGTTCCATGATTTACACAAATATGTGAAGAGGTGTGAGAAGTGTGCTTTCCACAAATTGTATTGGTCCTATCAATAATCTTTCTACCTCTAGTCATAGATGGATTTTAGCCACTAAAGACTACTTTATAAGGTGGATAGAGGCAATATCACAAAGAGATGCCAAGAACCTTTAGTCATTGAATTCCTCAATGAGATTGTGACTAGGTTTGATACCCCTTCAACTATTATTTTAGATAATGCTAAATCATTCATAGGAGCTCAGATTAGTGCATGGGCCTTTGATCATAGTATTTACTTGAGCACGTCCTCTAATTACTACTATAAGGGTAATGGCTTGGTCAAATCATCTAATAAATATTTAATGAGGATCATCAGGATGACTGTGGAGGATAACCAAAGGTGCTGGCATCAAAAGTTAAGGATTACCCTTTGGGCTGATAGAATAACACCCAAGAGAGCCATAGAAAATTCTCCTTTCATGTTATTTTATGGCAACGAAGCTAGGCTTCCTATCTCACTAAATTTTCCTACTCTCAAGTTGGCTCATTAGTTGGAATTAATTGAAAATTATGTTATGTCTATAAGAATGGTAGATCAAATGGAGTTAAAGGAGAAGAGAAGTCAAGCAATCCAAACCTTAGAAATTCACTAGCAACAGATGAAGAAGAGTTTCAATAAAAGGGCTAAGGTTAGGAGTTTAGGGAAGGTGGTCTTATGTTAAAATGGGAATGTAGATAGGTTAGAACTTGGGAGACACTCAAAGTTTGATGCCTTATGGAGTGGCCCCTATGTGATCATCAATTATAAACAATCTAATGCCTTTTAGTTGAGCAGGCCTAATGGAAAAGTCTTGCCCATCCCTATTAATGGATATATCTTAAGCTCTATTTGTAATAAATATCATCATCTCATGTACATATTTAGAGTAGTTTCTCTTTTCTATTCTTTCTGGTTTTCAAAGAAGTGCATGAGCACATGTTTTGTTTTGTAGAAGAGGAGTCTAGTCCTACAAGTTTTTCAAGTTACAAAGGAAGAGGATTTGTTATGGCACGAGAAATAGTAGAGATGGTAAATTGATAATTTGATAAAACTTCAAAGACTCTATAGCCCAATGGATCTCTTTGATTTTCACTGGTCATATGTAAGCAAGCTTGCATCCCTCTTGAGTCACCTTTAATATTAACCCAAAATTGTCTCCTACCAAAGAAATCAAATTCAAATAATGAGCTATTTTTTACAATCACCTAGGATGCTCATCACATGATTTAATGTTAGTCATATTCTCTATTTCATGTTATTCCCTTAATGATTTAAGCCACAATTGTGCAATTTTTGTGGTCGTAGGTGGTTAAGCACTGACTAAGGTTAAGGCGGCGAAGGTGCACTTTGTTTTTTTTTCACCTGATCGCATGGTTATGTTGTCATGCTACGATTTGAGCTGCGACAACATGGAAAAGTAGATATTTGGTGTCCAAAATATATCCTACACTATTAGATCATTTAAATCTATGTTCAGTGCATGATTTCCATGAATTGAGAAGTGGCTATGGCTTGAGTTATGATCAGGAGATTCCCTTTGCTTTGCTTAGTCACAAAGGTCAAATAGTGATACCATTTTAAGGTGGTGAGGTAGCAATGACTAGAAACTTACAATCTCGTAGTCAATTATAATTAGTAAGGGAATATGGTGGCAATGATGCCGTCATGGGTTTTTGAACATAGAACATAAGGCTTGGTTTGTTGATAGGGTGGCATAACGATGAGAAATATTTGGTCTGTGTGGCAAAGCTAGATGATTAATCCTAGTTGACTAAAATCATGATCGATTTGATAGATTGGTGATAGTAGAAGTAGTCCCTTGAATGGAGAATCTGATCTTTTCGATCTCCTACAACCACTTTTATTGATCCCTAGGCTTGATAAGTGCAAAGAAATACTCCACTACCATTTATTGATCCACTCATCTAGTCAAAGATTAAATAACCATCACTCATGACCTCTTAGAGATGTGTTTGGTGTAGAATTGATCCTATCAAATGAGGATTTTTGCAATGGCCAGATCTCTTTCTATTTGAGTAATTTCTCTCTAAAGATTTGATCATGGTGGCTGAGTTTTATCTTGTAATAGAAGTTATCTAAGTTATGCCTACACTATAAAGGCAAGTTTCATATTCTTTCTTAGGGTCAAATCTTCTCTATTTCTTTAGTACCACCTTGGAATGCTACCATAATTTTCCTAGTGTCTATGAGTTTTATGACCTTCTATCTTATCTCTTTCAACCATCATTATACTATGTGAACTTGTTTTCCTTTCGTCGACATACTACAAATATCTATAATCTGCACTCTTTATATCTATTTGGCTTGTGAATGATAAGAAGTGAAGTATCTTCCTTGTGTCAGTCATATGGTTTTCTAATTTGTGTGTATTTTATAGATCAAAGTAGAGTTTGAATATGTCTATCTTAGACTATCACAATGATAGCACTGTGCATGTATGGGTAGAGACTGATCTAGATACCCTATTTTGGTGCATTGCCTCTTTAGAATAGACTAGGTAGTTGCTTTTTTTTTTTTTTCCCTCTCCCTTTTCTCTTCAAAAATAGTTTAAGTGCATCCTGATAGTAGAGAAAGTTGGCCTTCTTCAAAGACTCAACCTCATAGTTCAAGTCCCACAGCTTGGGGGTTGTTTCCATGTTTCATGAGGTTGTCCTTGGGTAAGACATTAGACAAGGATGTAAGCTTGTGTGACAATAGTAACCTTAGCATATACCCAATATTGCTATATCAAAATAAATGCTCAACTACATGGTGGTGCTCCCCTTTAGAACACCCCCATGCTCAAGCTTTGACAGATTCCTTCATAGCTTACTTCCATGGCAACGCACACCTTTTTTTTGCATCCTATCCAAGCCTATCATCCATTTAGTCCTATGACCATGATATAGCATATCTATCAATCTCATAGTATTCCAAGTCCTCCATATCCTTTCCACCTCCTACATCAGTCAACCTCCAATCCCCACCCCAATTCCTTAACAAGTCCTTTTTCATATTCTCCTAAAGTGGGAGCATGCATCCCTATTAATCCTCTCATTGCCAATCTAAGTTCTCCCTCTTGGACCCCAGCTTATTGTACCTTTTCAAGAAATCATCACACCTCTTTTTCTTTTCGTGTTTCCTTCTTGAGGGGGCATCACATAATCTATTCTCTCCTCTTCTACTCAAGACTATGGGAATCATAAATTACCTTAAAAATATGTCTTTGTATCATTTATCTTCAAACTTCTTTGAAATAGTATCGTTCCAACACTATCTCAAAGAGGGACAAAATGTAGACACCTAAATTTGATTACATCACTTAAGTAATCCTATTTAGTTTTATCCTAAGGCATCATTAATTAATTATTTAATATTTAATTAATCTACTATCATCCCCTAGTTAAGTAATTCAATTAATCAATTATAGCTCAATTGGTAAAACCAAATGACAAATCCAAAGTCTAATAATCAATTAAATCCCTATTCTTCTATTAAATTAAATAAATGCATAAAATATTTAATTTAATCCCAAAAATCCCCTTGATTTAATAAATCATTTAAAATCAATTCCCAACCCCTAACTATACCCAAATCCCTACCATTAGCTAAATCCAACCCATTGACCCATGCTAACCTTGCTTAACCAACTAATTAACCTACCTCATAAAATCTAGCCCACTTGCATCCCTCTAACATGCCACTTGCACCCTAATGTCCTCCTAAGCTAAGCCTAATCCCTTCCCTAAGCACATGCACAACTTTAATGAAGGTTTAAGAAAGTCTTAAACCAAACCAATGTCAAATTTCTATCCTATCCTTCTTGCATTCCTATCCACGAGCCTTAAAGGCTCTTACATGACTTGAAGGCTCCTTAAATTTCTTTTACACCCATTTTCCACAATCATATTTCCTCATCCTCCCTTATCCTCCCTCATAAATCCCTCTAACCTCCTATCTTGACCCTCTTCCCTATCCAATCCCCTTGTGACACTTGTCACAAGGCTAGAACTTTGAAGAAGCACAATCCATGTGCTCCCTTCTCCTTGCATCCTAGCCCTCCTTAACCAATTTCCCTTCCTCTCATCCTAACCATCCATCTCACTACCCCTTGTCCTATAAATAAAACCCTCCCCCTTCACAAAATGAATAAACTTCCATGAAAACTTATAATGCCCCATCAACCACCACAACAAATCCATTTACATCCTCACCATGTCAAAATGCATACACACCTCCATTGTTCAATTCTTCATCTACCTCCATATATGACCACTTACCACTTGGAGCTTGAGCATACATGATTACATATCCCTCAATCACTGGTAGCATTGGCACCATGAAGTTCACACTTAAGGAGCCTACCATTCTATTAATGTTTAGTTAAAATTCTAAATGTTTCTTTGCATACTAGTTTAAATAAAACACTACAACAAGAGCTCCATCACTTGCTATATCCTTGTATTTCTCAAGTAGCTCTTCTACTTCCTTTGGTAATGGTTCCTAGATAATATTATTCTCTCCTTTAGACTTTAGCACTACTGCATAACTTTGACCCTCCTCATTCTTGAAGTCCTTCACAAGTTCCTTACCACTACATAAAAAGACAATAGGTACCTTTGTCTGTGGCTCTTCTCGGTCCAACAAGGATTGGATTTTGAATGTCCTACCTGCCTTCTTGAATGAGATGGAATTTTTCATCCCATCATACACTACTTCCCTATCAAATTGCCAAGGTCTTCCCAATAGTAGATGGAAAATATCAATGGGTAGGATGTCACACAACAATTTGTCCTTATAACCTACAATGGAAAAATCCACCCATGTGTTCTCATTCACTAGTATGCTCTGACCCTTATTGATCCAAGTCACTTTATAAGGATTCACATGAGTTATCTTAGTCAGCTTGAGCTTATTGACTACCTCCTCTGATATGATATTTTTAGTAGATCCAGAATCTACTGCTACTTTGCACACCTTTCCTAGGATCTTACATATGATCATAAACAAAGCTCTTCTATGCTTAGGCTCATTAGGATTAGGTTATTTAATCAACACCCTTCTAAACATAAGATTCCCCCCCTTTTCTAATTTTATATGGTCCACTTTAGAATCCTTACAACACTTATCCTCTTGAACATATGATATCCTCTTGTCAAGGTTAGAAGAAGAAGGTTTGCCAGGGAATCTATATGTTGGATGGTCTAGTTGTCCACAATTAAAACACTTCATAGTGGAAAAATAAGAACTATTTATGTTTGATCATGTACCTTTTTTTGGGTCTCTTTGGTTACCCCTACCTCTACCATAACCTCCTCTATAAGTTCCTTCATTGGTTTTTTTAGTGAGCTTGTTCTGACCTTGATTCCTCTGCTCATTACCTCTACCTTGGTAATATCCTCTTTGTCCTCTTTAATTTCTTCCCTTGCCTCTATATTTGAAGTTGGAATCCCCTTTCTTCTTATTCTTTTCCTTTACCTCAAGGGCTAGTTGATGGCACCTTTAGACAATGGTAGGTTCCCACAAACTATGCTCCTCTTGGATATTCTACTTCAAACCTCCTAAGTATCTAGCCACCTTTATTGTCTCCTCTTCCTGCTTTTGGATATGAGACACAACCTCTAGAACTACTCTATATAAGAGGTCTAGTATTTTTTCTTTAGTCCTTACCTTCTTTTATGGAGTTGGATCTCAAAGTCTTCTAGTTCTCTTTTAACTTAGTAACCATGGCATTCTAGTTGGCTATAGGATTCTTGTCCATGTTGATTCTCTCATCTTGTATGCTCCCACCATGTCAATGTTGAGCCTTTGAGTCTTGACTTAGCCACTTTGACCTTCTATGCCTCTGATACCCCTTCACACTCAAAATAGTTCTCCATATCATCCCACTAGTCTATCATTGCATCAATGTTTTTCTTTCCACTGAAAAGTGGCACAACCTCCAAAGCTTTTCCTCCTAGGGATATGATAGCCTTCAAGATAGTCTATTCAATCAAGAAAGGGTCAAGTTCATGTACAACATCCTCTTCTACTACCTCCTTACTCTTCTCATTGTCTTATTCTTCCTTCCTTTTAGTTGCATCAACAACTTCCTCTAATTTTGTCTTCACCTCTTCCAAGGCTACTTCAAGGAGTCTATTCTTCTCCTTTTTCTCATCAACTTCTTTGGCCAATTGTGCATTAGTCACCATACTGGACTCACCTACAAATTCCAAAGTAGTTGTACACATACACCACATTTTCCAAGTCTTTAACTTACTTTGATACAACTCTAATATGACAACCAATCTTGCTTCTTCCCTAAGCTCTCTTAGGCTCTCCTTAGGTCATACACTTGACCAACTAGGGCTTCTACTCAACCTAGGCTTCTTAGGATACTAACCAATAGATCCTAACCAAGAAATTGGTGTATATCAATTAGGTAGAACATGCTTGCTTACTAACTCTCCAAACATAAGTAACCCCAAGCATGTAACTGACTCCAAAAGGGATGATTGATCATATAGGAGTGAATTAGACTTCCTTCAAATTCCATAAGAAAAAACAATACTAAAATCATCATCAAGTTCCATCCATCAAGTAAAAATGCATCAAATGCTTGTAAAAGGGCTACAATAATTAGCCCTACACATTCAATAAAACAAAAGTATCTTGCAAAATCCATAACAAGGGATCAAAAAAACCACCATTCTAAATACCCTTTTTAGAGACCTTAAGGATTTTGGGGGTCTAGGGTTTCCAAATTGTTTGTACTATACTAGTACAATTTTAGCCTTAAAATGAAGGATTCAAGGGATTAGGTTATTATATGATGGAAAAACTTGGTTTGCATGCCTTAGGACTTCCACCAATGCTTCCCTTTTGGTTTGGGGTTACTCCACAACACCTTCTAGAATCCTCCAATCTTAGTTTAAAGCATCAAACACATTTAACCTTACTAGCTCATCTTGCTCTCCTTTGTGATCCCGAACAAAGTTACTAAGACTTGCGTAGGGAATCACTTCATAATTAGCTCCCTTGCATTGCAAGACTCCATCTCAATTTTACACAATGTACATGGAGTCATGTTCCAAATCCTAAAATTTTGTATAGTTTGTACAGTAGGAAATGGTCCTATGAATCCATTTGCCCAAAGAGTCTAATTTAGAACATCAGACTGGAAGATAAAAAAATATCTAATTCAAGCATAATAAACCTTATAAAATAAAGAACTAAAACTATACAAAATCTTAAAGTTGTCTACTCTAACACTTCTAGAACAAAAAGTCTCAAATCTAATCAATCTACATGCCAAATCAGCACAAAAACTTAAAACTGTTAAGGAAACTTGCTATTTATTTCGTACAATGAAAATACTAACTTCTCCAACCCATTGTATAGGTTGAGAATGGCCTCATATAGGATTTCCATGAGCACTCTTAACTATTTTAAATAGTTAGAGTGCTTCAACTAAAAAATTTCTCAATTGCAAGAAAATTTGTCAATGACAACGTTAACAATTTTCAGTAATTTTTTTTGCAATTTTGAGCACTTGACTTTCAAACTTGTTCCCAATGATTTCAAATGAATAAAAAGGCCTTAAAAATTATAAAACACATAATAAGGCCATCCAAAGACTTGGTTAACCATTCTAGCCTTCAAAACCTAAAAATACTCTATATAGCCATATTTAGCAACATTAAGCAACTATGAGCCACCTAGCCAAACAATCTCACCTTATGACTAGAATAGCCCTATCATTCACCTAGTGGTGTGGCTAGCACCACTATAAGAAAAAAAATAAAAGGTAACCCTAGGTCTTCCTTAGCCCACCTAGGTGCCCCTACACTAGTGGAGTTGAAAAAATGCAACATGATTACATTTATTTAATAGATCTATTATTTTTTTTAAATTATAGACCATCCTGAAAATTAGAACTCTAGCTACTATGGCCAAGAGAATGTCCTCAGAAAGAAAGCACATATAAAGTCTTGATTTTCTTGCATGCTGAGGACATTAACCTTTCCTATAAGAGTTAAAGTTACACTTTTTGCGATTGTCTATAACTTAAAATACCTAATTAAAGACCTCAAACAAAAATGCAAACCCGTTGCATTTTTTAGCTCCACCTAATGTTGTATGCATAGGAATTGAGATTGCAAATTGAACTATGATGTCCTTCTACATTGCCTATGTAAGAATTTGTCTTAGGGAAAATTCACCCAATATTGAAGAACTCAAACACAAGCACAACTATAGACCAAAAAAAAGTATGATCAATACATCATAGCATGTCCTGATACATCACTATGTGTTCAGATGAGTGTACACACTAGAAGTGCTTGTATATAAAAGCATCTAAGATGAATCTCAAATGTCTCTAGAAGGTGCTAGGAGATAAGCTTGACAACTAAGTACACGTCCTCCATTGTACATGAATGTATGTGCAACAATGAGAGGATAAGCATGACAAGGTGTCCCACATGTGGAGATGTTGTAGACACCATGTGCTCAAATAATGTGCTAACTCCTATGTTGTAGACACTGTAAGCACAAATAAGGTGTGAACTCTTATGTTTTCAACATGAGAACTCACAAGAGTGTACATACTCCTAGGTGACTAATAAATAAATATTAAAATAATGCATTAACCTAAGTAAACTTAAGTAACTATAAATAGTAAATACTTATTTACACCAACACCCACCCTTAAGTGCAACTTAGGGGAATGTCCTTAAGTTTATGAAAAATAGGATGAAATGCATAATGGGTCCTAGCTACTAGGCCATGTTAGGTACCCATGTACAAACAAATCCAACCTCTCATAAAGTGGAGAAAGAGGGATAACCTCAAAGGAAAAACCCTCCCCCCAAAAGAGAGATAAAAAGACAAGATGTATGGATGGATGGAGTAATCAAGACCCCCCCATCATGACATACATCAAGTATATACAAGAGAGAAATGGGAGAAGGAAAAAACCCCCTAAGAGGAAAAAGTTCCCCCATAAAGGAGAAGAAGAAGGAGACAAGGTAGTTCCCCCCACCCCCTCTGAAAGTAGTGTGTCGATCAGTGAGAAATGCTCCAAGGTAGAAACTTATCCATGATTGTTGAATTATGTTCCTCCCCTTTGGAAGAAACGATGGCAGAGATATGGGTGAGATGCTTCCCCTATGTGTAGAAGGAATCTCAATGATTAATGGTGTCTCTGAAACCTACTCAACTATCCCTATGTCGATGCTGAGGGAGGCTCCTTCCAAAATTGTTGAGAAGAAGTGTAGATCTAGTAAGGATTGATGGAGAACCTATTTCAAAGAACAATTTGTCTCCTGAAATGATAAAGAGACCTCCTAAAAATGTTGTACATAAGGATCCACATTCAAATCAACCTTTAAAGACTGTAGAGAATGGACATGTTACCCAGATATCAAATCACCTCAATTCCTACCTTTTTGATGCTATGGTTATTTTTGAAATATGCCTCATTTTAACCATTAGAATGACCACTTTCCCACAAATTTTTTGAGAAATTTCACCCTTCAAATTCTTTAGCTCATTCCTAGCTCTGTCGAACAGTTCAAATTTTCAAAATCTAGCCTCCAAGTCAAAAGTTATCATAGGTTAATGAAGGAACCAAAAATACATATTTTCGGTTGCATCATTAACCATTAACCTCTAAAAAGGTTCATATTAAGTGTCAAAATGCATATTTCATTTTGAAAGCTTAACCATTGACCTCTCCCTCAAAAGGCTAAGATATGCTTGAAAAATTAACCTTTTAAAAGGTTAAGGTTAATCTCCAAAATATGTATTTTAGAGGTGGTTAATTAACCTCTCTAACAAATTTGATAAAGGTTGGAGATTGAAAGATGAGTCATATCTGTGTGGAAACATGACAAAATTATAGTGACATCTACTGGAAAATCTTTAGAAATAAAGTTGGAAGGAATATGAAACCATAGAACTACAAAATTCAATCAATTCTGATTGAACCAAAATCTTTTACCTTGGCATCAAATGCACATCCACTCTTCCTCTTCTATAGTATGAAGTTATAGAAATCAATGCCAAATAATGGAAAATGAAGAATGTGCATAGTTAGATGGAGTGTTTCTCGCTAGAGTAACAGGATAATTTTATTAATGCGAAGCTCAAGTTTTTGAAACATGTATGTTGAATGAAGAATACTAGGCAATGTGATTGTTTAGCAAGAATCCTACATGAACTTGTAAAGTTTTATGTCTAATCTATGCACATTAACTATTCGATGAAATACCTCCAACTCATACTACACACAGTATAAAGGGAACATGATACTTATTGAATCAAGCATATGTGTAAAGCAAATTGTATGCTTATTGCAATTTCTTAAAGGAATAATAGCATGGTTAAGTGATTGATAGATAAGGGAATTGAAACAAAGCTTGGACATCCTTTGAAATGCATGGGCATTGAGATCTATGTTTGTAGCATGGACATATTTCTCTTAGTTATATCCATGAAGGATGTTGGAACACAAACAATGCATTACTTGCTTAGAAAATACCTTGAAAAGTTGTGGGTGTAAGGTTGGGTTTGAATATTCTCTCTAACTATGCTCATTTTTGAACTTTGTTACTGGTTGTGAACATTCCCCGCTAGGCCATGGGCTAGCTTGCAAACTATTTTCTACTCTGAGCCACAACTTGTTAACAACCACCATAGACAAAGCATATGAGTTGTACCCATACTCCCAACCATAGCCTACCTTCTTCTCCTAACCTATGACACTTGGTTGCAACCATTAACAAAACATGCAAACTATTTAACAAAATGTTGATTTTGAAGGCATTTCTAGTGGCATGGCAAGTAGCCTGTAACAATATTAACTCAGCAATACTACATATTCATCTTGACCATTTTCTTGTTGCACCTCTCACCTTCATGGGACCCTAAAAATCGAACATCTTATTTTAGGTTGATAGAAGCATCATTGCACTAGTGAACTCAGGGACATGGGCATCTAAACCAATGGAATGGATAAAATTATCTAAAATTGAATGGTATTGCTATAGTAGGCAAGGGAAGTTTTGACAGACAAGGGGCAGCATGGTGGAAGGAGCTAGATGGGGATGGCAACAATGTAAGGAAGCAATTGCAACATCATCGAAAATGCACCAATCAAATTCTCAAGGCAACTATGGCAATTAATAATCAAGGCTTTTCAAAAATGGAGGTTCCCAAAAATTATTTAGAAACTCTCCCAAAGAATGGGAATGCTAGCCTTGGTGATATCATGTATCATTATGTAGCAGCACGATAAGATAGAACTACCTTGATTAATAAAGTAATGTAATTTAGATAAATGATCTAAAGATCAAAAGGGGATTGATAAGGATTGATTATTCAATCTTCTTATCAAAGTATGTAAGGTCTAAGTTTTAGGTCATATAGGTTAATTTTGTAGAGGTTAATTAATCCCTCCCAAAACATGTAATTTGGAAGGTAGCTATTAACCATAATGAGGTAGTTCCTAACTTCTATATCTATATAAGGAGTCATTTTTTGCTTTGTAAGGGGACTTTTTGGACTATTAGAAGATGATATTTGGAAAGTATGTACAAATTTCAAAAGCTAAAATTTTGATTAGAAGATGATATTTGGAAAGTATGTACAAATTTTTTCTTTGTAATCAAAAATTCCTCTTAGGTTCATGGTGCAAGAAAATAAAGGAACATGCAATTTGAGTTCTCTTCTTCCAAATCTAAATTGTTAGAAATGTTGATTCTCTTTGTAGTGAGCATTCTCACGATATTGTGCAGATGTTTATGAATCTTTGGATCAGCATTGTGCTAGTAATAGTTCTCAAGCATGGATCTTGATTGTTGTTATTGGTAGTTTATGTTAAATTCAAGGAACCTGTGAAGTCATGTGGTGCATTTGTCATCATGAGCTTTCTCATATTTTAAATTTTGATTTCATATTTATTCAAAAAATTCAAAATTATATCATACAAGGGAGTTTCCCCTCTAAATGCAAAGGAAGGCCACATATTAAGGGCCTATCCAACTATTGTGGATGGTTTTCCACATACACTCTATTGGGCCATTATTATAGTGACAAATTTTTTTACCAAAATTTTTTTGGAAACTCTACTAGGGATCAAAAAAAGAAAGATTAATTAGTCACCTGTAATGAGAAAACATGGTATTGGCACATGAGAACATTTTTCCAATTCTCCAACCAAACCTCAGCTTCCAAGACACCCAGGAGGATATTATTTCAAGATTGAACACTCTATCCTGGAGGTGTAGATGAAGTGCACAAAATTATCATCAAGTAAATCAAGTTCTTGAAGAAGAAGAAGAATTCATGAAAATCTTGCAAAGAGCTCCTATTGGTCAAAATGTTGTGGTAATCAAAAGAATAGTTGTTATTCCAAGAATAGGAAAAATCTTGGTCACATCCAAGGTCAAGTAAATAACAATCAGTAAGTCAACTGATGAAGTTACCTTCCCTTGAATGATTTTTGGTGACTCTATTTAAAAAGATTGAATTATTGATGACTCTATATGAGGTTCAAATTCAAAACATAGTTTCGTACAAAGGGAAGGTTGAAAGTGAAAGTGATAGCGACAATGATGAGGAATAATTTTTATACATAAAGAAATAGATTCCCGATAAGCCTCTACAAGTTGAATTCTTGGAGAATTTCTCTGGTCGCAAGAGGCTAGATTCTATAATGGCTCATCCTTGCTTGTTGTAAATTTTCCAAAGGATCAAAGAGGATGATGGAAAATATTATGGTTTTCTTTCTCATGATCATGAGGCTTTATTTGAAAAAATTTCAACATATAATGATAAAGAAGGTCTTTTCAAAAATGTCTTTCATCTAAATCAGTGATGAAGAATAATAAAAGTATCTCTCAAGCACCTCTATCTAAACAAAATCAGATTTTATTTTTATCCTAAGCATGCTAGCTTCTTGAAGAGTTTCTATGGTGGATGGAAACTAGACCCAAAAAATATCCATCCATCTATGTTTTGAACTTTGAAAAAGATAGAAGAAGAAGGTAAAGATAATGAGTTATTCTTTTACAAGACAAAATCATTTTCAGAAAGAAGTTCCACATGTGAGCATAAGGAAGAACTTGATCAACAAAGTGATTCATATGAATCGAAGATGGAAAATGGTGGTCAAAAAGGTGCCCCAATTCATGCACCTATTTTCATCAAAATCATGCTTCTATTGATCCTAATTAGGTTGAATATTTAAAAGGATTCTATTGCAATGCATGCCTAGATCCTAACAAAGTACATCCTTCTTTACTTCAAACATAGTGAGAACTTGAGAAAGAAGACCCATGCAATAATTCTTTCCTTGGTAACAGAATGTTTTCTAATCCAAATGTTAGAAAGGAGTCATCTAGATCTGCATTCAAAAAAGAAGATAAGGTTTCTATGTATAATCATGGATAGGGTCAAGAAATGAAGTCTATAGAAGAAGAAGAGTCTATTAATGTATCAAGGCATCACTGTGAAGATTTCAATACACATAAAAATGTATTCAATCATCTCAATCCTAATGAGAAAGAAAAAGAAATATCAAATGTTTCTCAAGAAACTACACAACATATGATTAAAGATGAAGGAAATACAGATCAAGGTAAATTTCATACTACTTTTATTCCTACCTAGTGCCTCAATGCTTCAGATAATGACTTCCTATGTGGAGAAGATCTTCTTGTTCATCCTTCCATGATCATTCGAGGTGAAGGATATATTGACAACATCAATACTTCATATGTTATGGCATAATTTGAAAACATTACCACTGATGAAGGAATAACGTCAAGTGAAATCTTACAGACATCTCTGTTAACTCCTGAGATTGAACTTTTTTGAGAATGTTGATGAGTTTTTGGAAAGTGTTATAATCATCACAAGAGTAAAAGATTATTTTCAAGAGAAAGTTGATGATTTTTCAAGAAATCCCCTTCAAAGTTACATGCAAGTGGAATATGAAGTTTTCCCATTTTGTGAAGATGGTCATCAAGAAAAATTAATGAACCAAGCTTGTGTAAACATTGATGAATATTTAATGACAAGTACAATAGACATGGAAATTAAAGATAAGTTTCAAGTAAGAGAAGATAACACATCTAGTTCTGACTCTTCCACATGCATGAAACTTGAATTTGAAGCATTCAAGTTCACAAGTGGAAACTAAAATGATGAAAACATTGTGATGGTATCCCACACTAGAGAAGTGCTTTGCCTTGAAGAAATGTGTTGTGATCTAATGATTGAAAAATGTGAAGATGAAGGCATAGGTGATGATGCTCTTTTAAAATAATTTCCCTTGCATCAATATCACTTGATGATCAACTCTCCTGATCAGATAGACTTATTAGACCATGTGTGCATCAAAATGGAAAAGATGATTGTTTCTTCTTTGAGCGATTTGATGGAAGAAAAGGAAGAAATACATCATGGGAAGATTCAATGCACTAAGGATGTGCATTCATATTGGAAAATTTTCATAGAGAATACAAACAAAATCATTCCCGTGGAAAAGAAAGAGTGTCTGGTGTCAGAAATAAGTTCACAAATTCATGATGACCAATCACTAGAATTTCATGTATAGGGCTTGTCAAATAGAGAAAAAGGTCATAAATGCATTTAGGAACTTGAGAACCTTATAATTCAACTCTTTCAAAATGAAGTCATGAATGACATGCAACATGAAGCAGAGTTGATTCTGAAGTCAGATATTTTTGATGAAACATGGTTGTTTGGATACATTCCTTTATCAACTGATGTGAAGCATACTAGGAATCTCAGAATTTGAATTCAAAGAGAGAAATTATACTTGAGTCCATAGGAACCTAAAATTTTCCACATGTTATCATGCTATGGTAGTAATTTTCCCCAGCCAATGAATGGATTTGCATGATTATACCTTGAGTCACTAGAGGTAGGGAAACCTACCTTGTATATAGTCTAGATAGGAATTTTTTTCGTGTTGTTTTGTTGTGCCTAATTTTTCCTTTTAGTTGTTCCTTTTTTTGGTTTTTGTTCCCTCAATTGCAAATTTATTCCTCATGTGACTCTATATCCCAATGGATAAGGAAATTTTTAGTTGTTCTGGGTTAAAGCTTCATCCTTATAAAGTCCTTGTCCCCAAATAGAGCTAGCTACTACCCATATATCAAATTGCTTCAATTCCAACTTTTATGATGCTATGGTTATTTTTGAAATATGCCTCATTTTAAGCATTAGAATGACCACTTTCCCCCAAATTTTTTGAGAAATTTCACCCTTCAAATTCTCTAGCTCATTCCTAGCTCCACTCAACAAAATTTTCAAAATCTAGCTTCTGACTCAAAAGTTGTCATAGGTTAATGAAGGAACCAAAAATACATATTTTCAATTGCATCATTAACCATTAACATATAAAAAGGTTAAGATTAAGTGTCAAAACACGAATTTCATTTTGAAACCTTAACCATTAACCTCTCCCCCAAAAGGAGGTTCTCAATAGTTACTTAGAAGCTCTCCCAAAGAATGGGAAGGCTAGCCTCGGCAATATCATGTATTGGTATGTAGCAGCACGATAAGATAGAAATGCCTTCATTAATAAAGTAATGTAATTTGAATAAATGATCTAAAGAATCTCAGGGTATAATATAGTGGCAAATTTTCATATTTTGGAAAATTTGACATTTTACCAATGTTATTTTTGGCAATTTCTGAGCCCTTCCATGGTTTCCTAGTTGCCAAGCTTTGTTGGGTTTACCTGGTTGCCTAGCATTGTAATCGCCAAGGCAAATGTTACGTTTGAGTTTTTCCCTAGCAGTATCACCTTTCACGTAGTCGACCAGGTAATGCTTATCATGGAATGTTTGTCAGCTTTCAAGTTTTCATTTCATGTAGTATGGGAGAATTTGCCATCCCAGTTTCATTTTACCATGGAGGAATCAGCTCGTTTTGCCAACACTCTTTTATTTTGTCATGGAGGAGTCAGCTCGTTTGGCATGGTAAATTAGTAATTGTATTGATTTGTAATATGTATGAATCCAAATTTGTCCAAGCAATGAGACATTCACTAAATACCGCTAGCACTCCATCAAATTTTTGGCAGCGCAAGACATATCACAGGCATGACTCGGACTCTAGAGATAGCTTCCACAAGTGGTGGTACACTCGTATTTGCAGGTGTGTTGTAAAATACTCTCCTTGAGCTTATGTAGTTTAATTTAATTAGAAGCTTATCTATAGTTTCCTTTCTTATCTCATTTTCATTAGAAATTTTTCAAAAAGTGGACGCAATGCTGAAAGATGCTAGTGACGTTAATGGTTTTTAAAGCTTGCATGAATAGATTCATGAAAATGTGAAGTCTATTTCTTACCAACTTTCAAGTGAGATTCGTGAAAGATTCCCTCGAAGTCTTTTCCCTTTAACCTCTACGAACATGCAAAATCCTTGCCATCATGGTCTCACGGCTACTGGAAGTCTTTTCCCTTTAATCACTGCAAACATGCGAAATCCTTGCCATCGCGGTCTCGCAGCTACTGGAAGTCTTTCCTTTAAACCACTATGAACATGCAAAATCCTTGCCATCACAGTCTCGCGGTTGCTAGAATTTTTTCCCTTTAACCACTGTAAACATGCAAAATCTTTGCCATCGCGGTCTTGCAGCTACTGGAAGTCTTTTCCCTTTAACTGCTACGAAGTGCGAACATCCGATGGTGTGATCTCCCTTTTTGTGACTTTGCAACATAAAAGTTCACCATCATTTCAATTGATGATGATGCAATCTCTACCCTCCTCGTAGTTTTGCAACACAATCTCCTTTATCTTTTCAACTGGTGATGATTGGATCTCTGCCCTCCTCATGGTTTCACAACACACAAACTATTAACTTTCACTTTGACAACGACATTGCGATAGACCTGTTAAAGCCTTTCTTACAGTTTTGCAACTACCAAGTTGCCAACTTCAAACTGATAAAACTACCATACCACTCCTTTGTACCAATTCCCTAGCCCTTCCATGGTATTTTATTTTTAACCTTGAATACAATGAAGTGTTTTGGCCCCTTTGATTTTTATGCATTGTTATATGGTAATTGGACATAGCACTAGGTATTAAAATTTTATTCAATCACTTTTATTATAATCAGAGGATCGCTAGATCAAATAGGTTCTATTCCCTAGCTTAACCAATGAAAAATACTATAATGATGGAGGGAAGAAGGAGAAAGTGTTACAAGGTAGTAAGTCGGGCATGTTTTCTTGTCGGCACAAACACTAGAGCTAGTTTTGCTCCTTTTGCATGCTGAATTATTGATGTGTAGGTTGGCTTGATCATTACCTACATTCAAGCTTCAAAGTTGGCTATATCAACACCCTAGATATGAATCTCTAATGGTATAGGATGGAAACTAGAGGGGAAATTAAAAAGGCCATGTGTGGTAGCTCCAATCCACTCATCAAGATCTTTAGCATTTGCAAGTGAAGTGGAAAGAGAAACAATGCGAATATGATTTTAAATTTGACTTGAAATATACCTTATTCTAGAAAAAATACTTCCAATATGGGATCACACTCTCCACCAATTAAATGAAGTTCATCAACAATAAATAAGCTAACTTGCTACACTTGCTTACGTTGTTTCCATCTGCAAGAAAATGAACATAGTATGAAATTGGACTTGCAAGATTGGAATATGGATATAGGGACAAGTGACCTAGGGATGGGAACACCTCACCAAAAAAATACAAGGCCTAAAAAACCTATAAAAATAGTTTCCCGTGTTCTTTTGAAATTTCTAGAAGAGGAAATAGGAGAGAAGAGGGGAAGAGAAATAGGATGTCCCGAGCAAACAATAGAAAAAGTATCCTTTTAACACTAATAGTTTTTTTTTTTAAGAGTTTTAAAAGGTAATAAATATATTTTATTTACACTATCTTTGATTGATCTATACTAGTTGAATAATATTTATACTCTTAATTTGCCAAGTCAACCTCAATTCTATGTAATGTTTCCATGGTTGCAGTCAAGTTATTTAAAAATCAAATGGAATGAACTTAATGAAGATGCTTGGATTTCATAGATACACGTGCCTCTTTGTCAAGTTCTATTTTATACTAAATTCCTTACTCCAAAACATATTGACCCTCCTAATATCATAAAATAGCGCATTGAAAACTTATTCATTACTAGGTACTCTTTTTTAAGATGTATTACAAAAAGTATTATCATCTTTAGAAAAAGCAGTTGCAAAATTATCTAGATTGTTAAAACATGGTTGATGCTGAAACATTGACTAGAAAAAAAGATAATTCTACAAAGTCTAAGAATGAAGTCTTGGTTAGTGGTACAATTTCCATGAGATAAGGGTGAAGACATAGTCAGATTGATTGCCTACCATGCAAAATGGCCTACATACAAGTAGAAATTTGTATAGATTTCAGCTTCTTTTATTCAAATTGTTTACATAAATAAAAAAATTGCAACTTTTCACAATAGTTTTATTTTTGTGCTACTAGCAACCTATAGTAAGAAAACTAAAAGATAATCCTTGTGTTTTGGGTCCATATTTTATTTAATGGCAATTCCAAATTTGGGTAGTGGTATAATTTCCACCAGGTAGGGGTGAAGACATGGTTAGATTCATTGCCTACCATTCAAAGTGGCTTACATCAGTAGAAATTTGTATAGATTTCAACTTCTTTTATTCATATTATTTACATAAATATAAAATTGCAACTTCTCTCACTATCTTGATTTTTGTGTTGCCAGCAACCTACATAAGAAAAACAAAAGGATAATCCTCTTGTTTTGGGTCCATATTTTATTTGGTAAAAGGGTAAGTTGTACTTTACTTTTACAATGACAGTGTTTTTCTTTCCAGCATTGAAGCCTTGGGATCCAATATTTAAAGGCTTGGGAAAGAGGCAAGGCATTTGATCAATAGAAGAGGATGAGGTATTACAAATAGGTCTTCCATCGCTAGAAGAAATCAATTGAAGTCTGACATATTAGCTAAAACAACTTTTTCTTGCTCAAGGGAAAGCAAATCTAAGGAAGGAGGATCCACAATGTCTTCTTTTTGAACCAACATCATAAGAAGAACTAGGGTCAGTCAAAATCATGAATAAGGTAGATGGGTCAATTAAAGTTAGTGAAATCAAGAAATAAATGAGTTAGTAAAGGAAGAAGGATCTACAATATCTCCTTTTTGAACTAGCATCATAAGAACAATTAGGGTCAGTCAAAATCATGGATAAGGCAAATGAATCAATTAAAGTTAGTTAAATCAATAAATAAATGAGTTAGTAAAGGTCAATCAAACAAGGATTGATATGTCAATTAATTTCCATAAGTTGAGTAAGGAACTTGTTAGTTAGACTATGATTAATTGAGGACTAGATTGCCTATTGATTGAGGAAGCATAGAGTATATAGGTAGTACTAGGAAGAAGAGAAAAGAAAACTTCAAAAGTGTGTTTAAAAAATGAAATGAAATCTAAAGCTTTTGATGTCACAACAAATGGAATTTGGAGACAAAACCCTTCAAGTGTGTCAACATGATTTTGTGGGAACAAAAACCTTCAAGAAGCAATCCATATTCCTAATTTCTTAGAAGAAATAATCCTTAAGAATTAATTTTTGATACATGATGTCAGGAAGATAGAGAAGAGCATCATCAAAAATATCAAAGTACAAGTTTTCATCAGGAAAATCAATGGCATGTTAGGAAAATCAAAGGCATGTAGTAGGTGCATCCAGTAAGTTGCATCAATCAATTGAATTCAAAGGATGTATGTATTTGAAAAGGATAATAAAAAAACATCTATTTTTAGCTTATTACAAGTTATCATATTGGTAGTTTTCAATTCAAATGTATATGTCTGTAGTTGTTTTAGATAGGTAAAAGGTGTTTTAAATGTGCATTTAGTTGAGGTCTTTACAAATTGGCCTTCCAAGTTGTTGGGAAAGTTTTTCAATGGTCCATTTTATCTTTACAAACCAAACTTTACAATGATTTACAATAAGATGTGATGCCAAAAAAAATTGATTCAAGGGGAGCTCATCTATGGAATCCTAGGGCAGTGTAACAAGAGTGAATGCATAGATCCTACACATTGGTGGTAATGGGGTTGGGGCATGTAGTCAGCTCTCACTCAAACAAAGGGCCAAGATAAGGAAACTATACAATAGTCATGTCTCAGTTTGTGCACTTGACACCTGCAATGACAAGTTTTTCTATGGTTTGTGGTATTCTACATCTACAAGTCCCTATTTTGGTGTCATGCATTATCAATCATAGGAAGAAGCATAACGCCATGGATTCTAGGCTTAAGCTATAAACCCAAAGGTATATACATTCAATGCACAAGCCAAAAACAAATGAGAGAGATGATGTCATTCATGAATTTCTATAATGCTCACTCTCCTTATTTCAAGGAGGAATTCTCTAACATTGTAATAGCAAGGATAGATATCTTGGATAAGAACCATTACACAAAAAATGTACTAATGGAGGAATGAAAACCACAAGGTTCCACTTAGGGTGCCACATTAATGTGTATGGATGGATGGACGAAGATGATCCATGGTCAAAGGAAGGCCTTTGCTTCCTTATGGTAATTACAAATATGCAAGACTCCAGTTTCAAATCCTCAAAGATTCCATTTGCAAGTTGTGCAAGCTATGGCATATGTGTGCACAGCAGCCAAAATGTCAGTTGAAGTTGTCAACTAGGAAAGAGGGAATGTGAAATGTTAGGGTAACCATGACAAACCCTAATTTTAGAAAGATCTTGATCTACCAACATAGAAAACAAATTGAAATGAAAATTACTAAGATAAAAGAAAAAGTATCCAATCTGTGAGATCTCCATTGTCCTTATCCTTCTTCAAATTGGCTCTAAGATTTTTAGGGTGCACAATTGCATATTGAAAGCATAATAATGATGAAAAGAAAGGAATCAAAGGTCTGTTGTGGTTAGCAAAAGTGAGGATTCATGTGGTAATTTATATATGGCTAAATGGGAATTTGAAAAGGTAAGTGGACAAGGCAATTGGGCAAAGAGTGAAATAAATAATTGCTAGGACGTCTCAACACCATTCAATGAAGTTACAAGAAGTAAACATATAATAAACTTCCAATAATTACCTTTTGATAATTACCCCTAGCCAAGCCAAGTGTACCTAGTAAAACAATTAAAATATAACTTGCAACTTCTTTTACCAATTTTTGTAACAAATTTTACTATTACTTTGATATTTGTCCCCATATCATCACTAGAATCTACTCAATTCATAAAAGGACTTATTTATCATGCATGAATCATTTGATTATATAGCCCACATGCTTCGTATCCATGCCACTAATCATCCAATAGCATAGAATACTTATTTGGCATCTATATTGTATCACTAAATGATAGTAATATTCTCATCTAAATGATTGTATTTGGCATCTATATTTTAGAACTTACAATATATTCTCATTATCTTCAATGGTAAAAAATACTATACCCACTTCTCTATGTTTTCTATGCTTTCCAATCTATGTGATTATAAAAGCATGATATTTATCATGGATCACAAGTGTGATTCGAAACATTGATGAAAAATAATGTTCACACAATCTAATCTAGAAACTTACATTACATTTTGATGGAATGTGGAAATTTGATAACTCTGATGGTTAATAGTTAAAACAAAATAATTACTTGCAGTTTCATATAGCAAAAAAAATAGCTATTGTTGACAGGAAATATGTAGAGACCATACCTTTCCATCAAGAAACTCTAGTTTATAGACTCGTCCAGAGCACCCTTGCTAATAAGATTTTCTTGACTGAAATTGTTTGTTGCCACTTGCAAATCTACTATAAAATATGTTATTGAAGTTATTGGCATTTTAGATCTCTTGGTAGTAGAATTATTTCCAATTCCCTTATCATCATTTTTTTTTTGTCATTCAAAAGATGGAGGCTTAAGCACGATGATAGGAGAGGATGCCTTTATTTTTTATTATGTATTGTCCTTTGCTATTGCATCAAATATTTAGTGTTATGCTATATAGATTCATCTTCTCAAGACTTACAATACATTACCAGTTCTAGCTTTCTTAAGAAATCTATCTAAGTGATATACATATATATGTAAGACACACACACACACACACACACACACACACACACACACACACACACATAGATCTATTCCTCAGAAGATATTATCAATGCAGATGTGAGTAGATTAAAGTTGTGCATTTCATATATTTAGAGTGCTTGTTGAAATAGATAGCTATAACTTTGGACTATTATTCACATAAATGAGTTTAATATAGTGGAGATAACTTAGAAAATAAAAGTTGCTTCTACCAAAGAAAACAAGGAAAGGGCTTACCCTAACTACTAGCGTGATTGAGCTTAGAATAATACCTTTAGTAGTGAATGAAGGACAAAGGCTCAATGATGCACCAATCTTGACCTCCTCTTCAAAATGTTTTCTCCTTGGAGACCTCCAAACAAATAAAATAACTATAAACATAGAAGCATCAGCTACCAAAATCCCTACAATAGCTATTCCTACAATTACTCCACTAGCCAGACCTCCCTTATCACTATTTTGTTCCTTTAAAATGATTGGAGGACTCTCTAAATTTGGAGAACTGTTTCTTGGGTTGCCATTGGTATTATGGCCACTAATAGGGTTGTGAGAGGGTGGAGGTGTAGTGTATGGTGGGGGAGGAGGAGAAAGGCTTGTAGTGAAAGCATTACCACCAATTCTACATTGGAGCACAATCATATATTAAGATCTCCATATGTATCTCACAAAGGACAACAAGAATACAACACAAAAAAATGATCATCTTTATAGCACAACCATGTTATGAGTAGTAAATTAATATCGATTAAATGAAAAAAAAGGAATCATGAATTCTTGCTTAAAATTTGGTTTTGATTGGAATTATGTTGGTACCCACCCAGTGAAATCATTGTTTTCAATATTCCTATAAACAATAGCCACCCCTCAATCAAGATATCCGATGATCATCAATGTAGTTCTACTTTCACAATATCAAAAATCTTGAGTATAAAGTCCTAGAGATCATATCCATCCTCTACCTTGACTAAGAATCTGGATTATAATTAGCTTATCATTTCAATAGAAGAATTCAATAATAGAGGCTCTTAACTTTAGTTACAGTCATGATATATGTGATGCACAAATGCCTCATGGATTCATGTTCCATCCCACTAATGATGAGCTCATAACACATTATCTCATTAGAAAGTTTTTAGATAGAAATTTCACAGGAAGGGCCATTGCTAAAGTGGACCTCAACAATTATGAGCCTCGAGGAGGGTTCAATTCCCTCCTTTATTATTCACTATGTGTATAATCCTACAGACCCATTTGATCTCAAATGATGATATGTATTGAATTTTGGGTGTCTACGTTGAATGTTTCCAAACCATCCATTTCATGTGTTCATCCATACACAATGTCTTTCTAGTTTCTTTCTACTTGTAGGCACATTTCATTTCATATGATCACCTAAAAATTGTGTCACTCTAAGCTCTCAAATATTTCCTCTTGATTGATCATCTCATAATTGTTGAATGAGAGCTTTGGGATAAGCTATAGGCATCCATCAAAGCATAAATGATTTTGTCAGATAGTGTAGACAAAGTAGTAGCATTTTCCTTGGGAGACATGCTTGCAAAATGGAAGCATAGATAAGTCATGTGAACTATTTGACAAGATGCCTGAATGTAATGTGGTCATCAAAAGCCATCATTTTTGGATATGCACAAAATAGATATATTGAGAGAATATATTTGTTTAAGTTGCAACTACCCTGGTAGACATGCATGCAAAAGGTGGAATCATAGGTAAGGCCCATGAACTATTTTACCGACTGCCTCCATGAAATGTTGTCTAATGTCAAGATCTATTAGTGACATCATCTATAAGATATTATGTTATTGAATTGATGTTCTCGAATAATGATGCACAATGCACCAATATAGAAACTTTAGACTAACAACCCTTGTAATGGAGGAAATTTTGAATGTGGCAAGTGAATTTGATAAAACTACAACATAAAAGACTACAAAAACCAAGCCACATTGGTTTGAATTAAATACACCACTCTACATCATTGTCAAAAAAAATACTGAAAAGAACAAAATTAGAAAACTTTACAAAGAACCTAGGCGACAAAAAAAGCAATTACACACTATCAATGCAAGATATAAAGGAAATCTTTTAGGTTTAGATCATCAAATGAAAAAATAAATGATAAATTTGTTACAATAACATGCCTATTAATACTCTAAACAAGACATTATGGGTCCAGAGGATGTATGAGGCTCTTCTAATTTTTCCCATTAATGTGTTTAGAAATAATAACTTACTTCCATTGAAATGATGTACCCCAATCTTTGCAAGCATAGCATAGTACTCTATTTCTGATCTACAAAGAGGACTGTAGTTGTTTGCAATTATAATAAGCTTTCCTGCAAACCAATAAAACATACAGTGGTCAATAACATGTCATTTACAAAAGAAGTGTACTTAGAAGCCATGCTCATTACATTTGAATATCCCATTCTCTTCAACATCTGGACATGCGCAAACATAAATGTAAATCTCATGAACCATAAGTTCCCAACACTCACCACATAGCTCCTAAGATCTCAAAGTACTTAATGTTTAATTCTATACTGCACACTTGCAATATTAGTGATGAAATGTCATTTATCAAATGCTAACAAAGTCCATGCAAAGTTCATATTTCCTCATCCACATGAAATATTTTCTCAAATATCACAACATTAACCAACATATTTTCTCAAATATCACAACATTAACCAACATTTAGAACAACCAAGTAATGTTGTCATAAGAAATCTTATACAAGATTCAGCTTCAAGATGCATACAACTTAACATATTCAAGCTCATGCCAAAAACCAATTGGATTGTGCATGTTCTTTTATCAGCATCACATGAACAATAAATATCAAATCTATTCATTTCAAACAGTGCTCCTATAATATAAATAGAAATTTAGAGGAAAATCTAAACAAGAATGACATTAACTCAACTAGATTGTTTCCATTCTTTCCAAAACTATGATAGCTAGCACTATTCACTTGCAATTATTGAATTTTCAATCTTTCGAATCCTCCATTTCTTGTTCTTCAAACTAATATGACTTGGATTCTCTAAAACATATGTAGTACTTTCCCTGAAGTTCTTGCAACACTTTTTCATTCCTACATTTTGTTTGATAATTGGTTACTTTTTTTCTTTTTTTTTTAAATTTGCAAAATTAATGTCTGGGAGTATGTCCTGAAAACAACCCATTTCATGGCCTAAGTTACAATTCCTCCTTTACAAAAAATTTAAAATTATATATGCTACATTTTTTTTTGCATTAAGAGGGATCAAAAATCATGAAAATGACAACATTCAACATTTCCTATTTCGTGCAAAAGGACAATTCCCTCATATAACTAATTGTACACTTTGGATGTCAAGGATCACCCAACTTCATAAGGAAAAAAAAAAAAAAAAACATCCCACCTTAGAAGTAGGTATACAGACCTATTTATTGATCTTCGACCTTGCCATAAGACGTCAACAAAAGAGTGGTAGGCCATGGAAAGAAAAATGTAATCTACATGAAACAAGTTCAATAAACTAGTCCACATTTTATCTACCATGTGAGGGATGATTAAGATTTTATACATTCCAAGGATATTCAACAATACATAAGTTAATAAACCATTCTATGGTAACAACATATATATGCATTTGATATAAACAAAAGGTAAGAAATCTTGGATGTCTCACCTCAATTGGTGTCATCAATTCTAAAGGCTTCTCCCAACTAGACTACCTTGTCCTTTTATTGTAATAGTGTCTACATGAAAAGTGGTACTTGACCATGAGAGAAAAGGCATAAGATGGTCACAGCTAAAGCAATGAATCAATAAAGTACGTTGAACCAAGAGAAATGAAAAATCTTTTCTTTTAAACAACTTGCACCAAGTATTTCTAAGGGTGCAAAGCTCTCACAATCCAACTGCATGCAGTCAATGGATTATAGTCTCATTGGGCTTGTAGTTCTATTCATAATAAGTCCTCTTTGGCATAGAATGCATTGTTATGAATATTATTGGCACCAGGTTCTTCAACTTCAACATTCACCTCTACAACCTACATACAAATTTTCAATTATTAATTTAACCACAAAAAAGAATCACTGTACAATACATAATGAGAAAATTATTTTATTTTTTCAAAATGTTCTAACTATGGAAGTCTATCACTAAAATATCAACCCTATAAAACTTAAATATATTTGCAGCCACTAAAACTATCATTAGTTGAGATGGTACAATCTCTTAGTATAGTAAATGACACAATACCATAAGAAGGGACCCCAATTCTTCATATACCAAAAAACTATATTCAACAAACAGAACACTCAACCTGATTCACTGCTTCACCAAGTTTGCAATCTACAACCATGTCCATACGAGCAACAAAAAAGTGTTGGTGCATAGGTTCATATAAATGAGGATCAATCATTGTTCCATACTTCTTTGTTTCACCTTGTTGTAGTGTCCCTAGACTAAGAATCCCTATAAGTTTAACTTCTGCTTCTATTTTACCATCCTGCATTTAGAATAATGAAGAGAAAGCAGCTCCAAAAATAATAAATTATAAATTACTCATGTACATACAATAATAAGCATAAAGGTTCTATGCTCAATCAAAACAATAAAAACTCTACTTTTTGTAGTGTTTGATTAATTTTTTTGTAGACTTTAAGGTTGAAACCTAATTGGCACTTTTTTCTCAATTCATCAGTGTTCCTATTAATTACATGTATTAAATACCATTTTACTTTTTGCAATTAGATTATATCATTACAAAGTATGAGCCAAAACAAATTGAATTAAATTCTTGGCATCCATTCTCTATCATGTCAACTTTACATTTTTAGGTTTGTGAATTCTCAGTCTTATTGAGAATGATTGATTCTTCTATCTAAATATTGAAATAGTAGCAACATAACTATGAAATCAAAACCTGATAAAAGTTTTGAACTAAACAACATTTGTACCTGATAAAAGTGACAAAAGAAGTTGTATTCATATTTTGCAATAGTACAAATAAAGGACACTGTTAGATGCCTAGATCTGCAAATTTCTGCTAAGCCTGTCCTCCAATCTTGATGTTTCCAAAGAATCCCATGATCTTCCTCATGCAAGTAGAGCAGATTAAAACATCTAATTTCTCACACCTGTTTTTAAAAAAATGCATTTATATAAAATTTATAATTCCCGCCACATTTTAGAGCAGATTAAAACAAATTCAAAGATAATAAAAGATATCCTATGCAACTAATTCTTGACCAAATCATCAATATCCTAAAGGATGTTTAGCTTTACAACCTCTTTTCAATTGGAAATAATGTATGCTTTGCTCAGCATGTTAGCAATTCTTGAGAAGATCAATGAAGATGTATTGACCTTAAATCAAAAAATCTCAAAACTTAAATAAAGGTACTTAATAGTATGATAATTCAAGGATGTCACCCACTATATAGTTTATTGTAAAAAGTCTTAAGGTCAATCCACAACATGGACACCTATTACTTGCAGCCATTTGTATAATCTTTCCTGTATTACAAAAATTACGAAGTCTAGAAGTAAAAAAAGACAAAAGAAAAAAGAATGTGAAGAAAACAAACTACTTGTGCTACTTAAGCATAAGAAATAATTTTTGGAACATCACATACCACCATCACAACACTAGAACTTAAGTTCCATAAACATTAGTTGATACGGTGGCATGTGTCTGTCAAAAATGTCATCACTAAAACCCTAGCCATGAAGAACTAAAGATGCATCTGAAAAATGCATGTTAACTTTGATAAATTTAGTAACATGATTATATGAGATAGGTGGAATATCACTTGGTTCTAGCATTACAATTAAAATAGAATACATGGTATTAGCTTGGATAGATGACTTGGGCCATGGGTTGAAACATGATTTTAAACTTGAGGGTGATACCATTTCACATCATGGGATGATTAGTTACTCTCCAAGGAAACTGCCACTTGTGATATATGCAAATGAATAGGTAGACTAAGAGTGCATCATTCTTGTTATGGCACTTTAGAATGTAGTTTCTTCATGTGCATTAGTCTTGCGGATCAATCTCAGTTGGGTGTCAATGTTGGGATTTCTCAACAAGAAGTAATGGAACTGGTTGGGATTCATTAGAGTGACTTTGGAAGATATAAGGATGAAAGTTTTATATGTTTAGGTGTTATTCCCATTTTACCAATCACTTTGTGTCCTTGTTTCATCTAGAGATTGATCAGGACAAGATTCTGAATAAGGATTGAAGCATTGATCAAATTGGTACACTTGAGATTGTTTCTTGGAAATCCTTGGCAAAGGAAGGCTCATTCCTTTAATTATGAACTTATTGGTTAGTTTCAAACCAACCACACCACTCTATGGTTTTCCCTAATACTAGAGAGTTAGCAAATTCTTCTTGGCCAAGGCAAGGAGAGTTCACAGTCTCAGACTTGTGTAGGCTTCTTCCAGCCACTTTTGAGGCAATTTGGATTGAGGCATTACTCAAAATTCATACTAAGACTATAGGACACTCCTATGCTTCAAATAAATTTTTGAAATTGGTGATATCAGAATGTATTTCACAAATTCCTGTTAGGGGCAGCACTAGTCCTAACTCATTTTAGACCTACCACATGCAAATTGTCCATTTTGTGTTAGTTTGAGCTTCACTTGGTTTCAAGAATACTATAATATTCTCTACTTAACAAGGCCAACCATGTGAAGGTGGAAGCTCATTTGGCCTCACCCCCCTCCCCCTAACATCAACCTAAATTACCTATTATCATCTAATTACATATTTCATTCATTCATTCATCCATTTATGAACGCTAACATTCAATTGATACAATCACATAACATTCATTAATATGATATAAAATTCATTAATACACAATACTAATCAAGACTTCATTAACACATAATAATATTCATTAACATAAAATAAAAATCAGTATTAATATTCATCATTCATAGATAATTACTTAAAACAAAGTTCTTTCATTATCCAACAAGGTCTATCAAAGAGCATTTTAAAACATCATACCTTCTTCTTCTTTTTCTTAGTTCTCTTAAGAAAAGTTCTCATAGGAGCATCCATATCTAAACCATTATCCTCTTCTTCTGGCACGTGTAATGTCAAATTATGATGGCTCCTTCTCTTTGGAGGAGTAGGAGGCTATTGCACTAAAGGGGGCTTTGTTGCAAGAACAAGTAAATGGGATAAATTGGCATCCTCTTTTACTTTTTTAAAATGTTACAATTCTGAAATTAAGTACTAGTACAACATAACATGTATTTTTCTTACCTGAAAATGCCCAATCATTTACATAAACATTTTGATCCACCACCACATCAACATGTTGAACACTTGGAACATGCTCCACTCCTTCAGCATGATGTTCAACATGCTCTGAAATATTCAAAAAAAGGATACACGTCAAATTGTAATTGAAGATGTTAAATTGTATTCACAATTGCATAATTAATTTCCAATAGAAAATTAATACCTCCACCACTATAATGCACATCATGGCCTTCGTCATGAGAAGATTCTATGGTAGGATATGAAGGCTACAATAAAAAGTTATGCACATTGTTATGTAGTCAATTTTCATCCTAAACTAATACCATAAAAGAATCTTCTCAACTATTCAATTTCATTTACTTTTCATTTGACCAATTTACCTATGAGATATAATTTGGTGCACTGGATTCTTGGGCAAGGCTTTTAGATTCTTTGCATAGGCCTGCAACCACAACTTTATAGCCTTCCTTCAAGGCAATTTTTCTATCTTCATCTGTGACCTCCACATTGAATTTTGTGCCCTATATTTTTTGTTTAATATCTTCAATTTTCCATGTATGGTTTCATTAAAAAAAAAAATTTGCAACATTATATTAAAAAATAAATATGAAATTTCATTGCTCCTACTTACAAGTCGAGACTAGAGATTCATATAGCCACCAGAGCCAAGTTTGTGTTGGCCAAACTTTTCTAGTTTCGCTTTTGTAGCCACAGATGTGTCCTACAATCTATGAATAATTTCAAACATCTTAGATTATGTATTTACAAATATCAAATAATTAGTGCATGATTACAATGTACTTAATACTATCATGACATACCTTTTTTGGCCCTATGTTGCTTCATTTACACTATTTTCACATAGCCTTTTCTCCTTTGCATCTTATATTATTTCATTCCATTCCATCGATGGAATCATAGGAGGATGATCATACTTTGGGTTATCCTTAATAGCCCTTCTATATTGATCCCTTATAGTTTTTATATTCTTTGATGCTCTTTTGAGAAGTAGGCCAGTGTCAAAAATATTTTTTCCAAATTTCTCCTCAAAAGATGCAATCAGCTGATTTTGTAATTCCATAGCTTGTAAATTCCACCTTTTTAAAAACAAATAGATTGTTAGATCAATAACTTTAATATATTACAATAAATGGAAGAAAAAAAAAATTATGTAGCAATGATATGAAACTACATACCTTTTATGTATGGTGGTTCCAAATAGTCTCAATGTCATATGAAAAAGATGATCAAAGAAAGAATTATTACCTACAAAAACATTAAGGGTTTATCAATCCAAAATGAGTAATGTAAAAGTAAACTAAATTTACACTTTAAATAATAACAATTTTACAGCACCTAGAATCTTTTTCTCTTTTAATGAAAACATAATTTTGTTGTTCAACAACAATGTCCCTTCATATGAACTAGTACTAATCACACACACTGCTCCAAGAAATGGACCAACTTCAAAAGTACTACTCTCTATTGCTATATCAGCTGAAATGAAATCAAAGATAGAGAGACGCCACCAATCACACTTTGTTAATATGACCAGTTAATTTTCTACCTAGAAACAAATGTAAATTATAATGCTGACCAAGTAGAATAATGTTTCAAATTGGTCATGGCCAACTTAACCTAATATGGTCAACTTTATAAAAGACTTTAATTTACTAATAGACTTGATAGTTGTCCTATATATCTATAAGCTAGCAAACGTATCTCAACACTAGATATTCAAATTGAGTTTATTCAGAATGAACAACAATCACATTGCATCAGTAAGACTATTAGTCAACAAATTGAAACAAATGATTACAGTGTGTTGTAAAAAAGTCATTAAGAGAAAAGATACAATAATTATATAGTTTTTTTTAGGATAGTGATTCGTAGAAATGAGAAATATTTTATTATTTCAAAGAGGATGATAATGATTATTATTTTAAAAGGTGTGATTCATAACTAAAGAAGCATAATTAAATGTGTTTTGAGATATATTAATATGTGTTTAAGAAACAAGTGTGATTAAAGGAAACTAAAAGGCTACATCCATTTCAAACAAAAAATTTTCTACATGAAGACATGAAGGTATACAAGATAATTGAAAATCATTAAGAGAGGAAAAGAGTGTAAGTTCTACAATATAACATCATATAGAATGGGGTAGATATAGAATAGAAGTACATGTGTGGTGTGTGCAATGAGAAATATCTGAGTAAAGAGTAGACATAATGAGGGTAGGTGAAATGGAACATGTGTGGGTGTTGTCTGTATGATAAAGATATATCATATAAACTAACAAGAGATATTATATGCGCTTATGTGCAGCTTAGCACTAAAATGCTATCACCTTCCCAAAATCAACCAAATTCTCAAAATTGGTTGTCCCAAGTGCTCAAATATTATCATGGTTGGATAGAATATTTAAAGTTAGGCCTGTACTCTTCTGAAAGTTTCTCAAAAAATTTTAAGACAAGAAAGGTAATCAATTGCATATTTTTTCCTTTCAACTAGTCCAAAATAAATTTAGTATGTTTTCCCCACATGTCAGCTTCAGTAAGAAATCCCAAAAAATTTAATATAAGCAATAAACTAATGCCCAGGTGAACTGCGTTAATTCACACATAATAAATTGAGTACACTTGGATTTATCCATGCTTGCTAGCCAATGAATCATAGTTTATAATTGGCAGAGATCTATTGCCTATGTGAACCTATCCAATGCCATTTTAACGTAAGTTCATTTCCATAAGCTTTTCTCTACATCCAATCCTTTAAAAAATAGGAAACCCAAATGTAATATCTACAAAGGTCTAAGTATCATCTACATGCTAAATTGATTCAAATGAAGTCAAATAAAGTGATCCATTAATACTTTTCCCTGACTAACCATCCAACGAATTGAAATGAATTATTTGCAAAAATCCAAAGTCCATTTGCACCTGACTAGATCATCTTTTCATTTAGCTAGTGCACTTGAATTTCTAATAATCACACCATGAAGGCAACATGATGATGTCACTCTTCAATTTCAAGAGTTCCTCTATCATCCAAACTGGGCTTTTATGAACCACCCCATCAAACCAATTCAGTTGGAACTTTCCACAAACCATAAAAAAGGTGACATCAGCATTACATCATGTTGATGATACCCATAGACTTCATGCCTATGAATCTATGTTATCTATCAAAGAATGGCTCCCACACTATATGTTGTGAAAATTGTCCTGAATGGATTAGATAAAGTAGCAACCTTTATAGTACCTATGGAATGCTTGGAACTAGTCCTAGAATGCATCATGTCTCATACAATATGATGTGAATAAAGGGAAAGTGATAGTTGGGTTAAGGGTGTTCACAAATTTAAGTATCGATGCCCTCAGAACCACCTTAAACATTTCTTCTATGCCAAGATCACATTTGTAGAAAGAAAAGTAGAGAGGCAATTCAATGATTCAATAGAAAAGCATAAGAAGAATATTAACATCAAGTGGATGGAAACCCCAAAGAAGTCTATTTCTAAGATGCCTAAAGATTTTTATAAAAATGACTTCAAAAATAAAGATAGGGGATATTGTAATTCTATTGAATTAAGTTGTTGATATCAATTAATAGTAGGGCATTATATCACATAAAATATATGTATTTGCCTCAACCAAGAACTTAGTGCACATTATTATGACTATAAGAGAAGATTTCCACCCTATCAATGCCTTATAGAATGTAAACATTCTACAATTCACCCTTGATCATCAATAGCAACTTATATGAGTAAGTCACCACATTTAGGGCAACACACAAGTTTTCACATGACTTCTTATCTAGTTCACTCCATGGTTGGCATGTGTGCTTCTGTAGACATCATTGAAGCACTAATATGCTAGTTCGATGTTCATTAACTTGTAGAAATACCTCTCTACATATCTCCATGTCTCTCTATGTATGGGTATATATGTATGTATGTATGTATGTATGTATGTATGTATGTATGTGTGTTGTGTGTATGCATGTGTTTGTGTGTATGCAAGCTTCTGTAGACATCATTTAAGCGTTGATATGCTACTTCATTGTTCATAAACCAACCAAAGGAGGAGTCCACACTTCATCATGAGTTGAAGAATACAATATTGTTAGCAAAGAAATTTGCAATGGATAAAGATCAAATGGGATACTGTCTAGAAGCATCCACAAAAAAAAGGTAAGTGTTATAATGTTGATGAAAAGAAACAAAGTGTTACTTACATGAAGGTTGTGCACAACAACCCTCACCATGTTCAGTGCCATGTGATGTCACAACTGCCACATATGTTTATACAAGAACACATAAAATTAGAGATCATGATCCATAAGAAACTATAAAATATTAACATCTATTGAACTTCTATGATTTCTTTAGTCGAATTACTACTTACCTTCAAAGATTGGATTCTACAGTCCAATTCTTTTCTTAGTGCCTCTTTCTCCTCACTTCTATCACCCTCAATGATAATGTTAACAAGTTCATTAGTGTATTTTTTTTAATTATTTGGGTGATGAATGTAGGGTCAGCACTAAGGGTGTTTTCATGTAGAAATAATGCCTATATTTTAGATAGCATTTGATCAACGATCATTCTAGCTTTTTCCTATCATTTGTGACATCAAATATTAGTAAAATTTCATCAAAATAACTTCAAATCCATAAAAAAAAGAAAATAATAATATGACATTTGTTTATTTATTAACATTAAAAATTACAATAATTAATGTTTACCTCCATTGAAGGTGTCTGAGATGGTGCATCCATGTCACCCTATGAAAAAAATTAGTAAGTCTTAGAAATCAATAGTGAAATTAAAGTAATAGACTTACCAAAAAAATATTAATAATAAAGTAGATTGTATATGTAAATAATTTATCTTAAGTTAGCCAAAAATTTGGTGTAACTAATGTGTATATCTAAAAAAAAAATTGACTTGTTCTACTTAATGTTCATATCTGCACATATGGTTTGGAAAGAAAAATTTGGTCATACATGACCCCATCATAGTTGACATTGATCCTACTAGGACATTTCATTAATCATTATGATCTTCATCCATGTCATCATCATCATCATCATCATCATCATCATCATCATCACCATCATCGTACTTGTCACTTTGATCATTTTCGTCACCACCACCATCTTCATCGCCATCATCATCATCTTCATCACCATCATCATCGTGACCATCATCAACATCTTCATCACCATGATCATGATCATCATCATGATCATCATCACCATTATCACCATTATCGTCAGCATGATCAAAATCATCACCATCTTCTTCTTCTTCATCACTGGGTAACTGGTGTTCCTGATAATCATTTACTTCATCTTGTGCTTCGACAATATCTTCTTCTTCCATCACATTATACTTTATTGGCTTTTTTCTTGGGTCATGTCTAACAAAAATGACCAACCTAGTTTGTGTGGAACACCAAAGTAAAACACTTACTCACATTTTCTTGGAAGAACATAGGGCTCATCTCTAACTAGCTCAAATGACCTTGTATTAATCATAGTAAATCCACTATCATGTTCAATAACAGTCCTATCAGGATCATTTCAATTTAGTTGTAACGAAAACCATTTGATGACAAATATAACTATTTTGAATTAATTAAAGTTGCACTCAAGTATATCATCCAAAATGCCATAGTATCAAGTTTTAAATTGTTGAGGATGTATGTTAGTTCTAAAAAAAATATTGATGGTTTGACCTATAATCATTCAAACATGTCAATATTATTTGCATCGATTTGTGAGTTGATATTAAACTTATGTCTCATGATTAGTAATCTTATGCGTACCTTTGTATCTCTTAACACATATATTAGATCAAGTACTATTGGCATAACATTGGGATCTCCATTACGATGAGCTTCTTTAACCAATGATGCAACACATCCCATGTTAATGAGTGACCATTTTCTTGAGACTGTTCAATCCATACCATCATCCAATCAAGATTGTTTGCAATATATAAATGTAGTGCATCCCACTCACGACCAACTATAAAGAAGACAACTACACTAGTTAGAAACAACTTATATATATTGACGATGGATAAGAATTATTAAGCTACAAAAATAATAACTTCAAATTTCCTCTCACCCTCCTCAATCTACCTTTCCCCATCAGGTATTCCCCTTCAAATTTTTCATTAGAGATGGGATCCCAAATGTGATCTACATGAATATCTACTACAAACTTTGGAAGATATTCACTAATGTACACCATGGTCTGGTATATCATATATCCCTCTATCATAGAACCCTCAGGACATGCTCTTTATTGAACCAAGCCCTTCATAAATTTCAAGTGCCTCTTAACCATCCACATTGACCTAGTTTGTATAGGTCCACACAATTCAATCTCCTCAACTTGATGTATGAGGTAGTGTTCTTGAGCATTGAAAAAGGATGGAGGTAAACACTTTTTCATTTCATAGATAAGCTATGGAATTTTTCACTTCCAATATTTTATATCTTTTTTATCAATTACTTTAGATGATAACAACCTAAAAGAGATTCAACATGCAAAAACACATAAACAAGATTTCAAATAAAATTATATAATAGATTTAAGATAAAAAGCTACAAATCTAAGAAAAACACTTCTAACCTCATGTATTTTCCAACATCATATATAACTTGTTTAATACTATTGTCAAACTGATGTGGAAGGGATAGATATAGGATGTACTACAATCATTTCAATGTATTATTAAATAATGCAATAGGTAGTACATTCAATTTTACAAATATACTATAAATAGAGAACATGACTTACCTTGACGAAGGTATGCCAATCATGTGCTTTCAACCCTAGCCCAAAATCACCTTTCTTTGATAGAAGAGTGCTTATATTTGCAGCAAATCCTATTGGAAATTTTTTTTTTTTTATGACTTCTTTTAATGCATCACTTTGTTGCTCTGTTAATAACCAAGGAAAGGAACTTGTATTTATTCAATCTCCATTTCTATTTGATTCAATGAAAGCTTTTAGTGCATGATTGGATTCATGAATGTCAGTACAAATTTTGGCAATTTTTTCTCTATCATGCCTTCCATCCAACATTTTCCATAGTGTCTTTGTTACATTCTTTCCAATATGCATAGCATCAAACAAATGCACGATTGGGAGATCCTTGTAGAATGGTAACCTACTAAATTGAGTAGGATAACATTTCATTCCTCTAGGAAGTTGTTCATTGATACCTTGATGACCTTCACGAGCATCAATTATAGCATTAGTAAATATAAGACAATATCAAAATATAAATTTTAAACTTTGGATGACAAATTGGACATTACCTCGATGATTTGGTTGATTGTATTCCAACTTCCATAGATGAGGTGTCATTCTTCATGGCCTTGATGATGTCTCTTCTTTCCCATTGAAAAGATATTTTTTGGCAATTCGATACCTATGATTATTGTGGAGAAAGTGCCTAAACTCATCGAACACTTACTTTCCTAAACTTCTCAAATGATGAGATTTTATCTTCAGACCACACACTAGACATGTGAATTTTCCCTTAATCTGAAGACCTAAAAGATCATGTACAATTGGATCATGTACAATTATCATGTGTAACTTAAGCATACAATAGTAATTTTTAAGCACTATAATAGAGCCAAAATATGTGAGCTTAACAATATAACATACTGTAAAAATGAGTTAGCCCAGGGGTATCATGTATTGTCCATACAAGCATTTTATGGAATTGAAATTGTTGATGCCCTATCAGTCTAGAGATGTCATACATAGTGATGTCATTCTATAACTTCAACAACTCATCAATTAGGAGATCAATATACATGTTCATATCTTTAAATTAGTACTTACCTAGTAATTGAATGAACATTATTATGACCATTTTAATGCACTATTTATAAATTAATTTAGATAACTATAAAATGAAAAAATACCTAGCACAATCATTGTCAAGATTATGTGCTCCCTCTTTATGGACATACAAGGAGGAATGTTATTGTTAATAACAAAAATAGGCCATACTGAGTAAACAGATCTCATATCTCCATATGGATTGACACCATCTGCTGCCAATGAAAGCTTTAGATTATGAGGTTCTTCTTTAAAGTGTGACCATGTTTATTCTATCTCTTTAAATGTAGAACCATCAATAGGCATTCACATAATGTCATCTTGACTTCTATTGCATGCGTGGTAATCCATAAATTGTGCCAAGCTAGCACACCTCAATAATCATTGAAGACATGGAATAATGGGAATGTACTGAAGAACCTTGTGAGACACTCTTTTTGTTATTTGATTTGACTGATATCTACTAATATGACAATCAGGGCATTCTGATGCAAATTCATGTTGTTTATGATATAGAATGTGATCATTGGGACATGCATGTATTGTTTGATACTTCATTCCAATCTAATTCATAATGTTAGATAATTCTCAGTATGAACAAGGCAAAATATTTGATGGCGGTAAGAAAAACTCACTAAGCAACCTACAACAACAAATATGGACTGTTAATATAATTAATACTAATTGTATGCTAACATTGAAGATGACAAAAATGGCATACCTTAGCATACGTGACATTGCTACATTGGATATACCATTCATAACTTTTAAGTTCACCAACAACACTATAGTCGAGAGTAGAGTTGTTTGGGAGCCTTCATATAAGGGCTCGTGTGCCTTCTCAAGTAAAGGTATATGAAGACCATCTTCATCATCATTATCAAATTTTCTAGTACCAACATTTTGAGCCTCTTCATCACCTACCCCAATACCATCTTCTTCAATCATGTCCTCTAGCACATGATCATCTTCTTCTATGGGAGTGTTATCCTCAGCTTGGATATTCACACCTCCATGTTCCTCTAGTAGGAAATCCATATTTAGCAATGGACTAAAATCATGGGCCCCTTCAACATGACCATGTTGCCTACAATGACTCTAGATTATTGTGATTAGAATTCTTTGATTCTTTAAGCCCTTACACTTTTTGCAAGGACAATAACATTTATCAAGTTTTCTTCATAACTAATCCCATAATGTAGCCATTGTCTCATTATTTTGTTATGGGTTCATATTGTCAGGCATGGTCTTTCTTCACGGGAAAATATATTTGCAAATAAATTAAACATGTTTTAGTTAACGTTTATATCTGCACATATGGAAATTGTTGATTCATGTTTTTAGATGTAACTAAAATGATCATATAATTTTTAGAAGGCCTAGATGTTTGAAAAATGTGGATTTATAGACAATGCATCTTAATCATTTGAAAAATGCCTCAAAGAGATGTCACAAGGTGAAAGTTACTTAGGGGTTATCAACAACATGCCTTGACTAATCCTAATAGAAATGACTAATGTGATTAATCCATCAACTAATGAAGATGACTAAAAGATCGAAACATATTAATGTATAGCAATATTTTTCTCGAGGAAATATATGCTCTTCAGTAAGATATAAAAGGAAAAATTGTTTGTTATATACTTTCAGAATTACTCCATGCTTTATTTTAAAATAATCAAATTCTTTTCACAAAGAACCTATACAAGTAACCAGCCCAGTATGAGTCCTAAATCTCATGTAGCAAAAGATAGAGCTTGTGCAAAGTATAGAAGGTAATCCTCAAATTTTATTTGAAGGAGAAATTAGTTAGGTTTTCATAGTGGTAAAATAAAGCAAACTGTTTGACAAAATTTATCAAAGTTTAGGTTACAAAAATTTCAATATGAAATAGCGCAACATCCTACAATGGTATCAAAGAACAAAACATCCTTCTAGCCTGTGTACATAGTGATTTAGTATTGGAGATGGCTAATGCGGGAATAAGTCTTTTAAACAGTTGAGTGTAATAAATTTTTCAAAGATGTTAAATCTATACCTTGAAATGAGGTTCTTGAAGTGAGTATTATGCTCTTCCATTTGGGAACCTAGATGCCCTTTGCAAAAATAGCTTGTGGTTTTGATCATCCCATGGGAATAGAGGACCCAAGATGTCAGTAGGCAGAAAAGGTTTGAAATAATCCCAATTAAATTGCTTTAGTTTGAAGAAAGTTAAATTTGGGTTGAGAAATCTACCTACCCCTTGTGTCAATATGACAAAACCTTGAGAAATATTGTGTAGCCATCCTTTGAGAGGCCTTTTGAGGACAAATAATTTTAACTATCATTCATATGTAAGTGGTAACATATGTGCTCCTCATAGCTACAAGATCAAGGCCTCTTCAAAACACAATATTTACAGCCCTCCTAAAAAAAGATGCTTCAAATCATTGTGTAAGAAACACTTGTAAATCATTAAACTTTAATTTATTTTCTTGGTCATTGTACTTGCATAAAAGAGACTGTGTTCCTAACAATGCAGGAAGGATTTTGTAGCTTACACTGAAGTCTGCTTTCAAGAGTTTGGAGATAGAGTGAAACACTAGATCACTTTAAATGAACGTTATGCCTATGCGGCTATGGAACCATTGAACCCATGAACCACAAAGACAAATAGTCATTAATTTCTTTTGCTCTCATACTCTGCAAGAACCATTGAAGCCATTAAAGTCTGGCAATGAGTTATACTATTTAAACCATACTATGCCACTATACAAGCATAAATCTATACAAAGTCACATTCAGCAAACATTATTGGTAATAAGTATTAACTCTTGGGAAGGTAAAAGCTAATTTTCATAATATAGCTTTTATTTTAAAAAAAAGATAGGAGCACATTTAATGATCCCCAAAGAGATGTAATAGAAAAGGATTATGTTTAACTAGCTCGATAAAGTTAGGCACAGTTCAAGAGGTAGTTACAATATTCCTTTAGTTTGATTCTCCTTGCTTTCAAATGCATTACATGGGATGAATTTTAGAGACTCGCATTTATATGTTTCAGTTTCTTTGCTATCTAAAAGCATACCTATGTAGATGACTAGTATCAATAGGTCAGGAAATTTGGCAGGTTGTAATGACAAAATATAGAACATATGGCAGGCTATAACAATAAAATATATCCATCCCATGACAATTCATGTCAAATGGGATCAATTAAATCACATGTTAAGGTTTGATTTGACTATATAATAATGTAGCAGTCAAATTTGAAAGAAGAATCTTAGTATTGGACCAACCTACATCACAACTCCACAAATCCACCACCATTATTCCTTAAACAATACAATTATATAGACATGATTCCATGAAAGTTGTGAAATTTAATTGAATAGTATCATATGTGTATAGCCACAAGCCACAACTAAGCCAAGTAGGCATGTATACATTAGATGTCTCAAGTTTAGCATCACAGGAAAACTTTGCATCTCATTATCAATTTCAAAACTTTTGTACACAATTTTCCCAAAATGTCATCAAGAAAATGCTTAAGTTATAAGTTATTATAAATAATACATTAACATAAAAATTTGGTAGTGTTAGTGTTCTAATATATTATTATAATAACGTGTTAATGTTCTTACCATAGTTTTAAGTTTTAGCCTCAAGGAAAAGAAACATTGCTTAACAATAGCAAGAAACAAAATAGATGACTTAGAAATAGTCTATCACAATGAAAAACATATTTTACCCATCATAACACTAGTAGTGCTCTATTGTCTCATTTTTGGTAACACAAACTAGCACAGACATCAATATGAACCTGAGGTTTATACTAAACAAATGCAAGGTATGTAGTGAACTCTAGCCAAGTGCACTCAAATATTCAGACTTCCTTGGTATGTAGTGATTCATTTTTTTTTATTGTTTGATTGTTTTCTAATTTTTTAGAGGATTCATGTGTAGGAATATATATCATAAAATATGTAGGTTTCTATGCCAAACTAACTCCAATGTGGACAAATATCTAATAATTGGTATTTAAACTAAGCAAGAAGATAACTGAGATAAAGAAGAAAATATATTGGCTTGACATTTATTTATTGTAGCACAAATAAATTCTTGACAAGCATACACAAGTCTGAAATGATTGGGATTTAAACTAAGAAAGAAGATAACTAAGATAAAGATGCAAATATATTGGCCTGACATTTATTTATTGTAGAAAAAATAAATTCTTTACACTAAGAAGAATATGAAATATGATTCAACAATTGCATTGATAAGAATATGAAATATGGAAACATTCTATGTTGTCCAGCTATTGGTTTATGGACAAGACCACAATACACCTATAGAGGGACCAAAATAGGCGAAGCATAGTAGGGAGAGGTCTTATTTCTCCTCTCAATAACCTAGCCAACACAAATAAAGAGGGTAGAGCCAACGTTACATCTGCATCTTTCATACTTCTAACCTATGCAAAATACCTCACCACCTCCAAAAATCTTGTGTCTTGTGGAGGGATGGTAGTGACTCCTCGCAAGCTTAGAGCAATTGCAAAGTGCCAGGTATGAAGAAAACTCATTGACTAGATATCAAAACTATAATGATGGGATTAACAGTCAAAAAAGGGTGCAAAAAGGGCTTTTTTTTTTGGTTTTATCCTTTTTTTCTAAACATTCAAGTGGCCCCTACTTTTTAGGTCTTATTCTGAATGAATTTTGACTGACATTGTTTCTCCATTTTGGGCAGGTGGACTACATCATGGGTTCAAATCCCATGAAGATGTCATACATGGTTGGGTATGGATCAAAGTACCCAAAGAGAGTTCACCACAGAGGCTCATCGTTGCCTTCAATTACTCAGCACCCACAAGCCATTGGGTGGATTGCAGACTTCCAAGCCCTGAATAGCAATTTCCCCAATCCATATCTTCTAATTGGAGTAGTTTTGGGTGGTGTATATGAGCAATGTTAGTATGCTAATAGAAACCAAATTTAAATAAAGCTTCTACAAACTAAACAAAATTCATAAACTTCAAGATAGACTAAGATGAGCTCTCAATTGAGAATATGAGCCATTAATGGACTCTCTCAATAAGAAGCTCTCTTGTTGAGTGACTTTGTGTAAATAGATAGGATGTATGCTCAAGCTTATGCTTCAAAAATGGCTTCAAATGGAGTTGGAATTTGGATGTGAGTGTATGGTTTTGATGTAAAATGGCTTCTTAAAATGTGATTATGACTTTACTTCATGGATTGTGCTAAAATGGCTTGGGAGGGGATCCAATTTATAGGCAAGAGGCTTGAGGGATTGAGGGCTAAGATGAAAGGATGGGAAAAAGCTCGTGGAGGGCTCAGATTGCATGAGAGGAGAGCACATGGATTGTGCTTCCTTATAGCCAATCAATGAGTGACACATGTCACAGGGTGAGAGGATGGAGGAAAGGGGAAGGATGAGTCAACAAAGGAGGCTCAAGGGATAAAATCTTCATAAAGACCCTCATAATGGCTTGTAAGAGAAATAAAAGGGCTTGGAAGAGTCATTTATGGCCTAGTGGGCTTCATAAAGTTTTATGGTTGAGATATTTTGAGGGAGATGAGAGAAATTTTGACTTGGGCTTGATTAGGAGGGTTTTAAGCTTGCTTAGGATTGTGCAAATTATTAGAGGATGGATTAGGATGGTTTAGGATTAGCTTAGGGATAGGCAAGTGAATGGCATTTAATGAGGGTGGGTGAAGGAGGAGATATTTGTTAACTTTGGATTGGGTTAGTAAGTCTTAAACCATGTTTAGAGAATGTGACAAGGTTAGGAGGGGATTAGGATTAGGTTTAAAGACATCTTCTAGAAGAGTCTAGACTTTGGATGAGGATAAAGACTTTCTAGAATAGTCTAGAATTTCCTAGGATGAGGATGAAGACTTTCTAGAAGAGTCTAGAACCTCTTAGGATGAGGATAAATTAGATTTTAGGAAATAAATAAAGTTTTATTTATTTCAAGGGTTTGGGTTGAGGAGATATTTATTAAAACTTTTTTAATAAACATGAGGATTAATATTTAATCTTAATTAAATGTTTTGAGTTGGGATTAGGGGTAGGAAATGATGAGATTAGCCTTTAATCAAAATTAAAGAAGGATTAGAAGATTTTGGAAGAGGTTAGTGGTCTTAAGGAAATTGACCAAGTTTTAGGGAAAAAATAAATTTTTTATTTATTTTGGGTTTTTTGGTCAATTTATTAATTAAATAATTAATAAATAAGGAAATAATGTTTAAATAAGATGTCTTATTTAAATAATGTTTAAATAAGATGTTTAAATAATGTTTTAGGTGTCTACATTTTGCCCCTCTTTGATGTGATGCCGCAAGTGGCATGGCATCAAAGATAAGAAAATAAGATGCCCAAGGCTAGAGCAGAAGAGGAGAGAATGGACTGTGAGATGCCCCCTCAAGAAGGTAGCGGAGAGAGAAAGTGAGGCTCGATGGCTTCTTGAAATGAACAAGAATCTAAGATGAGAAAGAAGACTCAGATTGGCTTAAGAGAAGAGGTTTAGTTAGCTCAAACTCTCACTACGGGAGAATGATAAAGGGAGAATTAGAGGCACAAGAGGAAGCAAGCTTAAGTTCTCACAGATTGTAGAGGATGAAGGAGTGGAGCACTATAAAAGGAATCTAGGAAGGGGAGATGGATGAGGGGATTAAAAAGTTGATGCAACAGGATTTCAAAGAGTCAAATTGGTGGAAGATGGGTTTTGGAGATCCCTAGGACTAGGATTGTGGATCTCGAAAGATGAGGCTTGGTGAATTGATTTGGATTGGTGGATCCCTGAGACTAGGATTTTGGATCCCTAAAGCTAAATGTGAGGAGTGATTCAAAGAGACACTAATGCATAAGCTGGGGTAGGAGAGACAGATGCTGGATATGGATGGGGGATAATGGAGATGAAGGAAAACCATTGAAGCTTTTTGAGTTGGGGGATACTTCAAAGAAAAGTACCACCATGTAGTTGAGCACTAGATTTGGTATAGGACTATTGGTTAATTGCCAAGGTTACCAAGAACATCAAGGCCTTTTCACCAACTATCCAGAGGACTGACGAACTCACTCAAAACAAACACGCAAGGATTGCCCCAACATCACACATGATTCCTAAAGGAAGCAGCGTGGAACCGACACTAGGTAACCCACAAGTAGAAAAGAAAAACAAATGAAAGACCTAATCAAGACCTTACGCTCAAATTACCCCATTCACAGTATACCATGATATGGAAGATCATGGTAACCTTGAGGAGGGAACAAAAGGATGGCTTGGAAAAGATACTTCAAGACCTAAAAGGGAAGATTCCAAATCGAAAGAAAGTGAAAATCCAAAAGAGAACTGTTTGCCAATGAGATGGGTAGGACAAGGTACTAATGGACCAAGATCAGACATGAGGAAAGCTATATCCTGCAAGGATCTATCGAAGAGCACCTAAGCTGATGGATCTAGATGAGTGATGCATCTAGCAAGCTGAACTAAGAAGGATAACACTTTGGTGATAGGAGATCTAGTTAAAGGATGCATTGGAATAGCTAACCAAGGGTTGTGTGATGTGTGCAAGATGCTGATAAAGGAGGAACTGACATAAAAGCTGGATAGATACAATGGTACTAAGCTAAAGAGGATGTACAAGATGACAGACCAAGATATTTACAAGTTAAAGCTGACCAAGATAGTTATTACCAGGCAAAAGCTCAGGATGATAGGATAGCGGGATGGTTCGATGTTGTGCAAGATGCGAAAGCTAAGGGTGGGATGATAGCAAAAGATATGGATTTGGCAGGATGCATCCAATGATGATGAGAGATTTTGTGACCAAGGACAGCTAGAGGATCAGGATGAGATGGCTGGATAGGATGGTAGATAGCTAGGATTATGATGGATATAAAGAGATGACATTGGGTTTGCATGAGGATAGCCTAGAGCTAGATACCAATGACAAGGGAGGATGGACAAGACAAGATCTCCAAGGAATATAGTGCCTCCAATCAGAAGATAACATGCAGAAGGAGGTCTTATGATGGATGTGATAGGATTGAAGCTAGGATGGAAAATGCTGAAGGGGCTAGGGAGATGGATGATAGCTGGGGTGGTTGGCTGAAGTTGCAGGAGATAAGTGGATGGTGTGAGATGGAAGATGGAGGGTGGAGGATAGGTGGATAGATAGGAAGATGGATTTGGATGTCAAGAGATGACCAAAAGCATGACGGTGATAGGCTAAGCTAGGGATGGCAGGATTATGCATGATGCTTATTTGCCAAGTTTTCATCATGGTACTTTTCCAAGGTGCTTGAATTGCCAAGTTTTCACCAGTGGACGCTTTATTTTTCTTTTTTCTTTTTTTGAATTTTTGACTTTGGACCTAGCTGGAATGATTTTGGCTTTCTTCAACTATTTTGGCTTTTTGGGATTTTTCACTGGCTGTTGGAATGTTCAATTTTGTTGCTAGCTGTTGGTACACCAGATGTGTGATTGATGCAATAGATTGGATTAGATGGGATTGATAGTAGGAGATGGAGGGATGAAAAGGTTGGACAGGAGCATGAAATGGGGATGCTTGCAGGATCAAAAGTGGCACATGTTGGGACAGGTGTGAAAAGAGCATATGGGGGATAGATGGTAGATGCGAGCTTGATGGAGGATTTGTGGAAGTGCGCTTAGGGATATAGGCACCCAAGATGGAGTTAGGAGATGGGGGACATGAATTACTAGATGGGGGATTAGCAATGGTGGATGCCATTATGCATTGGGTTTCAACTTTTTTCATTGGGACCCACATGGTTTTGGATTTTCTTGTCATAGGATTTTGCATTATTTTGCATTCTTTGATTGGATTTTTCCTTTTTGGAGTATGTCTTTTAGAATAGACATATGATTGCCTAGGATGTATATTTTTAGCTTTATGCATTTTGAAGTTGGCATTTACATTTTTGTGGTAAGCTTTGGGAAGATGGTTAGGAGAAGCTTTGTGAGATGGAGAGGATATGGGAGAGTGTGTAGGGGGATGATGATGGATGATGTGCCTCGATATGTGCCTTTTCTAATCTTGCATAGGAATGGAGGGAATATGATTTGAATGATGGCTTATAGGAGGATGGAGGATGGTAGATTTTGGGACATAGGGACCCAAAATGGATTTAGCGGATGAAGGGGGGATATGGTAGGTTTTTTTAGGTTGCAAAGATGGTGGAGGGGGGATGACATAAGATTTCTTGAAGGAGTGATGGGAGGCTGGCATGGGGCGTTTGGAGATAGGCTTGGTTTGGGGGTGTGGTGTACCAAAACCTTTAGATGGTGAGCCTTTGGATACATATCCAAGACCATGAAATCTTAGATTTTTTTGTGCAATAATAGGCTTTTGATTCCTTGCTCTTGTGGTCCTAAACCTTGACCTTGATAATGCCATCGATTAATCATTTGAACTAGCTGAGGGTACTTTTTGCTTGCAAAAAATGGTGGAAGTGCTTTATCAGATGTACTGCAAAAGGGAGATACTATTCTTAATTCTTTTGCTGAGTGGAGGCCACTATGGATGAATGTAGGTGAACCAAGAGGGTATATTATAGATGGTGAAATAGCTTTGATAGGTGGTAATATGGAAGCATGAAGTGGAGGAGATGGTAGGATAGGATCTTGATTTAACTGATGGGATGAAAAGATATTCAGCAGTAGAGGAGGTATGGCTTGAGGTTTTGCAGATGGAGGGGATAGTGACTACACTATGGATGGAAGAAATGGTACGATGATATCTTCATTTATGCTTTGGGGGATGTCAACATGCTTTTGGGTAGGATCTTGATAGGATTGGTTTGGATTGGATGGTGTGATAGGAGGTGAAGGGATGGACTCTTCAAAGGCAACAGATGGATAGATGGGAGATTCAGTAGTGGAGATGGGTGAGTAGAAGATGGATGCATAAGGGTCATTATGGGAGATTTGGGAAATGCTTGGAGGTGATGTCGATAGGATTTGGAGGGTTTTGACAAATGGTGGGATTTTGATGCTTGCAAGAAGTGGAAGGATTTTAAGCAATTTGATGGATGGTATGGGGATGATAGCTATGGGAGATGGAGGTGATATTATAGATGGGAAAGCTTCATTACTGACTACTTGACATGGTTGGATTAGATGACATAGATTATCGACTGTTGGAGGAAACTTTTCTTGTATTTCCTCTAGGAGATTCCTTGGAGACTCGGGTGTCAGAGGTGGATGTGGATTCACAGGAATAGCTAGTGTGATGGGGGTGGAAGATTAGAAGCCTGGTTGATTGCGTGATGGAGGAGAAGCTAGGATATGAGATGGCATGACTAGATAGTTTGGAAGAATTCTTGGATTTTGGGGGATTGTTGGCAAAATGTTTCTAAGGCTTTCAATATACCCGTCATAGTCAACAAGATTTTCATCATCATTGGAATAGGAGGTGGCAGGAGCAAGGACAATATGACCGAACACATCATGATAAGTTTGGGATTTCATGTTTTGATGATGATTCGGATGGGGATGGGGTCTTGCATATGGATGAACATAGAAGCTCATGGTTGGATTTGGATTAAGCGTAGATTTTGGATTGGCTGATGAAGGATTTCCTAGGGAGAGTCAAAGCTATATGACAGACCTAAGGAGGATTGGCTAGAGATTTTTGGCTTTCCTGTGGATGGAAGAATTCAAGGGCATGCTATCAAAAAGTGAGATTTTTGCTTTCCTATGCACTGGATTGGTGGAGATTGTGTCAACTTAAGGATAGACTAATGATCCTATGGGCATGACACGAGATTGACCACTTGTGGATCCCAACCTTTAGCTCAAGGTGATGAGGGATAACAAGTGACAAAGCTAGATTACCCTAGACAATGCTCTGTCAAAGGGATAACCTTGGTGAGGCTGGTGGATTGGTCGGATTGATTGGATAGCAAATTCTAGCATAATGACAACAACTCTCTAAAGGATTGGGTGTGATTTTGGATTGGGTTGCTAGCTGGCTGGGGGGGATGATTTGGAGAGACTTTGGATTTGGGATTTTTCTAAAGCAAGGAACTAGATAGATTTGGTTGCAGTGGGGGAGCTTGGATGATTTTTTGATGAGGCAGTGACTATGCTAAGTATGCCTTGAGCTGGGAGATTTTTGCTTTTTTGGGATTTTGACCAAAGTTGGCAAACATTCATTCAAAAGCTATGAACAAACAAGCAGACAAAATTTTGGAGCAAGCACATCAAACACACCAACATCCTAGGAAGCTTTCTACAAACATTTTTATAGCTAGGGAGTCCTCAATATATGTAAGGACTACGTGAGGCCCAAATCTATAGATGAAACCAAAAAGATGTCACACAGTCAAGAGGAGTGGTAACCCACTTCTCCTCTTTAACTTCTCAAGGGTATAAAGTTCCTTGAGGCTTAGCCCGAGTGACAAAATATTGATTCCAAGAGAGGTGTATTTGGATTCACCTCCCAATTTTTATACTCCGCTTGAACGCTGGAGTTGAGGTCATCCCAAGGGGTGATGAAATCCCCAAGCAGGGCTCCTAAAAAGTGTAAAATAAGACCACATACATTATCTTGGGCTTTAAAAGAGACGCGTTTATTCCAATTGATGATTTAGATTTTGTAAGCTATGATTGAAGACACTTGTGATTATGGCATACAATGTTCATTCCAATTTGACAGCATCGTCAGCATAATGAAAGTCGAGAGATCATCAACATAAGAAATGCGAGTGTCATTGAAAATGCGTCCAAACCATGCAATTTTCATTGATTGTTAGGCATTCAAGATTGAGTGTGAGTTTGTGTTAAGCCCAAAACAAATATGTGTGAAACTCGATTGCCAAGTGTGCACCCGAAGGCCCTCCACATTAAGATTTGTCCAATTTTTATGCCCAAATGAAGTGTGAGTGAGATTAATGAGCATTCAAGAAATTTTCTAACTTAGAAAAACTACTAAAGACCCAAGTGAGTGGAGTTTGATCTTTGTGGAGCACTTAACACCCTCTTAGGTAGACCTATCCCCATAGATGGCGCTGAGATTGCAACTAATGGTTAAATTGATGGGTGAGTAAAGAGGGTGAGTCCAACTACAAACTTACTCAAAGCGTCTTTATTAGTTTTTATAGCTTAGAAGATTTCAAAAATGTGGATTCTTTTTATGCCCCAAAAGATGATTATTTGATCTATGGCATTCAAGATTGGATTTGTTGTTTTAATCATGCATTCATAAAAAAACAAACTTGATTTTAATCCATGGCACTCAAGAGTGATTTTAGCAACATGCATTCAAAGACAAGTGATTAAACATTCAAGTTTTTTCCTTTGAGCATTCAAGATTGAGATTTTGTGTGTTATTTTAAGAACTTTGAAGTGCTTTGTTTTAACCTTAGATCATTCAAGATTGTTTTGGAATCAAAAGTGAAAATGACTCTTTGGACTTTGGTTTTCATTCAAGATTTTGTGTTCTAGTTTGCATATTTTAAGCCCAAAAATGATATTCCTAGATTGTTTTGATGCATGAAAAACCTAAGAAACATTCAAGATTTTGCAACAAGACATTTGTTTGGAACAAATAACAAAGCTTTTAGGACAATTTTTGGAAACCATTTAGGACTCTTAGTTTTCATGAGATTTTTAAAAGAACTTTAAAATATTTGCAAATGAGGTTCATTTTATCCTTGATTGATGCTTTGAGTTTGATTTAGATTTTAGTGTGCATTTAGTGTTGATTTTGAACCTTTTGAAATGGAAACTTGAAGTTATTTTTAAATTCCCAAAAATGAAGTGTCCCTAACTTTGCATGAATGCATCTAAAACCTTGATGTTACAAGGATGAAAATGATTGGATTGGTTTAGTTTCACTTGTTAAAAGACTTTTTCTTTTTTGCAAATTTTTAATTTTTGAATGGATTTAAGTATGATTTGGGGGTTCATTTTAAGCACTAAAAAGAAGTGTGTATGATTTTGATTCCTTTAAAAAAAATGGCCAAGATCTCCCACAAGAAGAAGAAGAAGAAGTAGATGGAATAAGAAGAATATAGACAAGAAGAGGAAGAAGAATTCCAAGTGCTTTGTCCACCTATAAGCTTGAAAAATCTGCAAATACAATGAGATAGACTATGAGTTCCTTTGTCTTCTTCATGCTCATGTGGACCTACAAAACCAATTTATACAATCCTACCAATCACAAAAATAAGAAAAATTAGCCAAAATTAGCAAATGACATACAAAACTTGACTAAAAAAGCTAATGAAGATGACCCATGTGGATTCCCACCGAGCGTGCCAAAATTTATATGAGCAATGTTAGTATGCTAATAGAAACCAAATTTAAATAAAGCTTCTACAAACTAAAAAAAATTCATAAACTTCAAGATAGACTAAGATGAGCTCTCAATTGAGAATATGAGCCATTAATGGACTCTCTCAATAAGAAGCTCTCTTATTGAGTGACTTTGTCTAAATAGATAGGATGTATGCTCAAGCTTATGCTTCAAAAATGGCTTCAAATGGAGTTGGAATTTGGGTGTGAGTGTATGATTTTGATGTAAAATGGCTTCTTAAAATGACATTATGACTTTAATTCATGGATTGTGTTAAAATAGCTTGGGAGAGAATCCAATTTATAGGCAAGAGGCTTGAAGAATTGAGGACTAAGATGCAAGGATGGGGAAAAGCTCATGGAGGGCTCAGATTGCATGAGAGGAGAGCACATGGATTGTGCTTCCTTACAACCAATCAGGGAGTGACACATGTCACAGGGTGAGAGGATGGAGGAAAGGGGAAGGATGAGTCAACAAAGGAGGCTTAAGGGATAAAATCTTCATAAAGACCCTCATAATGGCTTGTAAGAGAAATAAAAGGGCTTGGAAGAGTCATTTATGGCCTAGTGGGCTTCATAAAGTTTTATGGTTGAGATATTTTGAGGGAGATGAGAGAAATTTCGACTTGGGATTGATTAGGAGGGTTTTGAGCTTGCTTAGGATTGTGGAAATGATTAGAGGATGGATTAGGATGGTTTAGGATTAGCTTAGGGATAGGCAAGTGGATGGCATTTAATGAGGGTGGGTGAAGGAGGAGATATTTGTTAACTTTGGCTTGGGCTAGTAAGTCTTAACCCATGTTTAGAGAATGTGACAAGGTTAGGAGGGAATTAGGATTAGGTTTAAAGACATCTTCTAGAAGAGTCTAGACTTTGGATGAGGATAAAGACTTTCTGGAATAGTCTAGAATTTCCTAGGATGAGGATGAAGACTTTCTAGAAGAGTCTAGAACTTCTTAGGATGAGGATAAATTAGATTTTAGTAAATAAATAAAGTTTTACTTATTTCAAGGGTTTGGGTTGAGGAGATATTTATTAAAACTTTTTAAATAAACATGAGGATTAATATTTAATCTTAATCAAATATTTTGAGTTGGGATTAGGGGTAGGAAATGATGGGATTAGCCTTTAATCAAAATTAAAGAAGGATTAGAAGATTTTGGAAGAGGTTAGTGGTCTTAAGGAAATTGGCCAAGTTTTGGGCAAAAAATAAATTTTTTATTTATTTTGAGTTTTTTGGTCAATTTATTAATTAAATAATTAATAAATAATGAAATAATATTTAAATAAGATTTAAACATTTTTGAGAGGGATTCCTTAATTAAATATTTTTAATTAAGATAAAGGGATTTAATGCCATAAAAATAAATAAATTAATTAAATAATTAATTAATTAATAAATGATGATGTCATCAGGAATTTTTCAGAAAATAAAAATACTTTATTTTTTATAGGTTTTTAGGTGTCTACAAGTGGTACAAATTGTAATGATCACTTTTCTAATGACAGAAATGATTATGAACAATCTAAACCTTCTACCTATATCAATGCTCCACTAGTTGGCTCTCTCACTTATTTGGCCCACTCCACTCACTCTTAAAACATACTACTTTTTCTCTATCAATATTAGTATGGTAATAGAGTTAGGTTAGCTACTTTTAATATGATATATAGACTCTTGAGAGTGTACTAAGTAAGAGTATGTTTAGCTTATTGTGAGGATGGCTCAAAGATGGAGCCTTAGTCCCCCATTGCTTGATTATGTTGTGTTTTTCCTTGTGATCAGCTTTAACAAATAGATAATGATGTTTTTGAAGCATGATAAAAGGCTTTTGACATCACTCTGTCATTTTTTCTTAAGTTTTTAATGTTGGCTCTACCCTCTTTGAAAATATTATGATTAACAAAGGCTCTTTCTAAATGATATTCCATCTACCACCAATCTAAGTATGTTGTGGGTGTGTTAGTAGTGATAGGTCACAACTATGATTGAGTATAAATTTTGAAGGAATCAATATTTTTTTCTCTTTCCTGTTAAAAGATCTAAAATTTGATGTTTACTAACTGATTAAAGATCTAAAATTTGACGTTTACTAACTGAGTCTACCAAAGACTATGTCTTTGAATAGATAAATCCATTCACAAAGAAGAAGTTATAGACCATTATTTTTCCAAATGCTCCTGATTTTATAACTTCCATTAATAGTGAATTCTAGGTAATGCTTCATCGAAATAAGACTTAGAACTACAAGAAATGGCTCAAAATACTTTTGTTTAAAATGCTAGGCTTTCACAGTCCCATATGAGAGTAGATAAATCAGATGGATGTTTCCCTAAAGTGACATCTCTAGTTTGAATGGATATGTCTAGATTGGAAATATTGTGGAAACACTTCTCTTAAACACATTTTTTCAAACACTTGGCGTGAACCCTTAAATTCCCCACATTATGCACCCTTAAATCATAGTAGCTCATTAAATTGTGCACTCAACAATAATATCTAAGGACAAGATATGATCAAAAATAAATAGACATATTAATGCTCCAAGAGTTTAAGGCTATCGGGTTCTCTCTAGATATTAGCTTGAAATGTAAATGGAAAGATGTGAGAGCATTCACCTCTTCTCACCAGAAAGGATAGGGAGGGTATACTAATTTAGTAGGGCCTAAATGAACCAAACACATTCCAAATTGGAATTGTTCCCCTTTTCATTGACTGGTTTGGAACACAAATAAAATTGATGATAAAGAGATGGATATCTCTAATGTGTACGTTGGCAATGATCATAGAGATAGAATTGAATTGTGGAAATGGATGTTTCAATTAAATAGAATTCCATAGATCACTAACAATGACTTTAACATGGTTGAGGCTCCTCAAGACAAGATTGGAGGTGACAAGTTTGAATGGAAAGGGTGTGAAATGCTCTTTTGGTACAATATGATTAATAAGCATAAACTTTTTGACCCCTTAGCTGGTTCCAAGTACAGTTATAAAGGCATTTTGGCATACTTGGTACAATTTTATAAAATGGAAATAAGAGAACTTAAGAGATTTTATGTTCATAGGGATGTTTTTCAGTTTTAGGAAGGATGGCACAAGTGTTAGTGTTCAAGTTAGCCCCTATACCCTATTGAATCCCCACCCTGTTATTGCTAATATTTTTCAAATTGGTAGGGCTTGTTTGGAGAAGGGGGGAAAGATGGATTAGTTTTAAAACTTACCTATAATATATTAATACTACTATTAATATTATCATATGGTTTAATGAAGTGGTGGTGAAGCACCAACCTGCTATTGAGAGATGATCCAAAAACATCAATAGCTGCTAAACCCTTTTTCAGGTAGTGACATAAAGAAAGACAAGATAAGAGAAGAATGGAATCTAAACTCCAAAAACCTATATAATGCTAGAGCGCCTGTAGAGTAACCTGGTCAATATTGCTACTAAACAAGAGTCTGTGGCCTAGTCAAGAGACTCCTTCTGGAGGTTGCAATATTTCAAGAATCAAGGTGTCAAAACTAGAGGATTGAGTCTATTTGGAATGAAGGGAAAGAACTTAACTCCCAAGATGAAATTCTTCTGGCCTTTGCACATTAATATAATCAACTCTTCATTTTTGAAAATGTTGGGTAGGAAATGGAAAATGCTAGGACAAAACTTAGTGGAATCATTCCTAAAAAGGTGCCTACTAAAGAGACTTCTATGCTTAACAAACCTATATAATTGTGGATGAAAATAATGCTATTTAGAATTTGAGTAATGAAAAGGCCCTTGGGCTAAATGGAATCCTAGTGGAGCTCTATGAAAACAATATTAGTTGGATGGTCAATGAATTCCTCCAAATTTATACAGAAGCCATAAACATGTCTCTTAGGGTGGACATCAACTCTAGTCTCATCAAACTTATCCCCAAGGAAGGAGATAGAACATTCATCAAAACCTGGAGACCTATTACACTGTTGAATGTATCTTACCAAATTTTGGTAAAGATCTTGGCATTAAGGTTGGAGAATGTTCTTCCTTGTATCATTAACCTTTCCTAGACTAGGTTTGTGAATGGCAAATATATCTCAAAAATTCTTATCACTTTCTATAGACTATGGATTAGGATAGGGAATCTAACTAGCAAGCCTTCATGTTGCTCCTGAGCTATGAGAAAGCATACCACATAATTGAATGGAATTTTATTGCCATGATAGTTAATGGTTTGGGTTTCCTAACTCTCTTGAATGAAGCTAATGCAAGGGTGTAGGTGAATGAAGTGAGATCTAAAGATTTTGATCTTTCAAGGTCAATAAGGCAAGGTTTCCCATTGGCACCAACACTTTTTTTCATTGTTGTAGATGCTCTATACTATAGACATAGGGACAACTCTCTATCTCCAAGAGTTAAGGGTATAGAGCTTCCTAATGGGGGAGATATATCTAATGTCCAATTTGTTGATGACATAGAAATTACAACTGAGCTTGTTGAGGATAATGTATGTAACCTAATGAACAAGCTTGACTTATTTTGTGTAATGGACTTAATCTAAAAAGTTGTGACCTGTGCAAGATACAGTGCTATTTACTTACAGACAAAATCTAAGACATAACTTGCAGGATTTAGATAAGTATGATTCACACCAAGTAATAAATCAAACTAGAATGAAAGTGTATAATACAGTGGACACAAGTTTGTTCTTCAAAAATTATGCATTTTCATTCAAATCACAAGAGTATTGTTGTCAACATATCCAATAGTGAGTTATAATTACATGAAGAGAAAAGAACTCAATAAAATCTCTACACGAAAACCTTCAATAGATCTAGATACATGAAGAAGAACTAACTCCAAAATGAGTTGAAAAACTCAATAACTACAAACTACCCACAACCTCCTAGGGTAAGATGCAATAAAATAGCTCCAAAATAGGACACCCCACTCTCTAAAATGAAGTCTAAAACATAAAAAATTCCCTCCAAGTCATTGAAACATTTATGACTCTCTAAAACCACCCCAAGAAGTACTCCAACTACTCATAAATAACCTCCAGACTCTACGGAAAAGTCAAATTTGACTTCCTTATATTCTCTCTTAATGTCTCCAAATTGGTTAGATTCCAAGAAGTCTTTGTGCTCATGAATACATCTTTTCCATTTAAGAAAATGCATCATTATTATGTTTCCTTAAAAGAATTTAGCAACTATCAATTGATAAATATAACATTCATAAAAATTAGTAACTATTAAATTACAATATTTGATTTTAAAAGGAAACAAAAATAATACTTTATTATTAATAATATAGTAATATAGTGATATATTATTAATGTATTTTACTATACTATTAATAAAGACATATGAAAGTGAAAAAATCCCACAAAGATATAAAAATATGCATAAAGTAATGTGATGCATACTAGAGGATGATAACATCAATAACCTCTAGTGAAATGTCTCTCTATCCTTAGCTAGCTCTTAAACCATTTGAGAGACAAAGAATGAACTTTATTATAGCTTGATTGACCCACAATCCTAAAGACCAAGGTTTAGAATGACATAAAATCCTCAAAATCAGGAGCATTATTTGCATTCCATACACAATGATATAGAAATATATCTCAACTAATATGACAAATGCTAGAAGATAAAGTCATTAGTGACCTCTAGTGAAACATGCCTTCATCATCAACAAGTTCAGAAGTCATTAGAGAAATCAAGACTTTATTTTTTTGATTGAACTTTGATTCTGAAGAATGAAATTTAGAAAGATATAAATCCTTCTAATTGAGCATTATAATCCTTCCATACAAAAGGATATAAAAAGATACATAGGTAATATGATCAATGTTAGAGAATGAGAATGTCATTGACCTTATGTAATGCCCCTCCATCTTCAAATCTAGTTATTGAACCATTTAAGAAAACAAGTCTAAATATTAGAAAGAACATACTAATTATAAATAATGTCACCAAATGGGTGGAAGTATAGATGAATGCAATAAGATGAGAACACTAATGACATTGAAAGAAATGTCCTATCCTTTAACTATTTTTTTAAATTGTTTGAGAAATTCAAAGACTAAACTTTAGAAAGAATGCATCCTGATAGATGGATGGATGGAACAACCACCCTTAAACATCACACACTGAGGAAAAAGTTGAACTTGAAAATGAATAAGTCAAATTTAACTATTTAACACTTTTACTTTATGAATCAAACTTTAGCATGTGATGTTTAAGTGGTCCAAGATGGAATTATAGATGAATGCTAGAGAAAGAGAATGCCAATGACATTCAATCAAATGTAGATTAAACTTTAGAATCAATATATCCCAATATCTCACCATATGGTTGAAAGTATAGACATCAAAAATAGTCGTACAAGAATTATGACAAACAAGTTAAAACATATAGGGCTAGCTCTTGAGGGTGGGCCATGGGCTGCAAAATGCTACTTAGTTATGGAAATTGCATAGTGATAAGCAAGTAATTATTAAAGAAACCTCCCATGGGAGATATTTTGAGGAAGGTAATGTGTAGACGTGAAGGGTGAGGGGGGATGAAAGAGTCACATTTGCCATGTGGGCTTGTTTAGTTATACCTAAAGCCACTAATGGTGGTCTTCACATTTCTATTATTCACTATCTTCCCTACCCACCTACCATGCCCACTCTCATGTCCTTATTTAATTGTATTTTTATATGCACTCTCAGTGGTTCTCACTCTGCATAGCTAAGAGTAAGGAGGAATCATTCTTTTTCCTTTCTGTACAATCAGAAATACATTATTCATTATCCTCTTTAATGTGGACACAAGTAAATATCTTAGTGGATTAGAATTGACTAATACTAGTGCTTGGAGTGCCCCAACAAACTTCCTTTTTGCCATATCTTTGACATGACTGCTACAATTTATTGGTTGGGACACTTTGGGAAGCTTATAATTATGAATCTTTGCAACAATGTCAGCCATGTCTCCTACTTTGAAGGCTCTAACTCGAATACTTTAAAGTCACCCTTTTTAATTCAATCATTTCTTTCTTATCTTCTTGTTGCCTCAAATCTTGACTTCACCACATACTACTCAATTCTAGAAAACCCTAAATCATTACATAGTCTTTTTAAAAACTATATAGTTACTTTCATGAAATTCATGTATGTCTTACTTAATTGTCGAATTCTACACTTTGTAAGCCTTTCAATGGCAGCCCCATTACCAAATGTCCTCAATATATGGTTTTTAATGAAAGGTGTCTAAGTGGGTGAAAGAAAACTAATGTTAAAAATAGAGGATGGTGTAAGAAAATGTCTTTATTCAGCTACGATCTCTCACCATAAAACTAACCACCCAAGAGATGTTTGAAGAATAAACTTCTTTAAAAATGAGATTCCATGGGGAAAAAACAATAAAGATGTTGAAATTTGATCAAACTTCAATTTCTAATGCAAAAAATGCAAAAAAGTGAGCCACCCACTTTAGATTTTTAGAACAACTGACTGATTTAGAAGAGATGCCCTGAACTTCAACTCTCACACATGCATTGAAGTTGAATAGAATACAATGAAATGGATGAAATTTTTTCTTTTTACATATTAAGCTTGTATTGGTCAAAATTTTGACCAACACAGGCATGAATTTTTAAAAAAACACATTTTCCCTTTCCATAGTCTGACCAATCTAATAGATTGTCAAAAAATTTGGTCTAAAAATGACCTCAAATGTACTAGTGATACATACATAAATAGACACACACACATATATATAAATATACATGTGTGTGTGTGTGTGTTTGTCTATGTGTACATACATACATACATTTACAAAGATGTAGGAAAACAAGATGCAAAGATCGCAAGGACATGACAATGAAATACAAGGATACGTCAACAAAATCGTAGATCTTCACAATCCACAACATCTCTTTGTATATATACATACATACATATACACGTACATATATACATATATACATACATACATATGCATATGCAATTTTATCACCTTGGAAATTGTATTTGATCTTGCTAGTTGGGAACAACTGACTGTTCCTACTATGATATGTTTTTTGTAAAATTTCTTGTGAACTCTTCCCATTTTTCCTGATCTACATTATTTTTTTTTAGGATCTTGAGCTAAGTCACTTAGCATGGGTTGAGTTAGGTTTATTATTTTATTATTTTGATTATGGAATCTATATGTAGTTGGATCAATTTTTTTGGTGTGCCAAGATCTCTCTATATATATGCATACATAGGCACACACATATGTGTGTGTATGTATATATGCACATATATACATATACATATGTATATATTTATATACATATTTACATGCATGCGCACACACACGCACACACACATATACATGTACATAAATAATAGTAATATACGTATTGCATCTACATTTGCTTTATCATTTCTTATAAGAGTGTTTCAAGGTTGGGAACCACTTCAACATCCTTTGCATGGTTTAGAAGTTATGTCAATGTGGCAGAGGCTTCTACAAGGGAATGAGCCTTGTGATTATGGCATTTACACAAAAGTAGAACTTGCTTCTTCAACTCCTAACACTCAACTCTTCACTGAAGTTATTTTTCAAGTAGTAAGAACAGCTGCTAAAAATTCTTGGGAGCTAATGGACCCTAAACCTATGCTATGTTTTCTAGAGACATGAGAGGAGTTACTACTAGCTTCAGTACTTCATAACATTTTGGATCATATAATGATGCTCAAATTAACAGTATCACTAGATACTTGGGATCCTCGTAGGGTTACATCCTTAGCTTCCATTGTTGGGCCAATGTATGGAGCATTTATATCCAACTATTTTTTATAAATTGGGGAATGTGCTTCATTCCTAGTATGCAAGTGATGCATCTACACATGCAATTTTATCACCTTGGAAAACTATATTTGATCCTACTAGCTGGGAACAACTGATTGTTCATTTTATTGTACCTAATATGATGACTATTCTATGGGAATTTTTAATCAACCCAGCTAATTAGAAACTAGACCCATTTAACTGAGTTATGGCTACTTTATTTTCAAAAATATTTGCTATGATATGTTTTTATAAAATTTATGGTGAACTCTGCCCATTTTTCCTGGTTTGTATTTTTTTACATAGGATGTTGGATCAATTTTTTTGTTGTGATAAGATGTAATAATCACCTTTAAAATGATCTCTAAGACATGCATGTTTAGAAGGAAATATAAAGAGATACCTATTTAGAAGGAAAAAAAAAGAACATTTACATAGCCCTTAAAGAAAATCATAGAGCAAGGACACAACAATGGAATCGCAAAGTAAGGGCACAACATGACAACAAAATCATGGAGAAAGGGCATGAAAATGAAATCGTAGAGCAAGCGCATGACAACATGTTGGTATCAAATGTGGACCAAGTGTTTCAAATTTTCAATTTATGGTTTTGAACCTCTTCGAACTAAGGTTCGAAGTAATTCGAAATGACTTGAAATTGTCAATGCAGGTTCAGTGGAATTTTAATTCTTCTCGGTTCAACAATTTCAACATCAAAGACACTCTAATGGCCCTACTTCATGGTCTAGATTCAAAGATCATGGTTGTGATAAATCAAATAGTTTAGAGGTGTGGTAATAAATGCAACAATCTAGGTTCATGTGATTTCATTTCAAGGTCAAATCCATTGGTTCTAAAGATCAATCATAATGAATGCAAATGATGTGATCTAAGGTTGTTGGTATAGGCTCCTTGAATCTTATTGTAGAAGTCAATCTTCCTACCTCCATATTGTAATATGGGCCATGCAGTCATTAAACAGGTTAGATTCAAAAAATATCAATATGAAAATGTCAAATATATGCATGAGATCCATGTAAGAAATCCTGCATGGTAGGGGTCAATGTTGCAGTAGAGCAACATGAAACAAAGGACTATAAGTCTTTTTGTATAAAAATGATGTCTATCATCATATTTTTAATGAAATTTAATCTATAAAGGATAGGGCACACATATGGGGATTGTGCATATGATATGACTTGGGAAATATATGTCATTTTTGACAGAGTACTCCATATGATTTGGAAATTAAAGCTTATGATTCATGAACTTAAGAAATGAATTAGAAAGTTGAATGGATAAATGAGAATCCTAACTAATGAATGGGTTTGAAGCTAAATGGATGACATATTCAGTATGTGTTAGCAAGCTCCTATAAAGAACAAAGATTCATTAAAACATTGGAGTCAGTGTGGGTGTATGGAGTGATATCATCAAATCAAGAGAATGAAGAGTTAGTTCATGCTGATAACAGATATATATTCTTGCAGAAGCATGGTCAAAATGGGAAGCTACTTGAGTCAATACAAATAAACAAAACCAAGGGCATGTTCTTGTTTGGGATATAGTTATCTCGACTCATGCTCAGACTAAGATGACATTAATGGGGTTATAAATTATCTTCCCTGACAAATCGAGGTCGTCTTCACCACTGGAGACCAAAAGTTGTCATGTTGCCATTTGTTTGTTGTATTTCACTAAATTTTTTTGAGCCTATTCGGTGCAATCACCAAATCAAATTCTTCAACTTAGAAACATGTACTTGGGTTGGATTCTTTAGGAAGAGTGTCAGGTTTGTATTTATATATGAATGCATCAACACTACTGCGACGACAGTCATCGATGCCAGACAGTGAGGGGGTAACTACATGTTGTTGATTTTTCTCATTATTGGGTAAACTGTCCATGATATTTTGTGTTTCAAACTTCCATTGACATGTGTTAAGAATTTCAGATGTCATTTCAATAGTCAATCCCATAATTCAGAATGGAAGCTCAAGAGATGGCAAAAATTGAATAGGAAATGCTTGGTCAAATTTCAATCCTAACTTTTGGAGTTCGCATAATCCCATGAATATCACATTGCAATATCTCACTATTGTTCAAATTGTGGATTCTTATAAATAGTGGTCGAGAGATGTGATAATGGGTGTGGAACTCGAGTGTAAAGGGTTGGTTCGATGCATGCAAACCATTTGACAGAAGGTCCGATAGTAAAAGGTATCTCACAAAGTAGATGAAGTAAATCATCAATGGTTTGATACGACGTCCTTTCTCATCTCATGAATCTAATTTGGAAGCCTAGGCGATAATGTGGAAAGATATATGATAGGACCCGAGCCTCATATCACGACAACTAGACCTATTCTTCAATGGTCTCAAAATAATATATTTCCCTCTTTTCTCCAAACCTTCAAAATATTAGACAAATAAATGCTTGATTAAAATACCATTTTGGGAGTAATATAACATATCAAAAACTCAAATGCCCATCCTTTGGACCATCTGTACGAAAATGGGTGATCATTGTTTTAGGGTTCATTAGGTCATTTTTCCAAAACAACTATGCTTCAAACATTGAACTAACACCCCAAACTTGGTACAACAACTTTTTTCCCAAACTAATTATTTTGGCACTAGTTTGTTTAGCCAAAACTTCTAAGTTCCCCAAACACAAGAACCTCACCAAATTGTGCCAAAAACTAGGGCCTTTTGTTTCTCTGACCAAAATTCGCTCGAGGACTCAAATGAAAGTTGAGACAGCTTTAGTTGGACATGCCCAACATTCTTCTATCATAAAATCATCTCCTAATTAGGCTAGATCTTTGATTAAAATCTATATATTATCTCCCCTCTTACAATTGAGATATTGCAATAGGGCATGCTTATCTTGGCAATTCGAGGAAGTCAATGTCTAGTACCTGCAAACCTACATAAAGATGACTATGTACAAATATATATTTATATAACAAACAATAGAAGGGAGTAATACATTATGTAGATCCTAACTCATAGGAAACTACAACTCCCTCCCTCAACCACATTAGGCATGTTAAACAGAGACATAAAATAAACACACACAACATACACATGCAAGTATGGAGTAAGTAATCCATGATCATAAACATAAAGCATCATCATTATTTGTAAATAAATAATGTAAAAGTAATCATGGACACATTACCATCCACATATGATATCTCACACTCTCCAATAGCTCCTAATATAAATCAAATCACTATATAATATCATATATCAATAACCTCCAACATCACTGACATAACCAACACATACATGAAACTGACCTAAAAGAGTTTGGCAATATGAACTAAAAAGAAAACTATGGGGTAAGCACTACATGCAGTGTGGAATGTGATAACGAGAAATGGTAAAGGTCATGGAAGCATAATGGTTCTAGTAAAAGAAAAGGATATGTCATTTGGTTGAAAATGGAAGACTCTAAAATGCATTTATGTGGTTCAAAGTTGTGAAAACAATAGTGTTCACAAGATTGCAACATGTCACTTTACCCCACAAGTTTCTAAAATGTATAAAAATCATAGATTAGATCACAAAGATCCTTATGTAACTCTAAAAAAGGATATTATGTTTTTGCAATGAGGGGTCCTTGTTAGATACTTCAAAGTTAGAAAGGAAAATGGTTGGGCTAGTATTTCTAGCTACAAAGAAAGTTACAATTTTATTTGGCTACAGAAAAAGAGAAAAGGTTGATGGAAAAAGAGTTTGACATACAATTTAGAAACTTCTACCTAAATAAGATTGTGACTTTCTTTGTAATTAATATTACTAGCTTTCCCATTTGCCTTTCTAGTATTCAAATCTATGACAAGGAGAGCATCCCCCGTTACAAAAATACAAGATCTTTAGAGTTACGTAAGGGCTCCAATCATTTTGGGAAAGACTTGATAACATTATGTGGCAATTAAGATTTAATAATTTGCAATGGCTTGTCTAGATGGTGAAAGTCAAACAAGTTCACTTGCAATACTTGCAATGGTGCATGTGTGGTATATTATGCAACCTATTCTCATAATTTATATGAGAGAATTGAGGGTGTTGTGATTGGGGAACACATATCATATCTCAAATATGATCATAGACTATTGTACATAAATTTTTTGTGGGAAAATGATAAGCTATTTGGGACAAAATCTCAATTTCCTCAACGATCACTTTCATAAGGGAAAAAATCTTTTGACTAAAAAAAAGGTAAACATCTTTAGGGCTACAATGAGACTCTATAAGGGGGGCGGACATGCAAGTGCACAATGTTAATAGCTATGCATTAACAAAAATCTTTAAACGGAGTATAGTTAGATAAGGAATTTAAAATGGGTAGGAATATACGAGAATCAAATTAAAGAAACCTTGACATTAAAGTTTACAAGAAGATTCTAAAGATGAAATGAGTAGATTTTATGGTCACAAGGAAAGAGGAACTAATTTTCCTTAGTAAAAATAACCCAAACTATTTTGGAAAGAACTTTAGTCTAAAAGGAAACAAACTAAAAACAATATTATAGCCACTTAATGGTTTGATTATGCTAGAAAGTTGTATGAACAAGAAGGTGAGGTGGACCCACCACCCTTGGTCAACAACATGGACAAAAAATCATTGTGAAAGAGGTGAAGATGGGTATTAAGAAACTAGGAGGTGGTAAGGCTAACGACAGGGTTGAAATTCAAGCAAAGTATCTCAAGTGAGGCAAAAAAGCTCTTGCACCACATTATGAATATCTTCAATAATATTAGTCGACATAGGTTTCCTAAAGATTGGACATTAGCCTAGAATGCCTTGTTTTAAGAGTGATGATGTCAATAACCCCTCCAACTATAAAAATGATCAATCCTCGATTTATAAACTTATTTGGCAATGTAATAGAAAATAGGTTGAAGAAAAACATAAATGTATAAAAAGTCAAACTAGTTTTAGGCCAAAACACTCAACAATTGATCATTGTATCGCTTTAAGGCACATTATCAAAAAGAGTGGGAGAAAAAGGATGAGGTATTTTTGTTGTTTTGTTGACTTTAGAAAGGCTCTCTACACTTTCCCTAAGGACAAGCTTTAGCTCAAAATGGAAGAATTAAGGATCCCTATACAAAACTTCAGTTGACATTTCAAAATCAAAACTTGAGTCCGCATTTTTAATTCAAAACTTTAGCTAACATTTCAAAATCAGAACTTGAGTTAGCATTTTAAATTCAAAAATTTAGCTAACATTTCAAAATCAAAACTTTAATTGACATTTTAAAATGTTTCATGAGCGATATTGGGGTCAAACAAGGTTGCCCACTATCACCTACTATGTTTGTTTGGCTTATAAAATGTTTCATGAGCAATATTGGGGTCAAACAAGGTTGCCCACTATCACCTACTATGTTTGTTTGGCTTATACATTGACAAACTTGAAGAGTGGTTTAAACATGCAAAATACTGAGGGTATAAAGTTGAGAGAATATTTAATAAGGTTTCTGCTTTATGTGGACAACTACTCTCTTTTTCCCTTGAGCACTTTTGCAAAATATTGTTACTATAGGTCAATGTCAAAAAGACTAAAGTCTTGATTTTCTCTAATTGTAAAAAGTAGTATCAACATAAGTTTTATTTTGAAAAAATACCCTTATATTGTAGGATTGACTTCAACAAAAAACTAAGATGAAATGGTTGCAGAAAGAAAAGAACGTTAGAAAGATGGAAGACATTTTATGCTCTCCAAAACAAGTGTTGAGAGGCAAGCGTTTAGGATTGGTCTACTGATTATTTTTATGGGTGTGAGTCACTGACCATCAACACTTAAGCCTCACAATGGAAGAAAATCAAGGGAATCCAAAAGCATATGATCACAAAAAAGTTTAGAATCAAAAGCACTATCCCATTTGATATAATGCTAAGTGAAATGGGAGCTACCCCTATCAAAGCACTTGCTATGGTGCATCTAAAAAGTTTTCTAAAAAGAATCCAGAAAAGTACATGGATGCAACACAACATAAAGTTGATGAGTAAATAGAATATTCATTTCAATGTGTCCCACAAACAATAAATATCATTTTTATGGATAAATTTTACAAGAAAATTGGGGGAATGGGTTTGGAAGTATATACATTATATCAATGAATTCAATCTCAAATGTGACTAACTTCAAAATGTATGGAAGAATGCAAAAGAGGCTTGGGAAGAGAGAGTTTGCCTGTGTTGAACAACACTTTATTTTAAAATGTGTTGCATACAAGGACAAGAGGACCAAGTTACTCGATATAGTGCATTGAAAAGTTAAAAGTGCTCATCATAAACTTTCACATTTAACCTCAAACTTTATAAAATTTCTTTCTTAATTCATCCCTTGCCATTGTAATGACACCTCATGGAAACATGGAAACATAATAAGATGACCAAGTTAATGGCTATAGTGCATTAAAAAGTTGGAAGTGCTCATCATAAACTTGCACAAGGAGTTACTGAAATTGGCTATGTTCCTCATAAACTTCATAAAATTTCTTCCTAATTTATCCCTTACCATTGTAACTTGCCATTGTAAAAACTTGTGAAAACATGAAAACATAATAAGAACCAGCTTGTGCCTTCCCATTAAGCCCACAAAAATTTTATAACCTCATCTTTCTTTTTGAGATGTTTTTTTGTTAGATTCTACTTGTTTAAGGATATTTGTAATTATCTAGTCAGTTTGCTGATCGAATTGCATTGTAAATCATGTGTGAAACCCTGTACAAAACCAATTATTATACATTACATAACAGAACAAGAAGAAAGAAAACTTTATTCTGAATACACGTGTGAATAGTAATTGCAATCAAAGAATTTGAGGTTGGGAAGCAACCTTTTAATGAAATAATGACGGATTAGATTTCTGCTCCCAATTACAAATCATTACTTTTCCCCCACGATTAAAGAATCAACAATGTAATATACAGTCACAGACGATGAAATGGTGCATCTTGAATTGAACCCACTTCATCATCTGCTAAGTGATGAATTCATCGTAGCCGCTCATCTGAAGGATGCTTGCATCTTGAATTGAACCCACTTCGTCATCTGCTAAGTGATGAATTCATCGTAGCCGCTCATCTGAAGGATGCTTGGATCTCTTCCAAAGTTTGTCCTTTGGTTTTTGGAACACACAATACCACAAAGCCCAGTGTGAAGGTGCACACAACAGAATATAGCGTGAATGTCCCTGCAACAATAAGACGGTAATAATGGAACTTCAGAAAACTGTTCATAATGAGCAATTATTTACTCATTTTTTAACAATATGTTTTCTAGCCTACTCTAGACTAAATATGGTTTGCAAGATCTATCAAATGGATATAGGTGTCTCATCCACATTCCTGTTGCAATCTATTTTCAGATCTACGAATGGGGCATACATTCCCTACCCCTACTGGATTTGAACATGCTACCTCTCTTTCAAGGATATGTTTTTAGTTGTTTAAAGATTGAAACTTTTCCCACACAAATAAGCCAGACAAGGCTAATAGACATTTTAGAACTCAGCCTAGTTCCAATCTTCCAACATTCAGTATCAGGGGACATGGCATGCCCTGAAGGCTTAATGGACCAATATAGGAATCTAGGAGAGACCACAAATATTGTCGTCTGGTCTAATTGCTTTACTAAAAGTGTATACCATATAGAGAAGTGGTGCACATTCCATCATGTTTGTTATAGCAGAACTCTTCCATTTGGCAATGATTTAGTGGGCAATTTTGGTATGCTTAAGTGATGCACAGCTTAAGGCTAAAAACTCACCAGCATAGCTCCATTGCATTAGTAAATTGATAGTCATTGTCACCACCCATGATGTCATCCAGATTGCTAGGGTTGCTACACTGCCAGCAAGACCCTTGACATTGAGTGGAAGTATCTACAGTAGCACAGGAAGAGTTAGATAATAGAGAAATAGATTATTAGTAGCATCACTTTAAGTGATTAAAGGACTAGGAGATTATTCCCGGTGTTTCTGTAAAGGGTGCAATAATGTGACCTAGTCAATGTTACAAGTGTGTTACCTTAGACATGATAATCCATGGGATGGCACCCATACCAAATGAGAAGGAAACGATGAAAATCTGTAATCAAATCAGCAAACAACAAATGATATATATCAATATGACAAAAGAACAGTGTGACAGAGAATTTCTAGTTAATGCATAGAAGTTTTGGTATGTGTTAAAAATCCTAAGAGCTATGTTACTTGAGCGTTCTATTATTTCCGATTTCTATATTCATATTTGAGTTTTCATTCCCAAATTACCAAAAAACTTGTTAAAGCTAATACACTGAAGAACGTTTCATATTGAGAAGCTCCTTCCATATGGCTCTGCAATAAGAGCAAACTAGAAATTAGCTTTGGACAGCCAAGAAATTCCATACCATCAGGCACCAGATAACACCACCAAATAAGTGTTCAGTAGAAAGTCAAGGCATGTTTTTCATAGAGCTTCAAATCAACCATTAGGCTTTTTAGAGGTGCTACATTCAAGTAAGATAAGAGACCAAGAAGGAAACGACATATGGCTTTTAGTGACACTGCCTTCAAGTAAAATGAGAGGCCAACAAGAAAATGACATACAACCATCCCTCCTGATGAGACCTATTGACAAAACAATAAAACATCTTAGTTCTCTCCACCATTGAATCTATGCTCCCAAATGACACAATACAAAATCGTGATAACTGCAAGGTTTTTCTCACCATAAGGAGAAGACGTCAACCAACTTTTTCCATTAGGCATACAGTAAGCCCAGTCGTGAGCACCTGTAACATTATCCTTTATTCATAAGCAACATGAGACTAAATCATGACAGACAAATTCATGCAGGACTTCAAGAAAATTATTAAACCTGAATGGCACCAAGTCCAAGTGATGCAGCACTAGCAGATGAAATCCCTGCAAATTTGTGGATAGCACAAATCGTAGCTCAGTGCTTTGTTTATGAAACAAGATTAACATAGACACTATGAACTAAAAATCACTTCCAACAACCTTTTATCTCGTTGACTTTAAATTTCTAAGATAATTCTCTGCTGCCAAAGGCTATTGCAAAGCATGCTACAGATTCCATAGTTTATAATATGATAAAATTGAACATGAATAAAGACATGATATAGAACCTCAACTTTAGATACCTATAGGCTAGAACTCACCAGCAGATTTGAAAATGGAAGTGATGTAAAACATAATACCATTAACTCCACGTAATTGCTGCAAATGTAGCAGCCCAATACCAATCTGTAGTCTCCCATTTCAAGACAATATCAACATACAAAATTGTGAGTTGTGTCCATTTTGGAAGGATGAAGTAGTTGTTGACTGATAAACCTACTTGTGTAAATTGGCCAAATGGGGAAATATTAAGATGTAACTCACAGTGAGAGGAAGGGCATATCTCCATTCAAAGATCTCACAAAATTTGATTCTACTTTGCTGACTATTCATCTCCATGATGCTCTAGACTCAAAATATTTCCATTAGTTAGACAAGCTTCCACCATTACAGAGGCGATGTTAACTAATAGACAATTAAATCCCATTCACGATAGGAAAAGCTTAAAAAACAAGAAAAATCTATACAAAAGCAGATGACTCCTCAAACTAGTAGAATATTGAAAACACAGTAAGAAGTTTGATGATGCAATTAATGGAACAGGCAAAAAATGCAGTTCATCTTGGAGAAATTGTAGCACGTTGATTTCAACTACTTCAAGGGAGACATCAATATTAGATCCTCGGAGTGCTTGTAGTGAAGCTTCAAAACTATCATTACCAACTTTTGCTTGCACTCAAGTAATCATAAATTTACCAAATAAGTTTCTTTATATGGTATATGTCATTTTAAAATTATTAGCGATAATTGAATAATATCATTTCAAAATGTATCTGTATGTGAAATATGCTCACCAGCCATCTTGGGGATTCTGGTATGAAGAAGAGGCCGAATACCAAAAGGGCACAAGGGATCATACCTGTCCAGCTAAAGTTGTCAACCTATCATTTCTTTCATAAAAGTTAAAAATCTAATTTATTTTTTTAAATTCACCCAACAAAAGCATAATAAAAGGTACCTACAACTGCAGGAGGATGCCATGAAAGGAACAGTCCAAATAGATATGCCAGCATAATACCAAATGTCACAGAAAGCTGTTGAAAAATCAATTAAGTATAAGATTCAAAAATGTATCAAATTACACTTTATATTAGGACTATTATCATGATTAATATACAAAAGAATTTTGAGTTTACAAAACAGACCTGATTTACTGCCCCAAGACCTCCTCGCAAATGCTTTGGTGCAATCTCAGATATGTATACCGGTACCTAAAAGAACCATGATATGGTTAGATTCATAGTTGTCCATGTGCCTGTATGCTCTTTAATTTATTAAGTTTAATAATTTATGGCTTAAAAATGACAACAATAGGCTTGTTCTAGATTGTGAAAAAAAATTGACTTACAGTGAATGAGATGACTCCCACTCCAAAGCCTATGAGCACTCTTCCCAAGTACAAAAATGAAGAATCATGTAACCATAGGGTGATGACATCAAAAGGAGGAATTTCCTTATGCTCCAAAGGAAAATCACTATCAAACTTCTTATTCCTTTAGCTATCATTTTATCAAAGGAAAATTAGCTTGCCTTGGCAAAAGAAATAGCAAGCCACCCAAGAATGTTGGGAATGGAAGCTACTAGTAATGCCTACATGCAAACAAAGAAGAGGTTATGCAAATCTAAACGTGTGTGAATTGCACTCATCTTTAAAGACTGGGTACAAAAAAGAATTTATATGACCATCGTTGCTACCAGCAATACAAGACAAAATCTTGCAGTGTATCCCTTTAGCGATAGCATACTAGGTCTAACATATAAATTTATTTTAGTAAAGAAAGAAAAAAATTGAAGGCACTTACCCCTTTCCGTCCAATATAATCAGCAACTTGTCCACTAATTATTGCACCCACCATGGATCCAACATTAGTTAAAGATCCAAATAAGGAGAACTGACAAAAGCAACAAGACTCTATATTAGGATCTACCACATAAACTATATTATATCTTGTTGCAAAAATGCATTCATCAAATAACCTTACCTGGGAAATAGTTAACCCAAGATCATTGATGATCCCACTTTGTGTGGGTGAAGAGTATCCAATCTGCAAGAATGTTGCTGTTAGAAACTTCCTTTATTTATTCAGGTCGACTCTTGTAATGGACACATGGATTAAAAATCAATCTATTCAAATAAGAAACTATAACTTACACAGAAACCAAACTATACAGGCCCCAAGGCAACTATTAATGTACATAATATTGCAGTTATAGCACTTCCACAGAAGATTTCAACATTATCTGCCTTTCTAGCACCTTTACCGCCATGATGGCCAGATTTGGATATGGTTAGACGTGTGCTTCCTTTCTCTAAGAGAGCCTTTTTAATATCTCCATTGCCACCCATGCTTCCCTTTTCCAAATCATCCATGTACCCCCATTGTTTTTACAGGGTAAAATCCCCAGTGACCAAATTTTTTGCAAACTTACAAGCCTGCACAGCCAAAATCTTGCTGGAAAAATATTCAATGCTCCCCTCAGGACCCGTGACAAGGGCTTAAATACCTCTTGCATACCATAAGTTGAGTAATTCTATTAGGCAGTGACAGATTGGTCTTTTGGTGCAATGGCAACTCCACTCTAACAAGTGGTCCAAGTTCAAATCCTCAGAATGTCGGGTAATGCTCAAGTAATGCTGAGGGGATATTGTTGGCAAAATGTTCAACACACCCCTCTATAAGTTGAGTGGTTGTATCGGACCCTAACAGATCAATCTTTTGGTGATAGCAAGGATAGCAACATGCACCATGCAAAGATGTAGAGACTCAAAGATTCAACAATTTGGATTTTCAAAACTTAAGCATTCTAGATTCCAAGACTCAATATTTTAACATTCTAGGATTCATGGACCCAAAATGAGAGAAAGAGTGCTCATTTTATAATTTTCATGTAGGGTGAGAGCATTGGATTTGTCACCCATAGACATGAGATGTGGCAAGAGATTCCTATGATGCATATGACAGAATATGCCAAATGTAAGATTCTATGACACATGAGAGTCAAATTTGGCTAAATGTGGAAGAGAATCTATGATGCATCATAAGATTCCTCAACCCACTTAAAGCCAAGAATCTATGACGAATAAGCCAAATAGGGACATGCGTAAGAGGTAATAATAATTCCTATGATGCATATGACAGAATATGCCAAAAGTAAGGTTCTATGACACACGAGAGTCAAATTTGGAAGAGAATCTATGACCCGTCATAAGATTCCTCAACCCACTTAAAGCCAAGAATCTATCACGAATAAGCCAAATAGGGACATGTGTAAGAGATAAGAATATTTGATTATGAAAAATCTTAGCCAAGTGTCAAAGGAGAATCCACGAGGTGTCATATCCAAGTGTCATGATGATGGAATATTTTATGGAATATTTTATGGAATATTTGAATTAAAAATCCTCTTATTCCAAAAAATAAGAATTAGCAGAAAATGGATTTAATGATGAAAAATGGAACTTAGGAATTAAGAATTTCCATGGTTTGCAAATAATGAATCAATTAATTAATAAAATTAATTAATTGACAATGATAAAATAATTAATTAATAAAATTAATTAATTGAGGATGATAATTAGGAAGAATAATTAGAAAGAATAGGATTAAATTATGGGTTATTTAATCCTATAGAGAAAATTAGCAGATGATTAGCCAAATTGATTAAATGAATGTGATTGTATCCTTTGATGAAAATGTGACGATGATGGATATCAAATAAGATGATGAAAAGGTAGACCAAAGCCATGGTCAAATTAATTGATAGATCAAAATTGATAACATGCCAAGGACACATGACATGAATTAATTGATATGTAACATTTAACCGACATTGTAAATGCTGCACTGACGGACACTATCAATATTATTAAAATGGTTGATGATGCCATGATCTAACATTGAAAGCCTCAACAATGTCAGAGATTGAATGACATGAATGATATTTTGACCTAGCACTGAGAGCCATGACAGTACTAAGGTCAGATTGATAAGATTGATAAGTTGATAGGTTTCCAAGACACTGAAAGCCACAACAATGTCTAGGAGTGGATAAATGATTATTGATTTTGGATGTTTGATATGTTTTGGGTTGATTAGGACTGATTTCGAGTGATTTCGAGTTGATTTGGGGTGATTTTGAGTTGATTTGTGTAGGAACCCCAAATAGGCTCTACGCTGATCACTGTTTGTTTCCCTGGGTGTAATGATTGTTTTTGGTTTGTTTTTGAATGTTTTAAGCTATTTTTGGGTTTTTGAGTTGATGAAAAGAAAATACAAATATTGAAAACTAATCTTACCTAAAATTATAACTCAAATCTAGTTATAATGCTAATCAAATTTAATTATTCGGATGGCTCCTAATGTATGTACAATACTTATTGCTGGAAGAATACATTAAAAACATCATCATTAATAGTTGAAAAAAACTGATTTTTGTCTCCAATATGCAACCACTCTACTGGTTGCTTCCTCCTTGGGCAACGCCTATCAAAAAATGCAATATTAAATCTCTGATTTTTAATTCACTGTAGCATTGTACTGTTCACAGCACTGTAGCTGCTGTTATAACCCCTTCCAACCTGTAAATAGATTCATCCACTTTTTTCCTACTGAAACACAATATTGACTCCAGAATGAAGTCAACTCACAGGCAAAATTCAAGTGATATTTCACACCCTCAAATTGCATCAACTCTGAAGATACTACATTCTCCACAGTCTAAATTCTTCTCAAACTTGTACAAAACCCTTGTTGCCACAACTTCAAGAAATTTCACAAGGCAAAGTTTTTAAGCAATTCTCATAACCTGCTCTTGAAGGAAGACAAGGTTTGTTTATAAGGACTCCTCAACTCCAGAATGAGTCTTCACACTCAATGTGGGATAAAAGATATAATAATAACATAAAAAATGTTATTACATTAAAACTTAGAAAATTCCTTTTAATTTTTCCATAAGCTTGGACCCACAATTAATTGAAACGATGGCCCCTTTTATGATATCATGACCCTCACTTAAGTTATATATTATAACTTAACAATATAGGCTTAAAACCAATAATGTTTATTTTAACTAAATAAACATTAATATCTCCATTATTACTCAACATTTTTGAATGTTGTTTGGACTGGGAGCTAACATGATAGAACTGCATATGACCATACCCCTTTTCTAAAAATAGTAGGGGTCTATCTTTATAACTCCAAAACTGCTAAAAATAGCCTGACCAAGCCAAACTCAAAGGAAAACTCATCATAAACAAACTCTGGCAACCCAGAAGAGTACTTTTCTCTGGTCTTTGGAGGATCTCCACACCAAGGTGACCCTCTATCCAATCTTATTAGCCTACGAGGGTCTCTGATAGGCTAATCACTAGCTAAAGTGATGTCTCTAGCTAGAAGGGGACATCACAGTCCACCCTCCTTGAAATTGCTTGTCCTCAAGCAATCTCAACTCTGGATGCTTTAAAATCTCCTCGCTCTCCCAAGTAGCATCCTCTACTGAAAAATCCTTCCACTTCACCAAATATTCTTGGATGGTATGTTTCCTCAAGTTCCTCTCTCTAAAATCCATGATAGCCTCCGGTATCAAAACAAGTTTTCCCTCATCATCCAGGGGTGGTAGTACTGTAGAAGGCACAATATGATGCCCTAGCGCCTTTTTGAGGCATGACACATGAAAAACATTGTGCACCTTGCTCTCCGCCGGCAAGTCTAACTCATAAGCCACCTCTCCCACTTTCCTGATAATCCTAAATGGACCATAGTATCGTGGCTTGAGTTTCTCGGCACCACTCTTCTTGAGAGTGGATTGACGGTAGGGCTGCAACATAAGATACACCATGTCTCCAACCTCAAAAGTCTGCTCAATCCTCTTCTGATCTGCATACTGCTTTTGCTAATTTTGTGCCTTAGTTAGATTATCCTTAAGAGTCTTAACAAGGTCTTGACTCTCCTGTAATAAATCACCTGCACTGGGCACTCTACTGTCACTCAAAAGTAGATCCATAAAATTGGGTTCGTCATACCCATACAGGGCCATAAAGGGTGACATCTGAATAGACATGTGATAAGTGGTATTGTAGCAATACTCACAAAGATAAATCCACTTTACCCATGCCCTCTATTGCCCTGCTATATAATTTTTGAGATATCCCTCTACCCATTTGTTTACTATCTCTATTTGACCATCTGTCTGAGGGTGGTAGCTAGTACTCAGAGTGAGCTTTGTCGCACACAACCTGAATAGCTCTTGCCAAAAGTGACTCATAAACCTACTATCTCTATCACTTACAATGCTCCGAGGTAAGCCATGTAATATGAATATCTCTTTGAAGAACAACTTTGCCACCTGTGTAGCAGTGTATGTAGCAGTGATCGGAAAGAAGTGTGCAAACTTCATAAGGCAATCCACAACCACATATATGCAATCCCTACCTTGGGCTCTAGGAAGTCCTGTGATGAAGTCCATAGACAAACACTCCCACTTCCTATCAGGAATCGGAAGTGGCTGAAGTAAACCGGCTGGATAGGAGTGTTCTTGCTTATTCTGTTGGCAAGTGGGACACTCCCTAACATATTGAAGTACATCTGCTTTGAGCCCTTTCCATGTGAATGGCTCTCTAATCTGTCGGTATTTCTTGTAGTAACTAGGATGTCCTACCATAGGTGAATCATGAAAATATTTCAAAACCACCCTCCTCACTACTAATCCTGGGACCAAAAATATTCGTCCTTTGTAAATGATGAGCTCATTCACAAGGGTGTATCTGCAAGGATCAAGTGTCTCCAACCCTCCAATATGTCTATCAGTAAGCTAAAATGGGGCCTACATGATAAGGCATTAGCAACTACATTCTGTGTCCCCTTAAAATATGTAATGTCAAAGTCATAGGACTGTAACTTGCTCACCCACTTTTGCTGCCTATCATTGAGATCTCGCTGCCCCAAAAAGTGTCTTAGGCTATTATGGTCAGTTTTGATACAAAATTTGCTACCTACCAAATATTGCCTAAATTTGGCCAAAGCATGCATAATGGCTAACATCTCCTTATCATATATGTTGAAGCTCCGCTCTGGCCCTCTCAATTTCCTGCTCTCATAAGCAATAGGGTGCTTCCCCTGCATAAGCATCGCTCCAATGCCCTCTCCGGAAGCATCACAATGTAGCTCAAAAGGTTTGCTAAAATCTGGTAATACTAACACTAGACAAGAAGTCATCAACCCCTTAAATTTCACAAAACACTCCTATGCCTCAAGAGTCCACAAGAAAGCTCCCTTTCTCATCAAATATGTCAAGGGTGCCACATGCTTGGAATATCCATCCACAAACCTTCTGTAGAAACCACATAGTCCTAGAAAGCCCCTCAACTGTGTAAGGTTCACTGGTGAAGGCCACTCCACAATGGCATGAATCTTTTCAAGATCCATGCACACGCCCTCTGCACTGATGATGTGACCCAAGTACAACAACTCTGTCATGCCCAAATCACACTTCGACTCCTTTGCATACAAGGATTCTCTGTCCAATATACCCAACACCGTGTCCAGGTGAACCAAGTGCTCCTCCCGAGATCTACTATATACCAAGATATCATCGAAGAAGAAAAGTACAAATCTCCTCAACTGAGGATGGAAAACCCTATTCATTGTTTCCTGAAAAGTAGCAGGTGCGTTAGTTAGCCAGGTGCGTTAGTTAGCCCAAATGGCATAACTACAAACTCAAAATGGCCACAATGACATCTAAAGGCTGTCTTCTCGATATCCTGCTCTCTAACTCTGATCTGGTGATAACCTGATCTCAAATCTATCTTTGAGAAGAAGCAAGCTCCATGAAGCTCATCTATCAACTCATCGATCCTGGGAATGGGGTATCTATTTTTAATCGTCTTCCTATTAAGCACTCTGTAATCAATGCACATCCTCAATGTCCCATCCTTCTTCTTTACTAACACCACTGAAGAAGCAAAAGGAGACTTACTTGGTCTAATGTGGCCCATAGCAAGTAACTCCTTTATGGTTTTCTCAATTTCATCCTTCAACCTCTTCGGATGCCTGTAAGGTGTAATCATGATGGGCTTAGCCCCCTCCTCTAACTCAATGATGTGCTCAATACCTCTGTCTGGTGGTCTACCTGGTGGAATGTCACTGAACACCTTAGAGTGTTTAACTCTAAGATCCTGAATATTAGGAGGATATTCAATCTTATGCTGTCCCTCCTATGATGGCATCAATATGCACTCTACTGCCCACTCTACCTGATCATGTCGAATCAATCTAGCCATTCTATGAAAAGAGACCATCCTGAGATCACTGTCCCTGATTGCCTTAAGAATATGTGTCTTCCCATTCACTTTAAACCTCATCTCCATCTCCTTGAGGTTAAGAGTGAACTCACTAATATCGTGCAACCAACTCATTCGAAGAACTATATCTGTATCTCCCATAGGTACAACATAAAAAATTTGCCTTAAAGTCATAATTATTAACTTTCAATGGGAGTCTAGTGATCCTACGATCACATTTGAGGACATAGCCATCCGCTACCCTCACTCTAATTCCCCCAAACTCCTTTGATTGTATGCCACACTTCTCCACCATCCTAGCATCAATGAAATTATGAGTGGCACCTGTATCAACCAAGGTTATGACTCGCTGTCCAGCAAGTACTCCTCTCATCCGGAATGACCCTTCTTGCTTAATACTAGTGAGACAAGCTTCCCTAAGTTGCCCATCTCCTTCCCCATCCTTGGACTCCATTTTAGACAAGTTTTCAGCCTTGTCTTCCTCTTTTTCACCATCTATTTCCTCTATATCAAACTGCTGATCTGAATTATCTGATTCTGATTCCTCATAGTATGCCCACATAACTCTATTAGCTTTTCCCTTTGGCCTAAGAGGACAATCATGGTTTGCATCATAGGGTCCCTTATAGTAGAAAAATATTTTTTTCTTCCTCAAATCGTTTAATGTTTCCCTGTCAAAAGGTGCTGGAGTTTTATCTTTAGAATCATTTTTAAAATCAGTCCTCTCTGGTTTTTTATAAAATGGTTTGTTATCCTTACTAGAAGATGCTCCTTTGGACTGAAATTTTTTTGTTGGGACTACATGTTCCATACTTCTTGCCTTTCTCATCACTTCTTGTAAAGAAATAGGATCAAATGCCTTTATCCAACCTCTCAATGGTTTGGATAGGCCCTCAATGAAAAGAACTATCAATCTATGCTCTGAAATGTTTGGGACCATGACTGCCAACCGCTGAAATTCACCAATGAAATACTCCAAGTTGCTTGTTTGTTTCAGCTGTGCTAAGTCCCGGAAGTAAATCTTTGGATCTTTCTTGTCAAATCTTTCAACCAACCTATCCACGAAGTCCTGGTATTCTGTCACTTGGTTATGCTGAAGTGTTACCATACCATGGTACCACCAATCATGTGCTATTCCCTCCAAATGCAAGGTGGCATATTTGATAGCTTCAATCTCTGCCATTGGCCTCAGTGCCAAAAATGTGTCAAGCTTCTGAATCCAAGCTTGAGTTTTCATCTTACCACTCCCATCAAATGTAGGCATAGTAAGCTTGCCTGTAGCCCTCTTCAGCTCACTATTTTGACCTCTAGGCCTCCTATCCTATCTGAGTGACCTGTAATGCTCTCTCCTCTGATTTACAAAGCATTCAAAGGTCATCCTCTCCCGAACCTATGGAGCTAATAATTCCCATTCATCATTTGCAGCCATGAGTGCATCTGTGAATATGGGGTCTCCTGTCGCCTCCTCTACCAGAGCTTATTCTGGCTCCTCTGGAACAAATGTAGGGCGTATAGGCCTGTCAGCTATTCTGGAATGGGTCTATTGTGGTCTCTGATTACCTGTAGCACTCCTGCTATCTCCCTATTCTCCCGGCTCCCCATTTTTTCTAACAGGTGGGTTCATCCTTTCTACCATAGTAGTGAGTTCCTGTAATGCCTGTGCCATCTGCTGCTGCCCTGTAACCATAGCACGGTAGAATTCTCTAGTATCCTGATCATCATTATTCCCCCTGTTTCTAGGTGGACTACCATCATGCCTCTCTTCCATATTTCCTGTTTCCTGTAACAGTTCTCTTTCAATCAGAGGTCTCCTACGAGTATGGTACCTATGTGGTCCAATTTCCAGTGGCTGCATATGACTCCCCAAACCCTCAGGATTGCAGGAATGAGGCTCTGATACCAATGTAGGAACCCCAAATAGGCTCTATGTTGATTACTATTTGTTTCCCTGGGTGTAATGATTGTTTTTGGTTTGTTTTCGAATGTTTTAAGCTGTTTTTGGGTTTTTGAGTTGATGAAAAGAAAATACAAATATTGAAAACTAATCTTACCTAAAATTATAACTCAAATCTGGTTATAATGCTAATCAAATTCATTTATTCGGATGGCTCCTAATGTATGTACAATACTTATTGCTGGAAGAATACATTAAAAAAATCATCATTAATAGTTGAAAAAACCTAATTTTTGTCTCCAATATGCAACCACGCTACTGGTTGCTTCCTCCTTGGGCAGCGCCTATCAAAAACTGCAATATTAAATCTCTGACTTTTAATTCACGGTATCGTTGTACTGTTCACAGCATTGTAGCTGCTGTTATAACCCCTTCCAACCTGTAAACAAATTCATCCACTTTTTTCCTACTGAAACACAATATTGACTCCAGAATGAAGTCAACTCACAGGCAAAATTCAAGTGATATTTCACACCCTCAAATTGCATCAACTCTAAAGATACTACGTTCTCCGCAGTCTAAATTCTTCTCAAACTTGTAGAAACCCTTGTTGCCACAACTTCAAGAAATTTCACAAGGAAAAGTTTTTAAGCAATTCTCATAACCTGCTCTTGAAGGAAGACAAGGTTTGTTTATAAGGACTCCTCAACTCTAGAATGAGTCTCCACACTCAATGTGGGATAAAAGATATAATAATAACATAAAAAATGTTATTACATTAAAACTTAGAAAATTCCTTTTAATTTTTCCATAAGCTTGGACCCACAGTTAATTGAAACGATGGCCCCTTTTATGATATCATGACCCTCACTTAAGTTATATATTATAACTTAACAATATAGGCTTAAAACCAATAATGTTTATTTTAACTAAATAAACATTAATATCTCCATTATTACTCAACATTTTTTAATGTCGTTTGGACTGGGAGCTAACATGATAGAACTGCATATGACCATGCCCCTTTTCTAAAAATAGCAGGGGTCTATCTTTATAACTCCAAAACTGCTAAAAATAGCCTGACCAAGCCAAACTCAAAGGAAAACTCATCATAAACAAACTCTGGCAACCCAGAAGAGTACTTTTCTCTGGTCTTTGGAGGATCTCCACACCAAGGTGACCCTCTATCCAATCTTATTAGCCTACGAGGGTCTTTGATAGGCTAATCACCAGCTAAAGTGATGTCTCTAGCTAGAAGGGGCCACCACAATTTGATATGATTTTGAGTTGATTTGATATGATTTCGAGTTGATATGAAATTGATGTGAAAGGGGATACAAATGACGAAATATGGTCAATCTAGCCAAAAGATCAAAGTTAGTAGAATGAGAAAATGGGACAAATTAGTATGAAGAAGTGATGAAACCATAGATGCGAACCATTTTTGAGCATCTACATGAAGAAAATGGTCGCTACTGCTTTGACAATCCTGATGTAGAGCTAGAAATTCAGTAGGAGGGGAAAGAAAATTGCTGATCTTAATGAAAAAAATATAGAGAATTTATGCATTGATGAGACTCAAGACAGATGGAGTGAGATGAGACAGATGGCATTCCAAAATGGAGGCTTTAATAATGGAATGCAAGAACATAGGAGCAAACTTTCTCTGTGTTTCAGGACAAGGATGATTAGGTTTGCTGAATCATGTCATGAAGGTCATACATCATGGTAATGCAGGATGCTTCTTGCTCAATGATGATACAAAAGTTCCCTCGTGTTTTCCGTTGGCCAAATTTTGAGGTTTTTTAAATGAAGATTTGAGTCCAATTTGTAGATTGTTGAAGAATAATTTTGGAGGGAATTTTTTAACTATTAAATGTCGTCAATTTCTAAAATTGTAGGAGTTTTTGGAAAAATAGTTTACGTGAAAAAATGTCTCCATCCTAAGGTAGGATTGTTTAGAAGTAATAGTTGAAACTTGGAGGATAGAATAACATGATCGTTATGGGATAAGGAAATTTCATCAATAAATGTTTTTTTTTTTCTTTTTAATTTTAAATATTATATTAAATAATAGGGTAAAGATCACTGTCATTGCTGAATATCACTTACCTTTTAAGTTTTATTGTGGGGAAACTCTCTTGATATATAGTACTTTTGCAATTTTTTTAAGGGAATTGTTAAATTATACTAGTACAAGATTAAAGGGATAAGTCAATAGAAAACTATAGTTTTAATCTAAATATAAATTTCCAGAAAAATAAGATTTAATATAAAAAACATTTTTTTATGGTAATCAAAATATTAATAAAATAAGGTTTGTTTAAGGGAATTTCATCAATAAATGTTTTTGTTAATTTCTTTTTATTTTTAAATATTATATTAAATAATAGGATAAAAATCATTGTCATTGGTGAATATCACTTAGCTTTTAAATTTTATTGTGGGGACACTCTTCATATATAGCACTTTTGCACTTTTTTTGGTAAGGGAATTGTTAAATTATACTAGAACAAGATTAAAGGGATAAGTCAATAGAAAAATATAGTTTGAATCTAAATATAAATTTTTAGAAAAATAAGATTTAATTTTTAAAAAATTATGGTAATTAAAAATTAATAAAATAAGGTTTGTTTAAGGGCTCCTAAGGGTTGATTCTTGTCATGGGGGCGATGATGATGCTCATGTTCTTTTAGAGAATCTTCTTGTGTCATGATGATGATGCTCATATTCTCCTTGATGTAGAGGAGAATATTCTATTCATAGGAGCAAAATTTCTTTCGGATGGAACCAAGAATGTTGCAAAGTGTCAAGCTACCATCTTTGCTATCCAAGTGGCAAAGTGTAATAGTTTCAAGAAAATGCATATATAGTGTGACTCTCAAGTCATAGTCACTGGTATTGTGAAGGTAAGATGGAAAAATGGTTTCTTCACAAACATATTTGTTGCATTGAAAGGTTATTGGACAGTTTCAAAGATTTCAAAATCTCACAAACATTATGCAAAGGAAATCAAATTGAAAAATGACAAACTTAGGGTCTGTTTGGTGATCGGAATAGGAATATGTATTTCGGAATAGAACGCATTCTTGTTCTCCATTTGGTTCAACAAATATTTGATAAAAATTTGCGGACCCAAAAATTTATGTTTTCTAAAATTTCAAAAAATAGAATAAGAATACATATTCCAATAATACCTATTTTTGTGGAATTGCAAAACCTCATTTTTGGGCCAAAAATGGAATACGTATTCCATTTTTAGTTCGTATTCCAATCTCATTTTGGTGCATCCAAACAAGGAATTCAAAATTTTTGGAATACGTATTCCTATTCCACTCATCAAACAGGCCCTTATGAGTTAGGATGATGTCTAGCTAAAACATTACACACTAAGGGAAGAATTAAGTTTTGGAAAAAAAAGTCAACTTTGACTATTTAACACTTTTGATTTGAGAATTAAACTTAGTGTGTGATATTTAAGCCGTTCTAGCTCAGAAACAACCAAGGAATTCACCCACTTTTCGTGGGTTGGCTTTATCCTTGCATTTAGGCGGATGAATTTATTATAATGAATGGTACTCATTAAATGGAAAATGGAAAATGGTACTCATAGATGATTTCAGTCGTAGGACATGGGTGTATTTTTTAAAGAATAAATCTAAAGCATTTGATAAATTTGTAGAATTTAAAGCCCAGGCTGAAAGAGAATGTGGACATTACATCAAGGTCCTCAGATTAGATAGAGGAGGGGAGTATACCTCCAATTCTTTTGTAAATTTTTGCAGGAAATATGGCATAAAGAAAGAGCTCATAGCTAGCTATACACCACAGTAGAATGGAAAGGCTGAAAGAAAGAATAGGACCATTGTTGAAATGGCAAGGAGCATGATGAAAGAGAAAGGTCTCACAACTATAATTTGGGGAGAGGCTGTGGCAACAACAGTTTACCTAATCAATATGTGTCCCACAAAGGCAGTCCATGACAAAATTCCAATGGAAGCATGGTCACGAAGAAGATGGACAGTTGAACACTTAAGGGTATTTGGATGTGTTGCATATGCACATGTGCCTAAAGAGCAAAGGCAAAAATTTGATAACAAAGGTGTGAAATGAATTTTCACAAGGTACAATCCAGAATCAAAGGCATACAGATTGTATGACCCACTGAACAACAAGATGATGCTTTCAAGAGATGTGGAATTTCTTTAAAATTAGTCTTGGTATGGTTCAATTGGTGAATCACCAAGAACTTCAAGTAAAGTTCCAGTCATGAGTGAAGAGGATGCTGATGAACAGCAAGAAGAAGGAGTAGATAGAAGGAAAGGCAAGCAGCCTTAGTCATTACCGAGCTCCTCTAGGCATGATTGAGTGTCAGGGCCAAGCAGTAGCAGGAAAGATTCTAATCCCACACTCTCCTCCCTGTTACCAAGAAAGACCAAGAGCCTTAGGGAGATATACCAAGATGAAAGGTATGAAGATTATGATGAGAGTGTTAATTTTGCATTATTTTCTCATAGTGCTCCAATATATTTTGAAGAAGCTATTAAGCATAAGAAATGGTGTAAGGCCATGGATGAGGAAATAGATGCCATAGAAACGAATGAGACATGGGAGCTAACTGATTTGCCTCCCAAGAAGCAAGTGATTGGAGTGAAATGGGTCTACAAGACCAGATACAATGTTGAAGGCAAGATTGATAGGCATAAGGCAAGGCTAGTAGTCAAGGGATACAAACAACAATATGGAAGAGATTATGATGAGACCTATGCCCCTATTTCAAGAATGGAAACCGTGCATGTTGTCATAGCAATTGCAGCTCAACACAAGTGGAAGGTATTTCAAATGGATGTGAAGTCCGCCTTCCTTAATGGTGTATTGAAAGAAGAAGTGTATGTGGAGCAACCACCTAGTTATGAAGTTGCAGGTGAAGAGAACAAGGTATATAGATTGAAGATAGCTCTTTATGGGCTCAAGCAAGCTCCAAGAGCATGGTACAATAGGATTGACTCATATTTGATGAGCAATGGCTTTAGCAAAAGCAATGGTGAGCCCACTCTCTACATCAAGGCAGAAAATGGAAATGTTTTGTTTGTTGTTTTGTATGTAGATGATTTAATTTTTTCTGGAAATAACAAGGCTCTAATTGGTGAGTTCAAAGAGGTCATGAAAACTGAATTTGAAATGACAGACCTAGGTCTCTTGAAGTACTTTCTAGGCATAGAAGTAAAACAAATGCCTGATGGCATCTTCATCTCTCAAGAAAAATATGCAAGGCAAATCTTGGAGAGATTCAAAATGCAGAACAGTAAGGCAGCCCCCACACCAATAGTAGTAGGTCTAAAGTTGAGCAAAGAAGACAATAGCAAGAGAGTGGATCTAACACTATACAAGAGTATGGTTGGAAGCCTAATGTATTTGACTGCAACTCGGCCAGACCTAATGCATACAATAAGTTTGATTTCCAAATTTATGGAAACACCAAGGGATTCCCATTGGCAAGCGAGAAAGAGGATCCTAAGGTATGTGAAAGGTACCAAGGGATTTGGAATCTTGTATACTGCAAATGATGATTTTAAGTTGGTGGGTTACACAGATAGTGATTGAGCTAGAGGTTTAGATGATAGGAAGAGTACTTCTAGATATATGTTTCATATGGATTCAGGTGCTATTTCATGGGCATCCAAGAAGCAACCTATTGTTGCTCAATCTACAATAGAGGCTGAATACATAGCAGCAAATGCAGCAACATGTTAGGCTATTTGGCTAAGGAGGATCTTGACAGATTTGAATGAAAGGCAAGGAGATGGAACCACAATTTATTGTGACAACATCTCATCTATTGCTTTGTCTAAGAATCCAGTCTTCCATGGGAGAAGCAAACACATAGAGATCAGATACCACTTTATCAAAGAGTTGGTAGAGAATGGGGATATCAAAATTGAATATTGCAAGTCTGAGCAACAGCTACCAAAAAATTTTACCAAGCCATTAGGCATTGAAAGTTTTGTACACCTAAGAGAGTGTCTTGGTGTAGTTGATTTGGATCAGTAGTGATCCTTATTTGTTTGGCTTTGGATAAAGGGGGAGTGTTGGAATAATTATTGTGGTTGGTTGTTTCTCCCTGGAGCCAAACACCCACCTACCACACTGAACGTTCAAAAAATATATTACGGGCAGGTGAGATTTTGAAATCGAAAATGAGAGGGAAAATAATTTTGCTGAAGACAAAAGGAATGTTTTATCATTCATTTCAATCAGTTAGTTAAGAAAGAGAAAGAGCTTAGAAATTGCAGAGAAGAAAGAAGGAAAAATGATCAGTAGATCCATTGGTGCAGAGACAGGAGGAAGTGTTATTCATGCCTGTACTAGCACGTGCTCCTTTGTGTCATTCTGTAAGTTTATAGCTTATTTTTTTTCATTTGTCCTGTTGAAGCAGTGATTGCTCCGGGCATTTTTGTATGCAGCCATTAGAGCTACAAGTTTAATGTTTAAAGTTTGAAGCCTAAAGTTTTTGAAGTTTTAAAAATTTAGGGTTATTTTTAGGGTTTTCTGGTTGAAGCCGAATGCTCCCAGATTTCTAATAGTTTGAGTCAGATTTGAATAGAAAGTAAGCAGGCATACTTGAATCCATTATTTTCCTTCTTCTATTCATTGCATTTTGGAAAGTTTATTTGGAAGTTTCAAGCTTTGAGTTTCTGGTTTTAATGGTGAAATCATTCACCTTGGAAGTCTGTCACTCGGTTTGCTCTTTAGCTTGAGTTTTAATTTTATAGTCATTATCAAGTTCAATTAGTGCCTTCATCTACCGAGCTCCTCTTTGCAGTGTCTACCGAGTTCACTCGGTGTCTTCATCTACCAAGCTCCACTCTCTTGTGGCTACCAAGTTCACTCGGAAATCGCTTTGCCTACCGAGTTCACTCGGTAATAACACCCTCTTTGGTTACCGAGTTGTGAGCTCTTCATTTATCAAGCTCACTCAATATCCTTTGGTTACTGAGTTTTCTATTTATCGAGCTCACTCAGTAACCTCTCCTGCCAGCTATTTTTTTTGGTTACCGAGCAAAATTTATCACTCGATAACAGTTGTTCCCGAGAAAATCTTAGGGTTAGGTTGTTTTTTGTGATTGAATTTTTTTTAATATTTTCTCACATAATGTACATTGTCTTCATGATTCTGGGTGGTGTGTTGTAGAACTATTTAGAGGCATCGAAGCTTTTGAACTAGATGGTTTTTGCATTTTTGGCCACAACTAGTGAGCGATCTAGTTTGTTGAGAGCACATAGGAGTTACAGCTTGCAATAAAATTGGAAGTGAATTTTTTTCTCAAGACCCACAAAGATGAAGCACATGCCCAAGTTTGGGACCGAGATTGTGGGTGGGGTTATGCTGAGCGAGACCCTTGAAGAGATGCTGGCAAAATGGGGATTCAAGGACAAGCGATAGGAGGAGGTAGTGTCTGGCCTGCATGCCCATTTTGCATAATAGGGCTATGTATTTTTCTTGTTCTTTGTAGTGTTTTGAATGGGTATGTTGAGGTGTCATAGTAGCTAGTGGCTGGTAGCTGGGTGTGCAAAGGGTGATGTCTATTTAGCTAAATATATGTATCAGATTTGATGTTTTATTTTTATTTATTAATTTATTAAAAAGTCATAGAATCAGGTTTTGTGATTTTTTATTTAGTTAATAAATAAAACAAAATGTCAAATCCGGTGCATTTCTGTCATAAGGAGATTTGTCAAGTGCTCTTAAGAGGTTTGGCACTTTGGGAAAACTTGTTTCTGGTGGAGTAGTTTTATAATGTAAGACAAGTTTTTGGACATAAATGTACAAAGGCAAGCCTGCAACTAAAAGCCTATTGACTAATTAAATAAAATTTAATTTGAAAAGAATATAAATTACCTCTAAGGATCTTTGCCATATCGAGCATTGGATATATATATATATATATTGTGCATTAAGATTATGTTTTTTTTTAATAATGAATAATAATTGTTTTTCTATATTTTGTGGAGTAAATGAATTAGAATCTCAATGCTAGTCTCTATAGGTTGGCGACCAATTTGGGTAGGTTTAGGAGAGGATACACTTTGGTAGAATAGAGTTCTATAATTCTATAGATTATAGGTGCTATCAAGATCAACTAGTAATGCATTACATAGACTAGTAGGAGAAACAATCATCCACAAAAGTTGAACTATAAGTAATTGGACTGCAAGGAAAATAATCTACTTAGAAACAAACATCTCATGATTGAAGCCTTATTTTTCTCCATTACCAGTAATGTGGATGTCATTAAACCATCATTCTAAATAGGTTGGACCATTTAAGCATCAATATGAGACCAATACAAGCTCTTATGAGTACAACAATGAGATCGATACTATTTTCTTTAAGGGAAACCAAACTAGAAATCACTTATGGAGACCAATGGTCACAACTTAGAAATCCACTTAATTAGAAACCATTGTCACACTAGAAGCTAATTATGGAAGACCAAAATGTTGGATTAATTAGGAAAGGAAGGATGCTAAGAGGAGGGGGAGAGGTGTGAATCAATATCCTCTAAAACTTTTATGCCTTTTCAAATTTGATTACCTCTTTGTATTTTTATCCACTTCGTAAACATACACATACATTACTTCAATATTTATATGAAAGTAAATATAGTTAATATATCTTGACATATGCATGTAAACATAAATCAATAACATGAAACATAAAAAGGTGATTTGGTCATGTAGAAACCCATGGTAGTTAGAGGGAAAAATATTGTGGGGATGGTACCCACAAATCCATCACTACTGCAGTAAGAGGTTTCCTTATTAAGGCTACAATGGGGTATCACTTCTAGTGACTTACTCTACTAGGAGTAATACAATCAAATCTATAAAGATCTACCTTTTGCAAAGATTTTACAACACTATACTAAGTGTGTACTCTATTAAGAGATTTACAATAATATTGTTAGGTCTACCTTGTGAATGTTGAGATAATGGGTGTTGCACACATTGCATAATATTGTTATTTTATTATTTTATTTTATGTTGTGCCTAGATGGACGTGCAACATGTAAAGATTCCCATAGAATATTCTTGATGAGTTGTATTGTAACATTGTGATAATATTTCATGTAATTATTTAATATTGGGGAAAAGAATTAAATGCCCAATATTAAATGTGGCGTCAGTGGGTTAGGTAGCACATGGCTTTAGCACATGGTTTATGTAATACCACTTAGTGGTTTTGTGGGACTTGCTACTATATAAGCAGCCACAAGGGTAGTTGTTGTAGAGAGCGAAAGAAAGAGTGACAAGGAGAAGACAAAAGGCAAGAGTCAAGCGGGACAAGGCTTGACAGGTTAGCCAAGGGAGCATTTGTGAAGGTTGAAAGCATGGCATGGGATGTGTGGATTCATGCTTGTTCACATAGTTTGCTCGGTTGTGGCTATGGCCATGAAGGCTTCCATGGTTGTATGGCAATGGTATTTTTGCTGAATAATACATGGTGATGGATGCTTTTGGAGGCTGGGTTTTTCCCTCAATGAGGGTTTCCCAGGGTATATCTTGTGTCACAATTTTGTGGGTATGTTGTCTATTCTCTTGCATGTGGATTTTAATTCCGTGTTTATTTTCAGATTTATTATGGGTTATGTGGAAACGGTTATATTCTTTATTGCCAAGTTTCCTTACAAGTGGTATCAGAGATATGGTTTGATTATTATAACCCTAGATTGAATCCATGGGAATGCATGAGAGGATTTTTTTTTAAAAAAAAAAAAAAAAAAAGAAAAGAAAGGGCAAGATATATGAATGATTTATTGCAGATCTAAGGGTTTTGGGTTTGTTGTTATGATGGGATGTTAAAATATTTGGCCATGTGAAATTGTTGGAGAAAAGGATTTTTTTGGATGTTTCATTTAAATGAGGGTTTTAGGGGGTAGCTTGCAGAAATGACCTTTTGGATAAAAATAGACCTCACCATTAGATCTGGGTCGACATTTCCATAAAATTTGATATATAATATGCTCTAGTTTGGCCATGTTCAGAGAAAATGAAAGAGTTTTTTAGTTTCAGCCCATGATGGCCGTCAAATTTAATCCTGTCGGAATTTTCGTCACTGAAAAAATTTAAAAATAAAAAATCGTACTGAAAATAGTAAAAAGACTATCTTAGTAAAACGGCCATAACTTTCTCTCAGAATGTCAGATTTCAGAGTTCTTATAGGCATTGGAAAGCTAATTCAGAGCACTACAACATGGTGTAGGTTTGGTTCTATGATTTTAAAATTTTGTCAGGTTTTAAGAGCCCTAAAGTCAGATTTTTTTATTTTGAGCACGGATTAGGGCATAACTTGGGCATATGGAGTCAGATTTTGGACTTCGAGTAGTCAACAGAAAGCTCTTGGAGAGCTCTACACATTGGTTTAGATTTGGTGCAAGTTTGGCATGATTTATTTGTTGATATATTGATCTAAATATTTTATAGGTATATTTTGACTATGGTAACATTGTGAGTTTATGGATAGTAAGATTCTATCGAGAGAGGGATGGGCACGATGAGAGAGAGGGATGGAGCAGGCAAGAACTGCAATTTGAATCACATTGTTTCGAATTTGGAGAAAGGCGGGAGACAGGAGAGCACGTCTGCAGGAGAGCATGCAGCAAGGCATGCAGCAAGCGCAGGGCAGGAAATGGAGGGGAAAGATGAGGATGCCTCAAAGGATGGGGACCCACGGGTTATGATGCCCCATCTAGGTGAGAAGATTCCCCCTCCCCCCCATGTGGGCATTGGGCCATCTAGGGCATGGGGACACTAGTCGAATCTATTTGGGATAAAACCATCAGGTAAATCGTCTTTCCCAAAAGTCATTGACAAATTTGATAAGGAGAAAGGTATTTTTGCTCTGGAAATTCCTAGGGAATTTATTGACCACAATATCCTAAGCATGGCGAACACTTTGGTAGGAAAATTTGTAGGGCCAAGACCTAATATTGATGTAGTGAGGACATTTACCAGGAGAAAATGGGACCTTAAAGGGCATGTAGAAGTGACTGCTATGGCCAAAGGCTTCATGTCTTTCGAGTTCTCTTGCTCGAAAGATTTTTCCCATATACTATGTGCTAGGAACTGGTCTTTGGGTAGATCCAACCTAATATTGCAAAAATGGACATCCAACTTAGATTTGAACAATGATTTCCAATCTCAAGTTCTAGTTTGGTTAAGACTTCCAGAACTTCCTTTGGAATATTGGCATGAGGATGTCTTTGATGGCATAGCCAGGACCTTTGGAGAGCTCCTCTCCATTGACCCTATCACAACAGCTAAGAAAAGATTGAACTACACAAGAATCTGTGTAGGATTCATCGAAGGCCAGGACATGCCTCAAGTTCTAGAACTACAATCTCGTCTGGGAAATAGATCTCAAAAGATTGACTATGAAAGTGTGCCTTTTGCTTGTTTCCATTGTAAGAAGGCTGGCCACAAGGCTGGATCATGCCCACTTTTCAAAGGGAAGAGTACGGTGGGAAAGGCTCATCCACAAGGGGGGATAAAAGATTCTCTAGATCCCAAAAAAGAATGGAGGAAAAAAGCATCGCAAGTCAAGGCAAATGGAGAGGCAGAAGGAAAAACAAATATTGCTCCTAATGCGCCCCAAGAGGAATCAGGGCCTCCTCGGGCGACTGGAAACGTAGGAGGGGGAGAAGAGAAAGGAGTGAAAGACGATTCAACACCTCTTCCCAATGCGAAGGAATCTGAGAAGAAACCTGAGGAGACAAGTGAAAATATGACTCTTCCCCCTCTGGATTCTCAGGAGGATGACTTGAAACTATCCTTTGTCCTAAACTCCATGGAAGGACTAAAGGAGGGGGAACCCATGTCCCAAGACCCTAACTCGGTGTGTTGTCCCCCCCCTTCAATAGTAAACAGAATTATAGAGAGGCTGTCTACATCGACAATGGAAGATTTGGCTAGAATTGATGCTTGGTTGGACAAAGGACTAGAGGGAGAAGAGAATCCCTAGACAGAAGTCAAGAGTAGAAAGAAGAAGAATAGCAGGGACCCTTCTCCGGTATCTCCCCCTTCTACTAAAAGCATGGCCAAGGCTGATCTCAGCCACAAATCTAACTTAGTGGGAAGGAAAAACAAGAATGAAATCAAGAAAGAGGAAGCCAGAAGAAACATTAAGGATGGTACACAGTGCACCATCCAGGAAGCATGTTCAGTAGTTAAATCATGAAGATCTTATCTTGGAATATTCGTGGACTCAATGGAATCCACAAGAAAGAAGTTATTAGAAATATGATAAGGAACCAAAGGCCTGATGTGTTTCTAATCAAGGAAACTAAAATGAAGAAGGAAAGGATGGAAAATATTAAGTTCAACAATAGCATGAAGGGCATAGCCTCTAACTCTGAAGGAGCGTCTGGAGGACTGCTGTTACTTTTCAATGATAAGTATTTCAATATAGTAGCTAAGTATGATGAAGATAACATTCTTTTCTGTAGAGTTCAACATTTGTACACCAATGATTCCTGGTTTTTAGTGAATATTTATGCCCCCAATAATAAGAGAGATAGAAAAAACTTCTGGACCAAAGTTGGTAATATGGTGCAAGATTGTGACATTAAGAAAGGTATAATCATGGGAGACTTTAACACACCGCTAGAAGATAAAGAGAAAAAGTGAGGTATGCCCCCGGATTGGGAAAGTAAACAGGATCTTTCTAACTTCATAAATAATCTGGCCCTTATGGACGTAGAGCTTAAGGGCGGATCCTTTACTTGGTCAAACAAGAGAAAAGGCCATGATTGCATTCAGGTTAGGCTGGATAGAGCTCTTATATCTTCGGACTGGCTTCAATCCTTCAGCTGCAGACTATCTCTGCTTCCCAGAATTGGTTCGGACCACTCTTCCATTTCTCTTTTAGTTTCCCCTCTGGTACACAGGAGATACCATCCTTTCAGGTTTGAGAAAATGTGGACCTCTCACCCTGACCTCCTGGATAATATCAAGAAATGGTGGGGGATAGAGGTGGAGGGCTCAACCATGTTCAAAGTCACCAAAAAACTTAGCAATGTGAAGAGGATGATTAAAATTTGGAACAAGTTTGATTTTGGTCATATCTTCCATGAAAAGAAAGAGTTATTTGATAATCTAACTATTATCCAAGATTGCATTCAGAAGGAAGGTTACACTAAGACCAACAAGGTTTCAGAGCTCAAGACCCTGTCTGAAATTCATAACATTATTAATAAGGAAGAAAATTTTTGGAGGCAAAGATCGAGGATCACCTGGCTAAAGGAAGGAGATCGGAACACTAAGTTTTTTCACCTAACCACCCTCAAGCACCGTGCTAGTAACAGGATCTATGGTATCAGAAAGGGGCAGGAGCTGTTAACTGAAGAATCTGCCATCTCGGAAGAAGCTGTTTCCTTTTTCTCTAGCCTTCTCTCTGAGGACCCAATGCTTTCCAATTTGGACCAGGAGGATTTGTTACACTGTATCCCTCAGCTCATTCAACCTATCCATAATAAACAGCTCTGTGCTATTCCTAATGCTTCAAAAGTTAGAGAGGCTCTCTTTTCTCTGCCTGCTGACAAGGCTCCAAGCCCAGACGATTTTCCCACTTTTTTCTTCCAAAGGTTCTGGCCAGTGATCATGGGAGAGGTTGTTTAGGCTATCCAGGAATTCTTTGGAGCCAAATCTATTCTCAAGGAGCTAAACTCAACTTTTGTGGTTCTCATTCCTAAATCCCCTGGGGTGGACTCGTTGGACAACTTTAGACCTATTAGTCTGTGCAACTCACTCTACAAGATCATCTCTAAAGTTCTCACTTTAAGAATGCTCAAGATCTTGCCCATGATAATCTCACAGCATCAATCGAGTTTTGTTCCAGGGAGATAAATTTTGGATTCTGTCCAGATGGTGCACGAAGTCATCCACTCTCTTGAGGGATCCAAACGGGAAGGTATGTTTCTCAAACTGGATCTTTCTAAAGCTTATGACAGGGTGGACTGGTCTCTCCTTGGGAAGGTCCTCTCAACTTTTGGCTTTGACAGTAAAATTTACAAAATTATCTCTCAATTGGTGTCCACCTCCTCCTTGGCTGTTCTGGTTAATGGAGTCCCTTCTAATTTTTTCAAACCTTCTAGAGGCCTTAGACAAGGAGACCCCCTTTCACCCATTTTGTTCATCATTTTAGCTGAATGCTTAGGAAGGATTATAGACTGTAGAAAGCATGAGGCTTGCATCAAAGGGATCCTTCCCTCCTCTAATTGTGTTCCCTTCACTCATCAGCAATTTGTTGACGATACTATCTTGGCGGGGGGAAGCTTCTGTCAAAGAGGCCAGAGCCCTAAAGAAGATTCTTGATACTTACTCTAGTGGGATGGGTCAGCTGATTAATTGGAACAAAAGTCACTCTTTTTCATCAACACTTCTGAGTTTAGACAAAGAAAAATCGCCAGGATTCTGGGTTGTGGGGTAGGCTCTTTCCCCTCTACCTATCTTGGTCTTCCTTTGGGATCCTCACCCCCGGAGTCTTTTTGGAATGGTATTTTGGACAGATTCAACAGGAAGATGGCTGGTTGGAAAGGGGTCTCTCTTAGTCAAGCAGGGAAATGCCTCTTAGTCAAATCTTCTCTTCAAAATCTGCCAATCTACGCCCTGAGCCTCTTTGGAATTTCGGGAAAAATAGCTAAAAGAATGGAGAAAATCCAGAGAGACTTCCTTTGGAATGGTAATGAAGGGAAGAAAAGATGCCCTCTTGTTGCTTGGGAGAAGGTTTGCCTCCCTAAGAGGTACGGAGGTCTGGGCATTAGAAAGATCACCCACCTCAATAAGGCTCTCCTAGCTAAACAAATATGGTGGATCTTCAGTAGCACCGGTGAATGGAGGGACACCCTGGTAAACAAGTACCTTAGAAGACCCACTCTTCTTTTCACCCTTTTTAATGAAGATATCCCAAAAGGATCAAACATTTGGAATGGGATCATGAAAGCCAGGGACCTGGCTAAGGCCAGGATATCATGGAAATTGGGAAATGGGAAGGACATCCAGTTCTGGTCGGATAGATGGCTTTCCCAAGATCCACTTATCAATAACCCTATTTTTGAGAGATGGATGCAAGCTTGTACTGATCAAATTGGGTCCAAAGTTTGTGATTATTGGAATGGCCAAGAATGGATTGACCTATCCCTCATCTTTGAGGACTTGACTCCTATAATGCTTATGCTCAATTCGATGATTCCTATCAATTTGGGGGATGAGCTAGTCTGGAGGGATAATCCCAATGGAAGATACTCTGTTGCCTCAGGCTATAATTCCCTTTGGAGCTTAAAAGAGAAGGCCCCTTGGGTGGAGGCTTGGATTCTGGGTCTCACTCCAAAGATCAACATTTTTTATTGGCTGGCTCTTCAGAACAAAATCCTTACTCATGACAATCTCATGAAGCGAGGACATGTTATGCCCAGTAGATGTCCCTTGTGTAAGAATCAGGCTGAGATTGGAAATCACATTTTCATCTTATGTGACTATGCTAGGGAGGTGTGGAATGTCATCACACATGATAATGAAACCCTCTAGTGCAAACTGGATAATCTCATGGATTTTTTCCATCAGTGGAAAGGTCTTTGTAAGATTGTTGGTCGGCAGGATCACTCGGACTGGATTTTACCCCATTTTTGCTGGGGAATTTGGAAGGAAAGGAATAATAGAATATTTAGAGACAGAGAGGAGCCAACTATAATCCTTGGCAGGAAGGTCTCAAAGAATATAAAGGAAAATCTCCAAGTGCTGAAGGAGGAAGAAGAAGAAGAAGGGGACAGAAAGATAGCTAAAGCAAAAGACAGGAACCTCAAAAGGCAGGATGCTAGCTGGCTTCTCCCCCCAGATGGTTGGTCAAAAGCCAACTTTGATGGGGCTTTTAAGGGTAACCCAGGCCCTTCAGGTTGCGGTGGAATCATAAGAAATAGCTATGGGGAGGGGATAGCTGCCTTTGCTTCCCCGCTGGGAATCCAGACTATTCATTTGGCTGAAGCAAGAGCTACGAGTAAGGTGGTCAAGTTGGCTTTTGAAGCCAGGATTACTAAACTCTGGCTTGAGGGGGACTCCAAAAACATTATTAATACCATTAATGGTATTTCCCCTCCCTCGTGGACGATTGCGAACATAATTGCTGAGACTTGCGCCACTCTCACAAAGTTCGATAAGGTCCACGTCACTCATGTTTACAGAGAGGAAAACCCAGTCGCTGATTGGTTTGCTAATAAAGGGGTTAACGCCACCAATAATCTGACCTGGCATGCCGAAAAAGATTTTCCGGTGGAGGCAAAGTTGTTTATCGACCAAGATAAAATCTTTGGAAGGACGGCTCAAATCCAATGCAATTATGGATAATAAAGATTGCTTAATAAATGGTAAGTGCCATTATTAGCATCGTGATTTTCACCAGCAAAAGGGGTTTCCTCTGACATTTCAACACGTTCGAAAGGACGATACCATTATTTTCAAAAAGGGGTATATTCACGGGTATCATAAAAGAAACATCACCATTTTTTTGAATGCAAATAACTTGCACAGTTCAGAGTTCATGATAATTGTGGAAGTTGATCAGGTAAACATGACGGGTGAGAGGAGCAGAAAGGAGCCGATGGGGGAAGTTCAGAAGTGGAAGAACAAGGCCAAAGTTTGGAGAGAGCTGGAAAAGGGTGGGGTTACTAATTTCTTCGAGAAACTTCATGGCTCGGATCCTGAGATCACTAACAGCATGGTGAATTCGTGGAATAATGGTAAGGTTATCGTGAACGGGGTCTACTTTCAAATTACTGAGGATGTGGTTGCTGAAGTCACGGGGATTTCGATGGAGGGGCATAAATTCTTCAGAGACAAGAAGATGTCTTCTAATGCAATCAAGGATTTTGTGAAAAACACTGAAGAGCTGAACAAGCTGGGCAAGGAAGAGACTTTTTTGTAACGGATACTATAAAGAAGCTCTGGAGGTATGTTCTCTACGCTGTCATTGAATATATAACCCTAGACCCCAGGTTTGATAGGGTTAGGACTCACCATTTTGTGATACTGAATCATTTTCACCATGGTAGTAAGATCTCCTTCCCGTATTATCTTTTTAACTCGAGGAACAAGGCCATTTCTAGTTTTAAAAAGAAAGCTACCATCAACCCGACCCTGCATGAGGGTTTTCTGCTTTTGATTCATGAGCATTTCCACGCTCAAACCATTAGCAAAAACCCTATCCAGGGGGCGGATGTTGACAAGAGCAGCTCCAGTTTTTCCTCAGATTTCGACGATGTCGAGAGCATCAGCTCTGATGAGGTTTTTGAGCATTCAGGTAAGAAGACTAAAAGCCATAAGAAGGATTACCCCTCTATCAAATTACCCAGCAGAAAGAGCCCTAGAGGTCATACCCCAGCTAAAATTGGCTCTGCTAAGGTGGAGGAGGAAATGGATATTGATGATTCTGACAAGGTTTCGAAGGAGGAGCTGGATGAGGAGAAACTGAGAAAAAGACAGAAGAGGGAGGGAGAGAGCATGGAGCACTCTAGTAGTTAGGGAAAGGATTCTCTGCCCATTCCCCTCTCCCCTATACATCCTCAGCCTCCTTTGGAGGAAAATGACAACTCTGGACAGATTGAGGGGGAAGTGCAAGTTAATAACAGAAGGAAGGCTTGGAAGAACTTCAATGTGAGAACAGCCACTATGGGAATCTACAGAGAGGCGATGAACCCCCAACTCCTAGTGGATGACCTCGAGAAGCCTAGACTCAATGAGCTAATTAACCCGGCTATGGTGGCTATTTTTGATAATGCAAGAGAAACGGGCATGAATCTATTGAACAATGCCCGCAATAGCATGATCGACAACTTTAGATAAATTAAATGGCTTTTCCATGAGCTCGAGGATGTCAGAGATAGGGTTTCCCAAATGGAAAAAATCAAGAGCAAGACAGGTGTAGAAAGCCAAGGCGACCGGAACAGCTGGGAGACTCTGATGGAGAGGAGAGTAAAAAATATTGAGAACTACAATCACAACCTGGCAAGTCAAATGATCTCCCTCCTCACTTCGATCAACGACAACATCCTCTCTCTCTTGGAAAATCTCAAAGACAGGAACCAGATGGAGGAAGATGAAAAATAGAACAGAGACAAAGATAGGCTGGATGTGGATAAAGCCAAGGACAACACTATGGAGTAGGATTTGACGAACGCCCAGGATCATAAGGCAGAAGAGCAACAAGAGTGCGCCGAAGCTGCCCAGACCATGCTCGAGATGGAGAAGTAGTCTGCTAGGTTGGGTCTCTGTCCTTTGGTTTTTGTTTCTCCTGGCTTTGGCTTTTTGTTTGGTCTCTATTTTTCTGGTTGGTTCTCTGGCCTTTTAGTGGGCAGTTGTTTCGGGCTGGGCCTTTGGGCTTATTTTCAGCCGTAAGGCTTATGTTTTGGCTGGGCATTTTTTCTCTTATTTTTAGCCTTTCTTGTTGTTAAACTTATGGGTTTCAGGACCCCTTAAAACCTGTTTACCTTATCAAAAACATTGTGAGTTTATGGCATTGGAAGATTTAAGGTTTGATGTCATTGTATACTCAGTTCATATTTTAGATTGGTCTCATGATGATATGGTTATCAGTGTTTGGTTTGGATATGCATGATGACTTGTTGGGTCTACAAGTTGTGCAGTGTTGTAAGCGATCTATACTTACAGGTTGCATTTATAGCTTAGTTATGGGTTGTCTTTGCCCATTGATCTTTCATTATTGATGCATATTCAGATTGGTGGCTTGGATTTGGGTTGTCTATGCCCTGAGTCACATGATTTGTTGATTTTATTCTTCATGTAGAAGGGATGAGATGTTGTTACCAGGTACAGTCATGGTGGAGGATTGTGGTTGACTATTTTATGCTGACAGGTTGGACACTTTGAGAGCCAGATGCTCAGTTCATGGATGTGATCATGGTGTCATAGATTTTGGCATGACATGATTGGTTATACAGGTACATCCTTGATGTTCATTAGCTTGGATTTTTTGATTTGGTTATGGAGGTATATCTTCTTGGTTGAGGATCATGGTTATTTGGTTTCTTTTGAGGAGCTCATGATGTGCACTTTGAGTTCTTTGATGGTTTGATGCCTTGGTTGATTCTCATGGTTAGAGGATGAATTTTTTCATCATTATGTCATGGATAGCTTGGATACACGGTTTAGTGGGAGCTTGTGATAGTAATGGGTTGACAGTGCAGGATTAGTTCCTGGTTTGGTTTATATCTTCTTGTTTTGGAGAGGATGGATTTTATGATGCCATAGGTGACTTGGTACCACAGTTGAGTGGGAGTTGTTGGCATTGATATATTTATTGAGTGTTTGTAGATGTTGGAGGTTTGTCTTAGATCCTGTTGCTACAGAAGCGTCTTTGACATTTGCATGGTGCACTTGTTATCTTCATGGTGTTTGAAGATGGTTAGATCTTGAGGACTCATGGAGTTCTTGTTTATCTTCATGGTATGTGGAGATGGTTCTTTCTGGTATGTGGAGATGGTTTTCTTCATGGTGTGTGGAGATGGTTGCATCTTGAGGACTCACAGGGTTCTTGGCAAAGGTGTGGTTTATATTTTTCATTTGACATGTTATCCTTGGTGTAAGGATGGTTTCATTATTATGTCATGGTATACTCTTGATACGCGTTTAGAGTTGTGACATGTTATGGTGTGTTCATATGGAGCATGTTATCTCATTTTAGTTGAGATGGTAAGATCATGTTGTCATGTTTATGTTCCTGAGGCTATGGTTGGAACTTTGACATTGATCTTAGTTTAGTTTCTTGGTATTGAGTACACTAATCATAAGCTGGATACTTCATGATATTGCTATGTTGCATTTGGAGTTGGCATGGATTGATTGGTTATAGGTGCTCATGGATACTTAAAGATGGTGGTGACGTTGATTTCTCTTGGATTAGAGAAGTATTTGTTGGGATGGTTGATGGTTTCAGCAGGAAGTCTGAGGGCTAGTCACCTGATATGGACTTGAGAGGAGATTGTTCTTAGATGAGTCTTGGTTGGAGACTTGGGTATCTTGATGAGCATTCCCATTCCCCACTCTTGGTCTACTCGACGGTTTGCTACTTGAGAGGTATAGCCCATTGTTTCTCTCAGTTGCATTATATTTATACTTGTCTTTCATGGATATGGATCTTGAGCTATAGTACATGAGTTAGTTCTGGAGGGTTCATTTGAGAGATGGTTTAGCATTAGTTATCTCCATGTACATATGTTGTTATGCTAGTTGAGTTTGGGAGATGGTTTTATATTGGGCATATTCCTTGGATTAGGAATGGTTATTCCTTGGTTTAGGAATGGTTTTTTATTGAGTTTGATCTTCTTGTGAGAGGCTTGCATTCATAATTAGTTATATGGTATGGTTTGGGTGTTGTTGGGGTTTTATGGAGGAGATCATACTTGCACAGTTTACATCTAGAAGTGTGTGTAGAAGGACATGATATAGGTTATGATTTGCATGATTTCTCTGGTCTTGGTTATCTTTTTGGATGTTTAGTTTTGCCTACATTGGATTTGAGATTGGTTAGAGATTGTGATCACTGGTTTGTGCTCATGTATGTCATGTGAGAGATGACATGGTTATTCCTTTATCTCTTTCCTCTGTTGGTTGTGGTGAACTTGGGAGACTATTGGAGACTTTTTATGAGAGTTGTTCTTGCAGGATATTAGTTTATGTATTGTGGATGTCCTTGATACTACATGGATTCACTTCTTTGAGATGTTGTGAGTGGATTGGTTATAGATTTGACATTATCTTTTGCAGTGGGAGCTTCTTAGTATATATGTGGCAGGTATTGCTCTTGAGGCTTGTGATTGCAAGTTATAGATTGGATATGTCAGTGATATGAGATTCACTTGTTATACCTTTGAGGTATGGATAGTTGGATGGGTTTGGCACTTTGCTATGGGTGCTATTTCAGCTATGGATATTTTGACAACTACGGATACATGTGATTACCTTTGGATTAGGTTATTTGTTCTTGAAATTTTAGTTGGTACAAGATTTTATGATCTTCTAATGTGACAGGTTGGGTGTCTTTCTCTTTGGATGGCTTCTATGTATGTCCAGTGGGAGTGGCATAATAGGAGGTGAGATCATTCATGTTTGAGATGTTGGATACTTTGATTTTGTTGCAGGTACCAGGATGGAGCACTTGGTGTATTTTGATCCATGATGGTGGATGTGCTGGGAGGGATTGTTCCCTTGTTCATTTATGTGGCTACGGATTGGCCCTATGCAATGTATACAACAAGTGGGAGATTGTTGAGATAATGGGTGTTGCACACATTGCATAATATTGTTATTTTATTATTTTATTTTATGTTGTGCCTAGATGGACGTGCAACATGTAAAGATTTCCATAGAATATTTTTGATGAGTTGTATTGTAACATTGTGATAATATTTCATGTAATTATTTAATATTGGGGAAAAGAATTAAATGCCCAATATTAAATGTGGGGTCAGTGGGTTAGGTAGCACATAGCTTTAGCACATGGTTTATGTAATACCACTTAGTGGTTTTGTGGGACTTGCTACTATATAAGCAACCACAAGGGTAGTTGTTGTAGAGAGCGAATGAAAGAGTGACAAGGAGAAGACAAAAGGCAAGAGTCAAGCGGGACAAGGCTTGACAGGTTAGCCAAGGGAGCATTTGTGAAGGTTGAAAGCATGGCATGGGATGTGTGGATTCATGCTAGTTCACATAGTTTGCTCGGTTGTGGCTATGGCCATGAAGGCTTCCATGGTTGTATGGCAATGGTATTTTTTCTGAATAATACATGGTGATGGATGCTTTTGGAGGCTGGGTTTTTCCCTCAATGAGGGTTTCCCAGGGTATATCTTGTGTCACAATTTTGTGGGTATGTTGTCTATTCTCTTGCATGTGGATTTTAATTCCGTGTTTATTTTCAGATTTATTATGGGTTATGTGGAAACGGTTATATTCTTTATTGCCAAGTTTCCTTACAGTGAAAAGATTTTACTATTACAATGATTAGAAAATAGCAATGAAAATGATCTATATAATTGCAACTTACTTTGCTTGATCAAATCACTCTTCTTCTCAATTATTCACCTCCTATGATGGATGTTTCAAATCCTTCCTTATGTTACTTGAATCTTTGGTTTGCAGTAGAACTTCCTCCTTGAACTTCTAGTATAACCCTCTAATACAAAACATCTTCAACAACAACAATATTTTAGCAAGAATAACACCAACATCAATCTATAAATTGTTCCCTATAGGTCCTTAAATATGTATCTTTTTCCTCCTATGATCCTTGACCACATTAGGGTTTAGGAATGTTCTAGAAATCATACTTGATCTAAATCAATGATCTAGAATCACCATTGTTCCATTATTTTCTCTCCTTTTATTTCATTGGCTTCCATTCTATGTTGGAATCATAAACAATGAAATCACATTTACCAATAAATCTTATCAAGTCATTTTCTTGATCTTTGTAAATGTAGTTTTTTGCTTAGTGAGATTGTTGTTAATAAGATCTTGTGTCATTTTAAAGATTTATGTATCCTTTGTAAGGCTTTATAACTTTGTTTTCACTCAGTGACCTTCTTGCTTGGTTAAGCTTGATCTTCCTGGTGATGCCTCTTCTCGGTGAGTATTGGATTGCTCAATGTATATTGAGCTTGGTTATTACTATCATAGTTATACTTATTTCTTCTCCTTTACTCAGGCACAATAGCATGGCTTGGTAACTATGTCTACTGGGCAATATCATTTGTTCTTCTCTTCTCTATCTTTTTGGCACTAATGGTCCAACATAAATTTGCAATGAGAATAACACATGAGTTGAACTTAAAATTCCATATAAGTTATCCCTTTTAGAAGTGAAGTTGGGTCTCACGGGGATAATTTAATGTTTTAACCAATTGATGTCAACACCTTGGACATATTTCTTATATTTTGATTAGTGTGTCTTTAATATGGTTATTAGTCTATGAGAGTTGGGCTCACAACATCACCGCATCCCAATATTATTATCATCCATCCTTTCAGAATGATCCCAATCTTGCTCAAAACTTTGACCAGATTCATATTTGAAAATGTTGATTTGAGTCTTAAGCTTTTACAATTTAAATTTTGACTAAATCTCAAAAAAATAGATTTTGAAAGCCCTAGTGAAGAGAGGATGAATTTTCAAGGCCAAAACATTAGGTCATATAACAAATTTGAGTTCACTAGTATAGGAAATATAAACCATTTACATTAGGCATCTAGATTATTTAAATAATGTAGTCAATTACATAAAAAATCAACTTAGAAAATGAAAGTGTTGTTGATCACACATGAAACTAATTAACCATGTAATCTTGGATTTTTTGGATAATGAAAAAAATATCTTATGATTCATCAATTAATTGGACTCTTCTCTGCTTTACATATGTAGATGTAGAATTAATCTTTAGAAGTGGAAAATTTAGCCTAATGTTTGAAATTGAGTTTTAAGACATTGGAGTGGAACTAATATAAATATGATTAGTGGTGTTGACTTTCCTTGAGCTTCTAAATTTTGTTTTTTACAAACACCTTTGGAAAAATCTATTGAACCATAAGAGTTATGTTCTTAGAAAATCCCTAGTTTGACTTATTTAATAACTTTAGAACAAAGATCAAATCCAATCAAATTTGTAGTGGACTTAGGGTGATGCATGTTCATGTAACTTATATAATTATTATTTTTATAACCTTATCATTTGTTGATGAAACATGTATGATTTCAAATGAATAAGTGAATGCTCTTAAATAGAATTTTTGGGTGCTCTTGATAGCACATATATTCTACATAATGATGGCATTCTTATAAATTTTACCAAAGATTATCCTCTCCCAAAATTACCCAAACACTATTATCCACTATTATTCTACTTACCTCTCATCCTCCAACACCTACTCATAGGCATATACCTACTAGAACCATTTCATACACCTATGTTTCTCATACCGCTATTCCTTCTCATCTTAAGACCGCTTAATTATTGTATGATGCCAACATGGTTTCTTTTTCTACCATAATCTCTTTACATATTACAACTCACCCCCTTTATATTTCATCCATTATTTTCCACACTCTGCACAACACAAATATTCTAATCTCTATCTTGGATACACCGTCAAAGGAATTTGATCAACTTTAGAATATGTGGATGGGTAGATATTATATACAATCCTCCAAATTATACACATCTCATTTGAAATGTTTATTTATCCAACTTCCCATTGACTTCATGGCATTAAGATTTGAATTTTACTATAGAAAAGAAGATCATAATGTTCATTTGCAAGATTTCAATGACACATTCCTAAATTTCTCATATAATGATAGAGGCTTAACTAAATTATTTATGAAACCCTTAAGATATTATGTCATCAAAAGTTTTCTACTATTTAGCTATGTTCTATCCATTCTTTTATTATCTATCTACAACTTTATTTTAATTATTTTATAATAATTGACTAATTTGATTAAATTTTCTCGACACAATAAGCCTATCATTGATTCTCATTCAATTTGAATATATGTATGGTAAAGTGAATCATCACCTAAATGATGATTAGCTGGTTTGAATCTTGATAGAGCACTTCAAGAGCTTTGTGGTGCTTCAAATGATTTGTCATGGACATGTGGATCAAAACTTATGGCATCTAGTGATTAGGTCTTCTAGTACTAGAAACATAAAAGATGTGTTGGACACATTTAAATGAGTTGTAAAAGGAAGTTACATATATTGGTGTATGTTTTGAAAAATTATAGGGCATCTTGGATGGGAGATAAATTAGGCACAACCTTTTTGGATGGTGTAGACACTCAAAAATGGTTCGCATCTACGACCTCATCACCTCTTCATACTAATTCGTCCCATTTTCTCATTCTACTAACTTTGATCCTTTGGCTAGATTGACCATATTTTGTCATTTGTATCCCCTTTCGTATCAATTTGATATCAACTCAGAATCATATCAAATCAACTCAAAATCATATCAAATCAACTCAGAATCACCCCAAATCAACTCGAAATCACCCCAAATCAACCCAAAATCACTCAAAATCAGTCCTAATCAACCCAAAACATATCAAACATCTCATATCAATCATCATTTATCCACTCCTAGGCATTGTTGTGGCTTTTAGTGCCTTGGAAACCTATCAACTTATCAATCTGACCTTAGTACTGTCATGGCTCTCAATGCTAGGTCAAAATATCATTCATGTCATTCAATCTTTGACATTGTTGAGGCTTTCAATGTCATATCATGGCATCATCAACCATTTTAATAATATTGACAGTGTTCATCAGTGTTATTATGATCAAACCTTATTAATCAATTTCAATCCTGTAGCATTTACAATGTCAGTTAAATGTTACATATCAATTAATTCATGTCATGTATCCTTGGCATGTTATCAATTTTGATCTATCAATTAATTTGACCATGTCTTTGGTCTACCTTTTCATCATCTTATTCGATATCCATCATCGTCACATTTTCATCAAAGGATACGGTCGCATTCATTTAATCAATTTGGCCAATCATCTACTAAATTTCTCTATAGGATTAAATAACCCATAATTTAATTCTATTATTCTCACTAATTATTCTTCCTGATTATGATCCTTAATTAATTAATTATATTAATTAATTGATTCATTATCTGCAAACCATGGAAATTTAAAATTTCCTAAGTTCCATTTTCTATCATTAATTCCATTCTCTACTAATTCTTATTTTGTGGAATAAAAGGATTTTTAATTCAAATATTCCATAAAATATTTCATCATCATGACACTTGGATGTGACACCTCATGGATTCTCCTTTGACACTTGGCTAAGATTTGTCATAATCAAATATTCTTACCTCTTACGCATGTCATTATTTGGCTTATTCGTAATAGATTCTTGGCTTTAAGTGGGTTGAGGAATCTTATGACGTGTCATAGATTCTCTTCCAAATTTGACTCTCGTGTGTCATAGAATCTTACTTTTGGGATATTCTGTCATTGCGTCATAGAAATTATTATTAGCTCTTATGCATGTCCCTATTTGGCTTATTCATCATAGATTCTTTTCTTTAAGTGGGTTGAGGAATCTTATGACGCGTCATAGATTCTCTTCCATATTTAGCCAAATTTGACTCTCATGTGTCATAGAGTCTTACATTTGGAATATTCTATCATATGCGTCATAGGAATCTCTTGCCACATCGCATGTCTGTGGGTGACAAATCCAATGCTCTCACCCTACATGAAAATTATAAAATGAACACTCTTTCTCTCATTTTGGGTCCTTAAAAGCTAGAATGCTTAAGTCTTGAGTCCTTGAATCTTTGAGTTTTTGAGTCTCTACTAATTTGCATTTTGCATTCTCTCTCTCTCACATAAAATCACACTTCAATTATTCTCATGGCATTATCCACATCATAGCTTTTGGCTTCAATCTTGTGTGCACTATAGGAAAATTGGAGCTACAATCATTTGGAGAAGAAAGAAGAACATGGGAGCTACAAACGGAAAAGGGAGTTTTTTATTATGTTTGCTTTCTTTTGTTTAGTTTGGCTTTCATGGTATACTAGTGGGTGCTAATATATGTTGATTGAGTTTGTGATTTTCTCATAGTATGTTATGCATTTAACTCATTTTTCTAGTCCTAAAGATGGTTTCATGCATTATATCTCTTATATATCAGGTGTATGTGATGGAAGTTGAGTATAAGAGTACTATATCTATAGAGTTACCCCAACATCTCTAAGTGTTGATACTCTTGTGAGAAGTTTTCTCTACAACTATATTTTATTGTCTTATTTATTTTAAAATAATATATTGGATAGTTTTTGAAGTGTGGGACTTTTTGTGAAATTGGTTTCACTGCATAAATCACTATATTGTGGTATTTATGTTTATTTATTTTAAATTTCTATAACTCTTGTAAATATTTAAAGAGTTTTTCTTAAGCTCTATCTCAAGATTATTATAGGAAGTTGATATGTTAGCCTAACTTCTTTACAAACACTTTTGTATGAGAACCATCAAGGAACTAAACACTGTTGCACACCAAACATCTTTTCCATAAGTTTTCTTGGGATATTTGTTGAGGAAAATAACTACCACCAAGAAAAACTCACCATGATCATTATAAGAAAACCATCTAACATTGTAAAAGATCAAAGTGGCAATAAAAGTACTACAATGGCTATATATATGACCAAAAAAAATTCTCAAACCAATAAAATTTATTCCAATAGAGAAATCTTCACAACAAAGCCACGAATTAATCATTTGGCATTGCAAAAGAGAAAATTGGAAACAAAACTACTTCAATGACTGTGTGTGTAAACAAATTTTTTTAATCTCAAACCAATAGAAGTTATTCTAATACAAAATTCATCACCATAAAGGTAGTAGAAATGAGTCTCTAGGATACATCTTTTTTATGGTGAGAAATGAGGCATAAGATATGTGCGCAATTTTATTCTCTCATCATACATCGATATACACATATTTTACATTTATTTAATTTCAATTAAACACAAATTTATGTTAATCTATCCTTGTCACACATTTAATCTAAATTAATTTATATTGAATAGCTTGGATTAATCAACAAACACAAATGAGGGAAACATATACATTAGATGACATGTTTGGCTATGGTCAACAAAATCCATTAAAATTCCATTTCCATTCCAAAGAACATTTAGCTCGTGTTATATTTAAAAAACCTTTGAAATATAGCAGGTGGGTAATGGTGGATTGAAGGTCAAGATAAAACAAAGACATCTTCAAATACATACCCACTTTTGAGCTTTTTATAATTGGATCAGCTGAAATTCACAAGAGGATATATTGTAAAGAGAAGCTTCCAAAGAAGGTAAGGATAATAAAGATGAGCTATAACCTTTTGACATAGACATGTAAAGTGAATGACAGGGACCCTTGCTTAGTTTGCTCTCTTCCATTAAATATTTGATAATACACAAGTGGAAGAAAGCATAGATCTTGACTATAACTTGGAAGGATTGATGATTTTCACCACCTTGGGAATATAAATTTTAGTTAGATTTCCACGCCATAAATGATTTGGGTTTACCTCATTTTTGTCTACCACTTTCTTTGTCTCGTACTTCTTGGCTTTGGGCTTGGAACCTAACACTGATGTTGATATTGTTGTTTTTTTTCATGGAGAAGAGATGAAGTTGCCTTAATTTACAAGTAGTTAAATTGTTAGGTTTGTTCAAAGGAAAAATATTTTAGATGTTGGAATAAGATCACACAACTTAGTGTAAGTGGGATGTGTTTCTAGATTTACACTAAGGGCTCCTGTGATCTAAATTACTGAGCATTTTGAAGTGGAAATCGAAATAGGAAATTGTTCAACCTTTAAATGCGTTTATTTGACATTTGATTTGAGTTTTCAAGTCTATTACTAGAGAGGGCCGGGTGGTCAAGTGTAGATATCGTAAAAGGCTCGCCATGATAAGCATGCCAAGTTCAATGATTATTAATTCAAATTTTAGTTTATTTGGATAGGCGATGTTATTTTTATACCTAAAATTCTTGTCGTTGTCTTAGGATCTCAATTTCTAGCCCATCCATATAATTGGTAGTTCTAAGATATTATGTGGTATTTTGAACTTCTTTCATGAATGTATAATCTTTCAGGTGGGACTCTATTAGGTGAAAATTTAGTAGTAAACAAGATAATGCCCTATTAAATTAATATCTTATGTTAGGCAATTAGTTTATTATGTTAACAAATAACATGATGATCAATTTAAGCATTGTATGGAGTACCGTTCAATTGAAATGTTTGTCAAATCAAATTGTTGTAACGTATTATATTACTATCAAGTTTATTTGCTTATAACTATGTGGTAATTATATATCCATTTTTTCCACTTCTTCTCATATATTGATATAGGAAGGATATTTCAAATGCTTACTTCCTTTCAAGGACCAAAAAGACTATAATATAACCAACTATTGCTGTAATTATCAATTAATCACCATAAACTAGAAAAAAATTGGAATAAAACTCTAATGGGTTAGTGAATGAATTGGAATCTATCTTTTTCAATGATAATCACATGTTGATGTTTTTATTTGATGTACATAGTAAGGCATTCACCTAGGTTCTAGACATTCATATTACTTAATTTTACTTGGAGACCACATATGAAATTTCTCACTTTTGACGGTGGTAAGTTTTCCACCTAAAGTGTCACTTCCATCTTTAATGGGCTTATCAATTTATCCAATTTTAACCCTTTTTTTTATTGTGTCACACAAACACCTTTCCACCTTTGGTCATGATCCACCTTTACTAAATGTGTGGCACAAACATCATTCCACTTTGGAGAGTGACCCCCTCTAAGGGATATGTGAAACCTTCTTTATTTCATCTTATGTAGATGATAAGTGATTAAGACACATGTCATAATATAAATGATATGCTTTATGGAATCAAATTGTGTACAAAATAGTTTTATACTTGATGCAAAAGAGTTGTGTACAATATGATTCCAAAAGCATATCATTTACATTGTAATGGATTGCTGAAATATACTATCATTACTTTTCATAATCTTATGAACTCCTATGTTCTCACCTTGGTTTATTTAATCATAAGGCCTCCTTTGTAATATCATTTCAATAGATTCATTGAAGTGAACAAAGTTAATTAATCTATTACATTAAAGTGGCGAGAATGTAGTTTATTCTTGTCATATTTACTCTCTGTCATTTTTATGTTTTGCATCTTGGGTGGCCACCTTCATGGCCAAATATTACACCACAAGATACATTGAACCTACAAAAGATACTATGAATAATAAATATATAAACAAAATAGATAAATACAAAATAAAATATTTTTTGTTAATGTCAAATTGATCTCGAACTTTCAATACTCTTGCATCCTCTAAGCTATCATTATTAATTAATGCTTATAGTTGAAAGTGTGGCAACCAAACCTCCCTTATTAATAATTTGATCCTAAAACTCTATTAAAATAGTGGGTATGTAAATTTTACTAGTATAACTTTTAACTATTTTATCTCCATCTTTAAACTAGACTGATACAATACAGCCTTATGTTCCCATATACACCATCTAGTATCCTTGATGCATTTCAACTAACTCTAGTCTCCTATTAATCATATTATTAGTCAATCCAAATAAATCTCTGGAAAATAAACTATTTATTCTGTAATTCCTATTTGTAGTTTAGTTTTATCTTTCTTGTAGGCTTCCAAGAGTAAACCTAAGTCTAGGAGGAGTGGATATAATGCCTATCCCTAGTAGACTTTTCTTGTTGGATTGTCAAATTCTATTAGGCCTATTTTATGATTATGTTTTATGATCATCGGTACTTGGCTACTGAATTTGATTAAATTTTGTTTCATGCTCATTTGATTTATGTGATGAGTTACTTAGTTATTTCATGTGTTCATGATTATTTCTATGATGATATATGCATGTTCATACATTGATTTTGATTATTGCATGATGATAGTTAGATGGATTATTTATCTGTGGTTTCTATGGTTACTTACCCCATACTTGCATGTGTATGGTGTACATGTATGTTTTACTTTATGATTGATGTTCCTAATGTGGTTGAGGGACGGAGTCATAATCATCTGCTAGTCAAGATCTACGCAATGTACCACTCTCTGCTATTACCTAGTTAGTTTATAATATATGAGTATGTACATGCGTGGATTTAATGCAGATTGCAGGTACTCGGTACCAACTTCCCTAAATTGCCAGGATGAGCGTACCCTATTGTAGTATCTTAATGGTATAAGTGGGGAGATAACTCTTGAGTCCAGATCCTAACCTAAGCCAATTGTCCTAGAAAGTAGGACAAGTATCTGAGTTTTTACCCATTTGAATTTATCAAGTGACGTGAATTCGTGATTTTGACCTTGAAGTTTGATTATGTTCTTTGTTTTAGTTGAGTTGTCGTATTTAGTTTTGTGGGTCTGGTGTGATTTTTTCAGTTATAATCAAATCAAGTTAAAAGATAATTTAATGATTTAATTTAATGGAATTTTTATAAAGAAAATTCAATATTTAATTAATCAAGAAATTAATTAAATAAAAGAATTAAATTTAAATATTTTATTAAAGTTCTAATTTTGGCATATTTATATTTATTTAATTTAATAATTATTATTTAAGAGTTTTATTTAAATAATAAACTCTAAATAATATTATTAGTTAAATTAATAAATATATTACTTAAAACATCTCATGATTTAATAAGAGAGATAAAATATTAATTTAATAAAGTTTATTTTAATTAAATTGCATAAAGCTTGTGCATGAAATTAAAATAATAAAGGATAAAGGCTTTTCATATGATTGCACAACCAAAGCCCTGATTTGTGGGAAAAACTCTTTATTAGGAAATTGGAGTTCATTTCTACATACAAAAGTTTGGAGGAGCCAATTTCTAAGAAGAGGGTTTTCGAAAGGAAGGAAATTCTTGCGTTTTTTGTGTGTTTGTTGTTTTAGCATCAGATTTAGGTAGGATCTTGTGGGTATGTGCAGTAGTTGCTCATTCTTGATTTCTTTGCCTTCTCCATGTTTGCGAACCTATTTTCAAAATTGAATTGAATTTGAAACCCTTGAATGTGATTTTATCATTCATCATTTGAGAAACCTCTATTTATGAACTGATCCTGAAACCCTTGTTCGTGATATTATTGTTCTTCATTGTGAAATCATCTATATGTAAATTAGAAAATTGAAACCCTTGTATTGAAATTTTTGCTCTTCATTTCTTGAAAACAATCGGTGAATGCATTTAGCTTTGAAACCCTTATTCAATGGATTTGAAGGGTTGTTTTGAATTCTTAAATCAGGTTGTGGATTTTGAAAAGAAAATCAATTTTTTAAAAAGTTTTTTGGTTGTTTGATCTAGGTTTCTATACTAGGGTTATGTTGGAGAATTTATCAAAAAAAAAAAAAAACTAATGTAATTACATAGTAATTTGTAATTACTATATAATTACATTATTAAATATTAAAAAAGGAGGAATCCAAATTTAATTGAGAGGGGCATTGCATTTTGTGGTTTTTATTAAAAAAAAAATTATTTTTAGGCAGGTGGGGGCCACCACCCCCTACCCCCCTTTCCCTCCTCCCTGTGTTTTACCGAGGGGCGATCTAGTTATTGTTGTTGCACAACATGTACTACTGTAGTACATAGTATTGTTGTTGCGACAAGTTTACTCTCAGTCGCATGGGCCTACAATGCTTATTTTTTTATATTGCATTTTTTTAATGGTTTTCAAATTTTAAAATTATAATTATATTTATATTTAATTTGTTTTAATTTAAAATTATTAAAATTATTTAAGTTATTATTATATAGTTTAGTTAAATATTATATTATTATTATTAATTATGATTATTAATAAATTTAAAATTATTTATTAATAGTTGTAGTTTTTATATTAATAACTAATATTAATTTCTATTTTTATTAATATATATTTTAGAATGATAAAAAATAAATTTAGATGATAATTTCAAGTGGATTGGAAATGAGGTTTCAGAGTTACATCAATTGGGTTTAATTTAAACTAATTGTTTTAAACCTAATGTTGATTTATCTAAATGAACATGATGAATTTTAGGTATACATTTTTAAATAGAGTACGAAACATGGAAACCTAAAAACCTTTAGTGAACCTTGAACTATTATGTTTTCAAAACTAAATGGATTATGAAACTTAATGGTACAATTTTATATGAAAATGATTTGTAACACTAGGGAAATTTTATGATTTCAAAACCTTAGTAGTTATCATACTTTGAGAAGACAAAAATTGTAATGTGTATGTTTACTAAACTCTTATGTTTTGATAATAAATTGAACTATGAGACAATGTTTAAACAAATTTATATGAATTATTGTATTGTCTAGGATTCTAGTGAACTTAGAAACCTTAGTGAATCTGGCAACTAGAGAAATGGAAACTAAAACCCTGATTGAGACTGAAAACATTATGAACTATGATATTTGGAAATGAAAATGAAAGCTAAAAACCATAGTGAAAATTAAACCTTTGTGTTTTCAAAACCGAATGTATCGAGAAAGTTACATTGTATGTACCGTATGCGATGTGTGATTTACTAATGTTTGGTTTTGGGGTTGACTTATCTTTGACTAGTCAGGTTGTATTACTAGAGGCTTGGGGGTTTTATTCTATGATGATATTATGGCTTATTTTTTGTTACGATCTTTTATACCTGCCCATGGTAATGTGTCATGCATGTTCTATGAGGAATTTTTTCAGATGATTGTTATTGCTTTCCAATATCTCTTGTGTAGAACTAAAGTGAATGGTGTGACTTTTCTAGTATAACCTTTTGAGTCTTCGATTAGATATCTTTGGATTGCTTCCTAGTTTCTTGTATAGGACTGAGGTGATTATGTGATTTGTTCTTGGCGATTTCATGTTATGATGTAGATTTGGTTTATGTGTAGTTGAGTTTGGATTAGTCCAATTAGGATGATCGTATTGGTGGAATCTATAATTAAGATCAGTTATATTTTAGTACTTTCCATTTGCTTGTTTACAAATTGATATGTGGTTTTTGGTTTTATAATACCTTCTACTTTTGTTGAGCTTAGGGTAGGTTATATATATGTCATGTTGGAAAGTGGCTTGCAATGGAGGCCGAAGCATAGAGAGGTTTCCTGGGTAACCCATTGTAGCTTATTATAATAAGTGATAACATTTCATTAAATGGGTTAAAATAAATTAATAAGATAAGGTGCCACATAAAGTCACTAGGGGTCTAAAGTCTGAAGGGACTATCAGGGTAACCTTAGAGTTGACTTGTTAGTATGTCTTGTTTGTACGAAAGGATATTGATGCTGCATAGAGACACTAAGGGGTCGGAGTCCATAGTGGTTGCAAGGGTAACCTTAGAGTTGGCTCAAGTGATGACACTTGCCCACTTGCATAGTAGATTTCCTACATGTCATTGTTGCCTCTGCGATTAGTTGATACTTGTGCCTTGGTACCCTTTGAGATAGTTTAATTTCAAGTGTTTCCTTGACCTAGATGTTGGTTATGACTTGTGTTTTGATATCCATATGGGACTTGAGTTTATCTCCTTAGTGCGGTGGGAGTGGGCCATTTAGGTTCCATGAGGTCAGGTGGTAGTGCATATTTCTTATACCTTTGAGATCCGACCATTGGATGCCATTGGTAGATGTATCTATGCAATTGATCCTTTCTTTTTAACCTTCTATTTCTATTGGATGATTATTCTCTTTTATATTTTACTTGATTATCAAAGATCTTGTGAGATGTTGTACTTGATTATCAAAGATCTTATGAGATGTTGTATATTATTGATGATGTATATTCTTTGAGCTTATCATACCATGTGACTTGTACATTAGATGGTTAAACATTTCTAACTATTGCCAAGTGACATCTTATATAATTGTATATTGCTTAAATAGATCTGTACTTGTAATAATTCTATGATGTGGATTTTGGTTATGTGTTAGATTTAATTTTAATTAAACTTAAATGTGATTCAATGTCATGGAACCCTTAAGAATTTTAATTTTTTTTATGGTATGTGTTTATGTGTATGTTATTACTTCCCCTGTATTATATATGTTGTTGTTATGTTATTATCTTTCAAAAAAAAATTTTTGGAAAACTTAGTGAAATTTTAGGTTAATTTATTTTGGGTTTGCTAGCGGGGTGTTACATATTCGTATTTACTCATCAAGTAACTTATTCTTTATCTCCTACACTTGAGGAGGATCCATTGCTATTTTTGTCCATAGCTTTGTTATCTTCAAATAGCTATATGGTTGATATCAAACACACTTAGAGTTGTTTATGTCACATCACCCTCAATATAAATGATTACTTATAGTGGTATATATTTTCCATCATGCATATACCTCACAAAGAATATAGACAACTCTTTTATACTCTTGATAATATTTACCATATCAGGCAAGAACTTACAACACAATGATAATTTGTGAGCATCTTATATGAGAGGTCTTGTGTTTGAATCTACTCAAGCTTAACACATCATAATAATCACTACCAATAAATAATAATAGTTAAATTAATCTAGGCTTTGACCCATTAATGATAAAAAAAAAATATTTATTATATCATCTACCCTACAAGAATATAGTAAACTCTTTTATATGCTTAATATCTACCATTGCACAACTAAAGGCCACTCCTTAGATCTATATAATGCTACTAAGAATTCTTCCAATGTAATCACAAATTTCCAATTAGATCAAGATACCTTAAGTATTTATATTTCTAGTCAAAACATGAAATAATAATACACCTCTCTTTGAGACACACCAACCTATGATAATGCAATATATGTACGCTTATCACAATATTTTCATTAATTTTGTGCTTTTATTGACACAAGGAGGATGATAACTAGTGCCAAAAGATCACCAAACTATCCCACAATCTCTTTAAGGTGTACAATGTGGAAGCAAAACAACCAAGAGATAGCACAAGGAAGGAGGGAATAATAAATCTTTCATTTATTCATCAAATTCATCATACACGCCTGATTGTGAGGCCTTCTAGGTTATGACCAATACAATATTAAGTTACACATAAAACATCCTCTAGGATGCAAGATCTATGATCTCTTACTCTAATTCCCTCTCCTTCCCTCTCTTGTCCAAACCTAGACTAAGATCCTCTATTTATACTTTCCCAAAATGACTTAGACAAGTTTCCAGATCATTACATTGAAGAAGGATGACCATATGATGATCTACAAGAATCCCAATGATTGATCCATACATTAAATTATGACCAAGAATTAAATAAAAAAGTTGGCTCTCAAATAAGAACTAGACAAAAAACTCAATGAAATAAGAATAATACATCACTAAATAACAACCACAAAAAGGTCACTAAGGCACCTAGTGAACACAAAATAGAAAACACTTGGTGAATAAGGAACTTAAGCCACTTGGTGAATGAAGACAAGTGAGGCACAAAAAATGAAGTTATCAAGTAGGTTCATAGTGATAATTGAACACATATCTACCAAGCAAGATAATAAGGCAACCCAAGATGCTCTTGCATTAGATGACCGAGGTTGAAAAGAAATGATTCTCCTAAATCATGAGTGTGCCACAACCTGAGTTGAATCCAACTCAAATTCAAAAATCCACATAGCATCTTCAACTAGCCTATTCTTCCACTTTACCAAATACTCAAAGTAATCCTTTCCTCTCACACTCTTACCCACTTTATGATGCAAGATCTGCTCTATCACTCAATATTGTCAACTCATCATTAGATTCATGCTACTTGTACAAATCAACAACATTGAATATAGGATATATATCCATGTCATTAGGTAGCTCAACTTCATAAGCATTACCACTACCAAATTTCCTCAAGATTTCACAAGGATGAAATTTCTTCATTTTTAGCTTAATACATGTGCCAACATGAAATCTACCTAGGTTCTTCAAATGAACCATTACCTCATCATCAACTTCAAAAACCATATGTCTTCTTGACTTATCTACATTCTCCTTGTATTTTTTATTACTCTATTCAAATTTATGTTTCACTTCCTCATGCAAAGACTTCATAATTTAGAAAATTCATTAGCTTCAACACTTCTCTTCTCTTAGCCAAAAATATCCCTCAAATCTGATATACCTTTAGGCTAGATATTCCTATAACAATATCAAATGGTGTCTTTCCAATACCTCTATTCACACAATTATTATATGAAGACTCTGCTTATGCCAATACTAAATCCCAATTACTCAGTTTACCTCCAACTAAGCATCTCAAATAATTAGCCAAGGTTTTTTTCACAATTTCTATTTGTCCATCTACCTATGGATCAAATATAGAATTGAACTTCAATTTTGTGTCCATCTTTTTCCACAAAGGCATCCAAAAATAACCAACAAACTTACTATCTTGGTTAGATACAATACTCCTTGATAATCTATGCAATCTAACAACCTCTTTAAAGAAAATTGCATCAAAATCTACTACATCACATGTATTCTTACATGGTATGAAATGTGCCATCTTGGAAAATCTATCAACAAATACAAATGCAAAATCATACCCTCTTGTTGTCCTCGATAAGCCAAGAACAAAATCCATACTAATATCACTCCAAGATTTCTCAAGAACTAAAATAGGCGTATGCAATCCAGTATTATGACTTACACCTTTTACAACTTGATAAAATCCACAACTCCTTAAAAACTTATGAAGATCCTTATACAACTATGGCCAATAATACTTTTTTTAAAGAAAATCCAATGTCTTATCAATACCAAAATGTCCAACCAATCCACCACTATGTTTCTCCTTAATAAAATCAACTCTCATAGATCCCCTCAGTAGACATAATAGAATTACTTTGAACAACATACCTTCTTGAAAGAATAATCTTCATACTTACTTGGTTGATCAGGTACTAGTGCTCTGCACTCTATCCACACCTCAAAAAAATTAGGGTCAATTTCATACAAATTCTTTATCTCATCAAAGCTAAGAACATCAACTTTCATTTCAATTAACAAATATCTTCTTCTTCTTAATGTATGTGCAACTTGGTTAGATACTCCACTCGTATGCTTGATCACAAATGTGAAATTCTACAAGTACTCAACCCACTTCATATGTCTCAAATTCAACTTATGATGACTCCCCAAATAAAATAAAGCCTTATGATCAGTATACAACAAAAACTCCTTAGGAATCAAATAATATCTCCACTTCTTCAAAACTTGAAAAATATCATAGAACTCTTGATTATACACATACTACTTATTTTTTAGCATAATTCAATTTCCCACTAAAGAAAGTAATGTGTTTTCCTTCTTGACTTAACACAACTCCAATCACACTACCACTTGCTTCACACTCAACTTGAAATACTTTATTGAAATCAGACAAAGCTAACACAAGTAATTGAACAACTATTTGTTTCAAACTCTCAAAAATCTTATCAGCTCCATGTGTCCACTTGAAATCCTTTTTGTCTCCTCTCAATCTTTTAGTCACAACATTACAAACCAAACTGAAATTTCTAATGAACTTTGTATAGAAACTTTCCAATGCATGAAATGATCTTAACTCACTCACATTCTTAGGTGTAGGCCACTCAATAATTTATTTAACCTTCTCAAGGTTCCCAATACACAATTCCCTCCTTTATGAATGGACATTTCTTCAAGTTAATCAACAACTTTTCCTCTTTCAATCTCTATAACACTTGTTTAATATGTGCAAGATGTTCTTCCTTACGCTTATTGAATATCATAATGTCACCCAAATAGACAATCACAAACTTACCCAAGAATTTCTTCAATACTTCATTCATCAACCTCATGAAAATACTCAGTGCATTAGTCAAACCAAAAGGTATAACCAACCATTCATACACACCTTCTTTTGTCTTGAAAGTAGTCTTCCACTCATTACCTTCTCTAATTATGATATGATGATACCCATTTTTCCATTCAATCTTTTCAATATATCTTTTTCCACTCAAGCAATCCGTAATATCATCCATCATTGACATAGGAAACCTATACTTCACTATTATCTTATCATTAGCTTTGGAATTAGTACACTTTCTCCACTCACCATTTTTCTTAGGTGCCAATACAACAAGTACAACACATGGACTCAAAATCTCTCTAATCAAACCTTTTTATGATAATTCCTACACTTTAAGTTCTTCATTCTCAATAGGTGTCAATATATACAAAGTTTTGTTCAAAAAACTAACTCTATGAATTAGGTCCATGCAATGACTTATACTTTATGCTAGTGGTAAACCATTAAGTACATTCAGTTAAATAATCCTCTGATACTTAGTGAACAACTTTTCAACTTCTACTAGAACTTGATTAATACTAGCATTACTCGATGCACTAGGAATCACAAAGAAACAAACCTATTCTTTCCTCACATCTTCCACAAATTGATTTCCATTAACCATGCAAACCTATTTTGTGGTAAAATGATTTTAATTAGGTGCCTCTATCAAAGCTATTAATACTTATCTTTTCCCATTTCCCCATATAATATATTGATTCAATCTACCATTATGCAACACCTATCTTTCATACTACTAGGGTCTACCCAAAAGTATATGACAACAATCCATAGGAATAATATCACACATAACTTCATCATAGTAATTCTCAATCTTGAATTTCACAAGACATTGTTCACTTACTTGTAACATATGCTCATCCTTGATCCAAGCAACTTAATAGGGTTTAGGATGCCTCGTCCTCTATAACTAGAGCTTAAAATTTTTTCCTATAATCTTGTATCTGGTCTTGAAAAGACTTCTCCTTAGGAGGGATTATTAATTAATTTTCTCATTATAAAAAGTTTTTCTTACCATGAAATTTTCCCCCTTTTTAGGTCCATCGCATGGACTCAAAAATTCTCCCTAGACCAAAGAACTTCTCCTACTACTTTCATCTTTCTTCCTAGAATAATTACATTCGAAGTCTTTATGTCCTTCTCCACATTTATATTAGATTGTGGTGTCTGATCAGAAAAGTATTGTACATACTTCATAAATTCTTTGGGGCTCGAGGCATTGCCCCATAAAACAAAATTTGGGCCCTATTTTATCGAGATTTTGGTCCAACATGTAATTATTAATTATAACCCTAAATCAGTAAAAATACTTGTATAAAAGAGCTTAGAGTTAGGGATTTTTTTTTATAGTTGTGATGCAAAAATTGGTTCTTGGAGTGGTATTGAGATGTAAGAGATTACATATTGTAATTAGGTTGTAATCACTAGATCATAATAATATTAGACTTGTTTTTTGGTGGATGTAGCCAGGGATTGGGTGAACCATGTTAAATCTTGGTGTCTTGTGTTCTTTTCTGTGTGGTCTATTATTTTATGATATTGTTTATATTTGCATGTAATTGTTATTTCTATCTGTGGTTTATTCCTAACAATTTCAAACATGTTTCATGAAATTATTCTCTTCCATAACCCCTCGGTAAGAACTACCTCTTCCTTGGCAAGAACTACCACCTTTCTACTTGGTCTTCTCTTTCTCACCACTTTTCCACTTGCTTTTACCCTTATCTTGCACAATATTGTCAGATATGATATTTTATCCATAAGATGAACCTCTACCTATTTGAAATCTTCCCTATCTACCTCTTTGTCTTTGTTCATACTTCTTTATCAAGATCTCCTCATCTTTCAAGACATTTTGATAGGCTTCTTCCACACTATCCAATTTAACAAAATTGATCTCATTTTGAATTGTAGTTCTCAAACCATTCATATATCTAGCCACCTTCTCTACCTCATCATCCACGTGTCTAGATCTAATATCTAATATGTATAACTTATTAGTATACTCTTTCAAACACATATCCTTTTGCTTCAAATTCAACATCTTCCTCATCAAGTTGACCTAGCAATCAACGGGGAGAAACTTCTTCTTCAATTTGGTTGTAATTCCAACCCCTACTTGAATTTTTTGTTGTATTGCTAGATTCTTTTAGGCCAATTTTTTTATTATGTTTTATGATTAAGTAGTGCTGGTTTACCAAAATTGATTAATTGTATTTCATATTCAGTTAATATATGTGTTGAGTTACTTTAGTACTTAGTTATTTACATTATCACATGATTGTTTTGATGATGATATATATGTTCATTTAGTGACTTTCAGTTATTTATTGATGTTAGTTAGTGAATTATTTATACACATTTCTATGGATACTTACCCTATACTTGCATGTGAATGGTGTGCGTGCATGTTTTCTTTATGTTTGACATTTCTAATGTGGTTGAGGAAGGGACTCTTAGTCACCTACAGGTTGAGATCTACACGATGCACCACTTCTTGCCATTTCCTACGTTGGAAATCTAATTGAAAAGATCATTGTTGAAGATCAAAGAGGGAGATTGTTGCAAAGAAGGAAGTTGATTAATAAAGAATGTTTTCAATCATTGTTCTGTATTGATGTCAAACTTGCTATTTTTAGGAATGAAAACTACTTATAAGATACAAGAACTATCACTTAATTGATTGATGAAGAGGATTTAATCAACAAGATGTAACAAGAGCACCTAAGGAAAAGGTTGAGTTATGGTTTTGTAATGAAGTGCAAGGATTAATTAAGACAATGGTAAGAGATGAATTGATAGTTTACTGGAAGATACAAATGTTGTCCACACTTAGAAACATTGGAGAAGTAAGTTGTAACAAGGATGACTATAAAGTTTAACTAAGTTCATCAGTAAGTATCGAGCAAGCTAGTTCAAGCCGAGCAAATTTTTAGTTGGAGCTAAGAAAATGCAAAATCTAGTGTGTGTCGAGTGAACTTCAAGTGCCGAGTGAAGTTCAATTGCCAAGTGATATAGGAGCTAAGCAAATAGAAAGCTTAGTGGATGCCGAGTGAATCCACAGTAGGTGTTGAGAATCAGTAAAATGTAGTTGATGTTGAGTAACATAGTGTGTGCCAAGCACCAAAGTTTCAATAGTGTCGAGTTGCTGCATTATTTTAAAAGTCAAAGATTTTCTAGATTTGAACCGATAGAGTTGTTACCTAGAATTTTGTGAACTAGTTGGAGGATAAGGATGATGAGCTGGTGGCACAAAATTCTATGTAAACTATTTTTGAATGAATTCAAGAGGATTATTCATGATGTTTCTAGAAGAAACAAAATGTGGGTTAGACTCAATGAATCCTACCTAATCCATTTCGAACCTAAATTAAAGGAGGGAAGAATCGATCAAGAAAAGAAATTCTAGACTTCTATTCAAGGAGAAACAAACCAAGAAGCATGAGCTACTAGTGTGCCAAATTGCAAAGTGGTAGAAGGGTGTCAAGGAGAAGGCATATAGGAGAAGGAAGAATACAATGTAGAGACTTTGCTTCGATAAGTGGTCAGAGAGAGATGATTGCACTAGTACATTTAGCATGAAGACTCAAGGAAAAAAAGCTTTAGAGGAGGAAAAGTTGTTAGAGCTGAAGAGATTGAAAGCTAGGCAATGTGTTATGAGCAAAAAAGTGATTTGAGATTTGCAAAATAGGTTGTGAATTGTAATTAGGTCTAAACCCCTTAGTGTTACTCTCTAGCAATTGTATTAGTAGGGTTAAATCCTATGGGCTTAGGTTGGTTTAATAGCCACTTGTAAATCCTTTAATAGGGTGGCATTCCAAGTGAATGTTCTAAAGTCCTCTAACTAGGCCCACTTCTAACAGGGTGGATAAATCCTCTAACAAGGTCACATTTAACAATGTGTTGTAGCCTTTAACAGGGCAAGCCTTTCACAGGGCATCACTTCAGAAGAGCGAGAATTGAGTAGCATGTTACTAGTAGTTTTTCCCAAATTGGGTTTCCACATAAATCACTATGTTATGTGTTGATTCTTTATGTGTTATACTTGCATGTTGATTTACAGTAACTTGCTAAGTAGGAAAGTTTAAAGCTTGGATGAATGAACAGTTTTATGGGCACACTTTAGATGATAAAAGGTTTGAATTGGAAATTTGGACCGTGAATAATTAATTCACCGCCCCCCCCCCCCCTCCTCAGTTATTCTAAAGAATTTCTAACAATTGGTATTAGAGCCCTCTGTTGATTTAGTTTAAAGGTACTAGAAGTAGGAGGATGAAGATGTCCAAGAGAGAAGTTCCTAAGCTCAACAAAGAAAACTTTGTGCATGGAAAAGCCTAATAAATTTGTACCTTAGATCAATAGGTGACTATGAAAAAACCTCAATTGGAGTGGAAAATGTAGATCCAGCTGGACCCCTCTTTGCAGATGAATTTAACAAAAGGAAGGAGCACAATCAGGCAATGCTAGAGATTGCCTCTGCACTTAGCTATGTTGAATTTGATGACATCAAAGGATGTGAAACTACATTCAAGATGTGGAAAGCCTTAGAATGTTCAAAGAGCAAAAAGAGAAATCCTTAGAGGAAAGTTTGATGACATGAAAATGGAGGAAGGAGAAAATGTTGCTCGATATGGCTCTAGAATGAAAGAAGTGGTAAGTGCAATAAGAAGTTTGGGTGGTCAATTGGAAGAAGAGAATGTCAATAGAAAATACTTGAGAACCTTGCTCCCTATCTATACTATTAGAGCTTCAACCATCCAAGAGCTAAGGCGTGTACAAGGAAACATACTAACCTTTGAAGGAATAGTTGGAAGACTTACTGCATTTGAACTATCCAACTTTGATAACTATAGACCTAAGAACCTTGAATCTTCTTTCAAGGCCAAGATGACATTGAAAGATACTAAAGAGGTGAAATCAAAGAAGAAGAGAAAACATGCATCCAATGGTAGCAACACAAATGAGGAAGATGTGGAATAGTTGAAAGCACTATTCACTAGAAGATTTCATAGAGGCAAAGGTATATTCAAAGGTAAGATACCTATCATTTGTTTTAATTGCAATGAAGTAGGACATATTTCTACAAGGTGTACATAGAAGAAGAACTACAAAGAAGGAAACAAGTACAAGAACAAGAGAGAAGATGATAGCAGAGATTACAAGGATAAAGGAAAAAGATGCTACATTGTTGAAGAAGATTTTGATGAGAATGATGATGAAGTAGTCTATGTGGCCATGGAATATGAATTATATGAAGATGAAACAACAACACTGGTAACCTGTGTGAACAAGAATGACAAGTGGATCATAAATAGTGGATGCTCACATCACATGACAAGAGATAAAAGTAAGTTTATTACCTTTACTCAATATGATAGAAATAGTGTTAGATTTGGAAATGATGTTCCATTCCAAATCAAAGGAAAAGGTTCAATTAAACTTATAGAAAAAATCTCATCTGATAATGCATACTATGTTGAAGGATTGAACTACGATTTGTTGAGTGGATCATAGTTAGGAAATAAAGGTTGTAAAGTAGAATTTGGAAATAAAACTGCCAAAATCTATGACATTGAATGAAATTTGATAGAAAAAGGTGAACAAACTAGGAGTAACTTGTTTTACCTAGATATAGAGGATGCAACCTGTCTTGTTGTTAGATTTGATGATGTGTGGTTATGGCATAAAAGACTCTGTCATGTTAACTTTGACAATCTGATTAGCATTAGTAAAAAGAAGAAAGTCAAAGGTTTGCCTAAGCTAAAGAAACCTGAAAACATAATGTGCAAATAATGCCAACTAGGAAAGATGAAAAAATCTAGTTTCAAAAGAAAAATCTACATTTCCAAAGAAGTACTAGAACTAGTCCATACAGACGTATGTGGTCCAATAGAAGTACAAAGCTACCTAGGAGATAGATACATAATGCTATTTTTGGATGACTACTCTAGAATGATGACTGTCATGTTCTTGAAGCAAAAATTTGATGCATTTCAAATGTTCAAGTGGTATTTGGTTAGGGTTGAGAAGGAAATAGGAAAGAGTTTGAAGTGCCTAAGATCAGACAGAGGAGGTGAGTTTAAATCAAAAGAATTTGAGATATTCTGCAATGATAAAGGAATCAAGAGACAAACATCAACACCAAGAACTCCATCTAAGAATGGTATTGCTAAAAGAAGGAATAGATCAGTGATAGACTATGCCAAAAAAATGTTCATGGAGAAAAATGTTGCTCTGAAGTACTATAGAGAAGTTGTAAGCACTGCTATTTACACCCTGAATAGAGTCCAAGTCAAGAAAGGTACAAATGCAACACCTTTTGAACTATGGTATGGTCACTCACCTAATGTAAAAAATTTCAAAGTATTTGGTTGTAAATGCTATATTCTTAAAGATACTAGAAATGGAAAGTTTGATGCAAAGAGTGATGAAGGCATATTCCTTGGATACTCCACTAGAAGCAAAGCATACAAGTGTTTAAATATTAAAACTAACAAGATTGTGGAGAGTGCAAATGTAAATTTTGATGAGCATACAGAAGTCCAAGTTGATGAATCTAGGAAATCAGAAGATTATAGATCTTTTGTATACTTCTATGAAGGAATACCTATTGTAGATGAAGCTACCAATCAAGTTGCGAATCAAAAACAAATCTCAGTATCAGTCGAGTCATAACCAATGAATGCCGAGCTGCATTTAGAAGCCGAGTTGCATAATGAAGAAATTGCACATTTTAACTCTGAAATTAGTATACATGGAAGAGATGATAAAGTACTAGAGGGTGAAGTACAAAGTGACTCTAAAGCTAAAAGACTAGACATGGGAAGAAGGATAGAACCAAGATTAGCCAAGTATGTGAGAATACATCATCTTGTAGAACAAATCATTGGTGACAAGGATGCTAGACCAATGATAAGGAATAAAGTAAGAAATGAATCATGTCTGATGAGCAAGATTGAACCTAAAATAGTAAAAGATTCACCACAAGATGATGACTGGTATAAAGCCATGAAAGAGGAGATAGACTAGATTGAAAAGAACAAAACTTGGACCCTAGTCCCTAGACTGCTGATAAGAATGTAATAGGTACAAAATGGGTATTTAGGAAAAAACTTAATGAGAATGGTGAGATAACAAGAAGCAAGGCTAGATTAGTCTGCAAAGGATATGCAAAAGAAGAAGGATTGGATTATGGGGAATGCCCCGATTGCAAGAGTGGAAGGAATAAGAACACTGCTTGCATGTGCTACTTACAAAGGCTTCAAAGTCTACCAAATGGATGTAAAGTCTACTTTTTTGAATAGAATACTAGAAGAGGAAGTCTACATAGAACAACTAGAGGGATTTGTTGATGACAAGAAAAAGGATACGGTTTACAAATCGCATAAGGCACTCTATGGTCTAAAGAAAGCACCTAGAGTATGGTATGAGAGATTGCACAAATATCTTGTGAAGATTGGATTTGAGAGAACAGATGACAACAACAACCTATACATAAAAGTAGAAAAAGGTAAAGAAATTTTGATATTTGAAATCTTTGTTGATGATATAATATTTGGAGGAAAAGATGTCCTATGCAAAGATTTTTCTGATCAAATGAAACATGAGTTTGAAATGTCAATGTTTGGAGAAATCAAATTCTTTATTGGATTGCAAGTACATCAACTGAAGCATGGCATATTTGTGAGCCAATCAAAATATATCAAGGAGATACTCAAGACATTTGGATTAGAAGATTCAAAACCAGTCAACACACCAATGGTAACAAGACATAAGGTATCCAAGAATGACAAGTCTTTTGAAGTGAACTAGACAAGGTATAGATCAATGATTGGAAAGTTGCAGTATGTTATACATAGAAGACTAGACATTGCATTAGTTGTTGGAATAGTGGCAAGATTTTTTGCTAATCCAAGAGAAAATCATCTGATGGTAGTAAAGAGAATACTGAGGTACTTAAAAGGAACTGATGAATTTGGTTTTTACTACAAGAGGAGTGAAAAGATTAAGCTAAGAACCTACACTAATGCAGATTGGGGAGGTAACATTGATGATAGAATAAGCACTAGTGGAGGAGCACTTTTCTTAGGGAAAATATTGGTTACCTGGACTAGTAAAAAACAAAGTTGTACCTCACAGCCAATAGCAGAAGCTGAATATATTGTAGCTGCTATCAATTGCACTAATATTGTATGGATTAAATATCTGCTGCAAGGTATGAAGGAGGAGGTAATGAACATGTGATACTTTATTATGATAATAAAATTGCCATCAACATATCAAAGAATCCTGTAATGAATGGAAAAACCAAGCATATTGCAATTAAGTATCACTATGTAAGAGAATTGGTGGAAGAAAAGAAAGTGAAAATGGAATATGTCAATTCAAAGGAATAGATTGCTGACATCTTCACAAAGCACTACCTAAAGATGTTTTTGAGTATCTTAGAGGTAAGTTAGGGGTGATACCCCTAGCCAAGGCTACTTAAGAAACAACAAGGATTGCCCTACATCAAATGAGTTGATTGTTGAAATATTACCTTGATGCATACTTACTTTAGGATTCATGCCTAATGTAATCAAAGTGCAAAAATTACAAATCATTCATGAGCAAGGTGACAAAGGGAGAAAGTGGAAGTTTCAGAAATGCTATATTTGTATGATAAGATGCTGAAGTAATGTGTCTTTGGAATTTTTTTCAAAGAGGGAGATTGTCAACAAACTTGTCAAATCCAGAGAAAGATGGGGAGATATGCAAAAAATGATCAACATCATTTGAGAAGAGAAGAGAAATAGCAAAAAACTGGTCAAATCTACAGGATCAAATACACAAAGAGGGAGAAATATCAACAAAATTTAGTTGGAAAAAGAATAAAGAAGTAGAGGGAGAAGTGAGCATAACTGATCAATAGCAAAAGATGAGCAATGCATACAAAGGGAGAGAATGTAAGAAGGAAGAAAGGAAAGAAAAAGGATACAATAGTTAAGAGGGAGAAGTAGAATTAAACTAATCAAGATACAAATCACAAAGGGAGAAGTGAAAACTGATGATAACACATATTTCTTTTTGACTTTTGACTTACTGATTTAACCTAGTTAGCATTTTTAAGAACATGGTTGAATAGTTTTGTCTGATGGTAGATCAATTTGGTTTGCCATCAATGCCAAAGAGGGAGATTGTTGGAAATCTAATTGAAAAGATCATTATTGAAGATCAAAAAGGGAGATTGTTGCAAAGAAGAAAGTTGATTGGTAAAGAATGTTTTCAATCATTGTTTTGTCATTGATGTAAAATCTACTATTTGTGGGAATGAAAACTGCTTATAAGATCCAAATACTATCACTTAGTTGATTGATGAAGAGGATTTAATCAACAAGATGTAACAAGAGCACCTAAGGGAAAGGTTGAGTTATGGTTGTGTAATGAAGTGCAAGAATTAGTTAAGACAATGGTAAGATGATGAATTGATAGTATACTAGAAGATACAAATGTTGGCCACGCTTAGAAACATTTGATGTAGGAGCATCTAGACGTATAAGGGCAATCCTGTGTCACCCAAAAAAATGTACTTAGACTTAGTTTCTATTTCATGTCTTTACATTTTTGGATACCCATTTGGGTCAAATAAAGGTTCCAACTCTCACAATTCCACTATCAGTGTGTTTGAAAATCCCAAAAAAATAGGAGCATACAATTTGGCCATCATTTTGGTGACCTAGAAGGTGTGAATTGGCTAGATGAATGTAATTGTGATTTAGAGCATTCCAAAAAAAGAATCAGGTCAAAAGGCCCCACGGTTTGAAAGTTATTGCAATTTTTTGGGTTTTGGAGACCTCCTAAAATTTCTTCTAAGTCAGGTTAGGGGCTTTAAATGAGCTTGAAAAGGGTTGAAAATGGGGGATGAGCAAAGTTGGTCCATAGGGCTATAGAGCGCTTCGAGAGCTTTCTAAAAATGTAAACGGTTCGTCAATCAGAGCTACGGTTCAAAAGTTATGCCTACCGGAAGTTCGGGTACCATTTTTGGATTCTTCTAGATTTGCACCGACTTCTAACGCCGCTTCTAGAACCTTCTATTTGGTCGGTGGATACCTACTAGCACTTTCTAGAATGTACTCCTAGTCCTTAACCCTCCAGGGTCTATTTAAGGAGATTTTTGGCATTGTAAAAGCCAGTTCGGAGTGGAGTTTGAGAAGAGGTACCGAAAGGAGAAATTATCTCCAGATTTATGCTATTGTAAGCCCTTAGGGCATGTTTTGAAGAATATTTTCTCTGTACTAGCTTAATTTTTAGTTAATACAATTTCCCTTTCCTGTTGTGTCCATTTTTTTTGTGGGTTGTGTCCCCATCAACATTGGAGAAGTAAGTTGTAATAAGGTTGACTATAAAGCTTAACTAAATTCATTAGTAAGTGTTGAGCAAGCTAGTTCAAACCGAGAAAATTATTAGTTGGAGTCGAGCAAATGCAAAATCTAGTGTGTGTTGAGTGAACTTTAGGTGCTGAGTGAAGTTCAAGTGTCGAGTGATATAGAAGGTGCTGAGAAAACAAAAAGCTTAGTGGATGCCAAGTGAATCCATAGTAGGTGTCGAGTATCAGTAAAATGTAATTGATGCTGAGTAACATAGTGTGTGTCAAGCACCAAAATTTCAATAGTTTTGAGCTACTACATTATTTTAAAAGTCAAAGATTTGCCAGATCTAAGCTGATAGAGCTATTATCTAGAATTTTGTGAACTATTTGGAGGATAAGGATGATGAGCCGGTGGAATAGAATTCTATGCAAACCATTTTTGAATGAATTCAAGAGGATTCTTCATGATGCTTCTAAAAGAAAAAAAATGTGGGTTAGATTCAATGAATCCTACCTAATCCATTTCGAACCTAAATTAAAGGAGGGAAGAATTGAGCAGGAAAAGAAATTCTAGACTTCTATTTAAGGAGCCACAGACTAAGAAGCATGAGTTGCTGGTGTGCTAGATTGCGAAGTGGTTGAAGGGTGTTAAGGAGAAGGCATCTAGGAGAAGGAAGAATAGAGTACAAAGACTCTGCTTTGATAAGTGGTCAGAGAGAGATGATTGCACTGGTACATTGAGCACAAAGACTCAAGGAGACAAAGCTTGAGAGGAGGACAAGTTGTCAGAGCTGAAGAGATTAAAAGCCAAACAAAGTGTTATGAGAAAAAAAGTGATCTGAGATCTCCAAGATAAGTTGTGAATTGTAATCGGGCCAAAACCCCTTATTGTTACTCTCTAGCAATTGTATCAGTAGGGTTAAATCCTATTGACTTAGGTTGGTTTAATAGCCATTTGTAAATCCTTTAACAGGGTGGCATTCCAAGTGAATGTTCTAAAGTCCTCTAACCAGGCCCACTTCTAACAGGGTGGATAAATCCTCTAACAAGGTCACATTTAACAGGGTGGATAAATCCTCTAACAAGGTCACATTTAACAGTGTGTTGTAGCCTTTAATGGGGCAGGCCTTTCATAGGGCATCACTTCAGAAGAGTGAGAATTGAGTAGTATGTTATTGATGGTTTTTACCAAATAGGTTTAAACAACTTGTTATGTTTTGTTAAGTGTTGCGACTCATGTGGATTTGAGAACTTTAGCAAATCTATAATATGTAGAAATGAAAATGAAAGCTTGGAAACCTAAAGTGAAAATTAAACCTTGGTATTTTCAAAACCTTATGAATTATGAAAATGACTTTTGGTATGTACTCTTTATGACTTGTGATTTATTGATGTTAGCTTTCAAGGTTAACTTAGTACTTTGACCAAATCAAGATGTTTACTAGAGGCTCAGGAGTTCTATTTTGTGATGTCATGATGATGTTTTGTTCACAATCTTTTATTCTCAACCATGGTAATGTGTCCTGCGTGCTCTATGAGGTGTTTTGATCTATTGATTATTATTGCTTTCCAATGTTCTTGTGTGAAACTGAGTTGAATGGTGTGACCTATTTTTTGTAACGTTTGAGTGTTTGATCAGTTGTATTTGGATTTCTTTTTAGTCACTTGTATAAGACTAAGGTGTTTGTATGAAATTTGTTCTTAGTGATGTCATGTTATGACATGGATTGGTTTATGTGTACATGATTTTGGGATTAGTCCTATTAGGATGATTGTATTGGTGGAATATGTGATTATGATCAATGAATTTCAATACTTGTCAGTTGCTTGTTTAAGAACTGATGTATGGTATGTGGTCTTTTATGATCTTTTGATTTTACTGAGCTTAGGGTAGGTTATCTGTATGTCATGTTGAGAAATGGCTTGTAATGGAGGTCAGAGCCCTAAAGAGGCTACCAAGGTAACCCATTGTAGGTTATGTTAATAAGTGATAACATTTCATTAAATGGTTTTAAAATGAATCAACAAGATATTGGTACTATAGAAAGTCACTAGGGGGGTCAAGTAAGCCTAGAGCTGACTCGTTAGTATGCCTTCTCAATATGAAAGGATACTAGTACTACATAGAGTCACTAGGGGGCTGAAGGATTAAAAGACTAGCCAGGTAACCTTAGAGTTGGGTCATGTGATGACACTTTCCCACATGCATAATAGAGTTCCTACATGTTTGTGTTGCCTTTGGGTTTAGTTGATACTTGTGTCTTGGTACCTTGAGGTAGTTTTCTTTCAGGTGATTCCTTGAACCTAGCTATTGGTTTTGACTAATGAGTTTGTTATCCTATTTACAACTTGAGTTTATCTCCTCAACATGATGGGAGTGGGCCTTTTTGGGTTCCATGAGGTTGGGTGGTAGTTGTTTTTCTTATACCATTGAGATACGATAGCTCGATTGTCATGGTTGGAGTTCCCTATTCTATATCTATTTCATTCTATTCTTGTGTACTATGATGGATGGTTATACATGTGTTATTGTATTTATTTTCATGAATCTTATGAGATGTTGCTGTAATCTATTTTTATGTTGTATATTCTTTCAGTCCTTCATACCCTGTAACCTATACAGTGGATGAAGGTGCATTATGATTATTGCCAAGTGGCATTCAAGATGATTGTATATTATTTAAATGGATTCATACTTGTATATTATTATTTAACGTGGATTTATTATATGTTTGGGTTTAGTGTTAATTAAAATTAAATGTGATTAATCATCATGGGACCGAACATAAAGAGTTGTAACTTGTTTATGTATTGTTGATCTGCGAGTGTATGTTAATTACTTCCACTATTCTATAACTTTTTTTGTATATTTATCTTTAAAAAAATGTTTGTCAAAATTAGTAAAACTTTAGGTTAACTTCTTCTGGGTCACATGGGGGGCATTACATTGGTCACCATCTTCACCCATGTATTGATCTTCTCTTTCCCTTTCCTCTATACATCAAATTTCAAATGGTCTTACCAAAGTGAAGCATGACCCTTTAACTTGGTGACTATTATCTTCACTTTCTTGTTATAAAAGGTGCCTTCAAGTTAAAAGAGCTTCTCCATCTTAGAGATATGGTCTAATAGAGTGTTGGTGTCCAACCTTCCATCATAACTAGTAATTTCAATAGTAGGCTTAGAATGTTCCCTAGATAAAACCCTTAACAATCTTTCCTCACCAGATTCCACCTTAGGTTCAAGGTTAGGGTTTGGTGCTCCTAGTGCTCCTTCATCATCAATAACATCATCAAGTTGTACTTCTCTCCTTTGGGCTACCTGAACAATATATAATCTTGCTACAATTTTTCCCAATTGTTCATAATGGCATTATCAACATTTCCTCTACTGCAAACCATATTTCAATAGGTTCCTATAAGATCATAACCCTTTGCTAGTTATAGGCCAAATATTATATCTACCACCCTATAACCAAATCAACTTAGGGTTCCACATCATCCAATCTAAATAGGGATGAAACCTTTCTCTGATACCACTTGACACAAGGGGTATGATAACTAGGGACAAAGGCTCACTCGTCTACCACACAACCTCACTAAGATACACAACTCAGAAGAAAAAGAACCAAGAGACAACACCAAGAAGGATGGAACAAGATATATTTCATTTATTCATTGAGTTCATCATACATGCCCAATTTTGAGGTATTTTGGGTTATGGCCAAAACAAGATTCAATTACATAGAAAAATATCCTCTAGTATGAAAGAGCTATGATCTCTTACTCTAATTCCCTCTCCTTGCCTCTCTTCTCTAAACCTAGACTAAGATTCTCTATTTAAACTTTCCCAAAATGACTTACAAAAGTTTCTAGATCATATCATCAAAGAAGTTCAACCATATGATAGTCAAAAAAACATCCCAATGATTGATCCCATATATTAAATTGTGACCAATAATTAAATACAAAATTTAGCTCTCAAATAAGAACTAGATTGACAACTCAGTGAGTTAAGAACATGATATCACCAAACTATTGGAAAATAAAATTAGAACAATTATGGTGCTATCATTGATGTCAAATCTATTGGTGAGAAAATTTTCTATCTGATCTAAATGTCATATCTATTTGATTGATGAAGAGGACCTGAGAAGTTATTCATAAAAAAAGCATCTAGATGAAAGGTTGAGTTATGAAGAGGAAACTATAAATGGACATTTGATTAGTTAGATTTTGACAGGAAAAAGTGATTTTTTAAAGTCATGTTGATAAAGGAGAAGACAATAATGTTTAAGTCTTGAAAGTGTAAATAAAGATAAATAACTTATGTAGGCTTGACCCAGTAATAGAGTAAAAGATTAATGAATTTTGATGTACATGTTGAGTGACACTATTGTCAACTAAGCCACAATAAGTGTCAAGAAAATTTAGTGTTGACTGAGCACTAGTATCAACCAAGTGGCAATGTTGATGCTGATCAAGAAGCTTTACAAATACTGAGCAACTTAGTGATGACTAAGTGTTGGCCAAGGAACAATATTTTAATTATTTGTGAAGAATAATAATTTCTAGCTAAGTAAGTTTATTTCTTGGGATATGGAAAATGTATTGAAGATAAGGATCAATAAGTTGGATCATATAATTCTAGGAGAGGATCAAGTAAATGATCTAAGTGATGAACTAAAGGAGAAGTTTCTAGAAAAGAAGAGATAAATAAAATGATGATTAGATCCATTAGAAGTTTCTAGAAAAGAAGAGATAAACAAAATGACACTAAGGATCGATGAGTTGGATCATATAATTCTAATGGATTGGATCATAAACCGTAAGATCTATGATGTTGATTAAGTGACAAAAGATCATGAGTGCCTATTTAAGGAGGTACAGTGGAAAACTTTCAAGGGACATACATGTGTGGAAGAGATAATATAGTATAGAGTAGCTGTGCATGTGGGAGGGAGTTCTAGAAAGTTGGAGTTTTTACTGATGTTGTTGATTGGTGAATCTTAGTAGAAGGTTTAATTGAGTTTAGAATAAGTGAAGAGAGATTTCTTGAAGTGTTTCCAAGTGAATCTAATATTGAGATGACAATGGAAGCCAAACAATGAATCAATATTGGGAGTTGAACACAAATCTTAACATGCAAAGTAAGTTGTACTAAACATATCAAATCTACTGTTACATTCTAACCATTGTAAATAGTAATTGAAATCCTTTAATTAAGGTTGACCTAATAGTCATAAGGACCTAATAGTCTATGTAAATCCTTTAATTGGGTGACATTATAATGGAATGTTTTGAAGTCCTCTAACAAGGCCACTCCTAATAGGGTGATTAAATCCTTTAGCAAGGTCACATTTAATAGTGTGTATTGTAACCTTTAACTAGTTTAGCTCCTAATAAGGCTCACTTCAGAAGAGTGAAAATTGGTGACATGTTGCTGGTGGTTTTTCCCAAATTGGGTTTCCTTGTAACTTTTGCAATGTTAAATTTGTGTGAATGTTATTGGGATGCTCTATTGATTTAAGTTTACATTTTGCAAGTCTATTATTTTATAAAACAATGGACAACCAGTCAATGTTTCAAATAGTTTATAGTAGAGGTTGTGTAATGGAATGATAAGATTTAAAATTGTTTAAGTATTTTTCATTCAATGGGTACATTTGGACCTTTATGACTAAATCACCCCCTCCCCCCCCCCCCCTTAGTTATTAATATTCTAACAATAGCTATTAGAGCATTGGTTCTTGTAGAAAGAAGTTTGAAGGTACTCAAAGCTAAAGATTGTGGCATATAAAAGAGAGGTACCAAATTTGAACAAAGAAAACTTTCATGCATGACAGAAGTTGATGAGATTACACATAGCTAGTATTAGTGATGTTGCATTGGAGTTTTTGGACAATGCATATGTGGACATAACAACAGTCCTTTTGACCACTCAAAAATTGAAATAAAAGAAAGAACATAATCAATCAATGTTGGAGATTTCTTCAACCCTAAGCTATGTAGATTTTGATGACCTAAAGGAATGCAAGAATTCAAAGGAAATGTGTGATAAATTGAAGACTATCTATGGAGAAGATGATAATGTCTTGAGAGCCAAATCAGAAAGTATGAGAGTAATTTTAATGAAATAAAAATGATAGAAGGTGAGAACATAGTGCAATACTACACAAGAATCAAAGAAGTTGTCAATGGTATTAGAGGAGTTAATGGAAAGATTGAAGATGAAACAATAATTAGCAAGGTATTGAAAACTCTACTTCCTATTTATGCTATTAAGATTCGTGCAATACAAGTAATAAGATATACAACAAGTAATAACCTAACTCTGGAAGGTGTAATTGGTAGGTTTATTTCTTTTGAGATTTCAAATCTTGATAATTACACTCCTACTACTATTGGATCTACTTTTAAATCAAAACTAGTTCTTAGCAGGAAAGGAAATGGAAAACATGTGAAAAATGATAGTGATACTTCTGATGATGAAATTGATGAATTGGTAGCTAGCTGATTTGGAAGAGGTAGAGGACAATACAAATTTAAACTTCCCATAATATATTTTTCATGCAAAAAATTTGGTCATATTGCTGCAAGGTGTCCTAATAGAGAGGCCAATGATAAAATAAGAGAGAGAAAGTACAAAGGAAGAAGATATGACCAAGACTTCAAGAAGAACAATGACTACAAGGACAAAGGTAAGAAATCTTGTTATATTTCTAAAAAAAAAATTGATACTAAATTTGAAAGTAATGATGAAGAGGCAATTTATGTTGCTATGAAAGAAGATTATGATGAAGATGAGAAACCTTCTTTAATATCTTATCTAAACAAAAATGATATATGGATAGTTGATAGTGGTTTCTCTAATCACATGACTAGTGAAAGAAGTAATTTGAGGATGTTGAACCATACAAGGGTGGCTGTGTTAAATTTGGTAGTGATGTTCCATGTCCATTCAAAGGTAAAGTGACATTTCAACTAACTGATAAAATTAAATGTGATAATGTTTACTAGGTTGAAGGACTTAACTATAATCTATTGAGTGTTCTATCTAGACTTATCTAATGAGACATTTATTTTTGCACAATATGAAGATATTTGGTTATGGCACAAAAGGTTATGTCATGTAAACTTTGACAATTTAGTTAGCATTAGTAAAATGAAAAGAGTAAGAAATTTTCCTAAGCTAAAGAAATTTGACGATGCTATGTGTAAACAATGGCAATTGGGAAAAATGAAAAAGTTTAGTTTCAAGAGAAAAATGTATTCATCTGATGACATTTTAGAATTGCTTCAAACTAATGGACCTATTGGAGTTCAAAGCTATTGTGGAGACAAATATTTTATTATATTTGTTGATGATTACTCTAGAATGATGACTGTGATGTTTCTTAAAGAAAAATATGACATTTTTCATTTGTTTAAGTGGTATTTGGCCAAAGTTGAAAAAGAGATGAGGAAGAGTCTATGTAAGAATTTGGTATAGCTCCGATACCATGTAAGAATTTTCCTTAGGGAAAAATTCACCCAAGACCAAGAAACACAATAACTAGCACAAAAGACTAATAGAGTATGATTATAATAACAATATGATATTCAATTGATTGTAATTGATTTAATTGATGCAATTGTACACTAGAGGTGCCTGTATATAAAGGCCTCTAAGATGCATCTAGAATATTTAGGAGTCAGCAATATGATAAGCCTCACAACTAAGCACATGTCTACTAGGAATGGGTTATCCTCCATTAAGCACAGGAGTTAGTGCGATGATGAGAGGGTAAGCCTACACTTGCGTGTCATGTAAATTTATGTTGTAGACACCATGTGTTTAATGAGTGCAAAAAAATGTGTTGTCAACATGATAACTTAGTTGATTATGCAAACTCCAGTGTTGTAGACACCATGTGCTAAATTAGAGTTGCTTACTCTAGTGTTGTCAACATGACAACTCATATGAGTACACAAACTCCAAGGTGTCTAACCTAGGAAATAATAAAATAATCCATTTATCATAAGTAAATTAAAGTGTAAATAATACTTATTTACACTAATACCCCCCCTTAAGTGCAACTTAGGGGAATGCACTTAAGCTCACAAAAGCTATGATGAAATGCATAATGGGTCTTGAGTACTAGGCCATGTTATGTACCCAAGTACAAATGCAATGCTAAAATGAAATGCTAAAATGCAATGAAATCTCTCTAAAAATGGAGAAAGAGGGAAAACCTCATGGGAAAAACCCTCCCCCAAAAAAGAGAGATATGTATAATAAAGAAAGATGCATGAATGGAATGAGCAATCAAGACCCCCCACCCCCCATTATGACATATATCATGCATATACAATAGAGAATCCCTCGATGAAATTCCCCCCCCCCCCCCCCCCCTAGTGAAGGATCTCCAGATGATGAGTGTCTGAAGACAAAAGAAAATCCAATGTTGAAAAACAATGTCTCTCCTACGAGGAAGAAGATACACCAAGTATAGGTGCAAGTATGCTTCCCATTAAGGATAGGAAGATGGAAGAGTGGTCCAGATGTAGTATGAAGTGGATGCTAGCTCTAAAGTCTACTCAAATGTCGAGAAGTCCTTTATGAATGAAGATGCCATGAACTAATCTAGTGGATGCCCAAAAGATGGTGGCAAGCAAGGGAACATGTCTATGTATGAAGCTGAATCATCCTCCAAAGACAATGAAGCATCCTTATAGGAGGATGTAGGAAGAGAAGCAATGTTACCTCCCTTAACTAATGTAGGAATGCCCATGAAAGAAGCTCCTTGATGACTGAAGAAGCTACACCATGAAAGTTGAATGATGGTCCTACCTGTAGGAATAAATGGTGCCATAGGTGTAGTAGAGAATGCTCCCCAATTGGTAGGAAGAATCCTCAGAAAATAGGATGTCCAAGGAAACTGAAAGACAATCTCCAAAGACTAATATGACTCCTCATAAGGGAAATAATCCTTCTCCATCTACTATAAAGAATCCATAATGATGTCAGAATGATCAAGTGGTTTAGGGTTAGAGTATGCCCTTGTAACGAGTGAAGAAGTCTCCTCAACAAAGAGAAGATTGATGTCATCTATGATGTCTCCCACATATTTAATGTGAGACTCCATGAATAGCCCTACAATGTTTGGAAATAAGTCATCCCATGAAGCTAAAGTGGAAGACATGGTATGTCCTACTGCACTGAATCAAGAGCATCTGTCACTGGAATTGGATCAATAAAATCAACAAGAGCATTAGGAGGTGGGTTCTCATCTGGAGTTGGAGGAACCATTACTAAAGTGACTAATGATAGAATGTCCTCTAGAAATGGAGGAATTTTGGGATCTCCATATTATTTTCAAAGAGCCATCCAAATATCATAAGAGTGAATGAGTTTTTTAATGACATGCAAACAATCAGAGCTAATACTAAATATAATGATATCCAAAAGTTTGTTAATAGGTGGTTGTTCTTTAGTGGAAAAGGTCAATTCATTGGAAAATAAATAAGGAAATACTTCCTTATGCTCTCTTCTTAGATGATCAATGATTAAAAAACTTCATTTGTGATAGTTCCTTTTTATCAACAGGGGTCTAAATCGACACTGACATGGAAACAAAACTCCATGAGATTAATGTATGTATGCACCCCCCCAAATGCAAAAACAATCAATACCCCCCCCTAATATATGATTTGGCACTTTATAGGTAGTGCAATTACAATGGGCCACTTTGTCAAAATGGACTTAGTGGAATTCTAATTTTCTATTTACAACCTCCTCTTATAGTTCAAATCTGAAACTTTACAATGTAGCTCAGAAATACAACAATTTTGAAGTTTGATCAAAGTAATACAAAGCCAAAAAAAAGGACAGTTAAATGATGCTGACTCATAGATAGAGGAATCCAAGTAGACAATGCAAAGTGTGTAGAACCTAAAAAAGAAAGAGATGATGAGCTTGAAATTATTTTTCAAGATGAACCTATTGAAGAAAAAGAAAGAAAAGAGCATGTGTTAGAAAAATATGTGAGAAGACATCATGCATGTGAATAAATTATTGGAGATAAAGAGTCTAGTATTATGACAAGGAAAAGACTTAGAAGTGATACATGCTTACTTTGTAAGCTTGAGCCCAAAGTTGTGAAAGATGCTTTGGAGAATGAAGATTGGATACAAGCTATGAATGAAGAAATTGAATAGATTGAAAAGAAAAAAATATGGTCTCTAGTACCCAAACTTAAAGACAAAAAAATTATTGGAACAAAGTGCATATTTAGGAACAATATGAATGAGAAAGGTGAATCGACAAGGAATAAAGCTAGATTATTATGCAAAGGATGTGCCAAAGAGGAAGGTATTAACTATGGGAAAACATTTTCCCTGTAGAAATATTAGAATAATTAAGAACATTGCTTGAAAATTCTACTTATAAAGGATTCACAATATATCAAATGGATGTCAAATTTGCATTTCTAAATAGTATACTAGAAGAGGAAGTATACATAGAATACCCTGAAGGATTTGTGGATCTTAACAAGAAGAACACGGTATGAAAGTACGCAAATCTTTATATGGTTTGAAACAAGCCCCTAGATCATATTTGGAGGAAAGGAAGCATTATGCAAAAATTTTACTAATGAAATGAAGAAGGAATTCAAAGTTTCAATGTTTGGTGAGATTAAATTCTTTGTTGGTTTACAAGTATATCAAATGAAGCAAGGTATCTTCATGAATGAGTCCAAATATATTAAGGGGATAATGAATTTTTTTGGGATGGAAGAAACTAAACCAGTGAGTACACCTATGGTTTCTAGACACAAACTATCTAAGAATGATAATTTTGTTGATGTAAATCAAATATAATACAGATCAATAATTGGTAAACTACAATATGTTGTTCATTGAAGACCAAATATTGCGTTAGATGTTGGTATAGTTTCTATATTTTCAGCAAGTCCTAAGGACAATCATATGATAGTAGTAAAGAGAATACTAAGATATCTAAAAGGAATAGAAGACTGTATTGCATTACAAGAAGAATGATTAGTTTGAATTGAAGGTAAAGAATGATTCTGATTGGGCATGAAATGTTGATGACATGAAGAGAACAAGTGGTCATGCACTCTTTCCATAAAAGAGACTATTTTCATGGACAAGCAAGAAGCAAAACTACATTTCCCAATCAATAGCTAAAGCTGAGTATGTGGCAACAACAATAAATTGTTCAAATATCATTTAGATAAAACAATTGTTGAAAGTTATGAAGGAAGAAATTACTAATCCATTGGTTATATATTGTAATAACACAAGTTATATTAATATATCAAAGAACCCTATTATGCACACAAAGAAAACATACATTTCTATCAAGTATCATTGCTTGAGAGAGCTGGTTCAAGAAAAAGAAGTAAAATTGGAATATGTGAACACAAAAGAGAAAACTTCTAACATATTCACTTAAGCTTTACCAAAGGATGTTCATGTATATCTTAGAGGTAAATTGGTGGTGATTCCCTAGACAAAGCTACATAAGCTATAGTGAAGCATTGCATCAAATGTGTTGATTAGGCTATCTTACATATTGATGCAGATAATTCTACTTTAGGAGCTTCCTAATGGAAACACAACCCAAGACCAGAATGAACACAATAGGAAAAGGGGAAATATTATTATTAGTGAAAATATGCTACTACATTTAGTACAAGGAAAATAGACCCAAATACATGACCTATGGGCTTACAATAGACATAATTTGGAGAGAAATTCTCCTTGCAATGCCTTCTCCCAAACTCCACTAAGAACTACCTTTACAATGCCAAAAATGTTCTTAAATAGACCCCAATTGGTTTAGGGTTAGGAATACATTCTAGAATATGCTAGTTGGCATCCACCACCAAAATAGAAGGTTCTAGAAATCTCGTTAGAAGTTGGTGTAAAATTAAAAGAATCCAAAAATGGTAGCCTAATTTTTGGGAGGCATAACTTGTGAATCGAGACTCTGATTAACAAACTGTTTACATTTCTAGAAATCTCTTAAAGCGCTCTATAGCCCCATGGAAAAAATTTTCTCATCTCCTATTTTTTGGGCCCATATGAGGCCATTTAGTTCCTTAAACCTAACTTTGAAGTGCTATTAGGAGGTCTCCAAGAAAATTAAAACTACAATAAATTTCTAACCATAAGTCCTTTTGACCTGATTCTTTTTCTAGAACACTTTAAATTACAAGTATAATTGTCCCTCCAAATTATACCCTCTAACTCATCATATTTTTGGTTCAATTACAAAATAAACCCTTTTCTACATTTACACATATCCCAAGGTGCTTAATAACTCTAACCCATAAAACTAATAGTGGAACTATGAGAGTTGGAACATTTATTTGACTTAAATGGGTATCCAAAAATAAAAACACATTAAACATAAACTATCTATAAGCATAATTTTTTTTGGGTGATACAGGATTGCCCTTACACCACTAGATGCTCCTGCATCATTACCTAAGGTAGCAGTGAAGAGGAAGAACATAACAATAGATCTATCATATGAAGATGACAGATCAAAAATTTAGACTTAACATGCAATTATCTACATAATCAAGATGTGTGAAGCAAAGAGAAAGTGTCTTTGACATTTTTGTTAAATAGGGAGAGATTGCATAAAATACTAGAGGGGGAGATTAAAACATTAGAGGGAGAGATTGCAATATTACAAATATGAAAGAAGGAGAGATTATATTCAAAGGGGGAGATTAGTTATATAGAAAACATAAATGCTAAGTTATAAGAGGGAGTGATTACTTAGAGGGATTTTAGAATGAAACTAAGGATATTAATATAAAAAATTGATATATTGAGAGAGTTACTTGAAGTCTATACAAATCTTGGATTGTATGGTAACCTGAAGTATTTTTGCAATTTTTTTTTGAGGTGTTGTCATTAATGCCAAAGAGGGAGATTGTTAGAAACTACAATTGCAACAATTGTTGTGTTGTCATTGATGTCAAATCTATTAATGAGACAACTTTCTATATGATCTAAATGTCATATCTATTTGATTGATGAAGAGGTTTTGAGAATTTATTCATAAAAAAAGCATTTAGAGGAAAGGTTAACTTATGAAGTAGAAGCTACAAATGGGCATTTTATTAGTTAGACTTTGATAGGACAAAGTGATTGTTTAAATCACATTGATATAGAAGAAGATAGTAACATTTAAGTCTTAAAAGTGTAAACAAAGATAAATCACTTATATAGGCTTGGCTGAGTAATAGAGTAAAAGATTAAGGAATTTTGATGTACATGTTGAGTCATGCTAGTGTCAACCGAGCCATAGTAAGTGCCAAGCAAATTGAGTGTTGACTAGGCATCACTATCAATTGAGTAAAAATGTTGATGTTGAGTAAGAAGGTTTACAACAACCAAGAAACTTAGTGATGACCGAGTGTTGAAACTTAGTGTTGGCCAAGGAACAATATGTTAATTTTTTATGAGGAATCATAATTTCTAGCTGACTAAGTTCAGTTATTGGGATATGGAAAAAATGTTGAAGATAAGGATCGATGAATTGGACCATTTAATTGTAACAGAGGATTAGGTAAATGATCTAAGTGATGAATTCAAGGAGAAGTTTCTAGTAAAGAAGAGATAAACATAATGGCGATTAGATAAAATGTATATGATGGATCCAATCTTGAACCCTAAGATCTATGATGTTGATTAAGTAGAAAAAGATCAGAAATGCCTATTTAAGGAGGTACATAGACAAACTTTCTAGGGTCATACATGCATGGAAGAGAGAATTTAGTGTAGAGCAATTGTGTGCATGTGAAAGTGTTCCATAAGTTGGAGTTTTTACTAATGTTGATTGGAAATTTTGAGTAGAAGGCTTAATTTAGATGAGCAGAAGTGAAGAGATATTTCTTGAAGGGTTACCAAGTGAATATGATATTGAGATGACAATGGAAGCAAGACAGTGAATCAATATTGGGATCTAAATAGAGATATGAGCATGCAAAGTGAGTTCTAGTAAACAAATCAAACCTATTGTTACTTTCTAACCATTGTGAATAGTATTTGAAATCCTTTAATCAAGGTTGACCTAATAGTCATAAGGACCTAATAGTTTATGTAAATCCTTTAACCATGTGAAATTTTAATGGAATGTTCTAAAGTCCTCTAACAAAGCCACTCCTACTAGGGTGATTAAATCCTTTAACAAGGTCACATTTAACAGTGTGTATTGTATCCTTTAACTTGTTTGGCTCCTAATAGGGCTCACTTTAGAAGAGTGAAAATTGGTGACATGTTGCTAGTATTTTTTTTCCCAAATGGGTTTCCTTGTAAAAATCTTAGTTTCAAACTTGTGTGAATTTATTCTGATGCTCTATTGATTTAAGTTTACATTCTACAAGATTTTCATTTTATAGAACAATGGACAACCAGTTAATGTTGCAAATAGCTTGAAGTAGAGGACAACAAATGCAATGATAAGGTATGAAATTATTTAAGTATTTGTTTGTTCAATTGACATATTTGGACCTTGGATTAGGATAACAAGGCAACCCAAGATGCTCCTACATCCTTTACCAATGAAACCAAATTAAAGCATAAACATCAAACATTCAAAACATCTTAGATGACTAGATTAGGTTATACAAGAATCATTTTGGCATCTAAATTCATTATTCGTTATCGCTTCAAATAAATAAAAACTATCAATCTATGAAGGAAAAATAACTTAACATCTATTTTCTCAATCTCAAAATGACAAGACAAAAAGAAAACAACAAGTATATAATACAATTTAACATAGAATTACATGAAATACAAATTTTCCAAAATAGAATCCCTTTCTCTAAAGTATATCTTGGCAACCAATCTAGCCTTATACCAATCTAACTATCCACTTGTACCATTTTCTTATAATCTCAATTGCAAGCAGTGGACTTTATCCTCTCTAGAAGGCTAACAATATCTTAAGTTCTTGAACTACCCAAGGCCATCATATTCTCTATCATAGTTTGCATCCAAAACTATATATCCTCTAAAGAGGGGCTCATAATAAAAACTTTATAGAGTAAATACATAACAAAAATATGATGGACTATATCTATAACCTTGATTTTTTTGTCTCATTGCCATCCTCAAGTTAGTAATAAGGGGTTCTACTTATCCTTTCAAATACCATTTAAACCTTCTTTTAACCAACCATCTCCAATCCATATACTTGGTATTCTATATACATGAATTTTCCTTCTTCTAATCATAGTCTCAAAGTGCATATTTTTTAGCCATCATATTTTGTGTTAAATTTAACCCTAGTTGTATTTTTAACTCTCTAAACTACACCTTTAGAATAAACTATTTTTTGAGTTAGAAGACTCCAAATTTTATAAATTTCTATGATAATCTATAAGCATATATCTTGGAGCTTTTTTATCCAATTTAGATAACTTCTTTTAGGTATATAGATAGAATTATCACTACCAAATAACCATAAATATGAAAAAGGAATTTTTTTCCTATCCATTCTTAATAAGTTGTTTTGTCAATAAGAGTCCAAATTGTTGTCAAGTTGCAGTTGCTACCAAGTTCCAGTTGTTGCAAAATTCTAGGTGTTGCTAAGTTTTAGTTGCTGTTGAGTTCTAGTTGCTACTGAGTTCTAGTTATTGCCAAGTTCTAGTTGTTTCTGAGTTGTTTAGGATTGGCCAAATGTTCCTTCATGTGCCAAGTGAACATGTTATTTGTTGATGTTTAGTTCCTTCTTTGGCCAAGTTATTCATCTTTTAGTTCTTAGTAGGAGTCAACTTTCATATTTATTTTGGATCATGAATTTAATGATAGGATCTTATTTAGGGATGCATGTTGACCATTTTGGAGTTGGCCTTTCTTTGATGTAATGTTCTTGAATCTTTTGTAAGTCATTTTGACAAGTATAAATAGAGTGCTTAGGCTTAGGTTAAGAGAAAAACTTAGATGGTTTCAAAACTAGGAGGCATATGTGTTTGGAAGTGCAAATTTGAAGTTGGATCATGGATCTTGAATGTATTTTGTATTTGGCCATAACCTAGAAGGCCTTACTACTGGGCATGTATATTGATTGCTTGAAAAATTAATAAAAGATTCTCTCTCTCTCTCTCTCTCTCTCTCTCTCTCTCTCTCTCTCTCTCTCCCCCCCCCCCCCTCCTTGGTGTTGTTCTCTATTGTTTCATTCCATTATGTTAAGTCTGCAAGGTGGTTTGGATAATAGGGTGTTCCCTTGGTTCTAGTTACTTCTTTCCTCCTTGCACCAAGTGGTATCAGAGCTTGAGGTTCATCCTTGTGGAGATTGGATTGTATAGAAAACCTAAGTGAATTTATTTGTAAGGTTGCAAATATGTAGATTTGACCTATAACTTGTAGAGGGTTATGATCTTGTAGGAGTCTAATTGTAAAGATGGTTCAAGGTAGAGGAAATGTTGAAGATGTCATATTGGAAACATTGGGACAAATTGTAGCCAGATTAGATGTTGTGGAGACAACCCAAATGAGAGGAGCACACCTTGATGATATGAGTGATGATGAAGTAGAAAAACCAAACCCTAATCTAGAACCTGAAGAAGATGAAGATGAGGTAAGACTGTTGAGAGTATTATTCAGGGAAAATTCAAAGATTGTTGTAGAAGTTGCTCCTTATGTTGGAAAATTGGATGCCAATGTTATGTTGGATTGGATATCTGACATGGAGAAGTTCTTTGAGTATGAAAATATTTCTAATAATAGGAAGGAAAAAATTGTAGTTACTACATTGAAAGGACATGCCTCACTATGGTGGGAGCATTTGAAAACTAATAGACAAAGGAGAGGAAAAAAGAAGATCAGGACTTGCCCAAAGATGGTGAATGAGGTAAAGAACAAGTTCCTTCCTGCTAATTACCAAGTTATCTTGTTGAGAGAGATGCAAAATTTGAGATAAAGAGACATGACTATGAAGGATTATACTAAGGAATTCTATAGAATGGACATTAGATCTGGACATGTGGATGATGATGTTAAGAAAATTACCAGATATCTAAATGGATTGAGATTTGGGATTCAAGATGAGATAAGTTTTGTGAAATTGGAAAGTGTGGAGGAAGCACATTAATATGCCTTGAAAGCTAAGGAGAATCATTTCTTTCAACCCTGGTTGTTTTATGCAGGAGCATGGTGGGTTGTCTTGTAATCCTTCACTTTTTGTTCATTCTACTAGTTGCTACCAAGCTCCAGTTGCTACCGAGTTGTCTAGGGTTGGCCAAGTGTTCCTTCAGGTGTTGAGTGAATATGTTATTTGCTGATTCTTGGTTCCTTCTTTGGCTATGTTGTCTCTCTTTTAGTTCTTAGTAGGAGCCAACTTTCATATTTAATCTGGATCATGAATTTAATGATAGGATCTTGTTTAGGGATGAGTGTTGACCATTTTGGGGTCAACCTTTCTTTGATGTAATGTTCTAGAATCTTTTGTAAGCTATTTTGAAAAATATAAATAGAGTGCTTAGGCTTAGGATAAGAGAAGAACTTAGAGGGATTAAAAAGTGGGAGGCATATGTGTCTGGAAGTGTGAATTTGAAGTTGGATCATGGATCTTAAATGTATTTTATATCTGGTCATAACCTAGAAGGCCCTACAACTGGGCATGTAAGTTGATTTCTTGAAAAATCAATAAAAGTATTTCTCTCTCTCTCTCTCTCTCTCTCTCTCTCTCTCTCTCTCTCTCTCTCTCTCTCTCTCTCTCTCTCCTCTTGGTGTTATATATTGAGTATATTGAGGAATTTTATAAATTGGACATTAGATCTAGACATGTAGATGATGATGTTGAGAAAATGGCTATATATCTAAATGGATTGGGACTTGGGACTCAAAATGAGATAAGTTTTGTGAAATTGGAAAGTGTGGAGGAAGCATATCAATATGCCTTGAAAGCTGAGGAGAATCATTTCTTTCAACCATGTTTTTTTGATGTAGGAGCATCCTAGGTTTCTTTGTAATCCTAAACTTTTTATTCATTCTTCTAGTTTATGTCAAGTTCCAATTTTTGTGAAGTTGTCAAGGGTTGGCTGAGTGTTCCTTCATGTGCCAGTGAACATGTTATTTGTTGATTCTCAATTCTTTCTTTGGTTTATTTGTCTATCTTTTAGTTCTTAGTAGGAACTAACTTTCGTATTTAATTTAGATTGTGAATTTAGTGATAGGATCTTGTTTAGGGATGAGTGTTGACCATTTTGGGGTCAACCTTTCTTTAATGTAATGTTTAGAATCTTCTGTGAGCCATTTTGGAAAGTATAAATAAAGTGCTTAGGCTTAGGTTAAGAGAAGAACTTAGAGGGTTTCAAAAGTGGGAGGCATATGAGTTTGGAAGTGTGAATTTGAAGTTGGATTGTGGATCTTGAATGTATTTTGTATCTAGCCATAACCCAAAAAGCATTATAGCTGGGCATGTATGTTGATTGCTTGAAAAATCAATAAAATTATTTTGTTCTCTCTTTCTCTCTCTACTTGGTGTTGTTCTCTATTGTTTCCTTCCATTGTGTTAAGTTTTCAAGGTGGTTTGGCTAGCAAGGTGTGCCCTTGGCTCTAGTTACTTCATTCCTCTTTGCACCAGGTGGTATCAGAGCTTGAGGTTCATCCTTGTAGAGATTGGATTATGTAGAACACTAAGTGAATTCGATTGTAGGGTTGCAGATCTGGGGATTTGACCTATAACTTATAGAGGGTTACAATCATGCAAGAACTTGATTGCATATATGGTTTGAGGTAGAGGGAATGTTGACAATATCATATTGGATACATTGAGATAAATTTCAGCGAGATCAAATGTTGTGGAGACAATGTAGAGGTGAGGAGTGCATCTTGATGATGTGAGTGATGATGAAGAAGCAACACTAAACCCTAATCCAAAACCTAAAGAAGATCAAGATGAGGTAAGATTGTTGAGAGTATTATCTAGGGAAAATTCAAAGCCTACTGTAGAAGTTTCTCGTTATGATGGAAAATTGGATACCAATGTTTTTTTGGATTAGGTCTCTGACATGGAGAAGTTCTTTGAGTATGAAAACACTCTTGATAATAGGAAGGTGAAAATTACAATTACTAGGTTGAAAGGACATGCCTCAATATGGTGGGAGCATTTTCAAATTGATATACAAAGGAGAGGAAAGGAGAAGATCAGGACTTGGCCAAAGATGGTGAAAAAGGTAAAGAACATGTTCCTTCCTGCTAATAACCAAGTTAGCTTGTTGAGAAAGATGCAAAATTTAAGACAAAGAGACACTGTGAAGGAGTATACTAAGGAATTCTATAAATTGGACATTAGATCTGGACATGTAGATGATGATGTTGAGAAAATTGCTAGATATCTAAATGGAGTGAGATCTAGGATTCAAGATGAGATAACTTTTGAGAGTAGTATCTAGGGAAAATTCAAAGCATGTTGTAGACATTGCTTCTTATGATGGAAAATTGGATACCAATGTTTTGTTGGATTGGATCTTTGACATGGAGATGTTCTTTGAGTATGAAAACACTCCTAATAATAGGAAGGTGAAAATTGTAGTTACTAGGTTGAAAGGACATGCCTCACTATGGTCAAGATGAGGCAAGATTTTTGAGAGTATTATCTAGGTAAAATTCAAAACTTTCTATAGAAGTTGCTCCTTATGATGGAAAATTGGATAGCAATGTTTTGTTAGATTGGATCTCTGACATGGAGAAGTTCTTTGAGTATGAAAACACTCCTGATAATAGGAAGGTGAAAATTGCAGTTACTAGATTGAAAGGACATGCCTAACTGTGGTGGGAGAATTTTCAAACTGATAACCAAAGGTTAGGAAAGGAGAAGATTGAGACTTGGCCAAAGATGGTGAACAAGGTAAATAACAAGTTCCTTCTTGTTGATTACCAAGTTTTCTTGTTCAGAGAGATGCAAAATTTGAGACAAGGAGACATGACTATGAAGGAGTATACTGAGGAATTCTATAGATTGGATATCAAATATGGACATGTGGATGATGATGTTGAGAAAATTGTTAGATATCAAAATTGACTGAGATTTGGGATTCAAGATGTGATAAGTTTTGTGAAATTGGAAAGTGTGGAGGATGTATATTAATATGCTTTGAAATCTAAGGAGAATCATTTCTTTCAACCCTAGTTGTCTGATGAAGGAGCATCCTAGGTTACCTTGTAATCATGCACTTTTTGTTCACTTTGCCAATTACTGTCGAGTTGTAGTTGCTACTAAGTTGTCCAAGGTTGGATGAGTGTTCCTTCATGTGTTGAGTGAACATGTTATTTTCTAATGATTGGTTCCTTCTTTGGCTAAGTTTTCTATCTTTTAGTTCTTAATAGAATTTGACTTTCTTATTTAATTTAGATTATGAATTTAATGATATGATCTTGTTTAGGGATGAGTATTGACCATATTGAGGTCAGTCTTTCTTTGATGTAATGTTCTAGAATCTTTTGTAAGCCATTTTGGCAAGTATAAATAAATTTCTTAGGCTTAGGTTAAGAGAAGAACTTAGAGGGTTTCAAAAGTGGGAAGCATATGTGTCTGGAAGTGTGAATTTGAAGCTGGGTCATGGATCTTGAATGTATTTTGTATCTGGTCACAACCCAGAAGGCCTTATAGATGGCCATGTATATTGATTGCTTGAAAATTCAATAAAAGTAATTTTATCTCTCTCTCTCTCTCTCTCTCTCTCTCTCTCTCTCTCTCTCTCTCTCTCTCTCTCTCTCTCTCTCCCCTTGGTTCTTTTTTCTATTGTTTCCTTCCATTGTGTTAAGTCTACAAGGAGGTTTGGATAGCTAGGTGTGCCCTTGGACTTTGTTACTCCATTCCTCCTTATCTTTTGTAATCCTTTTTGGAAAGTATAGGTAGAGTTCTTAGGCTTGTGTTAAGATAAGAACTTAGATGGTTTCAAAAGTGGGAGGCATATGTGTTTAGATGTGAAAATTTGAAGCTGGATCATGGATCTTGAATGTATTTTGTATCTGGTCATAACCTAGAAGGCCTTATAGTTGTGCATGTATGTTGATTGCTTGAAAAATCAATAAAAGTATTTAGTTCTCTCTCTCCTTGGTGTTTTTCTCTGTTGTTTACTTCCATTTTGTAACCTCTGCAAGGTGGTTTGGATAGCTAGGTGTGCCCTTAGCCCTAGTTACTTCATTCCTCCTAACACCACTTGGAGCTATCAGGAAAGAGAAAAATAAATCATGTAAGTTTGGGTCACTTCTAATGTGCATATTTTTCTATGTGCAAAATTCATTTCCAATACTAGGTAATATAGTGTGGCACAAGACAAGACCAGTGATCGAGAAAATCAATTATTGTATTGAATGATTGGGAGAAATTTTGAGGCAGTTATGGATGATTACTTTGAGGAGTTTAAAGGAAAAATGAGGAACAGATTGAGAATTCCCCAGTTAGTTGTTGATCACTATTCTAATGATATTTGTTTCATGGTGGACACTAACTATACATATGCACAAGCTATACTACCAAGGGTTTCATGGATAAGGCCTATGAAATATGAGGTAAATATAGATGAAATATCTACATCTATGAAAACCTTGCTATTTGAAGAGATTGACACAAATGCCAAGCCATTCGACACATTTGAGACAACAAAGATAAAAATGATGATGCAAATTTTTTTGCCAAAGATGGATAGAAAGAAGAAGAATAAGATTTCTAATCTTGGGGTTAAATTTTGTGAAGGACCCTTACAAATTACTAAAGGTTAAGGGAAAGAAGAAGAATCTTAAGAAGAAGAAGAAGAATCAGTAGTTGTCGAGCCTAAGGAAACAATACAATAGAAAATTATGGTAGTAGATCCTAAGGTCAAGAGGGATTTGAATAAAAATATTATACCTGCTACCTCTACACCTCAAAGAAGGATAAAAAGAAAAGGATCAAGACAACATGCCTTGAAGATGTGCCAAAGAAAGGCATAGAAAAGATAACCAAGACAATTAAGGGAAAAGGCACACCAAAGAGAAAAAAGAGATTGAGTAGGGTTAAAAAAAGAAATTGAGGAGGAAATTATCTATCATGCCTAATAATGAATAAGATAGAGGAGAGACAAGTGAGTTTGGTAATTTGAGAAAACTACAAATTGTTCCTAGACTATCTCCTAAGAGTGTTGATCAGGTATGTGAAAATATATGAAATTCAACAGGAATTTTAGGTTTTAAATATATTGATTATCTAAAAAAAGGGGTAAAAAATTTATTGAATATCAGAGAAAAACATTACAAAATAAACAAGGGAACGAAGTCCCAAAGAAAGGTAAAAGCAAAAGAACCAACAACATCAATTGTGGCCATTTTCAGCCTTATCTTCATCAAGTATATTCATTAAATCTATGCGGATCTCCTGGGGAACTAATTCCCACTCCTCAACTCTCCAACCCTCAGCATGCTCTGAAGCCCATTTAGCCAGACAATCAGCTACCCTATTCCATTCTCTGGGGATATGGACAAAAGTCACCATGTTCATCAAAGAACCAACCCATAAAATTTGTTGCACCACATTGGCCAACTGCTAGTTCACATCAGCTACTTTTTGCTCAATAAGAAAATTGATCAACACCTATGAATCAGATTCACAAATAACTCTCTGCCACCCCAAAGCATATGCTCTCTCAAGAGCACCCAAGATAGCCAACCCTTCCACCAGGTTGATAGTCTGTATTCCTTCATATCTTGAAAAGAGAAAGATCACTAAACCCAGGGAATCCCTACCTATCCCACCAATACCAGCCAGCCCTAGGTTGTCTTTGGAGGAACCATCAGTATTGATCTTCAAAATGCCATAGGGAGGAAATTGCCATTTACCATTCCTATTAATTTTATTTTTCTCCCGACCCCTTCTCTTAGTACAAGACAAGGCCAAGGAAGAGCCCATAATCCCCAATCTTTCCACCAACTCTGTGTCCCTTTTCCCCTAAGGGAATTCCACATCACATCTAGCTCCTACTGTCTCTTGAACCATACCTAATAATGTTTGCCAAGTTTGTTGCACCAGTCTTTGTTCTCCTTTAAAAATCCTTCGATTGCATTCTAGCCAAATCTGCCATAGTAAGGAAATAGGACCCACAAACCAAACCTCCTACAAAAAAGGTGCCACAGAAGGAGGTCGGCCCATCCCCTACCAAAACTCAATCAATGAAGAAGCATGAACACAAGGCATTGTCCAAACATCCCACCAAAGATGCCAAAGCTATAGGGCAAAGGAGCAGCAGAAGAACAAATTTGGAAGAATCCTCCTCACTAGCCCCATACATAACTTAAATAGAAGGCCCGAGAAAACCTCTCTTTTGAATGTTATCCCAAGTCAAGCATTTATTCCAAGCCAACATCTAAGCAAAACAATTACATTTTGGCCAGGAAAGCTTGTTCCATACCTTCTTCCACCATTGAATTTCAGGCCCAACCAACTTCTGAGATAATAACTTATCATAACCAGATGTAATAGTATAGATCCCTTTGGGATTGGGGGACTAGGCAAGCACATTATCCTCTGTGAGAGAGCAACATCTTCTATTGGAAAGGATGTTTTGCAACATAGCACATTCATCCTGCAAGCCTGCAATTGGCCACTCCTCTGGGGACTTCCAACTAGCCACCACCAGCTGACCATAGGGGACAGAAGATTTTAAATCGCTCACCCGTGACCAACCAGCCTCCAAGAATCTCTGACAAAGACCCACTAAGTTGGGAAATTGAGAGACAATGGGAGGGAAACCATCCCAAGAATCAAACTAGAATTGGGCCTCTGACCCCCTCTTGCAAATCAAGAATAATTCATCCTTAATAAGCATGGCCCCTTTCTTAAGGGTATCCTATATCACCGATCCCTTACCAACAAGGGGGTACCTAGAGATTTCAAGTTGAGAAATCCCAGGGAGATACTTCTAGGAGAGAATTTTGGACCAACTTTTATCCTACTCATTACACCACCTCCAGTAAAGTTTAGCATCCAAGGCCTTCCCAGTCATAGCTAATTGCCTCAGACCTAACCCACCATATTGTTTCAGGCTACAAACCACTTCCCAACTAACCAAGCTCCATATGGAAGACTCCAAGCAACCCGCCCATAAAAATTGTCTCACCACAGAATCAAGGTCTTTCAGGAATCCAATAGGGGCAACTTGAAGCATGCATCGATAAATGGGCAAAGCCTGCACAACTAACTTAATCAACTAGACCCGACAAGCAAAGGATAGCCAACGATGAGTCCAGTGATTAACTTTAACCCAAAAATTATCCAAAATTATCTACCAAGACTCCTTAGGAAGTCTCCTCACTGAGATGGGAATACCAAGGTAATTCAGAGGGAGGTTGCTGATCTGAAATCTTAACATACGATCAATCCTTTGTTGAATGCGGCCCGGAGTATTAAAGAAGAAAATGGAAGATTTTCCTTCATTAACCTGTTGCCCATAAGCAACCAAATAAACATACAAGATCCTTCACAAATTAAATGCCTCTCACATAGTAGCCATCCCTATCAAAGAAGTATCATCTACAAATTGTAGACGAGTCTGCGTAGGTAAGGTGCCACCCCATTTCCAACCTTGAATGAAGCCATCCTCCACATTCCACTTAATCCACCTCCCCAAGCCTTCTACCAAAAGAATGAATAGATAAGGGGAAAGAGGATCTCCCTGACGAAGCCCTCTAGAAGCTCCGAAAAGCTCAGAATGACTTCCATTAATAAGCACCAAAAAGGACACTAAAGTTACACAGCTCCAAACCCACTGAATCCATTGCTCCACAAAACCAAAAGCACTCAAAATCTGATGAAGGAAGGACCACCTCACCCTATCATAAGCCTTAGCCATGTTAAGCTTGATAAACACTTAATCCACCTCCCCAAGCCTTCTACCAAAAGAATGAATAGATAAGGGGAAAGAGGATCTCCCTGACGAAGCCCTCTAGAAGCTCCGAAAAGCTCAGAATGACTTCCATTAATAAGCACCAAAAAGGACACTAAAGTTACATAGCTCCAAACCCACTGAATCCATTGCTCCACAAAACCAAAAGCACTCAAAATCCGATGAAGGAAGGACCACCTCACCCTATCATAAGCCTTAGCCATGTTAAGCTTGATAAACACTTAATCCACCTCCCCAAGCCTTCTACCAAAAGAATGAATAGATAAGGGGAAAGAGGATCTCCCTGACGAAGCCCTCTAGAAGCTCTAAAAAGCTCAGAATGACTTCCATTAATAAGCACCAAAAAGGACACTAAAGTTACACAGCTCTAAACCCACTGAATCCATTGCGCCACAAAACCAAAAGCACTCAAAATCTAATGAAGGAAGGACCACCTCACCCTATCATAAGCCTTAGCCATGTTAAGCTTGATAAACATCACTTTTTCATTTGCATTAACCATAGAATGGATAACCTCAGTTGCAATAACAATTCTATCCAAAATTTGCCTGCCTGCAACAAAACCACCTTACTCTTCAGAGATCAGTTCCACAAGCCCCTTCTTCAACCTGTCTGCAATAATTTTGGCAATAATTTTATAGATAACATTGCATAAAGAGATGGGCCAAAATTGGCTTAACTTATTAGCCCCCTCATTCTTGGGAATAAGGGTAAGAAAGGTAGCATTCAGAGCCCTTAACATCTGCCTATTGTGTTGAGACTCCTGAACCACTGTGAGAAGATCAAGCTTGATTATATCCCAGAATTATTTGAAAAACTCTATTGGGAAACCATCCGGTCCTGGTGCTTTCCCTTTCTTCATATTAAACACAACCCCTTCAAGCTCATCTAGTGAGATATCTTTCATGAGCTGCTAATTCAAAACTCTAGATACAAGAGATGGAATACAAGAAAGAATCTGTGCTTCCTTAGGAGACCCCCCTTGAGAGTCTTCACGAAAGAGGGATTCAAAATACTGCACCGTCTCCCTAGACATATCCAGAAAGGAAGAAAGACAATCTCCCCTATCATTCACCAATCCAAAAATAGAGTTACCATGGTGCCTAGCTTTCACAAAGTTGAAGAAGAAAGATGTATTTTTGTCCCCCTCCTAAAGCCATTCAATACACGCCTTCCATTTCCAATACAATTCCTCTTGTAGCTCCCACTCTTCCAATAGTTTGTTAGCCTAAGCCTCCTCTTGAAGCAATTCAATAGTTACCCCTTCCTCCCTTATCCTTCGTGTGACACTATCCAACTCTACCTAAGCCAAAGCCTTTTCATCGAATATGTTCCCAAAATGCAAATGATTCCACTGTTTTAGCTCAAATTTAACATATTGAAGTAATTTAGCAAAGACATACATTGAGGTGCCATAAGTTGATCTTCCTTTCTTCCACCACTCAGAAACCAAGTCATACAAAGATGAGTCCCGTAACCACATAATCTGGAACATAAAAGAAGGTTTTCGAAGCATTTGAGCTGATTTCATACATAATTTAATAGGCCAATGGTCTAAACCTCTCCAGTCCAAAATTTTAGAGTAAGAAGTCCAAATTCCTCCAACCTAGTAACAAGAGACTAAAAATTGATCTAACCTTTCTGCAACACAAAACTCTCCCACCCAACAGTTGTTCCAGGTAAACTGACCATTGTTGGGTTTGATATCCATGAGTTTTAGGGCATTGATATTATCTCATAGCAACACCCACCAGCATTTGATCCAAATTGACCAAACCTGGATTAACTTCATGTTGGCTGAGCTCATCCAAAATCTCAAATCTATTGAAGGTATTGTCTTCTTTCCTTTCCTTAAATGACCTCTTTTGACCCTTATTCCTATTGCGATCCCTAATTAGAGAAAATCCATCACAAGTACCTAGCTCATCATGAGAAATACACTTCCCTTTATCTTTCTCTAGAGGGTTGCTCATAGGCTGTGAGGGCTGGGATTCCTGAGGCATGTTTCTCAGGCATTGCTCTGCAAATGACCATATTCTCGACACAACTGACAACGAAAAGGAAGAGTTTCATAGTCTAAGTGTTGTACCCAAGAATAAGAACCCATACACATCTCTATTGCATCTGGTAAAAGCCTACTTAGGTAAATTTCAACACAAATGCATGCAAAAGTCATTACCTTTTTACCCAAGGTCTGGGATGACGTCCCGATAGGTTTTCCAAGCACCGAGGCCAAAAGGTGTAACACATCTTCTCGACAACATTCCACCTAAAATATTGGCAAGAAAACCTACACTGGGACCCGATTTGGAAGCTCCTCTACAGGATTGAAAATAGCATGCCATGGCTTAATGAATAACCCGACCTTATTGTGAAAATAAGGGCCTCCCTCAAATACCCGGTTGCGATTTGCTATGCAATTAAAAAGTTACCATGAAATAGCTATTTTCCAACAAAATTATCTGCATTTCCCCTTCCAGTTCCCAAGTCCTTCGAGCCTAAACCTCCAAAAATTGCAAAGAGACTCTCATCCCCAAAAACTTACAGTATAAGGAGTGTTGTGATTAATACTCTACATCTTTAGCAATCATTTCAGCTGGAATAACTAGCTTCAGCCTCTCTGTGCACCTCTCAAGGCATCCATTAGTCTTTGGAATCCTTGAGGCATTCAATACCCCAAAATCACTAGGACCAGATTTTGAGACAAACAAATTGTTGTCAAAGGTCTTCATCCCTTGGCTTAAAACCTTAGGGCCTACAGCCGCCCGAAAATCCATTTGGGAACTAATTCCAACCATCATACCCTTGGCATTCACCATTCTTACAAACAAAGAATGGGGAAAGGGCCTTTACCCACCCTAAATCCCCCCCACACCAGAAATCTTCCTAAACCACGCAAAGGGGGCAGACCAAAGCCTTGACCTAGCACACCATGCCTTAGACTGACCAATCTGCAACATGAAAAAGAAAAAACTCTCCACGCACAACCCTCCACCCGTACTGATTTGAATGCTCAACCGCTGGAAATCTGGCCCAATCCATGACCCGACAGCAGAGCCACCCACTCTGCACCCTGTAACCACAAAAACCTAGCATTCGCAGCACAGAAAGAAAATGCACAGAGCTAGGGCATGGGTGCCCTAGCTTGAACAGCATCTCAGACGCTCATCGCCAACCATCACTCTGTCAATCTAAATGTATTGATTGTGAATATTTAGATAAAGACATTATTGAACAATTAATGACAGATATGATGAAAAAGTTCAAATACACACCTATAGAGATAGGTAACGGTATAACAGAAGAATTGTACATAATAAATTAGATGCAAAATGACAATGGGCATTGTCTACAAAAAGAGAAATAAGGGAGAAAACTCTAGCCCAATCCATGCTAGATTTAGGGAATACTTAGATGTCTATTACCCTAAAAGATTTTGCAAATAAATTTGTGCCCAAAACAAGAGCCTATAAGATTTTGAAAAATTAGATAGAAGAGGTTGTGGAATAAAGTACATTAGTGTAGAAAAAGGCATTTGGGTTGTTGACTCTACCAACAACAAAGAAGAGGAAAAATAAATCGAATCAATGGAGCTAGTCAATCTGCCACACACCAATCCCATGTTGATACAAATTAAGGATTACCCAAGGATTGAGAGTGCACAAACTATGACCTCTAGAATTGATGGTTTTCAAATTATATCAATCACAATTGAGGAGAAAGGTCAACAAGATGTAAGTGTTGAGGAACAAGGCAAAGCTCTCATTATGATTCAATATCCAACCCCTATGACCACTCTTGTTATTCACAAAGAAGAAGAAGAAGAGAAAGAGAAAATAGATAAATACACAAATAATATCTTAGGGCCTCACATTGATAGAATAAAGGAGGCTGAGCAGTAGCAAACTAAAGGGTCTCAAAAGCAGAAAGAGGCAATACAAGCTCTAGTACAACTGCCAAGTGTTATGCCTATATATACTAAAACATTGATTGCTACACTTGTACAACATTTCGTACCCACTTTGAATAAGAGTGCTACTACATGACAACATATAAAAGGTTTGAGTGTTGAAGCTACACCATTGCAAATTATATTTCTGAGTGTTAGCATACCAAGATCTTAAAAGATGAAGAAAAAGGTTAAGTCACTTGGGAAAACAATGACATTGGACAAGGTCATTGTTATTCCAAAGTATGACCCAAACATAATTTCTTTTGAACAAATACAAATTTTTAAATAAATCTTGAAGAGATAGAAAAAAAGAAAAAGAGAGATGAGAAGAGAACTTCGGCAATGACATGTGTTTCATGAAATAAAAGACATTTTTGTAGATCATACTGTGAATGGACAAAAACCAATAATCAATCAATTAATTTATATTTTTGAGAAAGTAAATAATGATGATGTTGAGGCTAATGAGAAATTGATGAGATGGTTTGAAATAAAATTGAGCAAAAAGTTATGGAGTGGTTTGAACAGAAAATTGAGCACAAAGTTATGGAGAAAGTTTCAATAGAAATAGCCATAAAATAGGTTGAACTTTCAAATCTTGTACATAGTATAGGAGTTTTTCAGAGTATTTATTCTTTGTATAGAAAACTTAGTGATGTTGAGTTCTTCACATTGGAGGATAAAAAATCTATTGATCAAATTCAAGAAAAATTGAAGTCATCAACAAATTCTTTGAACATGGATGCAAGTTCAAGCTTTGTTCCTTTCAATAGATTGACTTTTGCACAAGAAGGTTAGCTAGAGCTATCCTAAACAATGTTTGAGCCTTTCTTAAATAGGCAATTTTATGCCACCTAGGAAGGTTCTAGACAATGAAACTTAATATGTAGGGCTAACAGACCCTAACAATACATATAGAGTTGGCCAAATACATCTTTGACAATTATTTCAGATATTTTGGGTAGCCCAACTTCTGAAGGCCATAACTCTCGAACCTTTGCTCTGATTGACTATTATAACCACTTTTCAAAAATGTTAGCTCCTGATCTACAAGCTCGAAATAGTGCAAGCACCCTACCATCGAGTTTTCAGATATCATCCAAGCACTCTAAGGCCTCCAATGGTGATCTTGAAGATTTTTCTACAAATTTTTCCATCAAAAATCTGCAATAACTTCTTTGATACTTAACCTAGAGCAATGAGATTTTTATGGTAGGTTTATAACTCCAAAATGAACCTTCTTGTAGAAAATGAGAATATTTTGAGCTCATATGAAAAACTTGCTAAAAATAGCAAATTCCCATAAATAGTAACCACCCTATCTACTAGTCCTTATTAAAATAGAAAAGGCTGAAAATAAAATATTTTTGGGTGATGTAAGATCGCTCTTACACCTAGGATGCTCCTACATCAAACACCCGAGCTAATTTGAGAAGTGACTCCATCACATCTTAGGTATTCAAAGGAAAACCAAGACGGTGAACCTCCTCCCTTGCTAGCCATGATGAATCCTCTACTGGCCTCCCTTTCCATTTGACTAGGTATTCCTTATAAGTTCTATTCCTTGTACTTTTTCCAACAGGACTATCCAGCATCTCCTCAATCTCCTTTGTAGCCAAACTAGCTATTGGAATACTCCACTGTGCTTCTGCAACATCATCCCCATCACCTCCTTCATATTACTCTATTAAATATAAAATATTAAACACTAGTGAAATATTCAATTTAGTAGGCAGCTCCACTTCATAGGCATTTCCAGAATCATGCCTTTTCATTATCTTGCATGGTCCAAACTTCTTCATCTTCATCTTATTATATGTACCCATTGGAAAATGCTCCTTTCTCGAATGAACCATGACATCATCTCCAATCTAAAATTTCTTATACCTCCTTTTCACATTTGTGTAGTGCCTACCCCTAGTTAACTTTTTCGATTTTATTGCCAAACTCTTTTAGGCCAATTTATGCTTATGCTTGATGATTAGTAGCATTATTTTTCTAGATTATTAGATATTCTTTTCATACTCAGTTGATTTTATGATGAGACTACTTTAGTACTAATTACTTCATGTATGAGTTATTATACTTTGATGATGATTATTTACAATAGTTTCAGTTATTTGATGATGTTAGCTAGATAGATTATTTGTACATGTTTTCTATGGATACTTACCCCATACTGCATGTGTAGTGTGCATGTATGTTTTCTTTATGTATGATGTTTTTGAAGTGGTTAAGGAAGGGAGTTGTAGTCACTTGCTAGTTAGGATCTATACGATACACCACTTCTTGACATTGCCTATTTAGTTTAGAATATATGTGTTTGTACATGCATGGATTTTATGCAAATTGTAGGTACTGAGTATCAACTTCCCTGAATTGCTAGGATGAGTGTACCCTATCACAATATCTCAATTGTAAGAGAGGAGAGATAAATTCTTGAGTCTAAATCCTAACATTTAAACCAAATGTCCTAGAAAATTAGGACAAATTTCTCAAATGATCACCCTTCTAAATTTTTCATAGGACGTAAATTCATCATTATAACCCTTGAATTTGATTTTGTGTGCTATATTTTATGATGGGTTTTCATATTTCATCTTGTAGGTCTTTTCTAAAAATTGTATCAGATTAGGGTAAATCCTTAGGGGAAAGTTTGACTTAATAATGATTGGAAAATCTTTTAACATGGTGGCATTCCAAGTGAATGACCTAAAGTCCTCTAACAAGGCTCACTTTTAACAAGGTGATTGAAATCCCTTAATAGGGTCACATTTAACAGTGTGTGTTGTAACCTTTAATAGGGTTGGCCTTTAATAGGGCATCACTTCAGAAGAATGAAAAGGAGTAGCATGTTACTAGTGGTTTTTTCCCAAATTGAGTTTCCACATTAAATCATTGTGTCAAGTGTGCTGATGGATGTGTTGTGTTTTATACTTTACATTTTTGCATGTTAATGTTACAGTAGCATATCAGCTTTGGTTAACATACAATGAATGTATGCATGGTTGAAAAAGTTTTATGTGTTCAATGAATTGTGAAAAGTTTTATTTTGTACATCTAAACCTTGAATAACTGATTCACCCCCTAGTTATTGTAAAAGAATTCCAACACACACAATATAATTCCTTGCATTTCATTGACAAATTAGATTTGTCAGGATACACCAATAATGATTTTCCTTCAATATGTACTAAATAGGGAATGAAAACTCTAATTAAACCTATGACAAACTCTTAAAACATAACCTAACTCTAAAGAGCATAATAAGAGGAGGGAGGGGTAAATTAGTAGTTCAAAAATTTTAAACTCCTAAAAGTTTTCTAAATCAGTAATTTAGAATATACATTTCCTACCATTCCTACAGGTTTGGGATCATCTGGCATCAATTAGGATAAAAAAGTGCAAAGGTTGTCATGTTTAACAAGAAAATTAAAAAATGTAAAAATGCATTTTTTGAAAAGTTGTCATAAAAGTCCTTTTTAACCTTCCAACATTCATAACCATCAAGAGTTAGTTTGAACTGATTGGATGAAGGTATTTAAGACTTATTTGTTAGTTTTATAGATCTCTGATAGATAAAACTATTACAAAATAATAGATGAATACTCTTACTTTTATAATTGCAAAATCAATTTGATTCTTAAATGGTGACTATTCTGTGACTGTTGATATGAAAATGATCTTCAATGATGTTTGTGAATAATCTGTACTATAGAGTGCTTGTGATATTTACCTTTCAGCAAGAAGTGTGAAGGAGAGAGTTTATAATAATCTTGAAATGATAGTGCAGATCGCTGGGGCTTATTATGCCATGTATTAATGTATATCCACAATGATCTGCCTATCTATATATACAATGGTGAATGGTCATGACCTCTATAGAGTCATTACTCTACGTGGCCTTTGGCCATGAGTAATGCCTCTACAATGGCATGACTAACAAACATTAGTTTTTGTAAAGTAATACTGCGTAGTATAAGTAGTTGACAATAACACAATGCCATCGATATTATATCACTTCCATTGGAAATAACACAATGTCAATATAAAGTAGTTTGTCGATTATATAATCTACCAATAAGAATATCAATCACATGTTTATGATAATCATTAACAACTCATATGTTTGTGTGTGTGTGTGTGTGTGTGTGTGTGTGTGTGAGAGAGAGAGAGAGAGAGAGAGAGAGAGAGAGAGAGAGAGAGAGAGAGAGAGAGCAATAATAATAATTAGATAGATATGATATCGGTTTGCATACGAATGACTACTTCTATAGATGGTATACATCAACACTCCCTCTTAGCAAGGGAGAAGTAATATACCTTAGATTTTAGAGTAGAATATCTGATTACTTTATTTGATCTTAACACTTTGAAACAATGACTAGTGAGATAATAAAAATTACCAAGCTATGAACACTATAGTAAGGTACACCATGATCTCTAATTGTCTGAAACAATATCTAGAGTAATCATAATGAATATGTTATGTATGATCTCTAATTGGCCAAAGCAATATCTAGATATTTCCATAGTAATAACATAAAAATTCATTACTCATGATCTCTAATTGTCCGAAACAATATCTAGAGATATTCATGGTAACAAATGAGTTCATTATCTATGATCTCTAATTGTCCGAAGCAATATCTAGAGATGTCCACAATAACAGGTCTATCATTTGCAAGATTGTCACCTTACAAATAATTACCTTCTAAATAAATATGTCCATTAAAGATCATCACATTTCATTACATATATGATGCGACTAAACAACAATAGAAGCATAAAATCACATGAATTGAAACTTTTAAATTCAATATTCAATATTAAAAATTGATCATACCAAGTTTTTCTTTGAAGCATTTCAAATTCACTTTAGCAGGAGGCTTGGTAAAGATATCAACTATTTTCTCATTATTACTAATGTACTCCAGTTGAATGATTCCTCAATTCACCATATCTTGAATGTAGTGGTAAGGAATTTCAATATGTTTGGAGTGATTGTGGAAAACTAGATTGGTTGAAAGCTTGATGCAACTTTGATTATCAAAATGAATCATAGTGGGCTTCAAAGGTCTTTTGAACAAATCTGCTAACAACTTCCACAACCATACCGCTTCTCTAGCACCCAAAGAAGATACAATGTATTCTACTTTAGTGGAACTTAATACAACTAAAGTCTATTTTTTGCTAGACCAAAAAACTATACCAAATCCTAGACTAAAGCAATATCCAAAATTAATCTTACATTTAGTAGGACTACCTTCCCAATCAAAATCCATGAAATTTGATGTTGAATTTATCATATTTGATTCTCATTCCAATAGTACCCTTTAGATATATCAAAATGTATTTAGCTACATGTAGATGCATCTTCTTTGGTTCACACATAAACAGACTCATTGTGTTAGTAGCATAACATATGTTAGGAGAAGTATTCACCAAATACATTAAAGATCCAATAATATGCCTGTGGTAAGTAGAATCTATAGGTTCTAATTTGATCATATCATCCTTCAACTTGTGTAGATTTACTTCCATAGGAGTAGCAGTTGGTTTACATTCCATCATTCCAAATTTTGTTAAAATGTCGACTATATATTTTCCTTGATTTAGAAGAATGTAGTTATCTTGTTGGTAGACTTCTAATCCAAGAAAGTAGTTAAGTAGACCTAAGTATTTCATTTCAAACTCCATTGTGAGTTCTTGTTTGCATTTCTTTATGAGATGTTCCTCACTAGTTATCAAAAAATCATCAACATATAACACAAGAATAATTATATCATCACCATCTATCTTAAAGTATAAGTTAGGATCAACTTCATTTTTAGAATATCCTAACTTCATTAGATAGTTGTCTATCTTTTCATACCATGCTCTTGGAGCCTGTTTGAGACTATAAAGAGATTTCTCTAATTTACAAATGTGATTTTTTTCATCATGAGTGTTGAATTCTTCTATTTTCTCGATATAAAATTCTTCTTCAATTTTACCATTTATGAATTCTATTTTGACATCCATTTGATGAACCTTCTATCCCTTGGATGCTACAATAGCCAAGATGGTTCTAACTAAAGTATATCTAGCAACTAGTGAAAATATTTCTTCATAATCAATATCTTCTTTTTGTGAGAAACCCCGTGCTACAAATTTGGCTTTGTACTTTTCAATACTACCATTAGATGCATGCTTAATTTTAAACAACCATTTGGAAGAAACAACGGATTTGTTTTTAGGTCTTGGTACAACATCCTATCATTTTTTAGTATAGAGTTATATTCTTCAATCATTGCTTCTTTCCAAGATTGATTTGAAAGTGCTTCTTTAACATTAGAAGGTTTAGTTTTTATAAGTTTAGTTAATAATGCAACATAACATGATTGGTTTCTTGTTCTTTTTATTTCTTGAATCACTTCATTAGGTTCAGCCTAATTTTCTTCTATCATTTTCCTAGCCCAAAGTGGCCTCTTTTTTGTTGTTGACATTTTCAAAATCTTCATGATTAGACATAGTGGAAGAGGATGATTCAATATCATTCTCCCTCTCCAATTCTACTTGTTGATTTTCATCTACTTTAAGAATAGATTTAGTAATGTATTCATCACTATTTCTAGAGATATTGAAGGCAATATCTTCTTCAAATTTCACATCTCTGCTAACCTCAATTGTTCTTTGACTTGGAATGAAGATCCTGTATCATTTTGTTGTTTCACTATGTCCAATAAGTATCCCTTTCTTTCTGGAAGGTTCTAGTTTTGTTATTTTCTCTTTAGGAATGTGTATATAGACAAGACATCCAAATATTCTTAGATGACTTAGATTAGGTTTGATGCCTATAAATACTTCTTCTAGAATGGTGTTCTCTAATACTAAGTGTGGACATCTATTTTGAATGTAGAATGTAGTGTTAGAAGCTTTAGCCCAAAAGGAGTATGAAAGTTTTGATTGTGCATCATTTCTCTGTTGGATTCAACAATTGATCTATTTTTCCAGCTAGCAACTCCATTTTTTTGAGGATTATATGATATAGAAAAATCCTTCTTAATCCCAATAGCAATGCAAAAAATTTTAAAAATATTAGAGATGTATTCACCTCCATTGTCTAACCTCAAAAGTTTTATTTTTTGTCCTGACTAATTTTCAACTAAGGCTTTGAACTCTTTGAATTTTGATAAAATGTCAACCAATTCTTTCTATTTTAGAAAATAGATCCAAGTTCTTCTTGAGTAATCATCAATAAAAATTACATAGAAGAAACACTTGTTAAGGGAAGGTACATACATAGGACCGCAAAGGTCAATGTGGATCAGTTCAAGAATGGATTTAGATTTGTGAACACTTTTAGGCAATGATTGTTTAGTATTTTTCCAAAAGCATATCCTTTACAAATACTTAAGTGATCAGTTTTGAGACCAAGTAAACCTTTTACAATTTTTCCTATGGATGATAATGCACGATAGTGAAGGTGACCTAGCCTCCTATGCCAAATTTTAGTGGAATTTGAAGTTTCATGATTAAGAGCTAGGTTTTGATTATTACAAATTTTATATAGAATTCCATCTCTAAATCCAATGGAAATGGATTTCTTGATATTAGAGTTCTTTGGCCAAGATAGATCTTTGTCCTCTTGGAATGTGATTCTAAATCCTTGATCAGTAAGACCAAAAATAGAGACTAGATTTATCTTTATTTCTAGTACATATAAAACATTTTTGAGTTGTAGGGTGATTCTTGAATTTAGATAAATTGAACAAGAACCAATTCCTTTGATAGGATGAGTAGAGTTATCTCCAAGGGTAACTTCTTCTAAGGCTTGTTTAGAGAAAATTTCAAATTTTTCTTTAAATGTGCTAAGATGCTCCACTGTCTATGATCCAAGTGTTGTGGTTTGAGTTTAGTTCACTTGAAAGGGCTAAGTAAAAGCATAGTTTTCTCTTTCTTCTTTCTCTACACCCTCTCCTTCGATTTTTGCTAAGGCTGCTTGAATTTTCTTCTTTTCAGGGCAGAAGTTATGGGATGACCAATTTTATCACATTTAAAATATCTCACTTTGGACCAATCATGTTGCTTATATGATTTGTTAGATTCCTTTTTTTTGTATTTGAATTTTCTTTTCTTGTTTGATTTTATATGAAGTGCTCAAACCTCTCCCTCTTGATTTGTACTTAGTCCTCTTGAGACTAATCTAGATTATTCTTATGTGAATTCATTCTTTAATAAATCAAATTTAGGGAGTTTGGGTTGAGATCTTAAACCTCAAATAAATGTTTCCCATGATAGAGTAAAACCTCTTAGTGCTATCATGCCGAGTTCTTTGTCATGAACTCAATTTTCTATTGTTACAAGTTGATCTTTTAATTCAAAAATCTTTAGAAAGTATGAAGTAATAGATTCTCCATTTTCATCTTTATATATAGTAGATCTTATTTTAGGGTTAATAATCTACTAGTATTGTCAATTTCAAATGTATCTCAAATAGTGGATAACATTTCAAATGTAGTCTTGAGACTGGATATGGATGGAAGAATATGATCTTTTACAGAATCTATTATAATTTTCATTCCTTTATTATTATGTCTTCTCCATGTTACTTTCTATAGTTCATTTTCAAGCATGGATATGTTTGTTTCAATATATTCCTCTAATTCCATTTCCATTAATATTATCATTACTCTAATTTTCCATGATGAGAAATTAGATGCACCCTCAAGCTTATCTTCTAGTCTCACATGATTCACCATTTTAATAATATAATTTAGCTTTTGAAAAAATATCAGATTTTAGATTTTAATTTTGAGTAATAGCTTTTCTTATCACAATGGCTCTAATTCCATGTTAGTTTTATAGATATTTGATAGATAAAACTATCACAAAAATATAGATGAATAATCTTACTTCTATAACTATAGAATCAATTTGATTCTCAAATGGTGACTATTTTGTGACTTCTGATATGACAATGATCTTCAATTATGTTTGCTAATAATCTGTACTACAAAGTGCTCATGATATTTACCTTTCAACACGAAGTGTGAAGGAGAGGGTTTATAATAATCTTGAAATGTTAGTGCAGATCACTAGGACTTATTATGTCGTGTATTGATGTATATCCATAGCGATCTACCTATCTATATATACAATGATGAAGGTTCATGACCACTGTAGACTCATGATTCTACATGACCTTTGTCCATGAAGAGTCATGCCTCTACATTGTCATGACTAACAAACATTAGTCAGTGTAAACCAATACTGCTTAGTATAAGCAGTTGGTAATAAGACAATGCCATCAATATTATATCACTGCCATCGGCAATAATGCAATGCCAATATAAATTAGTTTGTCAATTATATAATTTTACAATAAGAATATCAATCAAATGTTTATGCTAATCATTAAAAAATCATATAGATATGTGTGTGTGTGTGTGTTTTTGTGTGTGTGTGTGTGTGTGTGTGTGTGTGTGTGTGTGTGTGTGTGTGTGTGTGTGTGTGTGTGTGTGTGTGTGTGTGTGAGAGAGAGAGAGAGAGAGAGAGAGAGAGAGAGAGAGAGAGAGAGAGATAATTATTATTAGATAAATATGATACCAATTTTCATATGATTGATTACTTCTACAAACTCTATACATCAACATTATTATATCCTTCTCAGACTAGATCATTAAGTTGTACAGAAAAATCAACATTTTATTAAGGAAAAATTTATTTTCTGGAGCAATATTATCTTGTATGACCTTTTACAGATTGGTGAGGATAGATAATGCACATGTGAAGTTAGATATCTATGTCATCTTTCATTTTCACTTGGTTTGGTTGAATTTTATTAAGTTTGGAGATAGTTACAACATTTTCTTTGACTGTGGGTCTAACATCCTCAATTCAAGGGTTTGGAGCTAAGCAATGGCCTTGACTTGCAATTTCACCATTGGAAATTTATTTCCTTCTATGAAATGCAAGTAGGTAGGGTGTATTTAAAGAATCCAAAGGCTCAGGACAAGAAAAGTCCATTTTACACTTCAAACTTGATGCTCTAGGTTGAATGTAACTATGTATTTAGCTTTAGAATGCGTTGTTTGAGAAAGTGATTAGAAAAAGAAGATTGTGCATCATATTTTCTTGATGGAATAGTTCAACCTTGGTATGTAGGAGTTCACCAAATAAATAGATTAGTTTCATGCACCCAATTGAAGTAATTCTAGCAAGCCCTAGCCTAATTTGATCACCTAGGATAAAGTGTTGTTTATGGTTGCTTTGTGTTGTTGGAGTGAAACTAAAAGTTGGTGTTTGGGAAAAAGTAAGAGTTGTGTTTGAACTTAAGTCCATTTGAAGAATTCTTGATGCCACAATCTTAACCTTTTTTGGAGAGAAGTTTATAAGAGAGACCTAGTCTACAAGAAGGCCAAAAAGCTGCAAATCTGCAATATAGGTAGTTAGCCTTGTGATGAATAGTTTGGTGATTGAAACAAGTATAAAATCCTTCTCTTGAACTAGTTTAGGATGACCTAAGCCTTGGGTTAGAATATTCAAACTTATAGTTCCTTGTGAGGAAGTAGGAACTAAATAGTGAATTAGGAACCTAGGAGAAGGAAAGGTAGAAGGTTGTGTGGTTAAGGCATCAACACATTGATCCATGTCAAAGGTTTGGATTGGAAAGAAGTTCTTGTTGTGTACTCTACATCAAGATGACCCTGATCTGACCATGATCAAATAATTATCATTGGAAGAAAATCACACTACTTCCCAAGAATTTGGATCCTTTTCTTAGAGGGGAAACATATCTATTTCTTGAGGAAGTAGGTATTTTATTCAATGGAAAACCAAAAAACTAATTCAAGTAGGCTATATTTAGATAGTAGTAGTATGAAACTTGGCTAAATTTATTCTTTATAGGTAACTCATGAAGATTTTAATGAAGCAATCATTCAAGTACAAGTGAAAAAGAAGGCAAACTTGAATTACTATGCATAGAAGTATGAATAGACAATCTTGTAGTTGCAACTTAGATTAAAGAGATGTTTTAATATTTCATTTCATCTTGAGGTCAAACACAAGTGATCTTAAAGTGCTCTAAACATTAAGTATTTTTATTTGTAAATGTTGCAAATTAATACACAATAAGAAAATCCCTTGAAATATTTATGCTTAAAACCGAATACAATTTTACTATTTGGACTATTTACAATTGTGAGCTTACAACAAGAATGAAGATTAAAAATCCCAGTTCCTATCAAAATGTTTGGTTCCAATTGCATCAAAATCATCTATAAAATGGCACAAGGAGCCTTCTGTTTTGCAAGCTGAAATGAATCTTAAAAAAGTTTTGCACCATCTCTGGTAAACACCTAAATTGCTAATGTGTAGGCAAGAATTAGCATTAGCCGCTCTTATAAAGAAAATGCAAATTGGGGAGTTTTTATGTAACTAAAATCCTATGATGATCAAGCAAGGAATTTTTTAAGTAATTCAAATCAATTCATTTGATGATCTTGACAAAATTTTAAAACTAAAAAATATCATTACTTTTAGTTGCAATGAGAATCATTAGTATAAATCATACCTCATTGTGACAAATAAAGCCAAATGTGTTCTACTTGGCTTCAAAAAACTATGTCATAAATCATAACTCATTTTCAGATTTCCTACAAGATAATTATATTGAAAGTTTTGGTGATTAAACTATTCATGACCAAGGGATATATATTTCTTTCCAAACAGAATCAATTTCATAATGTGGAAATTAGCAGAGGGTCTATTAAATGAAACCCAAAATACACTGACCTTTGTAAGCTTTTCTCTTAGTTCATTGACCTCTTTTGAATTATACACCATTAAAATATGTAGTAGAAAAATATGTTAAGATATGACCAAGAAATTACCAAGACAAAAGAGAAAGTACAAGAAATACAGATACACTAAAACCTTTACAAATCTACCAATTAGAATTCATATTCACATGCTAACCGATCATAGACCAAAAATCACTCACCAATCAACAATGCTCCATCCAATCATATGGGGGATGTGCATTCCTATGATTATTAGTTTGAACCTGCATCAAAGAACAATGGTTTTTGTATGGAATTAATTCTTGAATTTGTGATGATTATGTTACTTCCTGATGTATTAGTGATAATTGTAACAATAGTTGGGGTCCTCTTTGTCAGTATCCTAGACAATTCAATGGATGGGAAGTAAGTTGTGATCATATTCATACAATAGTTGTTGATAATGATGTACCTATTGTTGCACCTCCTAATTAAGGTTAACATTCTATATTTAATAGTCATAAAAATTGATCAATATTTAAAGTTAGTATAATATGAATTTGGATAAGAATAATATATATAGTCAAAATCATTATCTGGTAAGAACATTTTTATGTCCAAGAACCTTTTAGAAAGATTTAAAAAACTATTTGGAAGTGCATTTTTATAGTTCTAGTGTAGGGCACCTACCAATTCTTGTTTTGGCTTTGTTTGTTGTTTTTGCTTTAAGGCTTTTTGTGACTCTAGCCAAGTTAGTGTGGTGTGTTGGTGTGCTTTGATCAAGTTGATTTGGCTAAGCCTTGTTTAGATATGTGTAAGCTAATAAACACTAGGTGGATAATAGGTGGTCAAAGTAGGTCAAAGTCCATACAAGTCATTGGTAAGTGGGATATGACCCAACTAGGTCCTAAATAGTGATTATGCATCTTGTTTTAGTGTTTGGAACTCATGAAATGTAATGTTGGTTGATTAGGGTCCCAAATGTCAAAAGTTGCTAAGTTGTCAAGAAGTTGCTCGAATGGGTCTAGGGGACAAGAGGAGGCATATTGGTTACTACCTAAATCTCTCTATTGAACCTACTTGGTTCCATTCAAAAAGGTTTCAAGTGTCTAGAAGACAAAAATGCAAAAATTGAAATGTGGTCAGTGACTTTTAAAAGTTGCTCCATAACATTTTTGTGCAAATTTTTAATTATCATGTTGAAGGAAGGAAATATGGTTGGTTTAACTGAATGAGCACCTTGGCAGGTCCTACAATACCTAGAAGAGGACAAATCTATTAGTTAGATGTTGAAAGAGTTCATTCTTACATTTGAATACAAATATTTTGTTACATTTCCCTTTAACAATTTTTTTCTTTTGCAATGCATGTTTGAAATAGTGGATTGAAAATTGACCTTTTTCTTTGGATTAAGTCAATTCATCTTTGTACAATTTTTTTTTCTTTAGTACACTTTCCTTTAAGTGTTCATCTATTAAGGTTTTGGAAATTATTTTGAAATCACCCTGTGTGTTGGTCTTGCCTAGGCAGTCCACACAAAGATGACTCTCCCATGATTTCCCACATTGGAATCATCATGGAAATGAAGAAAATGGGAGAGGAAACATTGTATATAATGTATCATAAAGCTTGGTCCCTACAAATGTAGTTATCTAATTTTCCAATAATGCCCTAGGCAAGTTTTTGATACTTAGGTAGGGAATCATAGTGCTGATATGAAGAGTTTGGGAATTTGAATGTAGATTAGAGTTCAAACCAATTTTGGAAAAGGTAGAGGGATGAGAAATGATGCTTCGTCCAAAAGGAGACATCCCCAAGATCAAATTTGATGCCCTTTTGAAGTGACCCTAGGTGATGTTATAACTTCTTGTTTAAAACCCTTGATGTTAGGCTAAAATCTTGCTTTCTATTGTATGGATAACATGAGAAACTAAAAACTTTAAAATCCTTGATGTCTTCTAAAGGGGTACTTAAATATCATTTTTTTTACCACCTTATTAAAGGAAATTTTGAGATATAGCTTGATTAGCCTAACTAAGAGGCCTAACTGATTAGGTATGTTTTAGTAGTTTTAACCTTGGAGGGAAAATGGGTATTGCAAACTTGTTTAGAATGGTACTAGGAGCCTATGGGAGGTAAAATATTACTTGTGGAGACACTCAACCCAAGTAGGAAAGGGAAATTTCCCATTTTGTTGAAAATTGGTAAATGAAGGTGCCTAGGAAGAGTACCTTTGGAGAAAGCATTTGAGCCATTCATTGATGTACCTTGGTAGGAGGTTTGAGGGAGGATAGATAAAAGGTCCTCTAGAGGTTAAGATTAAGTAAAGAATCCTATCAAGCTAAGAAAAAGCCTAAAAAAATCTTAGGAGAGATAGGGCTAAAGTAAGTGACCAACCTTGTGTTACATCGAGTTCCTAGTGTAGCATGAATGCTAATGATACTATATTGGGGGAGTATCCGAATAATTAAAGAGTATTGATTTTTTTCATTCATGACTACATTTTTCATTGATGTCAACATAGTAATAATTATATAAAGATTGGAAGAATAGCAGTTAGTAATCTTATGATGTACAGAAGCTGAGGAATTTTTAGATGATGCATAGTGGAGGACATGTTTTTGAGGTTTTCCTAATGATGTGGTTAAGAGGAATAAGTTTGATTGATGGTATACGAAAGTTACACTTGATTTACTGGAAGCAGTGTAGAAACTAAGCATTGGAAAATAGAGTTTTGATGATCGATCGCTATCTTTCATCTGAGATGTAATGAAGAGATGTATAGTTACACAATGATAGAGGAAAATCATGTGGTGATGCTAGTGTGTGTGCAAGATGTGGTTTCACACTTTTGAATTTTTGTATAGACTATGAGTTGACAGTGCTATTGTATTTATGAATTAATTAATTGTCTTCTTTTAATTAATTGGGAAAGCCTCAAGGCCAACTCAAAGAATTATTATGAAGATATGATATAAAGGAAATTTATATTCTTTTCTTGTAATGGAAGACTTGGATTAGATGATCAAGTGGAATATGAAGTATTAGTACTTAGTATGAGAAGGAGAAAAATGCTTACTAGATACGTGTAAGTGATTCAAGGGATTATTGGATGTGTAATATGAGATATGTTTAAAAGATTTGAAGGAGAAGAAGTTTGGTTGACATGACAAAGATAGAAGAAAGAAGAACATTTCAGTTCTATTATTTTGCAACAAATAATACATATATCATTTGGATAGTGGGTTCTTTGATCTTAACAACCTTGAAGTTGTTTAGGTAGTGGGTCTAACTATCTTCCACAACTCCTAACAGGGTTGAAATCTCCTAACGGGGATTCAAAGTCTCCTAAAAAGGACTCATATGTACTAAATATTGTAATAGACTCCTAATAAGATCTATCCTCTAACAAGGAATATTTATATTAGTACATCATCTTATGGGTACCATCCCCATCAAGGTTTTCCCTCTATTGAAGGGTTTCCCTAGCTAACATATATAGTTTTAATTATGTATGAATATCTTGTTGTGGTTTCAATTTATATTACTCACATGGTTAAGTTTGTTTAAGGTTAATGATGGTGAAAATAGTTGGTGAGTTTATTCACCCCCCTCTTAGTTATATCAGTGGACTATATAATCTAATAATTGGCATTAGAGAATCAAGTCCTTGAAAATAAGGCTTAACAACTTTGGGAGATTTATAGCAAATATGTTTAGGAAGGATAGTCCACGATTCGATGCAGCCAACTATGATAGTTGGAAGGAAAAGATGAAAAATCATCTGCTATGCATGGGTCCAAGATATTGGCTTTTGACGAAAGCTAAGAATGCAATTTTTGAAGAATCAGAGCTAGATGAATGTAGTGAGGGAGAAAGAGATTTGTTCATGTGTAGCATGAGAGCTAGAGAAGCCCTACTATTAGCTCTTCTAGAGAATGAATACAATCATGTAAATACATTTCAAACTTCTCATAAAATTTGGAAAGCATTAGAAGTTACTTTTGAAGGTAATGATAATGCAAAAAGAATGGGATCACAAAATTGGATTTACAAATTTCAAGATGCTAAGATGATGGAAGATGAATTTGTGAGAAGTTATGTAGGAAGAATATCAGAAATTGTTGGAGGAATCCGGTCTCTTGGTGGAACTAAAGAAGATGATGAGGTTATATGGAAGATCTTGAAAAGTTTAACATGACCATTCAAGCAAACAACTTAGATGATTCAGCTAGTAATGCCCTGCACCAAAGGTTTCACAAAGGAAATATTGCTTGGAAGATTAGAATTTATAGAAGCAGAAATGAGATAGTTTGGAGAATCAACCAAACTTGAGACTACTTTCAGTTCTCTAAAAATTTGACCTAATCTATCAAGAAGTACAAGTGAAAGATGATACTTTTCTAGTAGTATAATATCTAAAGAAGGTAAAAGGATTGAAGAAGGAATAGCCCTTTTGGTAATAAGAGAGAAAGATGGTATGAAAATATTTAAGTTTTGGAGTTGTGATGAATATGGTGATTATGCATCTAAATGTCCCAAAAGAGAGAAAAAGTTTAAAGGAAAATTTAAGCCTAGAACAAATAAGGATAGAAATTATTTATATGCTAATGAGGATGAAGAATTTGATGAGAGAGATTAGAGTGAAAGTGATGATGAATTAGGATTTGTGGGTATCAAGGAAGATGATCTTGATAGAGTAATTAGAGAAGAGAGAGATCTAGTTACCCAAGTTGAGAAGAAATTAGATTGGATAATTGATAGTTGATGTTCACATCACATGACTAGTCATATGAATAAATTTTTTTAAGTTTAAAAATTATGATAGAGGTATTCTTTGAGTTGCTAACAATGCATCTTGTCATATCACAGGGACTAGATCTATTACTCTTGATGGTAAAACTAACACTAATGATGTTTACTTTGTTGATGGTTTGAAACATTGTTTGGTAAGTGTTTGACAATTGGTAGACAAGGGATATCTATTCAAGTTCACAGAAAAAACTTGCATTATCAAAGATAAAGATGGTAAGTTTACTAGTAATGGAACTAGATCCAGAGGTAATATATTTCAGTTGAATCCTACTAAAATAACATGTTTGGTTGCAAAGGTTGACAACAATTGGTTATGGAATAGAAGGTTTTGTCATATAAAATTTGATAATATTGTGAAGGTAAGCAGTACATTTGTAGTGAGAGATCTACCTAAGATTAGTAAGCCTACTAATGTTGTCTGTAAGGAATGTATTTTGGCTAAGCAGAGGAAAGTATCTTTTCCTAGCAAGAAGTTCTCTACTACAGAGAAATTGGAGATTGTTCACATAGATCTAAGTGGTCCTGCAAGAACTAGAGGATTCTATGGTGAAAGGTACTTTATGATTTTTTTTGATGATTTCATTAGAATGATGTGGGTAGCATTTCTTAAGGAGAAGTTTGAAGCTTTTGAGAAATTTAAGATATTTAAGAATATAGTTGAAAATGAATCCAGTATCCAGATAAAATGTTTGAGATTAGAGAGAGGAGGAGAGTTCACCTCTAGAGAGTTCAACATGTTTTGTGAAGAGAATGGAATAAAAGATAGTTATCTTCACCTAGAACACCTGAACAAAATGGGATTGTTGAAAGAAGGAACAAGTCAGTATGAGAAGTAGCAAAAGCGATGCTATTTGATAATGATGTATCAAATACATTTTGGAAAGAAGCAGTTAAGATTGTGGTATATACTCTAAATAGAGTACAGATTACAAAAGGTATGAACAAGACACTCTATGAGTTATGGTTTGGTCATTCACCATCAGTCAAGTATTTTAGAATATTTAGAAATAAATGTTACATAAAGAGAGATGATGATATTGGTAATTTTGATCCTAGAAGTAATGAAGGTATGTTTCTTGGTTACTCATTAAAAAGTAAAGTATATAGATGTTTCAACTATAGAACTAAAACAATAGTTGAGTGCACAAATGTAAAGATTGATGAAAAGTTTGGTACTAAAGAGAAGACAATAGATTATAATTTTGATGAAGATGAGGATAATTTTGGAGTTGTTACATAGAATGTTGAAGTTCTTTTTTAGACTAATAATAACTTGTAGAATGATGTATCTATTGAGCATACAGAAGAAAAAATATCTCAACCTAGAGAAGAGATAAAGAGTTGAGATGTCAACTCCTACTTCCAATAGAAACATGGCAAAGAATCACTCTCTAGAGAAGATAATTGGGAGCAAGGATAAAGGTGTCATGAAAAGGTACAAAGTGAATGAGGAATTATGTCTAATTTCTCAAGTGGAACCTAAGAGAATAGATGAGGCATGTAAGGCTGATCACTAGATGCAAGAAATGAAAGAAGAACTAGATTAGATTGTGAAGAATGAGATATGAGAATTAGTTCCTAGACCTAAACACAAAAATGTTATAGGAACCAAGTGGGTATTTAGAAATAAGATGAATGAGCAAGGAGAAGTTGTGATAAACAAGGCCATACTTGTTTGCAAAGGTTACTCATAGCAAAAAGACACAGATTATGTAGAAAATTATGCACCCATGGAAAGAATGGAAGTAGTAAGGATGTTCTTGGCTTATGCAGCAAACAAAAAGTTCAAGGTTTATTAGATGGATGTCAAATCAGATTTTTTGAATGGAGAACTTGAAGAAGAAGTCTACATCAAGTAACCTAATGGATTCCCTCTAACAAAAGAAAAAGAATTTGTATGCAGACTAAAGAAAGCATTGTATAGTCTGAAGCAAGCACCTAGAACCTAGTATGCAAGGTTGGACATGTATTTGTCTAAGCTTGGATTTATCAAAGGTACAGAAAATGGTAATTTGTATCTAAGAAAAAATGATGATGGTTAGTTTATCATTTTAAGATTTGTGGATGACATGATATTTAGAGGTAATGATAAAAAAAGTGATAAGTTTTCTTAAGAGATGAAAAATGAATTTGAAATGAGTGTGATAGGAGAAATGAAGTTTTTCCTAGGATTGTAGATTGTGCAAAGTAGAGATGGGATATTTATTTCACAAACCAAGTATCTAAAAAGACTTGTTAAAAAGATTTGGTTTAGAAAGTTGCAAACCTGTTGGTAAACCCATTATATTTGGTTACAAGTTATCTAGTAAAGATAAAACACCTATTGTTAAGAAAATGAAGTATAGATATATGTTTGGAGGATTGAAATATCTAACTCACAATAGACTAGATATAGTAAATGTAGTTGGGATTGTAGAAATATTTCAAGATGATCCTAAAGAGTGTCATTATGTAGCAATAAAGAGAATATTTAGATATTTTAAGCGTACATTTAATTATGGAATCTAGTATGACAGATCAAATAATTTCAGTTTGTGTGCATATTCTGATGCAGATTGAGTAGGCAGTATGGATTAAAAAAAGAACACTAGTGGTGGAGCATTCTTTCTTGGAGGAAGATTGGTTTCTTGGTTGAGAAAGAAATATGACTATATATCATAGAGTATAGCTGAGGCAGATTATGTTGTAGCAACAAATAACTGTAATCAAGTTATTTTTAGAAGCATGAATACTGATGATACTTCTATGGGGGAGTATTGTAGAAACATGATTAGATCATTATCATGATGATATGTTACATTCATGATTGTGTTTTTCATTAATGTCAACATAGCAATTTTCTATGGTATCTGATAGAAGAAGAATGAAAATATCAAGTTGGTATAGATATATTGTTGAGTACTTTCACTAGCAAGGTTAAAGGGAGATAATATTAAGTGTCTAATATATACAACTAATCTCAAAAGCATAAGATATTAAGTCTGGAAGAAGTTATGCAAGTTTCAGTGAAGACTATTCTAAGATAGAGTTTACAAAAGCATGTTTTGGTAAACTTGTTATATCTCTTAGCATAGTTGTTATTCTGAAAAGCCAAAGTTAAATATGTGTAGAATACATTTTGGGGATGATGTGGCTAAGCTTGCTCATCATAATGTTACATGTATGGAAAGTTATTTGAGTTACAAGGTGAAACATTAGTGTTATTGCTAAGTGTAAGATGTTCTTAATGAGGTCCTATAGTAATTAATTGAGAAGGTGTAATAGCTGACTCAATGAATTGTGTTATGGATTTTGTATAAAGGAAGGAGATTTTACTTTATCATGTATGGATGCAAGTGAATAATTGTAAGCAACACAAAGAGCAGAATGTGAAGATAAGCTAAGTAGAGCAAAGTTGGAGAAAACTTTGTTGCCAAAGTTTTATTTGATGATCCAAAGTTTATTATTTGGATTATGGTTTGTGACCTAGTCTAAAAGGTCTGGAAGTGATTGGTCTAGTTGACAGGACAAAGGAAAGAAGTTAAAGTATAATACAAACAATGATTCTGCAAGGAATAGTTAAGAAATTAGTTGGTCAATGAGTTTAGTGGTCTTGCAGTAGAAGTTGTTTGGACAGTGGGTCCTTCTATCTTTCGTAACTCCTAATAGGGTTGGCATAACTTCTAATAGGGTTCAAATCTCCTAATAGGGATTCAAAGTCTCCTAACAGGGACTAATATGTAATAAATGCTGTAATATATTCCTAACAGGGTCCTTTCTCTAACAAGGAATATTTATATTAGTACATCATCTTGTGGGCATCATTCCCATCGAAGTTTTCCCTTTGACAAAGGGTTTTCCTAGTTAACATATCTAGTGTAATTGTATATGTGCATCTTAGTATGGTTGTTTTTTACTTTGGTTGAATGATTAAGATTATTTAATGTTGACAAATGTTTTAATTATTGGATAATTGATTCACCCCCCCCCCCCTAGTTATCTTGGTGGACAATTATTTTTAACAATTGGTATTAGAGCATTCAGTCCTTGAAGATAAAGCTTAACAACTTTGGGAGATCCATGAAAAAAATGCAAAAATGATAGTCCAAAGTTCAATGGAACAAATTATGACAATTGGAAGGAAAATATGAAGACACATTTACTATGTATGGGTCTAGGATATTAGATCTTAACAAAATCAGAAAATATAATTATTGCCGAAAGTTCATTGGAGACTTGTAGTGAGGATGAGAGAGAAACTTTCATTTGTGACATGAGAGATAGAGAAGAACTATTGTCTACACTTCTTGAAATTGAATACAACAAGGTAAAGTCACTTGACACTTCTCATAAAATTTGGAAAGCTTTAGAAAATAGTTTTGAAGGTGATGAACATTCTAAGAAATTGAGGCTAAAAAGTTGGATTTGTGCATTTCAAGATGCTAAAATGATCGAAGATCAAAGATGAATCTATAAGAATATATTTAGCTAGGATATTAGAAATTACTAAATGTATTAGATCTCAAGGAGGAATCAAGGAAGATGTGATCTAGAAAATATTGAAGAGCTTAACACCACCATTTAAGCAAGCAGTTCAAATGATACAGTTGTTGATCTCTTGTACCAAAGATTTAACAAAGGAAACATTACTTGGGAGACTTGAAACAATTGAGAATGAGCTTAGATAGTCCAAAGAATTAACTAGATTAGAAATAGTTTTCAATGCCCTAAATATTCAACCTAGTTTATCCAGAAGCACAAGTGCTAGAGGAGACATTCTTAGCAGTAGCAGATTTGATGAGGATAGAAAGATAGGAGTAGCCATTCTAGTAAAAAGAGAAAAGGATGGTAAGACATTTTTTAAATGTTGGACTTGTAATGAGTTTGGTCATTATGCATCTAAGTGTCCTAAAAGAGAGGAAAAATATAAAGGAAAGTTCAAACCTAGAAGAGATAGAGAGTGTCTATATGCAAATGAAGAAGATGATTCTGATGAACAAGAAATAAGTGCTAGTGATGATGAAATAGGATTTATAGCAATAAAAGAAGAAAGTCTAGAGAAAATGGATTTGGCATCATAGCTTGAAAATAAATCTAATTGGATAATTGAAAATAGTTGTTTACATCATATGATTAGTGATATGACCAAGTTTGTTGACTTCAAAAGTCATGATCAATGCATTTTCAGAGTTGGAAACAATGTAGCATGCCATGTTAAAGGTATTGGATCTATAACTCTTGATGGTAAAACTAACATTGAGGATGTATATTTTGTTGATGGTTTGAAGCATAATCTTCTAAGTGTTGAAAAACTAGTGGATAAAGGTTATTAGTTACAATTCATAGAGAAGACATGCATGATCAGAGACAAAGATGGAAAGGTAATTAGAATAGGAACCAGATCTAGAGGTAATGTATTTCTGCTAAATCCAACTACAATGACATGTTTTGTTTCTAAGGTATATTATAGCTGGTTATGGCATAAAATATTTTGTCATATAAACTTTGATAGCATTGTGAAAACTAGTAGTATGTTTGCAGTTAGAGATTTGCCTAAGATTGTTTATCTTAATAACACAATTTGCAAGGAGTGTGCATTGGAAAAGTATACCATAACTTCTTTTACTAACAAGAAGTTTAATACTACAAAAAAATTGGAGATTGTATATATAGATCTTAGTGGTCCTACAAAGACTAAAGGATTCTATGGTGAAAGGTATTTCATGATTTTAGTTGATGACTTTTCTAGAATGATGTGGGTTGCATTTCTTAAAGAAAAATTAGAGGCATTTGATAGGTTCAAGCTATTCAAGAATAGAGTTGAGAATGAATTAGGTATGAAGATTAAATGTTTAAGATCACTCACCTATAGTTAAGTATTTCATAATTTTTGGTAGCAAATGTTATATAAAAAGAGATGATGATGTTGGTAAGATGGATGCTAGAAGTGATGAAGGTATGTTTCTTGGTTATTCATTGAAAATAAGATCTTATAGATGTTATAATCTAAGAACTAAGACTATTGTTGAGAGTGAAAATGTAAGATTTGATCAGAAATTATTGATGCAAGAAAGAGTAGTTGATTAAAATTTTGATGATGAGAATGTTGTTAAAGAATCATCCACCAGAACATATCATTGGAAGTGGAGATAAAGGTGTGATGACAAGAAGCAGAATCAATGAAGAACTATGTCTGATATCTCAAGTTGAACCAAAGATTGCAGATAAAGCATGTAAAGATGACTATTGGAAGGAAGCTATGAAATAATAATTGGATCAAATAATAAAGAATGAGACATGGGAATTGGTCCCTAGACCAGTAGACAAGATTGTGATAGGAACAAAATGGGTATTTAGGAACAAGAAGAATGAACAAGGTGAAGTTGTAAGGATCAAAGCAAGATTGGTATGTAAAGGTTACTTTCAACAAGAAGGAATAAACTTTGATGAAATCTATGATCTCATGTCAAGAATAAAAGTAATAAGGTCATTTTTAGCCTATACAGCACATAAGAAATTCAAAGTGTCTCAAATGGATGTCAAGTCAGCATTTATGAATGTAGAACTTGAAGAAGCAATATACATAGAATAGATTGAAGGCTTTCTTTTAATAGATGAAAAAGACATAGTATGCTGATTGAAGAAAGCATTGTATGGCTTGAATCAAGCACCCAAAACTTTTGTATGCAAGGTTGGACAAGAATTTAACAAAGTTTGTATTTAGCAAAGATATGATAGACACTAATCTATATTGAAAAGAAATAGATGATGGATTGATGATTTTGGTAATATTTGTTGATGATATCATATTTGGAGGACATGATGATGAAAGTGACAATTTTGTAGAAGAAATAAAGAAGGAATTTGAAATGAGTATGATAGGATAGATGAAATACTTCCTAGGATTACATATTGTATAGGACAAAGAAGGAATATTTATTTTTCAAACTAAGTATTTGAAAGATCTACTAAAAAAGTTTGGTTTGGAAACATGTAAACTAGTTGGAACACCTATGGTAACTAAACACAAGTTATCTTCAAAGGATGAGACACCTACTATTGAGTAGAAGTACAAATCTATGATTGGAGGGTTAAAATATATGACTCACACAACGCTAGATATAGCTAATACAGTTGGAATATTTGCAAGATTTCAAGCTGATCCTAGAGAAACACATTATCCTATAGTTAAAATAATATTTAGATACCTTAAAGGAACACTAGATTTTGGATTATGGTATGATAGATCTAATGATTTCACTTTATATTCTTATACAGATGTTGATTGGGTAGCCAGTATGGATGATAGAAAGAGTACCAATGGTGGAGCCCTCTTTCTTGGAGGAAAATTGGTTTTTTGGTTAAGTAAGAAGCATGATTGTATCTCATAGAGTACAATAGAAGTAGTATATATTGTAGCAACAAACAATTGTAATCAAGTTATTTGGATGAAACAGATGCTAAAGGATATACGAATAGAATTCAGTGAACTTGTTGTCATACATTGTGATAACACAAGTATAACGAATATGTTAAAGAATCCAATGTTACATTCTAAAACTAAGAACATTTCTATCAAGTATCACATGTTGAGAGAGAAAGTTGAAAAAAAGGAAATCAGATTGGAGTATATAAGTACCAAAGAGTAGATTGTAAATATTTTCACTAAGCCTCTTCCCAAAGAGAATTTTGAGTATTTGGAAGGTATGCTAGGGGTTATGCCCCTTCCTACATCAGAGTAGATGATTCAAGAGTGCATCAGTCCAATATAATAGAGCACTATTATTTGTCCAGATTGAATGCTGATGGTTCCTATATGGGGGATTATCTATGATGGAAAGAGTCATCTAGGACTCTTGTTGGATGTTATTTTGAACAGTGTATTTGGACTCTCAAGCAAGTAAGAGACAATTGTTGTAGAGATTGATGGTTGCTGAAAACTTTGACATTAATGTCAATGGGGGAGAGATTACAACATGAAAACCAATTTGATATAGAGCACATTGAAGGGAGATATTGCAACATGATATAGAGTACATTGAGGTATATTGATGGGGGATAATGATTGATGAAGAGGATTTGAAAAGAAAGATTCACAATCTTTTACAGTTGGTATTTTTGGAACTAGATGTTTTTCATCTATGTTGCGATCAAATCCAAAGGAGGAGACTATTGGAAGCATGAATTTTGATGATACTTATATGGGGGAATATTTTAGAAACATGATTAGATCATTATCATGATGATATGTTACATGCATGACTGCGTTTTTCATTGATGTCAACATAGCAATTTTTTGTGGTATTTGATAGAAGAACAACAAAAAAATCAAGTTGGTATAGATAGATCATTCAGTACTTTAACTAGCAAGGTTAAAGGGAGATAATAATAAGTGTCTATTATATGCAAATAACCTTCAAAGTATAAGAAATTAAGTCTGGAAGAAGTTGTGCAAGTTTTGGTGAAGACTATTTGAGATAGAGTTTACAAAAGCATGTTCTAGTAAACTCATTATATCTCATAGCATAGTTGTTATTATGAAAAGATGAAGTTAATAATGTTTAGGATATATTTTGAGATGATGTCGCTAAGATCACTCATCATAATGCTACACATACAAAAATTTACTCAAGTTACAAGGTGAAAGATTAGTGTTATCGCTAGGTGTAACATGTTCTTAAAGAGGTGCTATAATAATTAATTGAGAAGGTGTAACAACCGACTCAAGGAATTTTTTTATGGATTCAGTATAAAGGAAGGAAATTTTCCTTTATCATGTGTGGATGCAAGTGAATGATTGTAAGCAACATAAAGATTGAAATGAGAAGATAAGTTAAGAAGAGAAAAGTTGGAGAGAACTTTGTTGCCGAGGTTTTATTTGATGATCCAAAGTTTATTATTTGGATCCAAGGTTTGTGACCTAGTCTACAAGGTCTGACAGTGATTGGTCTAGTTGAAAAGATAGAGGAAATAATTTAAATTACAATATAAACAATTATTATACAAGGAATATTTGAGAGATTAGTTGGATAGTGAGTTTAGTGGTCTTTCCCCAGAAGCTATTTGGATAGTGGGTCCTTCTATCTTCCACAACTCCTAACAGGGTTGTCACAACTACTAACAGGGTTGGAATCTTCTAACAAGGATTAAAAGTTTCCTAATAGGGACTCATATGTACTAAATGTTATAATAGACTCCTAATAGGGTCCATATTCTAACAAGGAATATTTGAATTAGTACATCATCTTGGGGGCATCATTCCCACTAGAGTTTTCCCTTTGATCAAGGGTTTCCCTAGTCAACATATCTAGCATAATTATGTATGTGCATCTTAGTATGGTTGTTTACTTTTGTTGAATGGTTAAGATTATTTAAGGTTTATAATGTAATGTCCCCTTTCTAGCATTCATAGCATGATGTTGTCATTAACCTATTTCCCCACAGTCCCGTAGGCTAACTAGAACATTAAAGGGGCTTAGAGGCCATTTGACCTAGACAGTTTTTAGTTGCAAGTCTTTCTGAGGGGTTCTGAGGAAACTTTGAGCATACTTACTATTTATAGTAAGTCATCTTGGACATGGCTGGACATTCAGTCACAGTGGTATATTGATGGTAATTGTTTAAAATCGACAGGAAAACTTATTTATCATTGATAAGATTTGTTATGCATTGATAAAGCCATTTTATAAAGTTAAATTTAAATATTTAACTTTATTAATGCATAGACTATAGTTTGTGGGAAATATTTAAATTAAAAGAGTTCCCTTTATTTTTATAACACATTGGAGACATAAGGTACATAAACGGAGTTATGTTTTATCCCACATTGAGAAAATGAAGGATTGAGCTCTTGTGAGAACACTATAAAAGAAATGGAAGAGCTTTTTTTATTGTATGCTTGGATGAAGATTAATGTTATGTTGTTGGATATCTGATTATTGGGCTTGGAGGACGGAATCCCTCTTTGCTAGCATTCTCTTCGCTGTTGGAAGACACAGTCAGGAGGATCAAGGGTGTTTTCACTTCAGGAAACACACTGGGTTTCATTTGGGGCGTTTGCATAAAGAAATTTACAAGGGTTTGAGGTGCAGATCTAAAGTTAGTTATTGCTATAGTGTCGCATGAACAGTATTTTGCTACAGTCGGCATGAGAAGTAGTTTGCTACAGTACGGCGGGAACAATGTTGGTATCAAGTTTACTTGTTTTTCCGGTTGATTAGAAGTTTGGAGGGCTGGCCGACTACATCTGCAAAATACTATGGCAACTAATTCCAGGTTTCTTCTGTAAAATTTTGATATTTTGCATAATAATTGTTGAATACAAGTCTGAATAGTTGTTGCAACCTTTAAGGTAGTTGTAAGTGCACATCTACATTTAAAAATTACCCTTTATTAGCAGATTGAAAGAGTTTCTGGATTTTTCATATACTATTGAATGTGTGCCAAGTGTTTGTGAAAATGTTATGATGTGTATTATGCATTTTAATGTCACTTCATAGTTGTTCATAAATATACTCATTGGAAAGCAATTTATTGAGGAAATCAGCTTTATGAGTTTGCATACAAAGTGTTTGAAAATTTTCCTTAAGTTAAATTTCTGCAAGTCAAAGTTCAAATCAGGGGAGGATATTACAGTGGTATTAGAGCTATAAGTCCTACCATCCTATGGAGGTCTTATAGGAAATTTGGAACTGGTGGATAGAGGGGAAAGTGTTTGATGAAATGTCAAAACACTAAAATCAAAGCATTTATGTTTGAGCATGCGAGAGGGGCCTTATAATTTCTACAATACCAGAGCAAGACAAAGTAGGAGTTCAGACCTACAAAGAAAATAGTCTAGTTCATCCGTACAGGGGGGTATAGAATCCAATCATACAGACATAGTGAAGGTATTCTTTGATCAAGACAATAATATGGGTGACCGAGATGACAGGAATACAAGATCAGGTGGAGGCGGGAATGCTGGTCCAGAGCCTGGAGAGGAAAGATTCTTACAGTTATTAGAGACCTTGGTACAAGGTCAGTGAATAGCAGAACAAAGGGTACAGGAACAGAATCAGAGATTGGATCTTATGATGCAGATGATGGCTCATCAAATGGGGTTGAATGCTAACATGGGTGGAGGAAATAATTAGAATGGTAACAATCGGAATGGAAATGATCAGGATGGGACACATAATGGAGATGAACAAGTTGGGAACAATTTCAGTCATGCACCCCAGCGAGCTAGGACAGTGAGTTCGAGGCCCATGATTCCTACATTTCCTCCTAGAGCTCCAGAGCAGCTCATACTAGAGCCCTAGATTACTGATATACAAGACCAGTTGAGGAGAGATTGGGAAGCCGGAGGGCCAGATTTTACTGCTGCAATTACCTTTAGGGAGTATATGGATGTGTGGATGAAACATATGCCACGTGGACATGACAGGAACCAGAGCTATGAGCTACGGAAGAAAGTAGGGAGACTTGAGTTACCATTTTATGATGGCTCAAGAAAG